>CM045764.1:66031210-66646436 GCA_025200525.1 Camellia lanceoleosa
TTTATTTCTTTTTTTAGTAAATTTTTTTGATATTTTAAATAATTTTTTACTTTCTAGATGCACATAACTTAGATGTACTTAAAAAGTAAAATGTTTGTGAAAAACTATTTTAAAAATTTAATACATACACAAGAATACGAAAATATACTTGAATTTTTATATTTTTGTACTCTTTTTTTTTGGGTTGCATTTCATGAATTTTTCTAAAGATTGTTTCAATAAATATTATACTTTTTAAGTATATCTAAGTTAGGTGAGAAACTGTAATTAGGAGAGATTCATTTTGAATAAACTTGTCCTGGAGGTAAGTGCATATAACCCACTATCTAATCTCTTAAGGACATAAAGTTGTGGGTGGCTATAACTCACCTACATAATATACGTATTTTATTCGGAGAGTAATAATTTAACCGTATAGGTAATCTGTATATCTCTCCTAGACTCTATTTTTTCTCCCCACGAAAACACAAAACTATGGCTTGATACTGTGAAGAGTGTGGGTAGTTCTCAAGTAGTTTTACCCTATTGCTGAGAATTATTTGAAGACATCAATAGGGGCACATGAATCACCTACATAATCCATGGATTCAGTTTGAGCATAATAGGCATGCACGAATCCATTTATTTCCACTGTGTATGATTTCTTATTTTTCCTACATTAGTATCAGAGCCATTGTTGGGTGTTTTCGTGTTATTTGTGCATGGATATATGTATAGATATGATTTGTGCATAAAAATTGATGTTTTTTCAACCTTCTCTGATTGTCTTGAATTTCATATATATTATAATCCATATTATTTAGATCATATACGCAAAGTTTTTTAAAAATCGAACGGTCAGATTTTGATAAAAATGGTGATTCATATTTAATTTTCATAACTTTGATTGCATGCTGATTTTACATACTTTGTTTTCATATTGTAAAAATTATATATTTGAAATTCTTGTTTCGCGACCTTCAAAACGGTATATTATGCGGTGATTTCAACTTACGGTTAAGGGGAAAACTCAAAGCCTAGTTTTGGGAGAGAGTTGGAGCCATTGGAGAAGAAGACGAAATTGCTGACATCATCGGCGCGATTGACTTGTTGCTGACTGATGCACTGGTACATGCACTGACGTCTTAGGTAAGCGCTGATGTAGGCACTATTAAGGCTCTGTTTGTTTGGTTTTAATTTTAAAACTATGTTAATTGATTTCAAATTATTCATTATAATTCTAATTAAAGGATAACTAGTACCGTTAGACTCGTAATTCATTTTCCTACAATATGTTTAAAGTTTCAAAATTTTATAAAAAATAAAATATTTTTCATTAATGAATAATTCAATATTTTCACGTTAAATCGCTCTTAGGGGAGCATGATTTGGGTTCTGAAATTGAACTTTTTACAGTAGACTACTGCTATGTAATCTTATTTATTGGTATTATTTTTGTATTTTTCAGATTCTGCAATATTTATTTCTGCTTTTCTGTGTAATTATTAATTACTTGTAATTTTATAAAATTGTAGAAATTATAGAAATATGTTATGGCATTATTTAAATACTGTATACAACTTGTTAAGTTCTTTTAAATTATTAAAACTTGTAGCATGTTCTTGTTTTAAATAGCATTAGTTATTTATTTTTGGTGAATTTAATTCCATGATTAAATATTAGAGCATGTTTTCTTTTATGAATTACATTTAGATGTTATCATGTGGAGTTAAATATTTTATCTTGCTTTAGATATGCCATAATTAGTGGGAGGTAGTTCGGTTGAGAGAAATATTTATAGATAACTCCCAAAAATAAATATTTTGTGCATGAATTAAATTAAATTAAATTTTGGATAATTGTCACTTGTGGCATAAGAGATGATTACAAGCATTGCAAATTTTCAATCTTGTGACTTGTGTAATACTGTCACTAGTTAATTTAGATTTTTGTGGCAAAATTATATTGTGATATGGTAATCATCTCAATCTGTATTTTTGTTTCCTCTAATTGACTATTAGCTTATGGAAGTTAATTTGGTTGACGTAAACTTAGGCCTTATTTGGGAACATGCTAATTTAGTAACTTTTTAGCTATTTGGCTAAAATATGAGTTAAAAAAAACTAGTATGTTTGGGATGACTTTTTAACTTTTTATGAAAAGATGTGCAAAAAGTAGAGAGAAAAAAGAATCTTTGACTTTTTTGTATGGATTGTTGGCTTTTTGACTTTTTGGCTAAACCGGTCTGTTGCCAAACGAGGCTTTAGTAGAGATGTTTAAATGTGAACAAGGTAATCTTATTCTTTAGGTGAGTAGAAAGTCTTGGAGACTTTAAGTCAGACCTTAATTAAGCCAAAGTAAGGAAACATGACTCAACGTCGTCGTGATTTTGTTGCCTTATTTGGCACAATAGAAACTGATGTGTGTGCTATGGTTAGCGGCATGCTAAGTAGCTTTGATTGGCGAATTTGAAGTTGTGAAATTAGTAAGCCCTTAATAGATCTAGATATGATCGTGACTATTGAGCTGCATGGATTGACTTTGTAATTTGACTTGTAATAATGTTGTATCATTAGATAAAACAACATCTAAGAGTCACGTCATCAAAGAAATACGAGCTTAAATAAGTTAGTAATTAAGTGTGAGATGAGTAGCCAGTATGAGCAGTATTTTGCTCTCTACCCAACTGATGGGAGTGAATGGAACAAAATTTCACGCACTATAATAGTGTGCATTAAAGTATCACTTGGACTTAAAAGATTAGCGCTTAGAAGCTAAAAAGTCTATTAACACTAAGTGAGAAGATTAGCGCCTAGTGGCTACAAAATCTGTTCGCACTGCTAACTTGTCTAAGTCTAGACACTTATTGTCTCCACATGTCACGACCCCAACCTGCCCCTATGGGTTAAGGACATGACCGGCCAGTAATCCTATGATTACCTACGGCCTCAAACCAAAACGGACATAACTCGTCAGAGAAAAGGGGCCAAACGGAAGCAAAAAAATTTAAAACTTTGTCCATAGAGCGGTGCTTATATGCACAAAGAACAAACCATACTCATATGCGTTAATAACCCACATCAAAAGTATAGTAGCATAAACTTCTTTACAACAGGATCATCAAACTAAGCCAACCCATATCAGACTACATACAAATGAACACAAAACCCTTGCCAATAAAACCACAAATAATTACATAACAAAATGGCAGGGACGGGTCTCGCACGTGAGACACGAGGGCTGACTCTCCAAAATCTGGGTTGTTCTACACAGGCTTCACTGAGGCTGGGGCTGGACCTCTCTTGGCTCACCTACAAAGACATGAATGAGCTTGAGCGATAGCCCAGTGAATAATATCAATTACAGAATTTATGCGACAAGACGTAAAACAACGTTTTCCAAACGGCCTTAGGCCCAATTCATTTCTGTAGTTAACATATATATGGGTAATTTGAATCATAGTTCCGCACACACTAGCCTTTTACTCATTCAGCTTCACATTCATTACGAAACGGCCTTCGGCCCATTTGATTATGTCAAAACGGCCTTTGGCCCAATCATTCATTTCAAAACGGCCTTTGGCCCGCTTATTCATTTCAAAACGGCCTTTGGCCCACTTATTCATTTCAAACGGCCTTTGGCCCACTTATTCATTTCAAAACGGCCTTTGGCCCACTTATTCATTTCAAAACGGCCTTTGGCCCACTCATTCATGTCAGAACGGCCTTCGGCCCATACATTCATATCAAAACGACCTCTGGTCCATTCATGTTCATCAAAACGACCTTTGGTCCATTTATGTTTAACAAAATGACCTTTGGTCCATTCACGTTAAAAAACGACCTTGGGTCCATTTATGCATTCATATCTGACTTACGTCCACAATCCCAATTAGCAATTTATAAAGCTTAAAAGGGAGTAAGCAATTAGACATTCACAAGCGTTCAAATATCGATATTACTCACAGTGGTCGGCTTGTGGATTTGCCCTTGAGCTTGACCCTACACATTTCACGAACACAAAAGGGTCATTAACAGTTCAATCCGTTCTTCAATTCACATATTCCTCTTTAGGCTTTATTCATATCTCATTAACTCATTTATAATGCTTAACATATGCCTAAGAGTGCTTGCAAGTGAAAGAGAACGGAAAACTGAACACAGAATGCAAAAACAAAATTTCAAAAAACAGGGTCTCCGCTCGAGCGTGGACTCCCCCGCTCGAGCGGACCCTTAGGTCTGCGAAAGTTCTGGTTACCACAAATCCCCGCTCGAGTGTTAACTCTTCCGCTCGAGCGGACTTCCGCCATAGCTCCCCGCCGCGTCAATTTCCTCGGCCGGGCATCATGTCTGCAGAAAAATGTTGGGGGCTCGATTTCCCCGCTCGAGCGGCACTTCCCCGAAAGGTAGTCAAATTCAAATTCCAGATGGTGTTCTTGAGCTCAAATTCAATTTTCCAGCTTCATCCCTTGCATGCAATGTCTCAAATCTCACATATGATCATACTAACATGGTATAAACACCAAAACACATCATCATGGAGCCTAATTTCAAGGATTAAACACTTGCATGCTTCAAATTGGCACCAACTCACTTTTATCATTCATATTCATGCATTCAAAGCCCCTATCTCCATAAATTGTATGTACATGTGATGTATCACTTTCATCTTTAGTTCATATGATGAAAAGATGGTCAAGTACATGGCTTTCAACCAAATTGCAACATAAGTCATGTGATTCAAGCTCGAATATGCCAATTCCAAACAATTATATACATGCATGCATATATAGTCTTCCAACTCAACAAAACCAATTCAAAACATGCTCTTAACCATTAATTAGCTTTGAACACACATTGAACACACAAGATTACACATTAAACTCATGGATTCAAGAATCAATGCTTACCTAGAAGCCCAATCTATGGTCAATTCTTGAACTAGACTTCAAATCTCCAAGCTTGAGTCACAAATTATACAATTCTCTTCCTCTCTTTCTAAATGGCCAGCTCTTCCTCTCTCTTCTTGAGTTACATTCAGTCCAAAATGAGGCTAAGGAGAGAGAGATTAAGTGTTTAAGGCCTTGACAACAAAGCCCACTAACACAATATTTAATATAAAATATTTGGGCTTTTAATTCATCATTTTAATCAGTTTAAATTGACCAGAATAAATTTTCAATTAAATTTCACCGTAGGCTCTAAAAATTATGCCAATTACAATGGCGTAATCAATTTCGGGTTCTGTAGCCAATATGGCCCTCAATTTAATTCCCGAAGAGGACTATTCAAACAGATATTCCTACGGCAAACAGATATGAATTTAAAATCACATATTATCACATAATGGCACACAAAATCATGCTAAACACATAACCATAAACAAATTAAGGACCAGTTTAGCACAGTACAGAACAGGGGTATCACACCACACTTGAGTGTGAGACATGAGGAGATGCTTCTTTGTATGATTCCTTAGCTAAGCTAACGCCTTTAAATGGCGTTTATCACTAAGCACGAAAGTTGCAGCATAGTAATGAAAAGGTCAAGGTCGCTTAGGTTGTTGTGACTCTAAGAATTTGACGCATCGCTCGTGAGAGTATTGTGATGAATTAGACTCTTTAGCCTAATTCGCGCTTAAGTTGATTCAGGAGTTGTCACAGATTGATAGCTTATTCTCTCATTTTTTGTGGATAGTAGAATTAATTGCAACTAACTATGAAGCGAGAAATGGAGATGGCAAGTAGATGCAGTAAAGTGTATGGAGAATAAAATTGACTTGAAGGTGCAGGGGATTAACACTTACTAGTTAAATTTGCAACTTTGGTGCACTTGACATTTCTATGACATCCTTTTATGATCTAGTGAACATGAGTTAGTCGTGAGTCTTTACCTAGTTGGGCCTAAACCTTTATACTTGTCTTTGAGAACTCACACATTAGGATGATTGGAATTAATTTATGACATTGGCCATAAACCTGTGGCTTGTTGTACTTAATCACATTAATGAGAAGATGACATGGATGGTTTGAGTAGGCCCACTTGGGACCACTCACTTGTGACATCTTGCTCTCATGTGAATGTGTAACTTTGTTCGCAATGGTTACACACAAGTAAGTAGGAAGGCCATAGAAGGGCATCTTTATTGGTGAATTTAGTCGACTATGATATTTCTGACTGGCTATGTGTAAGGGTATGATAGCTGGCCCCAATCTCTACACATTTATAAATTACAATACGCATCTTAGTTAAGACTATTTGATCTCCTATAAGTCAAAATTTTTTAGATGATTTTTGACATTACACATATGAGGTTGAGATCAATTAGAGAAGAGCTTTCCTGCTTTTAGTTTTGATCGAGGTAGCAAGTATCTATTTGAGTTGTTTTTTACAAAGTTCTGTGAAGAGAAAAGGATGCTTAGAAAATTGATTATTCCTAGTACTCAGCAACACAATGGTGTAGTTGAGATAATGAATTAAGTATTGCTTATGTTAATTAGATGATGGCACAATATGTTTCCCAATTGGGAATTGCACTTTAGTTTGTTGCCTATGTCCATAACCAAGTGCCCTTCATATTAGGTTTTACACTCTATTTGAGTAATGGGTTAGCGGAGAGCCATTTGTGGGTGATTTGTAACCATTAAGCAGCTAATCTTTATTTTACTTCTCATAAGGTTGTGAAGTTAAGATCTAGAGTTCTATGGTGCATTATTGTATGTTGTCTTATAAACACTTAGGATCATGTGGTGAATTATTATATGCTGTCATGTAAATCCTCGAGTCATGTTCTTATAAGTGAGTAGTTTTGTGGGAGTGTAACTAAGTCACATAAAGTTTTCTTAGTAAAGGTGATGTGAATAGCGTTTTGGAACTCTATAAGATAGAGAATTCTAAGTACGGCGCTTTATGTAGCCTAGTTGAGAATGGAAAGAAATTTTCAATATCCTAGGGACAATGGGAGCAACATGCCTACTAGTGGATTACTCAATTATAGAGAACACTCTACATTCTTAGTTGCATGGTAGTGAATGTGAAAATTTGCTATGTCATCACTGGATGATTGAGAGGGAAACATTCATGATTGCTCCGCAAGATGATAAAGAGCCTAGGATAATGCCAAAGGATCTCCAGTCCCCTGTTTTTAGAAAGTGGATCAATGTTGCGCATTTTTAAGACAGTCTTTGAGGATTAACCATTTCTAGGATTTGGTTGATTTTCTGCTATGACACGAAACTGTTCTAAAGTTATGCGCAATTTGGATAGTCATTTTTTGAGGCATAAGGCTCGCTATATACCCAAAATTCGCACCATTGAGGAAGGTGTAGACTATGAGAAGACTTCCTCCTGGGAAGTTAGGTTACTGCGACATAGGCTATGATTGACATGAGTTCGAAAGTCTATTTTGTGGACATTGTGATCAAACTTCTTAGTAGAGAATTGGATATGTAGATCCGTAGGGATTTATCTTCTGCTTTTATGGTGAAAAGTTAGTAACCCAAAAGATTGATAGTTCTAATAAATCTTTTATGACCTAAAATAATTATCTAAATAATGGTTTGTAGATTTCATCGAGCCATGATGGGCCAATGATGATCAATGAATACCACTGAGGCATGATCAATGGTCCAAAAGAAGTTTTTCCTTAGTCATTATAAGCCAATAATTTATAGAGTTGTCGCCACCTAGGGTTGGCAATCCTCTGTTTTAGACATGATGGACATGGGTGATGCAATTTATATGCTCATATATGTGATCCTTAGGGATTGTTCTAGGAGAAATCTCGGTTTGTCTTTGATGACTTACATAAGGAATATCGTAGAATGATTTTAGATGCAAAATTGCAAACTTGTTGACTTACCAATCGGTAAAAGCTAGAGCCTCAACTATTGAGTGAATCCCCAGATTGTCTTAGAGAGAAATAGATTACCTATATTCCTTGATCTTTTGTTGTGCGAGCCTGAAGTACGTTATATAGGCTTATTTGGCATGATGAGTATTATCTTTTGTAAATTGTCAACTGAGTAGTTTAGACATTGACCTTGTTTATTAGGCTGTCGATAGAATGCTCTATTAGTAGTGTATAAATTTGCCCTTATAAGATTCAATGCGTTGTTGGTTGCATCTTGAATGAACGCAAATTGGTCATCAGAATGTCTTTAGAAAGGTAGTTGCGCAAGAGGTAGTGATCTTGAACCACTTCATGTAAGGCGCACATGGTGGATTCTATTGTATATGCTTATTGCAAAAGGCTTTCATAGGGCTTATATTTGGAATCTAGAATTGTGCAAAATGTGGTTGCATTTTTCAATCAATCGTTTAGTTTTTGTGAGATTATGGGATATTGATGCTATTATGGTTTTGTGTCATAATGATTAGCAGATGATAACGTCAATAGGAAAGATTAGCTCACTCACACAAATAATTGCCCTTGGAGCTTGGTAGCAAGCAATGATGAGATTAGTGGTTTATTTTATTTGGAGCCAAGAGAGACTTAAATTATCCACTATGTGTGTCGCCTTGGTTGGAGTCAAGATGAGGTCATATTGAAGACCAAACATGGATGCTAGTACCCACTTTCCATGTTTTCCTGTTATGATTAGCCGGATGCGAAATCTCATTTGGCGTATTGAAGGCAAGCAAATAAAGAATTTGGGTTAGGCACTTGAAAACGACTTGTGCGTATAAGAGCAACTAGACTAAGATCTGTATGATGTATCGAGTGCGACATCACTCTTTGGAAAAGTTACTCCACCGTAGCATGTATTCATACTACATGTGCTTGGCAACCGAGTAATGAAGTGAGAGAATGAATCCCTGCTTCCTCACTGTGTGACTCTTGCTTGTCATTATTGATATGACTTTCACTTTTGTACCCTTTGACTATGTCATAAGGTATGGAGTTGATGTTCTGCTATTTTGATATGTTGCCTGAGGTCATATATGATTCAGCCTTAAGGAACATCTCCATAAAAGCAGTCAATCATAAACTAAATGGCATAAGGGCGAAGGGAAGGTCATCTAGTATTATACCTCCATTGTATATTCCCTGCCAACAACTCACATCGCTCTATATAATAGGTGGATTGAGTGTGAATATATTGCAAGATTTGAGAGAGTCCAACATGCTCTTCTGAGGGATTGGAGATGTTTTTCGATTGGTGTAATTGAATGGGTCTAGGGTATATGAGACACTATTTTTATCTTTGGGTTGATGTCTCTATGTTGCCTCTTTTGAGTTTTTAGTGTAGAGCTCACATATGCAGGTGTTCTCAGTGGTTGCACGGTCCATTGGCTAGTATGATCGTGTTTGATGGATAGATTGAGATAAAGGAAGCACGGTGTCATGCTAGCGCATGTTCGAGTAAGAGATGTTGGAAATTGGGCCGGGTTTAGAACCCATACACGATTAAGTCGCCCATGGTGGCATGACCTCTGACCCATTGAGAGACCCTTATTAGGAGAGATTCATTTTCAATCAACTATCTTAGGGACAAGTACATATAACCCACTATCTCATCTCTTAAGGAGATAGAGTTGTGGGTGGTTATAACTCTCCTACATAATATACGTATTATATTTGGGGAAGTAAAAATTTAACTGTATGGGTAATCAAAATCTTTCTCTCTCCTAGACTTTCTATTATTTCTCTTTCCATGGAAACATAGAACTATGCCTTTATACTGTGAAGAGCGTGTGTAGTTCTCTAGTAGTTCTACCCCGTTGCCGGGAATTATTCGAAGACATTAATGGAGGCACGTGAATCACCCACATGATTTATGGATTTGGTTCGAGCGTAAAAGATATGGTTGAATCCGTTTATTTCCATTGTGTATTATTTCTTATTTTTTCTACTACTTTTTAATATTTTTTGTATTTGGTTATTTTTCACGACAATTGAAAATGAAGATTAGGGTGAAAATGCAGAAGATAAGAGCACAAACCAAAGCTTGAAATTAATTAGTGCAACCCTAACAGAAACTTGTAGAGGAATAAAGAAGAAGATCAATATACATATACAAATACATACATATATATATAGAGAGAGAGTGTGTGTGTGTGTGTATGTGAGAACTTCAAAATCAAAATTGTTCTGAGATGAAGATGAATCACCGAACTGAAGATGAATCATCATGAAGATGAAGATGAAAATGAATCGATCCTTTGAGCTGAATTGATCATCTGAGCAAAAAATTGTTAGGGTTTCGAGAGGTTGAGAGAGAGAGAGAGAGATTTGAGAATCGATTGATTTCTCAGATTCTTAGATTCAAAATAAGGGTTTGGAGAGAGAAGGTTTTTAAATAAAGGTTTCAAATTGATGATTTGAAGGCGTTTTTAAACGACTTCTATTCTTAAAATGGGATCATTTTAATTTATAAAAAAATGACGTTTAGAAAATGTCATTAAATATTTTTAAAAAAATGACATTTGTAAAAACATTGTTAGAGCATGTTTGGTATGATAGAATGGAATGAAGTGGGAATTGAATGAGAATAAGAATGAGAATGGAATACAAGGTTAAATGGAATGGAATGTTCATTCACATTCCATTGTTTAGTTGCCAACATGGAATGACATAGGAATAAAATGACAATTCTTATTCTCATGTTTGGTTATACCTATTAAACTCATGGAATGAAATACGTTTTTATTTTTTTTAACAAGTTAGTAAAAATTTACATAGATCATGATAATATTGATAATTGTAAAAGTGATGGTGTGAGTCATAGTAGTGGTGGTAGCGACGGTAGCGGTGGTGGTGATAGCAATGATAATATGATGGTTGTAGTAGATTGTTGTGGCCTTAGTGGTGGTGGTAAGGTGGTGTTGTGGTTGCGATGGTGGTGGTGGCGGTGGTAGTTGGCGGTATGCCAACCGGTAGTGGTGGTATAGTGGTTGTGGTGGTGGTGGTAGTGCTGGTTGTGGTGACAATAGAGTGGTGATAGTGATAGTGATGGTGATGGTAATAGTGATGGTAATGATGGCGGTGGCGATAGGATGATAGGATAACGAAATAGTAGTAGTAGTTAAATAATAATTTTTTTAAGTGTTAATAATAAATTTTTATGATAATTTCATGATGGAATAGAATGATCATTCTATAGGTTGGAGGAAGGAATATGTATTCTCATATTTTGTTAGAATAATTATTCTAACTCACTTAAATAAGTCATACCAGACAATGAAAAGAAAATGCAAAATTAGAATGCACATTTTATTCTAACTCAGTGCATCACATTAAACGTTCTCTCTATTAAACGTGGTTAAAACCATCATTTCTTATGGTAGGTGTTGAAATCTTCACTCAAGTCTACACAAGAATCTAATGATCTAAATTACGGCTTACCATCTGTAATCAATTCAAATATTCCTTCAATCACTCCAAACAATCATCCCATAATGTTATGATCTTTTGGCTATAATATAATTCATGATGTCAATGTTCTTTGAAAGTAAAAAGTTATTCGACACTAACATTATTAAACAGTAATGGAGACATCTGATTACCTTTTGTTCGTCCTAACTTTTTAGAAACTTGATTGCATAGATGCCCTGAGAGTCCAATTGCACGGATATGTGGTTTATTTATGGGGAGGCTTCTCTCCAGTCCGGAGACAATTGTTGGGCTTCCGTGAATTTATGGAGCATGTATTGATGATTCAAACCATTTAATATAAAGAGTTAGTCAAATATTTTATTTCTTTATAAAATTACAATAATTAAATATAGACAGTCAGTTAATCAGATTATATTTGTGTCAACGATAAATATAATTTTTAAAATAAATTATTGATACAAATGTAATATGATCAAGTGACTATTAATATTCAATCAATGTGATTTTTTGTAAGAAAGAAATACTTTATGATTTCTACACATTAACGGTTTAGATTATCGATACGATTTCCGTGATAAACCTACAGAGACCCAACAACACCCTCCAGTTGGGTTTCTCAACTGGAGAGAACCCAAATCCTTTGTCTATGGGTATGGCTTCTGTCCAGTCCAGGATCGGACTGGACCGTGCTGTTGGGCCCGTGGGGGCTTATCATGGATCCCGTTTTGATAATCTGAACCGTTCAATATGTAGAACTCGTCAAGTACTATGTGCCTGTAAAAAATCACGTTGATTGGATATCGATAGCTACGTGATCAAATCAGTTTCGTATTAAAAAAATTGGACGGTGAACAAATTAACGGTTGACAAAAAACTGATTTGATCATATAGCTATCGATATCCGATCAACATGATTTTTTACAGGCATATAACACTCAACGAGTTCTACACATTGAACGGTTCAGATTATCAAAACAAGACCTGTGATGAACCCTCACAGGCCTAACATCACGGTCCAGTCCGATCCCGGACTGACAGAAGCCATACCCTTGTTTATTTATTTATCGGCAAAATAAATTTATTCTAGAGGTTGGGTTATTAAAGCTCTCGAACATATTGACCAATAATGATCTCAAATAATGATCTCAAATGTGATTAAGGCCTTGTTTAACAACTTATTATTTTAATTTAAAAGTTCAAAAATTATTAAAAATATCAAAAAATCAATAAATTTTACAAAAAATTCAAAGATTATCTTTCCTCTATAATTTTTGTAAGGTTTTTTTCCGTAAAAAGATAAAAGTCATCACAAATATACTAGTTTTTTTTAGGGCTGAACAAGGAATCCGTGAAATCCGTAATCTGATCCAGTCTAGTCCAGTCCAATCCAGTAAGTTTGGATTGGTTTTTTGAATCCGTAGTTCGGTTCCGGATTGAAAAATTAAAAATTTGTAGTTCACGGATTGGTTCCAGATTGAATCCCACGGTTCCAGATTAGAACCGATCCAGGCCGTATACAAATAGTCTATATTTTTATTATACACCCTCATGCGTAGTATCTTCTTTTATTTCATATAAAACTCAAATCCAAACCTAAACTCGCATAGTATCTTCTTTTATTACTTTTGTTTGCTAGTTTTTAGTGTTAATTTGTAATAGTTTAAATACTTATGGTGGAATTAGTTTTCTTATAGTTATTTAAATTCTAGAACAGTATGTCGCTACTATAAAAAGACATGTTGCTATTGTGAAACTAATATGGTGCTATTTTATATTTTTATGAAATTAAAATGTTATATATATTTTTTGTTATTTAATTATGTAAATCCGTGATTCTAAAACGATTCAATCCATATTTAAATGGATTGGTTCGGATTGGTTCCATGATTTAAACGGATTGGATTGGTTCAAATTCTTCAAAAACCGTTGATAACAGATTGGTCCTGATTTTACCCCAATCCGGTCCAATCCGGACCATGCTCACCCCTAGTTTTTTATCTCATATTTTAACCAAAAACCTAAAATGTTACTACAATAACCTGTTACCAAATGAGACCTTAGGTTTGTCACTAGTCTATTGTTGTTGGGTCTTGTGGGTGCCTACTACATGACTCATTTCGAGTATTTAAATCGTTAATTTTGTCAAATTTTTACGTGTAAATCATTACTAAAAGAAAAATTAAATTGATATGATAATTATAACAATATAGTTTTGATATATTTGTTTAAAAATAATGAATAGCGTATTTTCATAATTATAGTTATCGTTCATTTTTTAAACAACTAATAGAATAAAATTATATACATATGATTATAGAATTAATTTATTTTTTTTTTTATAAATAATCTATATATAAAAATCAACAAATAAATTATTCAAATCGTAAAAAAATCCTAAAATGAGGGTGTTTTTTTGGAAGGAGGGATTGGACTTGATGTCCAATCCATCATGAAATCTATTGTCTGATTGAGGATTTGTAGATCAAATTAGGAGTTCTACCGGATAATGAATCCTATATACGTTAGACTATTGTGTCTTAAGGAGGGTGCAGGATAGAAATCGTGAGAGTGGAATCCCATGAAATTAAGTTATAAAATGATATATTTGCCCTCTAAGTATTTGATTTCATTGTGTATTGTATTTAGTAAAATAAAATAAAATATAAAAATCTCAATTAAAAAATAAAATAAAACATATTCATTTAATTTTTAGTGATGTTTTGTTGAAGTTTTATTTTAAAATTTTGTTGATATTTTATTTAATTTCAATATTTAATAATATTATTTTTTAAAATAAATTTATTTAAAATTTTATTTTAAAAATAACACAATTTTTTATTGATGTTTTATTTATTTAATAAACTTATTTAATTTTTAAAAATAAAATTAAATAATTTTTTATTTAATCTAACCAAAAAAAAAAAAAGTAAAATATTAAAAATATATTTAGTATTGTTATTACTTAGTAAATAATTAAAAAATGTAAAAATACTCTATTGAGCATTTATCATTTTTTATCATATTTCAATAAAATATTAGATTGAATACAATGATATTGTTTAAATTACAAATAGGCCATACTTTTAGAACTTATTACCCATTGAGTCCTATTGATAAATTTATTCATAAATTTATCAGTCGCTCTTATTTTTATCAATAATTTTACAATTATAAATTTATCAGTCAGGACTTGTAGGTAAATAAGTTTAGTTAATAAGACTGATTGGTAAGTATCCTAGATCTTTTCTAAATATCTAATCTCATGAGAATGCAAAAATGAGATACACATCCTTTCTAACTAAATAGTCTAAGGACTACATATTCCAAAATTGATAACTCAATATAATTCTTTTTGGTAAACTACACTCACACCACTTGAGGTTTTTGTTTAATACAAATCATCCCTTTACGTTTGAAAAATTACACTTACCCTCCTGTCAAATTAAAATGACATATTTGCTTCTTAACCTTTATACATATAAAATAATAAATTAATGCTGATATTTTGTTCATGTCATTTCAAGAGAAATAATAATTATCTTCTTTGGTTTAACTCACAGAAAAAATTCATTTTTTTTTTATTTTTCATTTTTGTTGTTTTCATTGAATTTTTTTTAAAAAAATATTTTAATTAATTTTTTATTTTTTAGATACACCTAATTTTGATGTACTTAAGAAGTATAACATTTTGTGATTTTTTAAATTCACCAAATACCAAAAAATAAATAAATAAATAAATACAAAAATACAAAAATATAAAAGTATAAAAATTCAATAATACTATAATAAATGTAAATGACGGTATTTGGTAATACTGTAATAAATGTGGATAAATAGACGAGAAAGAAAAATGATAGTGGAAATAAAAAATAAAATAAAATAAAAATTCTATTCATATATAAAAATTTATACAAAAAATATCATAAAAATGTTGTGATAGTGATATTATTGTAAATATAAATCATGTTTATGTGTGTTATGTTTTAAAGTAAAAAGTCACTATTAAGTCATATCATTGTGTTTAAAAATTTTATATAAAATTTATATTTGTATATCATCACTCAAGAAGAACATGTTCAAGTAGAATTTAATAATGAAAAGTTGTAGAATGTAATCATGATGATAGGAAAAAAAATAATAAGAAAAATGGTAAAATAATTATTTAAAATTTTTTAAGATATAACATCAGTAATTCAAATGACAATTTATAATGAGATTACAAATCTCAAAATATATATACATATATAATTTTTCAAACATAAGAAAAGAAATTATATTAAATAAAAATATTAAGGATTGTCAGTGTAATTTCTCTAATTTTTTTTTTTTTTATTCAATCCGTCCAAAATATATGGCAGTGGAGACAAGCCTCACCCAATCGTAATCAAAAGCTTACATACACGCACATGATTCCATGTTACAAGGTTGACAATGGGATTGAGTGTTACCCACAGGATTCGAAACCATGACGTTGATTGCGATTTCAAAATGGTCAAAAGCATGACTTACCTGTGCGTTCCCAAGTATTGCAATTTCAAATTACTCATCATCATGCATCCAATAATTTTCAAGCATTCCCCAACTAACGAAGAAAAATTCTTGTTGATTGTCTAATAAATAGTGATTAATTATAGGGCTGTTCAAAAATCCGTTCAAATCGATAATTCAGATCGAATCAGATCGAATTGTATGGTTTGGTTCGATTCTATTAAGAATTGGCTCGATTTCGGATTAAGAAATATAAGAATCGTAAAAACGATTCGGTTAATGGATTTTATAAAAAAATCCCGGTTCGAACCGAACCGAACCGAACCGAATTTTAAAAGATATATATATATATATATAATATCAAGTTTTATTTTTATTAATTGGTTTTTTATAATTTTAATGATATTAGGATGGTATAGATATGCAATATTAAGTAATGTATTAATATTATTAGTTTTTATCATGAGTTAAATGTAATTAGTTTGAGTAATTATTTTGCTAATATTAACAATTTATTCTTGTAAATAGAAATTTTTGGAACCGAAACCGAACCATTTTTTCAGTTTGATTCTGGTCCGGTTTTACAAATGTAACGGTCTGGTCTGGTTCTTAAAATCACAGAATCGTTAGGATCGGTTCGGTTCGGTTCTTGGATTTTCTCAGAACCGAACCAATCCGAACCGTGTACACCCCTAATTAATTAGGTTGGAAACTGCTTTGGGTTTAAACACGTATTTAATGAAGTCGTTCATGGTGATATGACCTAAAATCTATAAGGAGAGACTAAAGTGGATTTGAATTAATTTATCTTAGAAATAAGTATTACTAACTCACTATCTCATCTCTTGACACTAAAAAAAAATTAAAATTTTAGATACCAAAATTTAAGGATAAAATTATTTTTTAGGAATCAAATATTTTTGTTACGAAAAGTGTCGTTATTATATTTTTAACAACAAAAATTTAATATTAGTGATGAATTATTATTTTTTTGCGATCAAATTTTTTCTCTAAAAAAATAAACCATTTCAAGACCAAATTATTTTGTTCATAAAAGTCTATTTATTAGTGACATTTTCAAAATTTTGTCGCTTAAAATCTTATTTTTAACTTTTCGGGACGACCTTTTAGTGACTATCTTCATAACGATGAAAATTAGTCCTTAAATGTCTTTTGCAACAAAATTTCAGTTATAGAGACCAAAATATTTGGTCTCTAAAACACTTATATGTTGTAGTGTGAGGAGATAGAGTTGTGGGTGATTATAATACTCCCATATAATATACGGATTATATGCTAAGAGTTAATTTAATCGTATCTGATCAGTTTCCTGTAGTCTTCTCTATTATCTTTTTCTTCTCTCTTTGTAGAAATACATAATGATCTTTGTACTGTGAATAGTGTGGGTAGTTCTCTAATAGTTTTATCTTACTACTGGGAATTGTTTAAGTTCATCAATGGAGGCACGTGATTCATTCACATGATCATTGGATTCCGTTTGAGCGTAAAATGTATACCCAAATCTATTTATTTTTACTGTGTATTATTTATTATTTTTCTCTACATTGGTATCAAAGTCATTGTTGGGTATTTTTGTCTTATTTGTGCATGAAAATATGTATGTGTGTCTTATACATAAAAATTGATGTTTTTTGAACCATCTCTAATCATCCTAAATGTTACATATGTTGTGGTTAGGGATGTAAATTTGGCCCGACTCGGCCCACTTGGGCCTGGGCTCGAGCGGCCTATGTCGAGCCACGCGGGCTCTTGGCAAATTTCGGTCCGGGCCAGGCCGATCTACGAGGCAAAAAACTAGCCCCAGGTGTGGGGTGTATTTGAGGCTCTTACCGGACTCCAAAACTAAGGCTGACTAATTTTTTAATTTTTTTTACCAAAATTTTATTTTTTTTCCTATAAAAAATGACACTAGCCTCGGGTCAAGCTAGGCAGGCCAGACTCCAAAACATGTGGCCAGGCCCAGGCTTAAGGTCTCGGACTGGGCTCGGGCCCAGGCTTGGTTGGGCTTGGCCAGACCGGGCCCACCAAGGTCGTTGGTGGGCTTCAGGCCACTCATGGGCCTATGGGCCATTTTTATAACCCTAGTTGTGGTTCATGTTATTTAGATCATATCTGCAAAGTTTTGCAAAAATCGGACTGTCAAATTTTGAGAAAAATGGAGATTTATATTTGATTTTTGTAACTTTAAGTGCATATTGTTTCTACATGTTTCATTTTCATGTTATAAAAATTATATATTTGGAATCCTTATTTTGAGACTTTTGAAATAGTATATTATGAGTCTGATTTCGACATACGATTGATGAGAAAACTCAAACCCTAGTTTTGGTTGAAACTTGAAGCCATTGGAGCCATTAGAGTAGAAGATGAAATTGTTGGTGACATGTGCGTTGACGTCATCATGGCACGTGCGGCTGACGCGAGCGATGATGTTTTCATGACTAATACCCATCTGTAAAGGTTTAGACCATGATTGACCAGTAATCCCAGATTGCCTAGCATCAAAGACAAACCATTATTCAATAATTAATAATGGGGTTTAGCGGAAGTAATATGAAAATAAAGATAAGTCCATTGAGTGGTGCATACATGGCAAATTTCATAAATATTTAAAACTTCACTCTTTATACATAGGTGCACATTCAACAAACTTAATCATTGTATAACTCCCACAACTTAAACAAAGTCTCTAAACTTAAACATTGTACAACTCCCACAACTTAAAAAAAGTCTCTAAATAACAAAACAAAACTAAACGAAAGAAAAAGGTTGACAAAGCTCAGCTCCACTTGAGTCCAAGTACAACTCATCATGGAGGCACTCCAAAAATGGCTTCACAAGATGGTGGACTCGCAAGGCATCCCTAGACTTGGCATTCCACTTGTTCACCTACATATATATAAGGGAGAGAAGTGAGCTAAAACTCAGTGAGCAATATCATAATAAAGGGGTTAAATGAATGAAGTCCTAAACGTTACAAATCATGCTTTGCATTTTCAAATATCGAATAACGAAATCAAATCAAACATGTATCGTATAACAACTCTCGTTCTTATCTTAGTAATGCTCATATGAATTTACACGATTCTATCTTATTAAGCTTGCATCTGTAGACTTTGATTTGTTTTGTCTAAGTGAAGGTTCCTGTGTTATTTTGTGCTATTGTGTTTTGTCTAAGTGTTAGATTCATGCTTTGTTCCTTGCTTTGTGTGTTGAACCTAGGCTATCTATCTTTGTTACTTCACACCTAGGTCACACCTTTGAACCTCTTATACGTAGGCTGTCGAGCGTCAACACCTAGGATCATCTTGGAACCATCTTGGTTGACTTCTGCCTTCACATTGGCATCTTGGCTGAGATATACATCATCTACGCTGAGGTGTGCATCACCTAGGCCGAGATGTGTATCATCTAAGCTGAGATGTTTATCATCTAGGCATCCGAGATCTTTGATCCCTGAACCTTGTAACCTTGTTGTGCACCTTAGCCAACACCTAGTACAACCTAGGCCAAAGTGTGTCACACCTAGGGCAAGTGACACATCTCCTAGCCGAGATCTAGGATCGATGCCTTGTCAGAGTACTCATGCCACCTTACTTGTTATACACACTTTAACCTATTCTTGTTTTTTCATTCTAGCACCTTTCTGGTGAGATTGATCAGATGATGCCACGTGTCCCAATAGTGGGTTTAAGTCAGATTTGCAGTTGAGAGCCCATATCATTTTCCATATCTTTGTCTTAAAGAGAGAAGCTCTAGGAAGTTGAACAAGAAGTTCTTAGAGTGAGAACTAGATTTCCAAGGTTTATTTTCATATCTTGAACCATTGGATTTGTGTTTTGTGGTTGGATCCTTGATCTAATCTTGTTGTTCTTCATGTTAATATGATCACATTGCATGATCTAGCATGATTCATGAGCCATGCATTGATTTAATGTTTTGTTTTAGAAAGAAAAAGTGGTGTTCTTGTGTTCTTAACGAAAAGCTTTGCTTTCATCCAAAAGTTTGTACCAAGTTCTATGTTTTTGTGTTTGTTCTCTTGAAATCTTCATATATGGGTACCCAGACATATGTTTTTGAACTCATATCATGAAATCTTAGATTTTGAATAAGAAATCATGATTTAGCATTCATGTTCTTCAAGTTCATCAAGTGGAAACCAAATTTCCAAACTTCATTATTTCCCTAAGTGTGGTCACCGAGGCCCACTCTTGTTCAGACCTCACACCTAGGCCAAGCATTGCATCTCACATTGGCTTACTTTGCGTAATCATTTGCACCTTAGTCTATCTTGCATGCACACCTAGGCCGACCACAGTGCACATTCACCGACACCTTATAACATCTAGGAAGACAGCCCACATCTCTGCTAAGACCTTTTGAGTTCACCCAGCTAGGCCATTTTGGCCCAACTCATCTCTGTGCATCCATTCCAAGACCTTGTTTGTACCCAGCATGCTTTTTCAAGAAGAAAAACATTGATTTAACTCCTAGCACTTGTTTGGCTTTGTTTTGACTTGGTTTTGGAAAGAATTGCCAGGATCTATTTTACTCAGTTGAAGCTTGTTTTGAGGGTGCATTGCATAACCATCTTTGACCATCTTTTCTTGTCTTCTTGAAGTGCATTCAGTGAATTTTTCCATGTACTTGTAAGTCTTGGATCCTTGCCTTAATCCCTGCATCTGAAGAGCTATTGTGAGTGGTATTTTTAATAAATTTATGTTATAATGTTTTGATTAAAGCTTTGCTTTGTTTTGTAAAAGTATTCGATCAAGAATGAATGATTATCCCTTAGTTTTTATATCAAGTATTATGTTGGTTTTGATGACATTCTTGAAAGGTCCTTAGTGCTGGGGGACTTTAAAGCAACAAGTACCTTTGTTTGAGATAGCTATTTTGCCACCGACTGGCGGGCTTGTGTAATCAATTCCGAGTTGGTTATTCCTTTGTTTTGTCAATGAATGTCAGCTTTTGTATTATGTAGATGTTAGTAAACATCCCAAGAAGCTTTAAAACCCTTTGATTGATGAACTTGGTTCATCCTTTGTTTTGTTACAAGCTATGATATGTATATCATTCACTCCTTTGTTACTCATATCAGTCACTGAATTTTCAGCTCACCCCTCTCCCTTATATATATATGTAGGTGATGAGAAAGAAGAGGATGTTGCCTAAGCTTTGTTAGAAGATGTGTTTTGCTCTATGTTTTTGCATTCATCTTGAAGATTATGTGTAATGACCCCAAAATGCGTATAAGAAATCATCTTAATTTCCCTATGAAATGATGTGGTTTAATTTAATTATATCTATTAGAATTGAAGCATTATCAGTTGAATTACAGACTTAAAATGGAAATTACCGACCTTTATGGGTTCAAAAATCAAAATTGAGTACTTGGATATGTTAATAGGAATTTTTGGAATTATTTGGGAAAATTAATTTGAAATCTAATTTGTCTGATTCGTTACTGGACGTTTGGGTGGTTAACTTTATACTGTAAATCGAAGGCCCTAGAGGCTTCAGAAACTAGAACATGGGACATATTTATGCTCAGCACAATTTTTATAGTCATCTGGGACGTTTAATTGAAATTTGATTTTTCGCGATTCGTAAGGGCGTGTTTGGCTATTCCTATTGTTAAAAGCTTAGGTGTTGGTTATATGTATATATGGTTATGCTATGTGAGTGGTGAACTTATCATTTGGAAGTCAAATAAAACATTTGGGGGAGAGAGAAGAGAAACGTGAGAGAGAGGGAGGGAAGAAGAGGCAAGCTTCTCTAATCAACACTCATGGGGTTTTGAAGATGCTTGAAGGGGGTTGAAGAAAGAAAAAGAAGATCATCCATGGGAAGCTTGGGAGAAATTGAAGAAAGCTAAGAGAAGATAAGGATGGAACTAAGGTATGATCATGTATCTTGAATCCTTAGGTTTAAAGCATCAATTACATGAAATCAAGGATTGATATGGAAGATGTGAGCTTTGAACCCCAACTATGGCTATTTGGTGCTCTTGTGTTCTTGTGTTTGGGAATTGAATAATATTTTGAGGTTATGATGTTTGATGGAGATTAAATATATGAAATTGGTCATGTATTAAAGGGTTTTGGGCTTTGATTTACATGTAATTAAGGTTTGATTTTGAAAATAAGAAGTCCCAAATTTTCAGCCATTTTTCGGACTGCAAACTGTCCAGGCCGCACGTGCGGCACTGTTCACCCGCACGTGCGGGGACAGCTCTGTCCAGCCAACTTCGAATAGGCATATCTTTTGCATCCGGACTCCGTTTTGAGTGATTCTTGAGCCTAAAATCAAGCCCCGGAAGTCTAGTTTCCAATGGTGGTGGTCTCACTCCTAAATTCTAAATACAGAAATAGTTATGCCCAAATTAGTGACGACTATTTACTTTATGTCAACCGGTTTTGTACCATTTCTTCACCTAAACCATTTTCCATCGATTTCTCCCATTTTCTGAAACATGGATTATAACCTAGGGAGGACTAATGAAGCTAGAACCACCATGGCTCTCGGTTAAAGAATAAGAAAGAAATTGGTTTTATCCTCATATTATGTTATGTACATTGTGTTTGTAGATCAAGACGAGGACATCGTCCCACCGCTATTAGAGGCCTACCACTGTGAGTAGTAGTACTTCGATGTACCTTTAACCGTTTATCCTTATTGATGTTAATCTTCGTCGTAAGAATTATGTTGACATAAATGCTATGCATGCTATGTGAGAAACATTATGAAATTATGTAAACATCAAAAGAACTTGTGAAGATCAAACCTATGTGGCCAAGGGCCGACTTGTGACTTATGAAGCTATGAGGCCAAGGGCCAAACTTGTGAAATTGAGAAACGAATAAAGTCATCTATAATCTAATGAAAATGTACTTACTTTTCGTTACTAATTATCAGCAATGTCTTGTTAACTTTACGTTAATTATGTCAACTCATGGGAATGATGCAACGATTACCATTAGGACTCTGTTAATTCCATGGCAAGGCAACTATGTTAACATATGAGAATGATTAAACAAAGGTGTATGCTATTGATTAATAGAGCGTGTAAAGTAAGTCATTTACCCAAAAGAATTTATGTTCATTCTTGAAGAATGGATTCAGAGTAAATATGAGAGTAGCTATGTGCATTCCGATGAATTGAAGTTATTTTGCTATGTTGCTTATGAATTGGAAGTTATCCAGAATCTACGATATAATTGCAAAGTTTAGCATCATTGTGTGACCCTCATGAGAATGTGAATTAATCTCTCATTGTTAAGCGTACGATAATGACATGATACAAGAAGAAATGCTCTAGTGTGATATGTATCATTTGAATTAATGAATAATGTTCAAGTATGTTTTAGGCATGCTTCCAGTATGTTACAAGTTCAAGTATGTTCAGGTATGTTTCAAGTATATGTTACAGGTTTAAGTCTGTTACAAGCTTATGTATGTTACAAGTTTATGTATGTTACAAGTTTATGTTGTTACAAGTTCACGTATGTTACAAGTTCAAGGATGTTACAAGTTCTTTGTATCAAGGGCTTCATGCCAACTTTTCAAGGGCTTAATGCCAAACTTTTCAAGGGCTTTCATGCCATATGTTTCAAGGGCCTTAGAGCCATATGTTACAAGGGCTTTATGCCATATGTTTCAAGGGCCTTAGTGCCATATGTTACAAGGGCTTTATGCCATAAGTTTCAAGGGCTTATAGCCACCATGTTTCAAGGGCCTCGTGCCACCATGTTTCAAGGGCGTATAGCCACCATGTTTATGTTGCAAGATTGAACCTAAGGCCGTTATGTACTTAGCACAGAATCAGACTAACTATGTGAACTCTACATCTTTATATGCATTGCTATGTGTTATATTTCAAGCTAAGCATCGTTTTATTTATGTATTACTATTCACTGAGCTTGGCTCACTCTATTTAATGTCTGTTTCTGTAGGTAACCAACTAGGTGGTCAGTCCTAGTCATGACCCCCGTTTTCTTTTGTCAACCTTCGTGGGTTCGAGCCTTTTGCGAAGCCATTTATTTTGTAAAGTCTATTGAAATGTTGGCTTAATTTTGATTACGCATTTAAAGTTGAAGATGTAGAACTTCAATGATTTTTGTATAAGCCCAATGAGTGGCCATCTCAGACGTATGTTTGTTTATCACCGATGCTACAAAATATGGTTTGGAGCTTTATCTATTTTCCATGATGAATGTGATGTATAAGAGGTCCTGGCATGTAGATGTAGCTCAATGGAATTTATATGTATAGTTATTTTCTTACTTTATGCTTCCGATGAGGCCCCGTATGTTATTTACAACAGGTTAAGTGTTCGTTTTCGAACGGGTCATGCCCAAACTTTTAGGGGCGGGTTTGGGGCATGACATTATGCTTCTTAGCTTCGTAGTTCATTTCTTTTGTATATTTTGGCTTGAGAAGCCATTTGATCAAGATGTAATATGTACTTTATTTTGTTTGTATTCAAGTTGTAAAACCATGTATGTCATTTCATTTAATTTATGCACATCTCTTATGGATTAATTTGCTTTAAGTTTATGCTTCCGCACATGTACGCCCCATATGTATACTCTGTTTGTGCGAATCTTTATAAGTTGGCCTTCAGTAATCTCGGATTACTAGCCATCATGACTTCATTTTATTAGGGGCGGATTGGGGTCGTGACAGATTGGTATCAGGGCACAAGTTTCTTAGAGTACGTTTATTCATATACTCTTGGTAACAAGCATAAGATTTCCCTTGGAATGATGTTAGGATTGCATCATATTGCTTGTTATTTGACAAGGTGTGCATTATTTTTGGCATGTTTATTTGCTACTTGTCTGTTTGTCCATCTTGTTTTAAAGTCACATTTTGCATACTCCTAGCATCATGAGAAAGTGATGACCTCTAATTAGACGAGATCATTCTGAGGACAGGTTGGACAGATTGGAAAGGTTGGTAAAGGGTTTGACCTGTGAGTTGAGGCAAGCAAGGCAACTGAACACTAGTACCACCTCTAGTTAGGCCAAGCAGACAAATGGCCGAAATATAGTTCCACCTCCACCTTCTCCAGTACCGCAAGTGCCTCCATAGCCAGCTTTATATGGGAATGGCACATTAACTTTGATCAAAAAATTTAAGAAAATGAATTCGCTGAGAATCCATGGAGGTATAGAGTTGTTGAAGGCAGAAGCACGGGTTCTTGAAATGGAGTTGTTTAAAATCTTTCCTAGTACCGATACCCAGAAGGTGTCATTGGCAGCATTCACACTGGACGACAGCGCTCGTAGGTGGTGGATGATGATTTGAGAAGGTAATTTGTGCTTCACTTGGGCTAGATTTTGGGAATTATTTTATGATAAGCATTTTCTCCTTAGTATCTGAGACTGCAAGGCCACAGAGTTCCAAACTTTGACACATGGTAATAGAACTGTAGCTGAATATGACTGTATTTTCACCGAGTTGGCTAGATATGCGTCTCACACCATCAATACCGAATACAGAAAAAGCTAGAAAATTTTAGAGTGGGCTTCGTGGACCGACACAAGACTAGGTTAATATGCTCAACATGCCGACTTATGTTAGAGTATTGGACAAAGCCATCCTGGTGGAAGCTAACTTGAATAGATATCAGAGTTCAGGAGAGAATCAGAGAAAGAGGCAGAATTATGACAATTGCCGAGCACCGTTTGATGCCAAGAAGATGATGAATGTAGGCAGTTCTAGCAACTCAAATCAAGAAAGTGGTACTAGGCCGACATCTACAAGTTGCGAAAAGCAGCATTGGGGAGTTTATCATCGGGCATCTGGAGCATGTTTTGAATGCGATGAGATGAGTCATTGTGTTAAGGACTGTCCCAAGACAAAGGCTAAGGATGGTAAGAAAAATGAGAGTACCTCGGGTTTTGAATAGAAAGGCAATGTCAGGAGATAACAGATGATGCAGGGTAGAGTCTTTGCATTAGTGCCAAGAGACACCCAAAGTGCCAAGACCATAGTGTCAGGCATACTTCCTATTTGCGCTCAAGATGCATATATTGATTGATTTGGGTTCTACACATTCATTTGTATCTGCTAAGTTTGCCGAGAAGTTAGATAAAGAACTAGAACCCCTTGGTTATTTATTATCTGTGTCTACTCCACCTAGAAGAACTATGACTATTGTATCCATTTATAGAGCATGTGTTGTTGTGATTAAGAATGTCGAATTATTAGTTGATTTGATGCCGTTTAACATAACTCATTTCGATGTTATATTGGGAATGGATTGGTTAGTAGCAAATCATGCATCCATTAATTATGTTTCTAAGAGTGTCACTTTTAAACGCCCACACCAAGTCGAGGTTACATTTTAGGGTAAATGGGTAGTATCCCCACCTTACCTGGTTTCATCCATGAAAGCTTATAGGTTGATCCAAAAAGGATGTCAGGGTTATTTGTGTAGTGTACTAAGTAATCTAAATGGAAATATTGAATTGCATGATATCCCAATTGTTAATAAATTTGCTAATGTTTTTCCGAATGATTTGCCTGGCTATTTAGTGGATAGGGAGGTACAATTTACTGTTGATGTTATACCAGGAACACAGCCAATTTCCAAAACACACTATAGGATGGCCCTAACTAAGCTTAAGGAGTTAAAAGTTCAATTACAAAAGTTGTTGGACAAGGGTTTTATTAGGCTGAGCACTTCACCTGGGGGAGTGCCAGTTTTATTTGTTAAGAAAAAGGATGGCACACTTCGTCTTTGTATTGATTATCGAGAACTAAATAAGGTAACCATTAAGAATAAATATCCATCGCCGATGATTGATGATTTGTTCGATTAGTTACAGGGAGCATGAGTCTTTTAAAAAATTGATCTTAGGTCAAGCTAGCATCAACTCAAGGTTAAAGCCGAGGATGTTGAGAAGACTGCTTTTCAGATAAGGTATGGCCACTACGAATTTTTGGTAATGCTTTCTGGAGTAACCAATGCTCCTGCAACATTTATGGATTTGATGAACAGGGTCTTTAAGCCATACTTAGATGAGTTTGTAGTTGTTTTTATTAATGATATATTGATCTATTCCAAGAGTAGAAATGAGCATGAGAATCATTTGAGACTTGCTTTACAAATTTTGAGAGATAGAAAATTGTATGCTAAGCTTAGCAAGTGTCAGTTTTGGCTTTCAAGCTTTTCATTTCTGGGTCATGTGATTAACGAAGAGGGTATTTATGTTGATCCTAGCAAAATTGAAGCTATTTTGAATTGGCTGAGGCCAACTAATGTGTTTGAGGTTCATAGTTTTCTGGGTTTGATAGGTTGCTACCGAAAGTTTGTGAAGGACTTCTCAAAGATTACAGTGTCATTGACACAGTTGACTCAGGAAGGAGTGGCATATGAATGGACCGAGGATAGAGAATCAACTTTCCAAGAGCTAAGTATGAGGTTAGTCATGACACTAATTCTTGTAGTACCATCAAGTAATGAGGAATATCAGATTTATAGTGATACTTCATATAAGGGTTTGGGTTGTGTGTTGATCTAAGGCGGTAAGGTCATAGCATATGCATCTCGTCAATTGAAACCTCATGAAAAGAATTATCCTACATATGATTTAGAATTAGCAGCCGTGGTATTTGCTTTGAAAATTTGGCATCATTACTTGTATGGTGCTTCTTGTCAAGTTTTCACAGACCACAAGAGTTTGAAGTATTTGTTCACTCAGAAAGAATTGAGTATGAGATAGAGAAGATGGCTTGAGTTGTTGAAGGACTATGACATGCATATTCAGTATCACCCAAGTAAAGCTAACTTAGTGGCTAACGTATTGAGTAGAAAATCTAGAGGGAGTTTAGTATGTTTACTAACCGAACATAGGAGCATACTTCGGGATTTGCAAGGCTTAGATATCGATGTTGTACTTCGTCGAGATGAGGGAATTTTAACAATGATTTCGAAAGAGCCAACCGTTATTGAGGAAGTAAAGACGAGGCAGATGGAGGATGAATTTTTTAAGAAGGTAATTGATGAGATTACCATAAAGCTGAGACCAGGATACATCATTGAAAATCAAATATTAAAGTTTGAGGAAGGATTGTGCGTGGCCGATATTCAAGAGTGGAAAAGAAGAATTTGTCAAGAAGCACATGGTTCCATATTTTTTTGTTCATCTAGGAAATACCAAGATGTACCAAGATGTGAAGCAAACTTTTTGGTGGCCGAATATGAAAAGAGAAATAGTCGAGTTTGTGTCTCAATGTTTGTATTGTCAACAGGTGAAAGTAGAACATCAGAGGCCAACAGGGCTTCTTCAACCTTTGTCAATTCCCAAGTGGAAATGGGAACACATATCCATGGATTTTGTTGTGGGTTTGCCGATGACATAAAAAGGTATGGATTCTATTTGGGTTATTATTAATAGATTAACTAAGTCGGCACACTTTTCGCCAGTTAAGACTACATTTAATGCCGACGGACTTGCTTTGTTGTATATGAATGAGATTGTTAGACTTCATGGGGTGCCGATGTCTATTGTTTCAGACCGGGATCGAAAATTTGTTTCTAGATTTTGGCAGAGTTTACAAAGAGCTTTGGCAACCGAGTTGAGATTTAGCACAATTTTTCATCCTCAAACCGATGGGCAAATAGAGAGAATGACTTAGACACTTGAAGATATGCTCAGGTTATATGCATTGGACTTCAAGGGAATTTGGGAATTACATTTGCCGTTAGTAGAATTTGCTTACAACAATAGTTTCCAAGCTACCATTGGCATGGCGCTGTATGAAGCTGTATGAAAGAAAGTGTAGATCACCAATTTGTTAGACCAAAGTAGGAGATAAAGCTTTGATTGGTCCCGAGATAGTTCAAGTGACAACCGAGAAGATTAAGCTCATTCGACAAAGGATCAAAATTGCTCAGAGTTGACAAAAGAGTTATGCCGACCAAAGAAGAAGAGAAATCAAGTTTGAAGTTGGAGATCACGTATTCTTGAAAGTTTCACCGATGAAAGGAGTTTCAAGGTTTGTGAAGACGTGTCTAGAGACCTAAGCATTGAAACAAGTGAAAGAGACAACACTAGAATCATGCAATGCAGTGCTCAATGGATTAAACCAGCCCCAAATAGAGTTCATGCATGCCAAGATAGTGGCTGAGATGCTCTGAAATGCTAGCATTAAAAGCAAGAAAATACATGCTCATGCATTGGCCCATGAATAAGACATAATGGCACAACTCTTAAAAGCACTCAAATAGTGAAAGAAGTGAGAACATGACACATGTATATGCTCGGAAATAACATATTAAATGGTGCCATGACATGCAACTATCACAAGTATAGCCTGCTATGGTGCTCAAAACTCAAGACTAGCTAAGGCATTTGCACGATAACCATATCAAGCAAGCCCCAAAGGACCAAGATGACTCAAAATAGTCCTAAGGTTGGTCAAAACAATGCTAAAAACATGATGGAGTGTAGCCAAAACAAGTTAGCATGGTAAGCCAAAACACCAATCATGCAAGGCCAATGAATGGGATTACACTACAAGTACCAAAAACAAGCATGAGGTGACTCTACCAACCAAAATTAGAGTTGTAATACGGCACAATAAGACCAAAAATATGCTGAGATGGTAGCCCAAAAGCTTAGGCAAGCATGCATGCCAATTGGCCCATGATTGAGGCATAAAGCATAACCCTCCAAAAGCATTGAAAGAGTGAAGCATGGGAGAGTATGACCACACTTCATTCACTGAAATCATGTGAGAAAAGAGGCTAATGCATGCAAACACTCAAGCAAAGCATGCTAGAGACTTTGAAACTCAAAGCTAGTGAGCAAGATTTGCACTATGGCTATACAAAGGAAGCCCCACATGGCCAAGACCAATAAAAAAAGAGCTTAAGCATGTTAAAATATGAGTAAAAGCCTGTTGGAGTGGAGCCAAAACAGGCTAGAATGGTGGTTTAAAGCATAAAGCGTGTTAGGCTAGCAAGGAGGATTGCACTACAAGTACATGAAGCATGCAACAAGTGACCAAACCAAACCAAAATAGAGTTATAACATGTTAGAAAAGTCACAGAAACATGCTAAGATAGAGCCTCAAGAAGGTAGAAAAACATGCCAAAGTGTTAAGCCAACAACATACGCAAACAAAGCACAAAGGGAGGGGGGGAGGGGAGGACCACCCCCATCCATTTTGGACCTCAAAACACACTTTCCACCACTAAAATTCCTCTGGAATTCAGTGGTGAAAAGGCCAAAACAAGGTGGTCTTAAAGGCCTCAAAAGATGGCACTAAGCAAAGCAAAATAGGCGACCAAAGGGAGTAGACCACCCCTAACTCAAACAAAGCCTCAAACAAACATCTTAAGAACTTAAAAAAAAGGCTTTTTGTAGTTGAAATCTAGGCCTAAATTAACATGCAAGGATGGCCAAAGACTTAAGAAAAACAAAGCTTAAAAGGGGGGGAGTCTCTGACCCTTGAAGAACAATGGTAAGACAACAACTTCAGCCACAATTTTTGAACCAAAACCTGTCCAAAGTCCTTAAAACAAGCATCAAGGTGTCTCAGCTCCAAAGCAAAGGTGTTTAACTAGGTGTTTGTGTGCAAAAGTGTGAAGAAATAGCACTTTTGAGCACAAAATAGCACCAATATATATATATAGAATTCTAGAGAGAGATATTTTTTGTGTCTAAATTTTTGCCCCTCTTTGACAGAACTCGAAAGTCATAACAATGATGGGAGTGAATGTCAAAGCCCAGAGACGACCCATTTTTGACAAGGCCGAAGAGTTAGACATAGCATGCAAGACAAACAAGATATGCGCCCGAAGGCAGGGGCAAAATGCAGGACAATGCAAGAAGCCGAACATAACTTATGATCATGCAAAGGAAAGCTGTAACGAAGCACACATGCGACAATTTTAAGCTAGCATACACCAAACTACACTACAATGCAGAAAGGATGTAAGAGAATTATGCAATTCTCAATACGTCTCACTCGGAGGATACAATACCTGTCCGATTCGTCTGGTTCCACCAGCCGCAAATGAACCGTACATACAATATCGTGCCTGCAAAGAAAACAACTTAACATGTACGATGTTATTAGCAACATGCATGATAATGCAAAAATGAATGCAAAATGATATGCAATATATACAAAACAATATATAAACAATGCAAATGAAAATGCAATGTAATTGAAACAATGCAAACTATATGCAAAGCAATTGAATCATGATCCAATCATGAGCAGTTCAAAACCACACAAATGTCAAATAGATTGATGGAGGTAACAAGTCCGTCTACCCTAGAGCGGTCTACTGAACTATGAGTAATGTAGACGGACACAAGAACGAGTATTGGGGGGGATGACATAAGTGGGGAAACAACCCGCTAACTAAAGAACAATGATCCTAATGCCGGATGCAAAAATTACACTACAATGTAATATATATAATGGATATGCTGGGAAAATGGCAATGGATATGGCACGCGGGCCAAACCAAATCTTGCCTAGGAAAGGCATGTACACATACAAGCCACGGCTAACATAGAACGGTCCACTGAACTATGCTTTCACGTGAAAAGTATGGGCACATACCAGACCAAGCTCAACATGGAAAGGCGCAAGCCATAGACGGAGGGTGATGCAATGGATGCATGCAATCTACAATGCAATATCTACAATATGCAATGGAATGGAATGGATACAATGGATGTGGCACACAGGCCAAACCAAATCTTTCCTAGGAAAGGCATGTACACAAACGAACCGCGTCTAACACAAAAAAGGTGTCGCAACCCTCAAACCAACATACCAGCGTGGAATAGGTGCGTATACATCCAGAACTGTGCTTTGACGTGAAAGGTAAGGGCGCATACCAGACCAAGCTCAACATGGAAAGGCACAAGCCATAGGTGAAGGGGGTGATGCAGTGAATGCATGCAATCTACAATGCAATATCTACAAATATGCAATGCAATGGATATGGCTACAATGGAAATGGCGTGCGGGCCAAACCAAATCTTGCCTAGGAAAGGCATGTACACATACAAGCCGCGGCTAACATAGAACGGTCTATTGAACTATGTTTTGACACAAGAAGTATGGGCACATACCAGACCAAGCTCAACATGGAAAGGTGCAAGCCACAGATGGAAGTGATGCAAGGAATGCATGCAATCTACAATGCAATATATACAAATATGCAATGCAATGGATATGGATACAATGGATGTGAATGACAAATGCATGTTTGTTGTTTTTTTTTGTTTTTGTTTTTGTTTGAAATGCAAATGACGCATGAAATACATGTTGCATGGAATACGCGACAATGCAAGTCACTTTGAAATGCAAGACAATGCATGGATCTTCTAATGCGCGGCAACGCGCGGCTTGAGATGCATGAAAATGCATGGATTTTAAATGCGCGGCAACGCGCGGCTTTAGAGATGCATGACAATGCAAACGAACTGTGCACATCAATGCACAGAAGGTCTTGCACCTTCCAAGGATTTAAGGTCTCCTAGACCGTGTGCATTTAAGGTCTCGTCCGACCGAGCGTATTTAAGGTCTCGCCAGACCGATGTACGGAGGAGAAATGCATGACGATGCAAATTGTGCACGTTACGATACGTATAAATATGCATAGCGATGCAAGGGATGACGTGTGCTACAATGCACAAGGTGTGTTCATAACAATGCGAGAGAGGGATGCATGACAATGCAACCGAGCGGATTTAAGGTCTCGCCAGACCATGCGTGTTTAAGGTCTCGTCCGACCGAGCGTATTTAAGGTCTCGCCAAACCGATGTACTGCATGTATGGTGTGATGCACGAATAACGCCATTGAATGCACGCCAAATGCAATGAGATGCGTAAAATGGCGCGATGCAATGCACCAAACAGTGTGATGAATGCATGCAACGCACACGGGGCAACTTTTGAATTTTGTAAAGACAAAAAAGGTAAAAATACACTGAATTGAATGAATGTGTTGCGCGCGAGAGACGACGGTCCCGAGGTCCAAAGCGGAGGCAGTTGAGAAAAAAAATCCTTTTTGCACTATACGGAGCAATGAAAATGAAAACCACACGAACAGAACAAAACAAATAAAAGGGTTGGAGGAGTCAGAGCCATCGGCCATCCACCAGCCACAGAAAAATACCACCGGCCAAAAATGTAGCTGATCGGCCAAAAATGCCTAGTTCGGGGCAGTTTTGACTTTTCGCCTCGGGTCTTTTAAAATAGGGTTCCAAACCCTATTTTACACATCCTCCTTAGCTGAAATTAGATTCCCTCTCTCTCTAGAGAATTTTTCTCTCTTCTTTTCTCCATTTCTTTGCGTTTCACGCCCGTTTCGTCGTTCGATTCGCGTATACCTTCGCGTTTTGAACACTTTGAACTGAATATTTCTCCATTTCGGTGATCCTTTCACTATTTCCGCTTTTAGGGGTTTGTTCCCCTCGAGTTTCTCTCGACTTTCGTGCCTTTTTCACTTCCCGACTTCTCGGGCCACTTTTCATCCTCTCGGGTTGACTTTTCGGTTGACTTTCCACATTTTCGCTCAATTTTTCCTTTTCCGGCTATTTTCTCACCACTTTTACATGGCCGACGATATTCCACGGGGTGGGACTCCCCCGGATCACGAGTTGGATCCCGGGGCTGAGCTCCTCCCTTTGAGCGTCTGTCCATTCAACCTGGCGACCTACCGGTCGGTGATTCATGTATTGCCCCCAGATGGACTTCGCCAGTTTCGGAGTTTCGACAGAGCGATGCCACCAGAGCTCCTCCTGCGTGAGCCTACCTCTCATCTATCGTTCGGCGCTTTCGAGGTAACATTCTTTCCTCTGCTTTACTTTCCGCAATGTAGAACACAAAACTGCCGTAGTTGATTCTGTCCTTTAACTGCTTTAGCTCAGATACACTGATACACTATACATTGTAGTTGATCGCAACCAAATTTATAACTGAAACCTGTTTAACACTGACACGTGCACACACACTGCGTTGGCTCTGAATCATTCAAATGCACTGACACAGTACACACGGCACACACGGCACACACTGTAGTTTATTGCAATCATACCGATACTCGATATTTGTTTGGATTGGAAAACACGCACACATGCTATATTCGCACTGAACCACTCAAACATGCTGACGCATCACACCCTGTAGTTCACTGTAAGCACACCGGCACTTGGCATTTTTCTGAATCTGAAAAACTTGCACACATGCTATGTCTGTATCAATTCTGAATGCCTTTCAAAATTAGTATATTTAGTATTTGCTTCACAATTGTGTACTTGAAAACAGGGAGATTCCCATACCATCCGCGGGTATGGGAATATCGCCGCTCGAGACTGGTATGCTGAGTTACCTGAGGCGGTTCGCCACATTGTGGATCAGACCGGTTTCAGCGCTTTCTGCAGAGGATTGTCTAGACTTACCGCGAGCAGGCCTCTCCGCGCTGCTCGGGCGGAGAGGTGGTGGGACACCACTGACTCGTTCCATCTTTCCGTGACGGGAGACATGACGATGACTCCCTATGATTTCTCGATGCTCACAGGCATCGGGGTAGGGAGCGATCCGATCCCCTTTGACACTGATATGGACGAGTGGACCGTTGCTCAGATTCATCTGCTCGGCGAGGCGCCACCTCTCGCCCGTCCAGGCTTTGTCCGATATTCCTGGTTCGAGGTCCAGTTCAGGGTCCAGCCTACTTTGACCGCGGAGGCTCCGATGACTCAGGAGGCTGTGGAGCAGTATGCGCGCGGCTTCTTGATGTTCTTGCTGGGGACGACTGTTTTCGCCGATCGGGCGAACACCGTGCCCCTTTATCTACTCAGCGCCTTAGTGGACGTTACTCAGATCTTGCACTACGACTGGGGTGGCACCGCTCTGGCTATACTTTATGGATACATGAGCTCGGCTTCCCGTGGCAGCGGGCTGCTCAGGGGCTACTGGCGCGCTTGGGAGATACGTTTCCTTTTTCTTCTTTTTTACATTTCTGCCTCACTTTTTCTGTACTCTGCACACTGCACACACGGTGGTCTGCTTCACACTGACTGTATTCTGTACACACGGCACACACCTGTACTCTGCTTTACACTGACTGTATTCTGTACACACGGCACACACCTGTACTCTGCTTTACACTGACTGTACACCGCTCACACTGTACACTCTGCACAATACACTGCACGATACACGGCTCTGTTATTTCTGCTTTATTCTGTACCCTGCTTTATCTGATGAGCATACTGGTATTTACTTTGCAGTTGTGGGTCTACGCCTACTTTCCCAGACTAGCTCCAGTGCTAGATGCGGAGACCCGTCTTGTCATCCCGTTCTCACGACGCTTCGACGGGAGATGCGTGCGGAGGCCACGGGAGACGTTTAGCTTCTTCCGCCGCTACTTTGACACCATCACTCCCGCGGAGGTATGTTTTACTTGCAGTTCATTTAAGCTTCGCTTCACACTGTACTTTCAACAGTAGTAGATAACAATATGTATTTCATTTTCAGATGACTTGGCAGCCTTGGGCTCCGTTGCCAGCCGTGATGCGGGATCGATTTGTTGGCGCTGAGGAGACCTCGCGTTTTCAGATTCTGCTGGAGGGCCCAGTCTGTCGGGCTTGGTACCTAGGTGAGCGTTTCCTATGCCAGACCCTAGGGTTACCTGAGCAGATTGTTCCAGTTCACCCTCCGGAGGACAGGGGGGAGACCGAGAGATTTACTGCTGAGCAGATGGCCGAGTACACCATTGGCTGGGAGGCGATCCGCTTTAGAGGCATCGAAAATTACAGAGAGTACGTGCAGATGTACATCATGCGGCCTCTGAACGGTGGCCGTCGAGCTGAGGGAGAGAGACCCGTGGCGCCAGTAGCCAGGGCAGGAGCGGGAGCATCGAGGAAGGCCGAGGTTCGTGGCAGGGGTGGAGCTCAGGGAGGGCGGGGGGCTGGTTAGCCCGCATTGCCTACAACGATGACATACAGAGGGCAGAGTGGGGCAACCTACCAGATCCCCTTTGCCCCTCCGCCGGCTGATCACAAGTTAGTTAGTGTCCCCGACTTGCCTCCGGTATGTATTACTGCATTCTTGTACAGTCGTTTCATTTCAGTTTATTTGATATTCTGCAGAATATTGATGTATTTGATATTTTTGCAGGCTTCCTCCGAGTACACCCGACAGTCCCTGGAGCTGAATGCCTCTATAATGGGGATGCTACAGTAGACTTTCGATCTCCTGGCCCTCTACAGTATTCCGGTATGTTCTTTCTGACCACAGTCTCGAACCATACATAAACTGCTTAACATAATCTGATGCATAACACAACACTTAACAGACTACTCACGGCTTTCACACACTGTACTCATGCACTGCATTCTGCACTGATTAACTGCTCACGACATTCACACACTGTACTCATGCACTGCATTCTACACTGATTAACTGCTCACAGCATTCATACGCTGTACTGATACACTGTATTTTGCACTGATAAACTACTCACAGTATACTGATGCATTCGCCTTTTATGTTTTTCAGCCTCCCTTCCAGATTCCCACCGTAGGAGGTGCTCCAGCTGGACCTTCCGTTCCTGCTCAAGGGAGAGATGAGGAGGGTAGAGTATTTCCCCGCACCAAGGCGGGGCGCACTCATGCTGGGAGCAGCTCCTGGGCTCCAGTTCCTGATGACGATGACGATGAGTCGGAGGTGGAGGCGGAGTCAGAGGTGGAGGCAGAGTCATCGGAGAGGGGACCAGAGACAGCTTGGACTCAGGCTCAGATGATGATGCTCCTGACGATACTCCTGGACCTTTGTCCAGGAAGAGGACAAGGACAGACTCCCAAGCCTGAGATCTCTTGATGTTGATACAGACTCTTGCTGTTTTCTTCTTTTCTGTACTTTTTTCCTTTGTTGGTAGCTAGGATACTTTGTACTACCACGGGCAGGTTTTTGTTTCCAAAACTATGTACTTGAAAAGATGATGAAATGAAACAAACTTTTTGTCTAAAAGTTGTTACATTTGTATATCTCATGCATTGCATCGCATTACATCATGTTATATCATATTACACCTCAATGTAAATGAAATTGATCTGTTGTCTGAAAATTGAGCACTTGCACTGTAATAATCAGATAACAGCAAAACAACCCAAGCAACATACTGCTCAACCTGAATACACAGCCCATACTCTGTTGGGGATTGATCTGTATACAGCCCATAACACAGCACTCGGTTCATTCTGCACATAGCAAACCCTGAACAAACAGGCCAATCTGACAAGACGGACTACGAAAGCTGAACCGGTTGAAGTCGAAACACACTTAGATGCCCCAAAATTTTCTTTTCTCCTTTTGCTTCGCCTAAATGTAGAGAATGGCACAGCATTCTGAGCACAAACGATTTTTGAAATTAAAAAGGGTTTTTCAAACGGGGTATTGAGCCTGCAACTGATCACAGCGGGAAAGACTCAAACAAAAGGTGCACGACCGAAACACAACGAGACACGCGCAGAGAAGACTAAAAACAAAAGTTGAGGAAAACAAGGCAAAAGACACGACACACGGACGTGTTACAAAGACGAGAGACCTCCCAGTGCACGAGGAGCCACTTTCTTTGGGTATTATTTCCCACCCTTTTCTCATTTGTGATTCTCACATCACTCGGCCCTCAAGCTCGGTTTTTCTCTCAAAACCCTATTCCTCACTCTTCTCTCGACTTACATCTCTCTATTCTTTATTCTCTCTTTTTTTTCATCCCTCCCTAGGGTAATTGATAGATGAATAGGAAGTTGTGGGTTCACCCACAGTACTGTCAGCTCGCGGGTATTTCTTCCGGTGACGTCTAGTTGAGATTCCAGATAGGGAAAGCTTCTTCCGGCGAACGGGGTGCCTTTCTGGCAAGTATGTTGATGGCAGGGGAAAGACAGGATACCTGACTCAACTGTGCCCCTAGTTCATCACTTTGACCATTTTTGTTTTCTTCTTTCTAAAACAGTTTTGACCAAAATGAGAGTCAGATTAACATACTTGTTCAATTTTTGATTTGAAAATCCTGCAAGTCAGGCTGTGAGCACTGAAAATTTTCCTTTTTGAGTCCAAGAAAATGGTTCGGTTTTGGAAAATGAAACAGTTTTCGAGAAAATAGTCAACCTCAGTAAAAATTTTCAAAAACTATTTTTGCAAACAATCAATGCACGACGAGCATGGAACTTACCCTCGAGATGCGCAACCACGGATCGGAGGCAATGGAAAATTGCCCCTTGCTTAAAGGGGGTACATGGCAACGGAAAGTTTCCCCTGGTTTGGACGGCAACTCAGGGCAACTTATGGCAATGCATGGCAACGGAAAGTTGCCCCTTGTCTGGATGATGCCGCAGCATTTTGTAAACGGTTTTTATCAATGACCATTGAACTCCGAAGACGATGGTCTGAACCAATATATGGACACAGTCACTGTAAGAGCAATGGTGGTTGGACTTCAGGATGAAGTTGCCTACGTATCCCAAACATGGGAATCAAGCCTACGTAGTTCACGGTTACAACCGAACTATCGGATTCAGAGAAGGCAAGGATAATCATAACCATTACACGAACTGAGGCGCTATGAAAGCGTTGAGGGCTGGACTTCAGGATGAAGTTGCCTACGTATCCTAAACATGGGAATCAAGCCTTACGTAGTTCCGGTTAAGGTACACTCGGGTATTTTAACCTTCACTTTTCAGGCTCTAACTTTTGCCAAGGTGCCTTTTGCAGGTTTTCGACCTTGCGAGCTTCTTTTCTTTTTCTCTTCATTCTTTTTCATTTCTTTTCTTCCTTTTTTCTTTTTCTTTTTTTTCAATTTTTCAATTTTCGCATTTTTTTTTCATCATTTTTTTTCTTCTTTTTCATTTATTTTTGCATTCTTTTTGTTGTTTTCTTGTTCTTTTCTTGCTCTAACTTTTGCCTGGGTCGCCCTTCCGGGTTTTTGGCCCAGCGAGCCTCTCAAAGGGTAAAAGCGTAACAAGTCCATGCCAAATGGTTTTGAAATTGAAGCCCTCTGTACCCAGGAGAGTGACTACTGTGTTGATTTGCAGAAGAATCCATCACGGTTGCTTCACGAGCTTTTCCAGTGAGATCTGACCTTCTTGATCTGATTTTGGTGCCTCTTGCTCGAGGGCAGCTTCAAATTGGGCCACACGGGCTTTACATGGCGGTTGCGGTTGACTGTTGAACGCTTTGAACGGATTCCAGGTTCGAAACAGATAGATTGAATCTTGATGCTGAGAGCGATCCTAGGCTACACAATCTCAAGAACGATTCCACACAGGTCTTCACAAGACCTCGCAAAACATTTTGTTTTTGAAAGTATTTACGAAAGCGACACATTGCTCATGCTGAAGATAGTGTGGAAGCAATCTGGATCAAGCCAGGGTCCTTCTCAGTACTCACGTTGACAGGCATGATTTCATTCATTAAAGGCTCAGCATGCCTCGCTTTCTCTCAAAATGATCAAAATTTTGCAAAACCCGAGGAATTCCTTCCTTTTGATTTTTATCACCGCAGTGTTCAAAAAGGGCTTTTGAAAAACTTAGGTCATTACAATGATTTTTAGGGCACAAGAGAGTAGGTAGAATGTACTGCCATTCCATTCGCCTCCTCTGGCACAACTAGCTCAAACTAAAAGCAAGCACGAAAACAAGATAGCCACAGCGGTTTGATTCAGATTTGTTGGTATAACCGGCTCCTCGGTAGAAACAGACTCAAAAACAAAAACGGGTAATTACAAGCCAAAACGGTGTTCGAGGCAACAACCTCAGAATCACCTGGTATTCTATACAAAGGGGACTGACTCGCTACAACAAGATAGACCCTTAAGCAAAAAGACAGACTCAAGACGAAGAGATAGACTCAAAACAAAAGACTGACTCGATACCCAAGCCAGAATTTACAAAGCTAGCATTCACAGATGCTTGAAAATGTGTGCCAGACGCCACATCCAAAATATACCAAATGCCGCCCGCAGGTGGTTCACTTTCTGATTACATACTCGTAGTATCTGTGTCCTCAAAATCCAATAACTGGGTGGTAATGGACTTGGTTGAGGTGGGCGGGAGGATAACCTCGTTGTCAATCAAATCTTGCATTTCATGACGGAGGCGGAAGCAATTATCGGTAGCATGACCGGTTTGCTGGTGGTACGCACAGTACAGAGCAACATCGTGCGTAGCAGGGAGATTCTTCGGCAGAGGTCGAGGCTCCAAGGGTTTAAGATGTCCCCTCTTGGAAAGGATCTGAAGTGCCTTGGACAACGACATGTAGAGAGCATGGAAGACCCTGCGCCCTTGGGGCAGGTACTTCGAAGGTTGAGTATTCTTGCTAGACGCACTAGCGAAGCGGTGAGGCGCTGCCTTGGATTTTGATCCTTCCGTGCGTGGTTGGGAGCGAAGGAACCTGCTCGCATGACGGGCCTATCCCGGCTTTCTGGCTGACTTGAACTACCCTCAGGTGGAGTGGGGAAAGCATCTTCCATAGTTTTTGCCACAACTATAGATATCTATTGCTTGTTCATCCCCCCGGCTTTCAAAGCCTCGACTCCCCACAGTAGCTATTCGATGGGATCGGCATCTGCCTTCATTTTATCCTTACCTCTGGCCTCAGCCTGATCGAGGGTTTGGGTTGATGTTGATATGTCATTACCATAGCTGGAGGCCATCTCCAGTTGGCTAAGTTCAATCACAATTCGCCCCAACAGCGGGGGCTCCTTGGGTACAAAACTCCCAGCATATGGTGCAGCTGGTGGCGAAGCTGACATCCCGTAAGCGAGATCCACCACGGACCTCTGGAGATCACCTATCATCCCCATCAGTTCAAATGTAGTAGGCTCGCGAGCCTGATATAGCTGGGGGGGTCCAGACCGGGTGCGCAACAGGCGATCTGGGTAGATGCGGCACATCGACATTGGTCTCACTTTGTAGAGTGATTCCTTGATCCAACGCGGCTGTCATAACCACGATTTCTTCTGAATTCTATGTCATCGTAAGTCTTGCCTCAGCAAGGGGGAACACTAACTATTCTGGAACTCTCTAAACTGAAAGGAAAAACAAGCAGCATTTCAGCCCAAACGGATCAAACACAGGTGCAGCCGAACAACTGTACTCTACTACAGATCATTGTTCCCCAGAAATCACTGTCTCACAAAACACTGAATCGGATATCCACAGATATAACTAATTCTCGCAAACTGATACTGGTGCCCTCAGGCTTGATACTCAATCTTGCAAACTGATATGTGTGTTCCTGTAGAGATACACTCTGAAAGCACATAGCAAGTGGAGAGCAAAAACACCCCTATGTTGGGGTAGGGTTTCCCTGTCCGATTTTGTTAGGAGCTAGGGTTTTACTACGCACGCAGCGGTTTCAAACAACCTAACATCGGGTAAGCAACCTGTCCTAGTTTGGAATGGTCGCTATGGATTCCGAATATGTGCTAGGTCGAATGGTTGAAAAGGGTGCCCTGGTAAAACCGGGGTTTGTGTTCCCATACTAGCAGAGCTCGCAACTGGTCAGCCTTATGGCATGCTTTGACAAAGTCAAGCCTCCGGCAGACCGCTCAGGAATAGCAGATGGCCAACACGGTGTCCTAGGCACACCAATGCGGATGCAATGCAAAGAAACACATAAGTGTAGTCAAAACAAGATATCACGAGTTTGAGTCAAGCTCTTTAAACATCCCCAGTAGAGTCACCAAAAACTGTAACAAACCCGCGAGGGACCTCGCGCTACAGTTCGGACTCGATTTTGTGTCATGGTTCTAAATCTGAACCAAAGAGTCCAAATCCGGCAAATCGTTTTGAGAAACAGATTTTTAGAAAAGAAGTGCCAAACATGGACTGCTTTGCCAGATACAGAGTTGCCACCTAAATATTTTTTAATGGGGGAATTTAGGAAACCCTGACTCGGTGCCAAAGGCCATGTGTCCGTCATCACCAAAGTTGCCTCGGCTCGGGAACTTGGGTACGATTGGGGAAGGTCAGCTATGAGCACCCCCTCTCGCCCGATCCGAAGATCGGTCTCTACTAACCGTGATATCCAATTTTGAAAACATTATGTGTTCTTATTCCCATTATTAGCCTAGAGTTACTATGTTATGCGCACAACAAACAAGTATAGACTAGATCGCTTAACTTAGAAACAAGCATTGCCTATCCGTTTGTTTTGGAAAACGCTTTGGGATTTGCTACTCGCAAGTAGGCTAAAATACAGATTTCAATGAGTTGTTCTAACTCAAACAATCCAACCTTCACCCACATGCATTCAGGCAGTTTAACATATAAGCATCTGGCCACATGGTAAGCATGCTGTCATGGCAACACTCACACGCATGCAAGGATGCTAAAGCATAAAATACTTACAAAGTACTCCGTGCCAAAACAAGAACATGTTAGCAATCAATGCATGATCCAAGTCCGTATTAAGTGCCTAATGCATCGCATACCAAAATGTCACTAGAATAGGCTCGGCTAATCTAAGGATGACATGTGAAATGCACAAGTAGCATGTATTCAATTTTATTTTGAAATATAATGCAATTAGCATGATGCGCCGAGCTCGATGCATGCAATACTGATGAATGGTGCACGCATGCATAGCATAAGGTATGCTAAATTAAACATGACCTAATATTAACCATCAAAGCAGGCAAGTAAAAGGGAGAAAGAAGTGGGGGTTGGAAGACATACATACACTTACCCACACTTATTACAAATTTGCCCTCGCTCGGAGGGACCGAAAGAATATACAAATCAAATAATGAATTAACTATCCTAGCTAATTAATTATTACAGGCCAACTAAATTAATTAGGCAAATTAATTAATCTAATAAAGCAATAAACAGTAGCCTCGGGGAGAGGGCTCGATGCATGCGTGCTCGGTTCCGCCTGGAAATCCACTGTCATGCTCAAGATGCCTCTGTTTTCCCTGCCCTGCTCCTCTGATGACTGCCAAAGTCTCAGGGTTTGCTCTATGGATGCCACGGAACACCACCGGCTAGGGGAGAACACCACCGGCCATGTAGAATGGTCACCGGCCACAAGCTTGATCCATCGGCCAACAATGATAGCCGGTCGGCACTAAATGTGGCTGGCCGGACAAAACTTCCTACAGAAACTGATTTGACAACAGCAGAGGACAATACTTGGCATGGCAATGCATTTCAAGCAATGTATGCACCAATCACACCCCATATCATGTTTATGACTCAAAGGGACATGAGCCTTGGTTCTCAGACCACCAATCGCGCAATTCCATGCATGATGGCCCAAGAAGCCAAGTATGCATTTTTAATATGGAATGCAATGCACGTAATCAAGCCAAGGGGGGACTTAACCTCTATCATAAGCAATTCAAGAGGCCAAGTATGCATGCTAATGTAATGCAACCTAAGCATGTTAACTAGGCATGCAACATGGCAATGCAAAGAGGCATACAAAACATGCAAGGCATGAGACAATGCAACCAATAAGCATGCAAGGCCAACATAGGCATCCAAGCATGCAAGCCAATATGTGACTTCATTCAATCATGTAATTCCAACACATGCAACACACTCACCAATATGCTACAACATACAAGGAGCATATGCAACAAGCAAAGAGATGGACTTAAACATGATTTAGGCAACCCTAACTAGGCCTAAAATAGTGGCAAAAAAAAAAAAACTCAAGAAATGGGACCAAACACACATACACACATGCACATGTTAATAGGCCAATACTTAAGCACATAAAGGCAACTTTTAAGAACACTTAAAAGAGGCAAACATGGACAAATGGCATGCATTAAACTCTGAAAATCATGTAAGAACATGGTGCCAAACCAAGCAGACAAGATAGGCTAAACATGCAACAATGGCCCAAAACTTAAGGCTAACAAGCCAAAATGTAAAGGAGCTATACAATACATGGCAAGTATGACTCAAGAAATTTAAAACAGAGCTAAAGCATATAAAAACATGCATTAAAGCTTCACGAAGCTAGGCCTAAAACATGCTAGAACAAGGGCTTACAACCTAAGGCATGTTAAGACCTAAACATGGCATTACAAGGCATGTATGCTAAGCAAGCATGGTGTACCAAAACCAACTAAAAACATAGGCATATTATGACATAATAAGCACAAAAATCAGTTAAGGCATGGCCAACACACACTTAAACATGGTGCTCCCTCAAAAGGCAAAAATAGCCCTTTTCAAGGACAACAAGGAGAGGGGGTGGCCCTCTCCTTCCTAGGACCTCAAGGCACCATCCTCACCTCTAAAATCCCTCAAGATTTCAGTGGTGAGGAGGTCCAAACACTATGGTCCCGGAGCTCACACAAAATGGCACAAAACAAGGGCCAAACAAGGCTTAAGAACGGTCAAACAACCCCAAAACTTAAAACACTCTTAACAAACTATTTAGAGGCCTTAAAAATAGAACTTTTATGTGTTATACACAAAGCCAAAAAATAGTTGCAAGATAGGCAAAAGTAGAATGCAAAAATGGGGAATAAAAGGACAAACTTCTTACCCTTGAAGACTTTCTTCACAAATGAAGCTCCATCAGCTTCTTGAGGTTGAAACCAGCTCCAAAACACTAAAAACAACCCTCAAGGGCCTCAGCTCCAAGAGATGGTGTGATGGTGTGTGTTTGTGAGCAAAAATGAGACAAAACACACACTATAGAGATAGGATATAAAGCAAACCCTAACCCTAGAACTCAAACCCTAAAAATGGCTTTCTAAAATGTCTAACCCTTTTGTTCCACCCTAACCAAGAGAAGAAGTCTCCTCTTTATAGAGCTTTTTATCTTGTAAAGCTTACAAGACAAGCTTCTAAAGAGAGATGGAGGGGAGCTAAATGCATGCCAGCTGTGAGAAAATATCTGCAAAAGCAAATGCACAGTAGTCGGCCGGCCAAAGATGCAGATGACCAAAAAAAGATAGCCGACCGGCCATATATAATGTCGGCCGGCCAAACATTTGGCTGGTGGCCACAAAACACAGCCGGTGGCCTCAAGCCCTGGCCGGTAGTGGGTGGGGATGGTCTACAAACCCTACCCTGCCTCTCAAAGGCAAAACACAAGTGTTTGGTGTCAAACCAACCACAAAACAGTCGAGTCGAGAGGTCTTGAGACGTGGCGCGCTGCCAAGGCTTTCGGGAACTCAAGACGAACACAAACTAGGGTGATCACTGAGTGTTCAATTAGTGACGTCCAAGTCTTGAGAACGGTCAAAAATGGGGTGTCTACACCACCCCTAACTCAAACAAAGCCTCAAACAAACATCTTAAGAACTTAAGAAAAAAGGCTTTTTGTAGTTGAAATCTAGGCCTAAATTAACATGCAAGGATGGCCAAAGACTTAAGAAAAACAAAGCTTAAAAGCGGAGGAGTCTCTGACCCTTGAAGAACAATGGTAAGACAACAACTTCAGCCACAATTTTTGAACCAAAACCTGTCCAAAGTCCTCAAAACAAGCATCAAGGTGCCTCAGCTCCAAAGCAAAGGTGTTTAACTAGGTGTTTGTGTGCAAAAGTGTGAAGAAATAGCACTTTTGAGCACAAAATAGCACCAATATATATATATAGAGAATTCTAGAGAGAGATATTTATTGTGTCTAAATTTTTTGAACCCAACAAGAAGGGGGAGAGAGCTCCCTTTTTATAAGCAATGCAAGCCAAAAGGCTTGTTCAATCCATCCATACACGTGTATGGAGGATGGATCAGTGAGCCACAGCTCGTTCAAAATATCCAAAAGATATCTGTTGAAATCAAGGTAATCTGCTGACCATTAGTGGTGGCCGGCAATGCCCCATTGATGGCCGGCAGGGCCTATCAATGGCCAGCAGGTCGGAGTGGATGGTCAGCAGTGCCAAACTGTGGCCGGCAAGGCATCACAAGAACCAATATGGAAGGACTAAGTTATGGTCAAAAAATGGAGCAAAAATGATATAGAGTTTGGAAAGCTCAAACCTGTGACATTTTGCCAGAAATGCGAGTATTCGGCGAGCAAACAAGCTTGCCACTCGATGTACCTGCATGAACATCCAAGTCTTCGGGACGGTCAAAAATGGGGTGTCTACACTAGGCCGAGATGTGTATCATCTAGGCTGAAATGTTTATCATCTAGGCATCTGAGATCTTTGATCCTTGAACTTTGCAGCCTTATTGTGCACCTTGGCCAACACCTAGCAATCTTGTTCCTTGACTTGTATAACCTAGGTCAATGTGTGTCACACCTAGGCCAAGTGTCACCTCTTCTAGCCGAGATTAGGGAAAACTTACTTGTTTGATGCCTATGTTTTGATCCAGGTTCCTTGCCTTATCAGAGTACCCATGCCACCTTACTAGTTATATACACTTTGACCTACTCCTGTCTTTTTATTTTGGCACCTTTTTGGGGAGATTGATCAGATGATGCCATGTGTCCCAGTAGTGGGTTTAAGTTAGATTTGTAGTTGAGTGCCCATATCATTTTCCATATCTTTGTCTTGAAGAGAGAGAAGCTCTAGGAAGAAGAAGAAGAAGAAGTTCTTAGAGTGAGAACTAGATTTCCAAGCTTGATTTTCATATCTTGAGCCATTGGATTTGTGTTTTGAGGTTAGATTCTTGATCTACTCCCGTTGTTCTTTATGTTAATTTGATCACATTGCATGATCTAGCATGATTCATGAGCCATGCATTGATTTAAAGTTTTGTTTTAGAAAGAGAAAGTGATGTTCTTGTGTCCTTAATGAAAAACTTTGTTTTCATCCAAAAGTTTGATCCAAGTTCCATGTTTTTGTTTTTGTTCTCATGAAATCTTCATATATGGGTACCTAAGTCTATGTTTTTGAATTCATATCATGAAATCTCAGATTTTGAATAAGAAATCATCATTTTAGCATTCATGTTCTTCAAGAGGAAACCAGATTTCCAAACTTCATTATTTCCCTAAGTGTGGTCACCAAGACCCACTCTTGTCCAGACCTCACACCTAAGCCAAGCATTGTATCTCACACTGGCTTACCTTGTATGATCACTTGTACCTTAGTCTATCTTGAATGTACACTTAGGACGACCACTGCACACTTAGGTAGACCACAGTACACCTTCGTTGACACCTTGTAACATCCCGGGCAGGCAACCCACATCTCAGCCAAGGAGACCATGCCTCAGCCAAGACCTCATGAGTTGACCTAGGTAAACCATTTTGGCCCAGCTCATCTCTATGCATCCATTCCAAGACTTGGTTTGTACCCAATGCTTTTCCAAGAAGAAAAACATTGATTTAACTCCCAGCACCTGTTTTGCTTTGTTTTGACTTGGTTTTGGAAAGAAATGACGGGATATTTTACTCATTTGAAGCTTATTTTGAGGGTGCATTGCATAACCATCTTTGAGCATCTCTTCTTGTCTTCTTGAATTGTGTTCAGTGGATTTTTCCATGTACTTGTAGGTATTGGATCCTCGCCTAAATCTCTACATTCGAAGAGCTATTGTGAGTGGTATTTTTAATAAAGTTATGTTATAATGTTTTGATAAAAGCTATGCTTTGTTTTGGAAAAGTATTCGATCAAGCATGAATGATTACCCCTTAATTTTTATATCAAGTATTATGTTGGGTTTGATGAAATTCTTGAAAAGTGCTTAGTGCTAAATGCAGCTAGTACCTTTGTTTGAGATATCTCTTTTGCCATCGATGGGTGGGCTTGTCTAATTGATTCTGAGTTAGTTATTTCTTTTTCTTTTTTTCTTTTTGTTTTTATTTTTGTTTTGTTAATTAATGTCATCCTTTCAATTATGAAGATGTTAGTAAACTTCCCAATAAGCTTTGAAACCCTTTGATTGATGAACTCGCTTCATCCTTTGTTTGGTTACAAGCTATGATATGTATGGTTTTGATAAAAATCTCAGATATCATTAATTCAAACCCCTATTACTTATATCATTCACTGAGTTTTTAGCTCACCCCTCTCCCTTATATATATGTAGGTGATATGTAGGTGATGAGCAAGAAGGCGGTGTTGCCTAAGCTTTGTTGGAAGATGTGTTTTGCTTAATGTTTTTGTGTTCATCTTGAAGATTATGCTTCTTAGCTTCGTAGTTCATTTCTTTTATATTTTGGCTTGAGAAGCCTTTTGATCAAGATGTATTCAAGTTGTAAAACCATGTTAAGATGTATGTCATTTCATTTAATCTATGCACAGCTCTTATGGACTAATTAGCATTAAGTTTATACTTTTGCACATGTACGCCCCATATGTATACCCTATTTGTGTAAATCTTTATAAGTTGGGCTTTAGTAATCTCGGATTACTAGCCATCACGACATCATTCTATTAGGGGTGGAATGGGGTTGTGATATATCAAATCAAACACGGTAAGCAAAAGTCATACGTGATACATCCATTAGCGTAACAAAGGGACTTGAAGGTCCAATCAAAGGGACCACGAGGTTAAGTAAAAGGACCATGCGGGTCTATATAAAGGGATCGTAAAGGCGATGCAAAATGACCACGGGGGTCATCCATCAAAGATCTTTGTAATTCGAATAACAAAGGGCCGTGGTTTTGTTCCTCTAAGCGAGGGCCTTACTAAGGATGTCACGATTACTTTTATAAAATGGGCATCCATTCATTCATGTAAAATAGCATTTCAAAATCACATTTAAGTAATGAATTAAAATACTTTCAAACATATCTTTATAAAGATACTACTCACAGTGGCTAGTACTGGCATTATGCTCTGGGTGACCACCCACACAAAACACATAGCAAAGACACACATTGAAATAGATGTACTATATAACATCATGTCCTTATTTACTTTCCTATAGTGTGTTTCTTATCTATTCCTTCATTATTGATGTCCAAATAATGCATAAGGATGCTAAAAAGAATGTGAGGATGTATATGTGCACATGAGAGTGTTTTTCAAAGGTTGTTGAAAAATAAGTGTTCGCTCGAGCGCACCTTTGGCCGTTCAAGTGGTGTGGTCTGACTGCAAAAGTACTGGATGGTGTCAAAGTAGGCTCGAGCCATCACTAGTCACTCGAGCCAAGTACAAGGTTCTGCAAACAAATACTAGGAGTATGCAAAGTTTGCTCGAGCGATGATTTCATCACTCGAGCGAAGTGGTCAAATTCTGGGTTTTCCAGAATTGAATTTTGAGTTCCAAAGCACAAGTTTCATGCCCAAAGGCTTGCATGGTTGGTAAAAACATAAGGAAACACATAATAACTCTTACACACATGATCATTTTCAAACCATAGCCCCAAAATCTCTTTCAATTTTCAAAACAACTTCTCAAAAACTTCATAACTTCACCATGCATGTATGAATTCAATTCTTTTCGTTCCAAAACAAGATCATATGAGATGGTGAGTGTGAAATTATGAAAACTCTTCAAAATTGCAAGTATAACTTCATACAAGTAAAGATTTTGTAGAAAATCAAGCTTAAGAATGATAATATATGCATGGATGTCCCAATATAATTCATTGATACCAAATTCAAATTGATTCTAACCATTCATTTTTAACTTCATGCCATTAATCCTATATACATCATGAACTCAACATGTATATTGATTCTCTACAAGAATTGTAGTTGTAATTTATACCTAGAGCTTGAATTTGACAGTTGTTAGTCTAATTCCTTTAATTTCCTTTCAGTCTCTACAATTCTTCCTCTCTCTCTCTCTCTCTCTCTCTCTCTCTCTCTCTCTTTCTAAAACTTGAGTTCTCAATTCTCTCTACAAATTTTTGGCCAATTTTTTTGATGAGGAAAGTGAGTTTGATTAAGCTTAGAACATATATATATATATATATATATAAGCTAGATTAGGTTAGGCTAATTAAGCTTGATTAAGGCTAATTAATCTAAGTCTAGCTAATCCTATTTAATTCTAATTGATATATTCTAATTATTTTGATCTGAATCAAATTTTAATCAAACTTGCCATGTGATTCTAAATATGCTAACTAGCCTATTGAACTAGTCAATTTTGGTTTTTGAGTTTGATTGGGTTTTCAATTTCAGATTCAAAGTATGCATTCAAACAGATATTCCATAAATGAACAAATAACACAAGATAAAACACATAATTATGCAAATGCTCTGAATAAAATAATATGAAAATGATATGCACGTTGGGGTTGTCATAGATGTTATCAGTGGCTTTGTATTGATCTAAGCGTTGTGCAAGCCTTGACGTGTTAATGCAAGCCACTGACATCATTTGCTAATTTAAGCGTTGATAGAGGCACTGAGATTTTGTAGGCTCGGTTTGTTTCTTTTTTTAATTCAAAATTACGTTAATTGCTTTTATATTATTCGTTGTAATTTTGATTGAAGTATGGCATATAGCTTGCACTACAAAAAATTAAAGTTTTCGAGACCAAAATTTAGAAACAAAATTATTTTTTAGGGACCAATTTTTTTTTGTTACGAAAAGTGTCGTTATTATATTTTTAGCAATGAAAATTGGACATTAATGATGAATTATTATCTTCTTGGGACCAATTTTTTTGTCTAAAAAAATAAACTATTTTGAGACCAAATTATTTTGTTCCTAAAAGTGTATTTATTAGTGACATTTTCAAAAAATTTGTCGCTAAAAGCCTTATTTTTGACTTTTCGGGATGACCTTTTAGCGACTATCCTCACGACGATGGCAATTGGTCTTTAAATGTCTTTTGTAACAAAATTTTCACTTTTAGAGACGAAAAAAATTTAGTCTCTAAAACTCTACAATATATTAAAGGTTCATAACTTTTTTAAAAATAAAATATTTTTCATTAATGAATAATTCAATATTTTTACGTTAAATTGCTCTTGGGGGATCATTACTTGGATTTTGAACTTGAAATTTTGTAGTAGACTACTGTTATGTAATTTTATTTACTGGTATGATTGTTGTATTTTTTTTTCCTTCAGATTTTGTATTATTTATTTCTGATTTTCTGTGTAATTATTAATTACTTGTAATTCTTGAAAATTTTAGAAAATTATAGAAATTATAGAAATCTATTATGGCATTATTTAAATATTGTGCACAACATCTTAAGTTATTTTCAATGCTTATAACTTATAGTATGTTATTATTTTAAATAGTATGATTTATTTATATTGGTGAATTTTAATTTGATGATTAAATTATTTTATTTTATTTTTCTGTAAATTCACATTGAGATGCTATTATATGGAATTAATATTTTATAATGCTTTATACATGCCATGTTAATGGGAGGTTGTTTAGTTGAGAGAAATCTTTGTATATTTACTCCTGAAAACCAGTATTTTTCCCATGAATTAAATTAAATTTTGGACAATTGTCACTTGCGGTGCAAGAGATGATTATGAGCGTAGCAGATTTTCGATATTGCGACTTGTGTAATATTGTCACTATTTTATTTAGTTTTTTGTTGCAAAATTACATTGTGATATGCTAATCAAATTAATCTCAATACGCATATTTTTTTCCTCTAATTGACTTAGCTTATGGAAGTTAATTTAGTTTACTTAGACTTAGTAGAGATGTTCAATTGTGAATAAAGTAATTCTATTCTTTAGATGAGCATAAAGTCTTAGAGACTTTAGGTCAGATCTTAGTTGAGCTCTAGTAAGGAAACAACGTCGCCGCGATTTTGTTGCCTTGATTGGTGCAATAAAAACAAATGTGTGCTATGATTAGTGACATGCTAAGTAGTTTTGATTGGCAAGTTGGAGTTGTGAAAGTAGTAAGCCCTCAATAGATTTAGATGTGATCTTGATTATTGAGCTGCGCGGATTGACTTGTAATAATGTTGCATCATTGGATGAAGTAATATCAAAGAGTCACGTTATCTAAGAAATGCAAGCTTAAATGAGTTAGTCATTAAGTGTAAGACGAGTAGCAGTAAAAGTAGTGCTTTGCTCTCTACCCAACTGATGGGAGTGGATGGAGCAAAATTTTATGTACTATGATAGTGTGCATTGAAGTGTCACTTAATGTTAAGAGAATAGCGCTTAAAAGCTGCAAAATCTATTAACACTAAGTGAGAAGATTAGTGCCTAGTGTTTGCAAAATCAATTAGCACTACCAACTCGTCTAAGTCTGAACACTTATTGTTTCCACATTTGAGTGTGAGACATGAGAATGAGCTTCTTTGTATGATTCCTTACCTCGGCTAATGCCTTTGAATCATGTTTATCACTAAGTGCAAAAGTTGTAGCATAGTAATAAAAAGGTCAAGGCCAAGTTGGTTGTTATGACTCTAAATTGCTCGTGAGAGTATTGTGTTGAATTAGACTCTTTATCTTGATTCATGCTTAAGTTGCTTTAGGAGATGTTGTAACACCCTGATTGTCAAAGATTAATTATGTGGAAATTAACTAACAAAAGCATGAGGTTTTTTTTTTTTTTTTTTTTTTTAAAGAAAAGAAACTTCATTCTCATTCAATTAATTATAAAAATCTTTTTCAAATCCATTTTCTTTTCACATTTACATCAAAAAATACCATGGATGAAACCATAAACCCACTCTCTATATATTTCAATTAATATTACATAATCATCACAATGGAACGCCCCAAAGCTTACAATAAATGAGAGAGCACTGCTCCTTACAAAGAAGGGCACTAAGCCAAATAAACAAATGGAGTATTACAATTCATCACTACATTACAACTATGAAATGGTAAAACCAGCTATTTAATCTTCAAATCTGAAAAGCATTCCTTGTACACTTGTACAGGTAAGGCATGAGCAAACCACTGGCTCACCAAGCAATCTCATATTATAACATTAAAAGATATGCAGGTATAAAGATACACATACATATACGTGAAATCATATCGTGCAAAAACCTTATGGTTTTATTAATTAATCCCTTAAATCCAATTTATTTAATTAACCACAACTACTTTACTTGAATAAATTAACATGCTTTAATGACAACAAAACATCCTTTTCAAAATAAATGCGATGCCAAAGTTTATAATATGAGTTATATACATGTCTTTTCTTCAGCGTAGAAAACATACAGTAAATACACACACTGGGAATCTCTATTAAGCATAAAATTTCACGAAAATTTCGTTCGTAGGAAACCATAAACCAGCACCCATGTAAACGTAGGCTATACAAGCCCTACAATTGCCATTTCAGGAAAATTTCATCTGCAGGATCAGCACCCATGTAAATGCAAGGTATACAAGCACTACTATTGCCATTTCACAGAAATTTCGTCTGTGGGATCGACACCCATGCATACGGGTAGTGTTTAGGACTTTCACCATGGACACACAGGCTAACTTAATTTGAAGTAACCACATCTCTTACCCAGATTCACCAAAGTATTCACCGACTTTTCTCAAAATAATTCATTTTCAATGATTAAGTATGCAACAATGTTCCATGCAATGTGTGTGAGAAATTAGTTTTCGTTCACCTAATACTTATGCAATTTCTACAACAATCAATGCCATCCTCCACCGATAGCTAAAACAATTATCTCTAATGCATTAATTAAAAGATAACAACATGGATATGCAATCCAACATACAACCATGGCTTGGAATCCCCTATGATTCCCAACACTTGGAAACAATCCATATTCCACTTTTTAAAGCTAAACTTTCAAAACTTACAAAGTTTTTCATCAAACTCAACAATTTCAAAACTAAACATAATCTTTTCCAAATAATCCAACAACTCCCTAAACATTAATATTTAGGATCTTTCACAAATTGGGCCTTTCTCACTTTCAAATACCCACACACAATTTTATATACATAAAATACATTTAATAGCAAGATTATAGGTAATCAACTCCCAATTTAACCATACCCTCAATTTACAAATCAAGTATCTCATATATTAAATTGAGGTATAAAAATAACATATTAGCATACTCTAACAAGTAAAACTAATAATCAATTTCCCAATTGTTTTGACTCACACAAAACTTTTAATCAACTTTGCTCCTCAATCATGATAACCAATATGATGTTCACCAAATCTCACACTTACTGAATATTACCATTTCTATCCTACTATATTAAACGTTATGGTATAATCTCAATAACACACTTTTAATCATAAAGGATATAAAATATTAACCAAACTAATTTAATCTATGAAATTAGTAAGTTCATTATATTCAAAATTTTCCAAATTAATAATAGCAAACATAATTTCATATGTCTCTTCTCTCAACATAACCATATTTCATGCCAAACTAATTAAAAAGTTATTCCCCCCCCCCCCGCCCCCCCGCAAAAAAAAAAAAAAAAAAAAAATAATTCTCTACTAATAACAATTTCACAACTTTTCCTAAGTTAACTAATTAACATGATATTTACATAAAAAATTATGAAATATGCCCAAGGATAACATTTTCATGGTTGTGAGTTCAAAAGTCCACACTTCATATTTTTCACTTTCACAAAAATGAACAAAATTTAATCATCAATATATCACCGTTAATATAATATCATGAATACAACAATTTTAGGGTTTTAATCCCAAAACAACTCTATAATTCTAGCTGAACAACATACACAATATTCATCAACATCAATTTATTTTTCTCAAAAATAAATTCCAAAATCAAAGATGAGATAATATTTCTATAACGATTCTGGTTTAAGACCCGACCCATTTGATATTCTGGATTAGAGTTTCTTGGTTTTCTATTGTTGTTCTTGTCTTATTCCTCTTTTCCCTCATTGAGTTTGGCTATTGGGATTTGTTGGTTGTGTTTGAAACAAGTTGGTACCATGTTTTCCAAAATCCTTGTTGTCCAGAATTTCGCTTCTTGTGCTCGGGCGCCACTTCTTGCGCTCGAGCGGGCTTTATGAACTCTCAATACTTTTGCAGGTCTGCAAAACAACTAGGACTTCTTATTCTTCGCTCGAGAGAAGCTTCTTGCACTAGAGCAGTATTGTGCTTGAGCATCCCATTTTGCACTCGAGTGTTGGCCTCCTGTTTGTAAAACTACTGGGAGAGTGTACTTGTAGCTCGACTTTTTCACCACCCCTTTCGAAAGTTCGAAAGAAGCCCTACAGTTCGGACTCCCGTGGTTCTAAATCTAATCTCACAAGTGTAATGTGAAATTGATAAACACCAAAGAGTCCAAATCTCGCGAATCTTTTAGAAAATCGATTTTAGAATAAAAAAATGCCAAAATTGGACTGCTTTGCCAGATACAAAGTCGCCATCTAAATATTTTATTTTGGAAAAATTTAGGAAACCCATGACTCATGCCAAAGGCCACGTATCCATCATCACGAAAGTTGCTTCAGCTCGGGAACTTAAGTACGAGAGGGGAACATCATGAATTGAACAGCCCCGCTCGCCCGATCAAAGATCGGCCTCTACTAATCATGATATGATTTTTATCAACATTATATGCTCTTGTTCCGGTTATTAGGCTAGCTTTACTATGTGATGTGCACAAGAAAGTATAGACTAGTTTGCAAGAATTGGAACAATTTAATTTCACATTTGTTTTGTGAAAAGGGTTTCATTTTGCCACCTCAAGTGGGCTTAAAGTTTGCGAATTTGCCACTAAACATAGTGGGCTTAAAAAAAGTACGTTTATTGAATCTTCCAATTCAAACAACAAGCCTTCATCTACAAGCATTGAAGCAGTTTAACAAGTAAGCATTTAGTCTCATGGCAAGCATGCTAGCCGTGGCAATCACTTACACTCATGCAAATATGCTAAAGCATTAAAAAAAAAAAGAAAAAGAAAACTCACCTAGTACTCCAAGCTAAGAAGAGAACAAAGTTAGAAAAAAAGCATGATTCCTAACTATGCAAAATGTCTAATGCAACACATGCAATATGCAATTAATAGGCTTGACTACTTAACATGTTATTTGCAACAATTTCATAGCATGCGTTTAAACACATATTGATCGAGGTATTTGAAATGACAATGCAGTTTGAGTGATGCACTGAGCCTCGGTGCATGCAATACAAGATGAATGGATGCAAGCATAAGATATGTTAATGGAAACATGTCCCTAATCTAACCATCAAAAGTAGTTAAATAAAAGGGAGAAAGACGTGGGGTTGGAAGATATACACATTATTACATCATGCTCTCACAAAGGAGTGTCCGAATGAATAAACTAACTAGCTAACTAAGCTAAGCTAATTAAGCTAAATATTACAAACCGAATAAATAATTAACTAACTATCTAAGTTAATTAATTAAGAATTTAACTAGGCTAAGCTAATCAAATATTACATCATAAACTAATTAGCTACAACTAATTAAGTTAATTAAGCATTACAACACAAACTAACTAGCTACAACTAACTAATTACAAAAATGAATGATTAATTGCTAATTAAACTAATTAACTAGTCTCGGGAAGTGAGTGAGGCCCATGCATGCTCAATTTTCACCCGACGAACATCCACTGTTTGCCCTCGAAAGCCTCTATTCGCACAACCCTTGCACTGATTTCCTCTTCTAGATCAACTCTGCCATGCTTCACAAGCACACTGCTTAAAATTCATTGGTGGCCGGCCGGCCACCATTGAGGGTTTGTCGTCCAACACTGATGGCTTGCCAGCCAATAACAGTGGCCGGCCGGCCATTGGTGATGCACAATTTTTTGCTGCAACAGAGATAGCAAACAGGGCAAAGAGTGGGTATTCTCACAAGTTGTTTGTACTGTGTATCCCTCCTTATCATCAAAACATCTCAAAGGACTGATACACTTGGTCCTCAAACCATCAATCAAGCAATTTCATTGCATGATGGCTAAGGAACCATTGTGTACAAGTTTAATAAATGCACAAACAAGGTCCAAAAAAGACCATCACCCTATCATGCATGATCAAGGGCAATGGAGACCTTAGAAAAATTGGCATATTTCATCACTTTGAGTATGAAATGCCCCAATCTTCCTTGTGTTCAATTAACATCCGATTGAACACACCGAAACACAACCAAAATCTTATATTGCACAATGTTAGTTTCCATTTTTGTTTACTCATTTTAACTTACTAACCATTCATTAACCAATTAAGTGCATTGGTGAGAAGTCCTCTAAAGGGAAGGAAGTGTCAAACAAGGGGGAGTTTAAGGCAAGAGAGAGGTGTCATGCCGTTGGTAATGAACCCCCAAAAGATGATTAAACCATTAAGCAATGAACCTCAATCTCAAGCTTAAACTATCCTAAGGTTGAAACAACCCTCAAAGAAAATAAAGAGTGAAGAAATGAGGGAGATTGCAGAGATTGTAAGTGCTGAAAATAAAGTAAGAAAAGCACTAAAACATGCAATCAATTCAAACAAGTGGTGTCTAAAGGCCTAAAACACCAAGCTTGTGAGGACTACACTAGAGGCATGCAAAACAAGACTCAAATGCAACAACTAGCCAAAAATAGAGTTTAAACACTCCAAAAATAAAGCCTAAAACATGTTGGAAATAAGCTACAAAAGGCTAGCAAAATAAGCTAACACATAGATCTAACTAGGCTAGCAAACAAGACACAAGGAAGAGAGGCTAACCCCTCCAATTTTGGACATCAAAACATGATTTTACCACTGAAAATACTCTGAAATTCAGTACTCAAAAGCCCAAAAAAACATGGTTTGAAAGTGGGAAACAAAGGTGGAAAAGCCTTACAAGCAAGGAATAAAGAAGGGTGAGATACGCCCCCTAACCTTAAATGGCCTAAAACACCAATTTCAGCCCACAAAGAAGAGTTTTTTATGGCCCAAAAATAGCCCAAAAGGAGTGGAAAGAGACAGAAAATAAGTATCCAAAACAAGTTTAAAAGACAAGTGTTATACCTCTTCAAGAAAAGAATAATTCTAGGCACTAATGCAAGCCAAAACCACATTCAAGAGCTCCAAGAAGGCCTCAAGTAACCTTAGCTCAAAGATGATCAACTTTGGTTAAGGAAGTGTATGCAAAAGAGTAGTGTAAGTAGGCAAGTATGCACAAATTTGCAAGGGAGAGAGAGATTTTTGTTCCAAATTTTCTAACCCTAAAAAATAACGGAGAAGACCCCATATATATAGATAAACAAGCATTTGGCTGAGAAATATCCATTCATACATGTGTATGGAGATGGAGACACTTGTGCCAACAGCTGGAACAATTGTCAACAATATATCTTCAAAAAGGTCACTGGTTGCCAGCAAGCTTCTAATATGGCCGGCAGGCCACTAGTGATGGCCGACAGGCCAGTTGGGTGGCCAGTAGGCTCAATTGGTGGCCAGCATCCTCAATTGGTGGCCGACAGCCACCAGGTGTTGCAGTCTTGAAGGTTTTCGTCCAAAATAGGGCACAGAGTAGATGGGTTTGAAGGCTCAAAGACCGGGCATTCCCTCAAGGACTTCGGACACCAAAACGAGCACAAATAGGCATAATCATTGAGTGCACAAGCGATGACGTCCAAGTCTTGAGGACGGTCAAAAATGGGGTGTCTACAGTATTCTACACTCGAGCAGTAATTATTTTTGTGTTTAGATTTTCGAGCGTCACTTCTTACGCTGGAGCAAACTGTGCGTATATCAGTTCATAAAAGTCACTTTTTACATCACTTTTTCATCTCCCTTTCTATCTCTCAACATTTGAAAACCCTAAATCTAAATTCGTCTCTCTAGAACTTACTGTCACTTAACAAATGCTCCAAGATCTACCCACTTCTCCACCCTACTCCCTTTGTTAAAATGGTAGAGCTCACCTAGAGCTTCATTTTCATCCAAATAGTGTTGGGTTTTGGCTTCATCCAAGTTTCATCCGTGCTTTTCTCATCTCCTAGCTTTGAGGTAGGGATTCTCTACACTCTTTTATGATTTTTAACTTAGCTATTTTTTTTTTTTTTAATAAAAGAATCTTGTGATTTTGGAGGATTTTGAACAAACCTAGGGTTTTGGTTTAAAATCAAAAGAGGTGTTTTCAAATGGATGTATTGGAAATGGTTGTGGGAGTGGAAAGGAGGTTGAGTTATGATAAAATTATTGATTTGATGCTTGGAATGGATTTTGGAAGAAAAGGGATTTTGCTTTAAATGTCCCAAATATTTATTTTGTATAAATAAATGGAATTAATGCTGAAAATGTGAAATTGGATGGATATTATTATGGATGGTGGAGTTGGATATGTATTATCACTCACATCTTGAAATTTGGAAAGTTTATTTGTATTGGAGGTTTTATATCCATTTAGAAATATCTATTTTGAGCTATCGGTGGAGGATAGCTATGATTGTTGTAGAAATTGCATGAGGGTTAGGTGAATTGAAACTAATTTCTCATCTATGTACATTGAACAATGATGCTCATTTAATACATTGCGAATGTATGACTTTAAGAAAAATGAGTGAATATAGGAAAATGGGTGTGTATCACCAAAGCAAGTTGGCCTGTGTGTCCAGAGTGAAAGTCTTAAAAAACGTGTTTATACATGGGTGCCGGTTCCCACAGATGAAATATTCATAAAATGGCAATAGTGGCTCTTTTATAGGCTACATTTACATGGGTGTCATTTGACGGTTTCCTGTGGATGAAATATCTGTGAAAGGTTGTACCGATTTGAGAATTTCCCTTTGTTTTCTGTTGTAAAGGACATGATTTGAAAATTGTGATATAAACTGAGCATGACATGATTTTTGGGAAAGAAATGTAAGACGTTTTGATCATAAGCATTGCATATGCATTCCATGCTTATATCTTTGTTAAGATTAATATATATTGTGTTGGATTATTTCTACTGGGCTTTGGCTCAGCCTATATGGAAAAACCATTTTCAGGTGTTGGTGAGATGCCTCCGGCAAGGCAGTAGCTTGGGAGGATTGGAGCTAGAGCCTCATTTTGTTTACTTGTTGATATTATTTTGTACAAGCTTAGGGCTTTATCTGTATTGAATTTAAATCCATTTTGATGTCAAGTACAATCATGGAAAGTTATAGCCTTTAGGGAATTTCAATTATCTGTTTAACTTCTATTTCATACTTTTGTTGTTGACACATGTTATAGATTTAGGGTTAGGACTTATGAATGTATATTCGCATATGTCACCCTGTTGTATAATTGAGTCATATGTAATGAAAGGATATTACACTCTAATTTATATTGTTATTTATTTATCATCGTGGATGGTTAATTGTGTTTATTTCGGGGCATTACAACTTGGTATCAAAGCGTACTAGGTTTGAATAGTTTGGGTACGTGGGAAATGGTTATTACTACAATGGGTTTATCTTGCTTGATAGAGACATTTGTATGTATGGTATGCTTATGTGATAACATGCTTACGTGATTATATAGGTATAGGATTTAGCTCCTAAGTTATTGATTGGGTTTACGGGTTTCTAGAAGTCCTATTAGAAGAGCACTTGATCGCTGTTATTTTTAATTGGAACTCTGGCAGTGCCGTTGGACGGTCATTATCTAGAAAGGAAATTCATATGTGTTTATGTGACTACGTTCTTATATGGAATGAATTATAGTTGTCCATCGCATTAGGACACAAGTAAGATAGCTTCGGCGCATTTGTAAATGTGCTAAACTCTTTTTTTACCTTCATTAGGATGTCAGGATATAGACGTGGTGGTGGTAGGCATGATAGGGCTAAAAGGCATGAGGTGCCTTTACCAGATGATATTCTGGCACAAGAGGAAGGGGTTAGTCAAGCTAATGTAGCCGAGCTAGTTGGCCAACAGGCCATGAGCGCTTTGGCCCCCGAAATGGCCGGGGCATTGTAGGAATCTATGGACATTGTCAGGGCTAAGCATCAGGTCCTGGCCCAAGTAGCTGAGGCAGGGCCGTCATTCTTGAAGAGAGAGTTCTTCCGGTCCAAACTGAATAAATTTTTGGGCAATCCTAAAGAGCCTTTGAAAGTAGATAAATGGCTCGAACAAATGGTGAAAACATTTAAGATGCTTGGCATCAAAGATGGTGACTTGAGAGTGACCTTAACGTCCTTATAGTTGAAGAGAGATGCTAGTCAATGGTGGAAGTATGCACGTGGGCGCATTAGGGAAACTTGGGAGGCTTTCGTCGATGCCTTCCAGGATAAGTTTTTACCTTCCACTATTAGGAAGAAGTTGAGGGACTAATTTTCTCAGCTTAAGCAGTTAAGCAAACCGGTGGCTGAGTTTAAGGCCGTATTCACTAGTCTGTCGAGATTTGCTACAGAAATTGTGGCGACTAAGGAACGCCGTTGTTTACAGTTTGAGAGGAGGTTGAGGACTAGACTCATGTTCAAAGTGGCCGGGTCAATGATTAGAGATTATAGACGCTTTGTGGAGGTATCATCTCATCTTGAGACCATGATGCAGATGGATGAGGAATGGATGAGGGGCTCCAGGAGGACTCAGGATGTTCAGGGGGACAATAAGAGACAGGGGGTTGTACCCAACAACAGTCGCAGGGAGCACAGTCAAGGTCCACTTTTCTAGTGCTGAGTTCAGGTTCTGGGAGAGGCGGTTAGGGAGATTTCATCTGATTTAAGTGTGGCCTGTTAGGCCACAACTCTCTAGCTTGCCCACAAAAGGGAGGTGTAGACACCCCATTTTTGACCGACCTTAAGACTCAGACGTCACCGACTGAGCGCTCGGTGATGTTGCATATCGTGCTCATTCTGAGGTTTCAGAGTCTCGACTGCGAGCCTTGCCTCCAGACTTCGGGGCTCTTTTGTGCTTTACCTCGGTTTGCGAACCAGGTCCTGTTTTTTTTGTTTTCTCTTCCCGAAGGGAGAGAGAGGTCTCGTAGATAATCTCTCAGTGGCCGTAGGCTATGTTTCGTGGTCGTAGGCCATCTTTCCCGTTTGGAGCCCGGTTCCCGGTTTTCGGAGCCGTCGGTCGTGTGCCTCGGTTCGGGACCGCTTAACCACCTCCGTTTGCTCCGATTTTTGGTATACACCTTGTTTCCTCCCTTTTGAGGGACACTGTGGCTCGAGAGATCAACTTCGTGGACAAACGCCAACTTCGGTGCTTAATAGTCAGTTTTCGGGCCCCCAGGCCGCGCGTTTTGGCCCCCAAACCTTCGTTTTGCATCGGTTTGGGTTCATTTTTGGCGGTGACCTTATTTTCATTGTTAGAAAGGTTGTAGGAAGGTGGGAGGCCAGCAATTGTTCTGAAATACCAGTTTTATTTCTTCATCGCTCTTCATCGTCCGTTTTCTTCACTAGAAAGCTAGTTTTTCCCACTCCCGGGCCACTTTTTCTGACTTTCCACCACATCATTGTGTTGTACACACCTGGGAGGCCACCAATATGGGTAGGCCGGCCAGTAATTCCCCCTGACTCTTTTGAACATTTCTAAAAAGTTGGCTTTTCTCTCTCCTGGGTTACATTTTCTGGTTTTTCTCCATGCAGCTGTGTTGCACTCATCTGGGAGGCCATCTTTTTAGGGTGGCCGGCCAGCAATTCTTCTTGACCTCTTTGACCCCTGGTCGGCCGGCCAGGGGAGGTGGCCAATCGGCCACTTGGACCTTTTGAACCTAGCCAGCCAAGCTTGTCTCTCCTGGTGCATTCCAGCTGTGCCAGCTGTTTTGCACCAGATCCTCTGCCCGAGGGTCTGTCTTTTTGGGGGGAAATTTGAATTGGTTTTTGCCCCCTTTTCTTTCACTCCTCTCCCTCTATATAACTAACCCCCCACCTCCATTTAAAAGGGTTAGAAAACCAGCTGGGGCATTGATACATACAACCATATATCTATCTCATCCAAGCTTCAAAACATCATTGACCTTGCATCATTTACACACCAACCCATAGCTTACTACCTCCATCATCCATTCCAGTGCCTTGGACTTGATTTTTAGAGGTTGAAAGCTCACCAACTTGGTCCAGAAGCTGCTGGAGGTCGGCTCTTCAAGGGTGAGTCTCTATTTTCCCTTTTCTTGCTTCATTTTGCATGATATCTTAACTCCCTTTGCTTACATTTTTGGGCTTCAACCTGAACTGAAAATAGTCTTAGTTTGAGTTCATCTTCATGTTTGATCAAGGACTTTCTTCTTTTTGAGGTCTTCTACTCACCCTTTGTGTTTTATCTCTCTTTTACGGCTTATTTTGCATGATATATTAGCCTTGTTTTTGAGCATTTTTGGGCTTCGAGTCAAACTGTAAAGTATCTTTTTTTGAGCCCCTCTTCAACTTTTTTGAAGGGCTCTTTACTGTTTGAGGCCATCTACTACCCCTTTCCCTTTATCTCTCTTTTAGGGCTATTTTTACATCATATTTTAGCCTTACTTGAGATCATATTCGAGATTTTTTATAAACTGAAAATAGTCTTATTTTGAGCCCCTCTTAAACTTTGTTGAAGGGCTCTTTGCTGTTTGAGGCCTTTTACTACCCTGTTTGTCCAATATCTCTTTTAGGGCTGTTTTTGCATGATACATTAGTCTTATTTGTGAGCCTTTTTGGACCTCGACCTAAACTGAAAAAATTATTTTTTTGACATCATCTTCATGTTTGATTAAGGTCTATCCTCTGTTTAGGGTCATCATCCCCCTATGCATGCTTCATCTCTTCATGATTAGGGCTATGCATTAGAACACTTGCATTGGCCATGGTTTGGCCTCTTAGACACTGAAATCCAATGGATTTTCAGTGGCTTAGGTGTATTCTTGAAGGCCAAAATTAGAGGTGGGTGACCCATTCTCTCCCTGTCTTGTTTGGTGGCCTTTTTGGCCTTCCAAAGGACCCCCTATTTGCAAGCTTCCAAGCTTTGTTTCTATCACTTTTTAGTGGGTTTTAAGACCCCATAACTCATTTCCAGAGTTAGTTTGACTATGCTAAGTGTCCTTGATGTATGTGCTTAATAACCGCTTGTATGCCCTTCCAAAGGAGCCCCTCATTTTTGCATGCATTGGCTGCATTTCAGTGGTTATTTGGGCATATTTTGGCTTGTTTTGTTCACTGATTTTTTTCTGGTTTGATGAGATGTCACATGCTTCACATACATGCAATGTAAACCATGTTTGTTGGTCAAAGTTGCATGCTATTTTAGTCCATCATGCTAGCATCTTTTGGTCATGCTTTGAACTAGAAATGTTCATGTTTTGAGACTACCTTGGCTCTGTCTTTGTGCTTCATGGTCAAATAATGCATGCTTTGTAAAGCTATAAGTCAATACATGTGCCTAGCTTTGAGTTTCAAGACTCATCTCATGCATCGGGTGCCATATTCCCATGTTTCGGGACCACTTAGCATCATATTTTAGTACTGAAATCCACATGCTTGTATGCCATATTGCATCCCTTGCCATGCTTTGGTAGAGTGGCATTCTATGCCTTAGGTTCGGTCCTCGGTTTGCGTGCATGTGTGCACGCATTTCGGTTGCCTCATTTTCATCCCATGGCTACTGATGTGGGTGTGGCTGAGGTCCACTCACATTGGTGTAAGTCCATTATGCATTGTGTATGCCGTTTCAATTCATAGCATTGAGTATGCTAGGTTGTATGTTAGAGCATCATGTATGCCATGTTGCATCGTGCATTGTGTATGCCATTTCATAGCATTGCATATACTAGGTTGCATGTTAGGATTGCGTTCATGCATGTCATGCATATTGCATTGTGTTTGGGATAGGAGTTAGCCCAAGCACGGGAAACGAGAGACGTTTCGTACTCCGAGTGACGGAACGTGTCTCAATTCCCTGTCGCCGACACTCTAGATTATCCATGATGGAGTTTAGGCCTTGTTGTGTTTTCATGTGCATTCATTCCATATTGAGTCATGCAAATCGACTCCTCGGCCATCATGCATCGAGATGCGTGATTGGTGGCACGAGGATCGAGAACTACGCTCCCTGAAGAGTAGTCATGCATACATATGTGAAAATACTTTGCCATGCCCCTTTGTTGCTCTCTGTTGCAGCAAATCAGAAATCAACAGCCTTCTGGAGCTTTGCACAATATTCCGAGAACAATTGCAAACAGAGGCAAACTGGGGCATCGCAATGGATTTCCGCGCAAGGCAACTCAAGCATGCATCATTCATCATTCGGAACAGAGCTGAGGCGGTCCATGGATTTGCATGCTAATTTACCTGCTTTCCTAGATTAGTTTGTTAATCAATTAGGATTTTCTATTTATTTGGACTGTACTATTTATTCGGACTGTATATTGTTCATTCGAACCCTCCGAGCGAGGGCACAACTGTAATAAGTGTGCATGTGTGTGATGTATGTCTTCCAACCCCACGTCTTTCTCCCTTTTATTTACCAGCTTATGATGGTTAGATTAGGGCATGTTTCAATTAGCATACAGTATGATAGCATGTTTGCATTCATTCATCTGTTTTGCATGCACCGGGCTCGGCGCATCATAACTCACTGCATTGTATTTCGATTCCAAGTTGAATACTTGTTAGCTATATCATCCCATATGCCATCTTTAGAATAGCTGAGCCTGCTATAGTCGCATTTTTGCATGTGTTGCATTAGGCATTTCTGTATAATTAGGGTCATGCATAGATTTCTAACATAGCTTCTTTTTTGGCTTGGAGTACTAGGTAAGTTTTATGCTTTAGCATCCTTCCATGTGTGTGAGTGACTGCCATGATAACATGCTTACCATGAGGCTATATGCTTATGTGATATAACTGCCTAAATGCCTGTGGGTGAAGGTTAGGTTATCTGAATTGGAACAATTCATTGATTGCAAGTTTTAAGCCCACTCGATAGTGGCAAATCATCATGTTTTCTAAGCCCACCTAAGGGTGGCAAATCCACATTTTAGCCTACTTGCGAGTAGCAAACTGTTTTCAAAACAAACATGAGATGTTTCATTCTAATTCAGGCGATCTAGTCTATACTTGTATGCTGTGCGCATCACATAGTAAATCTAGGCTAATAAAAGGAATAAGAACGCATAATGTTTTCAAAACTAGATATCATGGTTAGTAGAGGCCGATCTTTGATCGGCGGCGAGAATGCTCAAGTGACCTTCCCCAATCGTACCCAAGTTCCCGAGCCGAGGCAACTTTGGTGATGACAGACACGTGGCCTTAGGCAAACGAGTCAGGGTTTCCTAAATTTCCTCAAAAATAAAATATTTAGGTGGTGACTCTGTATCTGGCAAAGCAGTCCATGTTTGGCACTTCTTTTCTAAAAATCGGTTTTCTCAAAACGATTTGCCGGATTTGGATTCTTTGGTTCAGATTACGAACCGTGACAATTTGAGTCCGAACTGTAGTGAGCCCAAAATGAACAGAATGGGACTCACCCTCTCGGGGCATTCGGGGACGTCTATAGGAGGACGGGCAACGATCTGTTTCATCTATGGCTCGTTCCCAGGGCTAGAGTTAAGGGAGAGTACAACTGCTCACTTGTTATTAGTGTGGGCATGCTGGGCATATAAAGAGATTTTGCCCTCAGTTAGGCAGCACATATGGTGCATCTGGTTCGAGGCAAACACAGAGCCTCCTATCCACACAGTTAGCACATGCCTCAAAGGCCAATTAGGGAGCCTCTTCGGCTCAGTTAGTGCATCAGGCTTATGCTCTGAGGGGTGAACAAGTTAAGCAAAAACCTACAAGACGTGTGTATGATATTACCACGCCAGACTTAGTGCTAGCACCTTTTGTTGTGAGAGGTACTTTCTTATTATGCAATTCTATTACCAATGTGTTAATTGATATAGGTGGATCTCATTAATTCATCTCATCAGCATTTGCATCGGCATTAGGGTTAGATTTGACTCGATTAGCATCTCCACTCAGTGTAGAGTCACCTATTGGGGATGAGATTGTTTTGGAACAAGGGTGTCGGGGTTGTGACGTAGAGGTTGCTGGTCACTAACTTCTTTTTGCATTTGTGTTAATTGACATGTCGAGTTTTGATGCTATATTGGGTATGGATTGATTGCCATCATATTGGGTTGTCATAGATTGTTACCGTCAAAGGGTTACTGTATGTACCTTGAGAAGTGATTGTTTTTATTTCATGGAGGACAGAGCCAATAGTCTTATCACCAGTATATGATCTATGTGGGCAGAGTGAGCTTAGTTGTCTTCTTGCCAACTTCCTGGGTAGTGAGTGTGATGAAGTCCTAGTTAAATTACAGAGGGTAGTTTGTGAATACCAAGATGTTTTTCCTGAGGATCTCACCAATTTATTATCTCACTGCGAGATTGAGTTCTCTATTGTCTTAGTACCTGGCACGACACCGATTTTTATGGCACCTGTGGGAGCCGAATTTCCAGCGCTCAATAAGGCTGAATAAATGTATGAAGACAGCCCAAGAAGGAAAATGTATTCGACCATGATCTAGTTAGTTGACCACAAAGCCGAATATTATAATCGACATTTTAACCAGCCGAACAAATGCTGCATAAATAAACGTGCAATGGACCAAAGGTGGTCCCAAAAACCTAAGGCCCTAGGGAAAGAATATAAATAGAGGAGCATAAGCCAAAGAGAGGTACATGAGAACAAAGACATCTAACTTAAGAGAGAAGTAACCGAGAGATTATACACCGACTTATCCGTCGGAGTGCTAATTCTGGCAACCCCGATTGGATTGTTCATTCTATTTCAGGTGATTAACTGAGGACCTCGAGCATCACATTGGATTAGAAGAGTATTTCCAAACTACTTCTCCACAATTGGCGCCATCTGTGAGAATACTCCAACACATCCATAGTGGGCATGACTGAAGATCCTCCGGTGGTTGCTGACGATTTTATGCCACAAAATGATACCACCCTAAGCAACATGCTTGGGCCAGAGAATATTACCACAAGAAGAGCCTTGAACTTCGATTCACCCTTAACATCAGCGCAAGAGACAATGCAAGCGATTATGGAACAAGCAAAGCAAAATGAAAAGAGGTTGGAAAACATGATGGCAAAGAATGAGCGCCTTCAGTAGGATTTGGCCTTGGAGGTGGCAAAATCCCAACAGGCTACATGCTAAGATCCCGGACGGCCTTTGAAAAGGGATGGTCAACGACCTCGAGCTAGGAGACATCAAAGTGTCAGTGATTCAGATTTATCGTCCCCAGACTCTAAAAAGAATGGACAAGTCAAAGTCTCCAGCTCCTCCGAAGGAAGTCTATGTGCACAGAATAAGAGAAGAAGACATGATTCAGACGAAGAGGATCAACACGACCCCTTCGTGCGAAGGATCACAAGGGCAGTACTACCTAAAAAGGTCAAAGCTCCACCATTCACCTTATACGACGGAAAATCGGATCCCACTGATCACATCCGTCATTATAAGCAAGCCATGATCTTTGTATCACGACAGCGAGGCCCCTCATGTGCGAGAATATTTCCGGCGCTTTGGGACCTTTATGCATCGAGATGGTATTCTGGCCTCGATCAAGAGTTTCCACCAACTCTAAAAATCCTTTAGAGCAAGGTTTATCACCAACGAGTTTTAGCCGAAACAACCCGATTCTCTCTAGGCAATGCAAATCCAACAAGGGGAGACCTTGCGTGCGTATTCGGCGCTATTGGGAATGCTTTAATCTCGTAGATGATGCCTGCAACGACTCCATGGCCATCACTGCCTTTAAAATGGGATTGCACCCTGATAGTGCCCTTCGCAGTTCCTTAACCAGAAGGCCACCCAAAACAGTTTGGTCGTTAATGAAGAAAGTCAAGGAATACTGCAAAGTGGAAGATGACGTCCTACGGGTCAAAGCCGTGCACAAGACCAACAAAACGACCCCATCTGAAATCGTTCAGCCAATAACCTCTGTACCGTTGCGGAGTCCGACACCACGAAATCGGGCTAGAAGAGATAAAAGACGAGATTTGCGCCGATGAAACGACCAATGTTCCCACCAAGCCAATGAACAATTTCAAGTGGATAGCAGGTGCACAAGGCACGTGGACAAGAAATATACGAAGTTGTCAGAGCTGATCATCACAATTATGTCCAAAGTTAAACACCTTTTGTTCTTTAAATGGCCACCTAAAATGGTGGGACCTCCCGACACGAGGAGACAAGATAAGCGGTGCGAATATCACAAGGACCACGGCCATGAAACCGAGAGTTGTTATGCATTGAAAGATCACCTTGAGGAATTGGTACATGATAGTCGACTTAAGCAATACGTTGGAAAAGGCAACTCAACCAAAACGGTAGTGTTACGCCCCAAACCCGCCCCTAGAAGTTTGGGCATGACCACTTCAGAAACGGACACTTAACCTGTTATATATAACATATGGGGCCTGAGTGGAAGCATAAATTTTATATAATAACATGCAAAGAAAGAGCTACATCCATTGAGCGACCACTATCATGCCAGGATCACAAATAGACAGATAATAATAGTTACATACACATATACAACCCCACCCGTGTTTGGGCGTATAATAAAAAACATTAGAAGTTACAACATATTATAGACAATCAGATTCTAAGCCAAAACTTCACCAAATGGGTAGGCTTCACCCAAATGCTTGGACACACAGAGGCTAACAAAGGAAGACGAACATTAAAAGTTGAGGCTGACCTCCAAACGCAGGACCTACGGAATCAGACAAAATACATAGTGAGAGAACCTCAGTGAATAATAGTACGTGGATAACTCAATGTTCAACTTGAATTATAATGCAAATCAGAGTTTATATAATATAAAAGACTGGTAGTTAATCTGATTCCGTACTAATGTCAGAACGGTCTTGTTGGTTCACAAATTCACAGACTGGCCCTTGGCCTGGTGGGTTCACATATTCACAATTAGCCTTTGGCTTTATAGATTCATAATTGAGATTCATAACTTCACAACTTGGCCCTTTGCCCTTTGAATTCATAGTTTCACACGTTGGCCCTCGGCCTCATAAGTTCACAAAGTCACAAGTTGGCCCTCGGCCTCATAAGTTCACATCGGCTTTAAGCTCAGTATACATATATATATATGGACTCAAGAGGTGGCTCGTACGGATTCCAGAGGTGGCTCCCACCAAAGTGTAGCACTTAGCTCCGTACAACACTTTGCTCCATATCAGAAATATATAATAGTTCATACAGAAGCACATAGTTCCTTCTAATTATTCACATGAGTTAACATAGTTATGTTGCGTTCAACAGAGTGCTAATAGCAACTATTCACAGATTGAACTTCATAATGCAGTCACATCCCATTTGTTTGTCATGAATTAATGCCACTAGTTCATAGATAACAGAATGTTATTACATATTAACGAGTCCAGAGATACGAAGATACCGTAGTCTCGTAATGCACTTACATTCCACTTGTCCTTCATAAATCCATACAACTGACTTACAGATAACAGTGTGTTAATATCCATTATCAATAATAAACAGAACGAGGTGCACAATAATGCTCTTAGATCTTCCCATGGTTTCTCATAAGGTGACATAATTATCCCACAATAATAGAATAACATTATTAACAATAAACAGAAGGTATATGCTCCATTATATTAATAAGAGTGGAGCCATTCACATCATAACGTGAATCACATAATTGTGTTATTGACATTCAATTCTTTCTCCAGATTGAGTCATTCAGAGGTTAATCCATTATTTAACATAATTCCACAATGGTCCTCATATAGCATACACCCTTGGTGTTTCCATAATTTCACAAATATTTCTTACGTAGCATACATAACATACATGTCAACATAATTCTTACGACGAAGATCATAACGTCAATAACAATAATCATTAACGGTTAAAGATACATCGAAATACTACTACTCACAGTGTTCAGGTGCTTGGTCCGCCCCTGTAGCTGACCCTCAAGAATTAAGCAAGCCTTGGTGAGATTCCTCCATAATTTCGGAATTCCAATCGGTTTCAAATGTTGATCTTCATGCCTTCTTCATTCCTTGGTGGAAAATCTTGATCAAAACTTAGAGAAATGGTGAGGATTTGGGATCAAAACTCTAGGGTTTTCGGACCTAGGGAGAGAGGAGAGAAGAGGGGAAAAGGAAAGTGTGAGAAATGATCAAAAAAATCTATTTTAAGCTGCTGTCCCGTAATTCCCGCTCGAGCGTAGAAATTCCCGCTCGAGCGGACCTGTTTTCAGCACAGATTTCAAAACTTTGAACAGGCATAACTTTCCCATCCGAACTCCGTTTTAGGTGGTTCTTGTGTCCAAATTGAAGCCCCGGAAATAAGCTTTCCAATGGTTCTAACCTCACATCCAAATTCAAAGTGTTGAAAAAGAAAAGGGCAAAAGAGTGACGACTGATCGTAGATGAATCATTCAAATTAAAGCTTTTGGTTCCTTCCTACTTTACCTTCATTGTACCACCTTAACCCATATTCCAAAATAACATAAGAAGGTTCTAAGTACACTAATAAAATGTCAAGGACAATCTTACTTTCCACGCTCGAGCGCCACCTCACCCGCTCGGCTCATCAATAAAGAGCGATTTCGGCGTCAACTTCTCCGCTCGAGCGGAGATTTACAACTTATAGAATCTCAGGCCGTCTGCGAATTTGCTGGGAACCCCAAAAGTCCGCTCAAGCGTTAACTCTTCCGCTCGAGTGGAGGGAAAAGTTCTGGGTCGTCACAGGTAGCTTTGCGGCAGGATTCACCTCCACTCGGCGTAATCCACATGATATACAGCTTGTCAACGACATCGACGATACATACAATTTAGTCACCTCATAACCTCCAAAAGCAAATCACACCAATGAAATGGCCTCACGAAACTCTGAATATTACCTTCGACAATTCTGATTTGATCGGTGTAGCGCTCCCCTACATTGATCCATTGGTCATCGAACTTCGCGTAAGCCGATTTACTGTCGAATGCGTACTCATTGACCAGGGGAGTACTTCAAAAGTTATGTACTATAAGACCTTAATCAAACTTGGGTTCACTGAATCAGACCTGTCTCCAGCCCATTGCTCGTTATTCGACTTCAATGCCAATCTGGAATATTCGTTGGGCAAAATCACGTTACTAGTTCGAGCAAGCTCCGGATCAATGGAAGTGGAATTTTTGGCTGTCAAGCTTTCTTCGCCGTATAATTTGATCATGGGATGAACTCGGCTGCATACTATGCGAGTCATGCTGAGCACCTACCATCAGCTACTTCGCTTTTCAACTGAACTCGGCATCAAACAAATCCGTGGCTCTCAAAAATAGGCACAAGCCTGTTATCTTCTTGCCGCAAAGGCACCACGGGAGCTGGAAGTAAATTCTATTGAGGTGCCAGATCGAGAAAGCCTCGACGATGTTGGGCGACTCCCAAACGAAAAGGCAACCGAGATCCTGGATCGAGTTGAAATTGACGGGAATCTTGACAGGTTCTTCATGGTCGGCGCTTCCCTAAACAAAGTTGATATGCAGCAGTTGATTTCCTTCTTACCTGGCAACCTTGTCGTATTTGCATGGGCACCATATGAGATGCCCGGGGTGGATCCATCTATTTCTCAGCATTGTTTAAACGTTGACCCCAAACGTAAGCCGATTATTGAGAGGAGTCGACGGTCAGCCACAGAATACACTACTGCCGTTGTTGAAGAGGTTGACCGGCTTCTTGATGCCGGGGCAATCCAAGAAGTGACCTATCCTACATGGCTTTCGAATACTGTGGTTGTAAAGAAGAAAAATGGAACTTGGTGTGTTTGTGTGGACTTCACAGACTTAAACAAAGCTTGTCCCAAGGATTGCTTTCCCTTCCCCAGAATAGACCAACTCGTAGATGCCACGGCACATCACCAACGTATGAGCTTCCTGGATGCCAACAGAGGCTACCATCAAATTTCTATGCATCCGGAGGGCCGGGACAAAACCACGTTCCTCACCCCAAGAGGAACCTATTGCTATAAGGTTATGCCTTTTGGGCTGAAGAATGCGGGGGCAACTTACCAAAGACTAGTCACTGCCATGTTTAAGGAGCTACTCGGACGTACCATGGAAGTTTACATTGACGATATGGTGGTCAAGTCCAAAGAAGAGCAGACTCATCTAGCCGATATGGAAGAGACATTCGGTATTGTACGCAAGTATAAAATGAAGCTGAACGCTTCCAAATGTGCATTCGGGATTGGATCCAGCAAATTCCTCAGCTACATTGTTAACCACCATGGAATTGAAGCCAACCAGAGGCAAATCATAGCAATCCTTGAACTCAGCTCTCCTCGGTCGGTCAAGGAAGTCCAAAAGTTGGTGGGGATGGCTGCCGCACTCAACAGGTTCATCAGTCGTTCCACGGATCACTGCCGACAATTCTTTCATACTCTACGGCAGGGTAAAGCCTTCGAATGGACCTCTGAGTGTGAAGCCGCTTCCAACGGTTTGAAGACTTACCTCCGATCAGTTCCACTCTTGACTACACCTTCGACAGTAGACCCACTCATCTTATATCTGGCAGTTTCCGACCGGGCTGTTAGCGCCGTATTATTAAAGGAAGAACTTGGGGAGCAGCGGCCAATTTATTATGTGAGCAAAGCAATGGTTGATGCCGAAACACACTATCTTCCGTTGGAAAAACTCGTCCTTGCTCTCGTCATGGTAGCGAGAAAACTGATGCATTACTTTCAGGGCCACACCATTGGGGTACTAACGAACTTCCCCCTCCGGTCAGTACTTCGTAGTGCAAAAGCATCAGGGCGCGTCTCAAAGTGGACTCCTGAACTCGGCCAATACGATATTCAGTTTCTACCTAGGACCTCAATCAAGGGGCAAGTGCTTGCCGACTTTGTGGCCGAATTCACTGGAGGCCTCGCCGACTTTAAGTTTGGTTAGATTCAACCTAAGCCGAGCTGGAGAATTTATGTTGGGGACATTTGGCAGCTGTATTGCGATGGATCATCCAACCAATGTAGCAGTGGGGCGGGTGTAGTAATCATGGTTTCCGATGTGGCAATTATCGAGCAGGCTGTCAAACTGGGCTTCAATGCATCAAACAATGAGGTCAAATATAAAGCTTTGTTAACCAGCTTATGAATGCATCTCTTTGGTGCACAACGCTTATTTTCTGCGATTCAAAGCTAGTCATCAACCAATTGAAGGAATACCACGGACCAAAAATGACCGCATGGCAGCTTACATGAATGCGGCAAATTCTTTGCTGGCAAAATTCGATCATCATGAACTAAATCAAATTACACGGGATCAGAACACACATGCAGATGCCCTAGCCTGCCTAGCTTCCACCATCAACTCAGAAATCAAACAGACAATTGAAGTAGGATTCATCCTCGAGCCAAGCATTGCCCCCTCAGAGTTGATACAAACTAATGTCATAGAACCAGGTCCAAGTTGGATGGATCCTATCACTGCATTTCTATCTACCGAACAACTCCCTACGGACAAGAAAGAAGCCCACAAACTGTGAAAAAAAGCCTTGCAATATTACTTAGATCTGCATGAAAAGCTCTACAAGAAATCCCTTTTTGGTCCGTATCTAGAATGTGTTCATCCGGATAAAATAGAGGAACTCTTGACTGAAATACATGAAGGTAGTTACGGTGCCCATTCTGGTGGGCGTTCTCTAGCTCATCGAGCTGTAACACAGGGGTACTATTGGCCGACCATGAGAGCTGCTGCCGAGTGTTATGTCAAGAAATGCGAACAGTGCCAGAAGTTTTCCCTTTTAACCCATCTGCCTGCTAAGGAGTGGAGCTCAATCAGCAACCCCTGGCCGTTTGCTCAATGGGGACTGGATATTATCGGTCCATTGCCGCGGGTCCCAAGGAGCAAGTGATTCTTGATAGTCACAACAGATTATTTCACAAAATGGGTCGAAGCGGAGGCACTAACGCACATTCGAGATACTGATATTAGGCATTTTGTATGGCGGAACATCATAACGAGATTTGGCATTCCTAGGGCTCTCATCTCAAACAATGGCACCTAGTTTGATTGTGGAGTTTATCGAGAATTATGCAGTACGTATGGTATTCGGCCCTATTTTTCTACCCCGGCTTATCCACAGAGCAACGATCAAGCTGAAGCCTCCAATAAAACCATATTGGATGACATCAACAAGAGACTGGAGAAAGCTAAAGGTAGATAGGTCGAAGAGTTGCCGAGTGTATTGTGGGCTTATCGTACCACTCCGAGGCGATCCACCAGGGAATCTCTGTTTTCTTTATGCTTCGAAACCTAGGCAATCATCCCCTTGGAAATCGGTCTTCCAACCTTGAAATCGAAAGTTTTTGATATGGGCCGAAATGAGATGATGTTGGCCTTGGATTTGACTCTGATCGAAGAACCACGAGACTGTGCCCTGGCATCCATGGCAAGGTACCATCAACAGCTTGTGAAATCTTATAATCAACGCGTTCATCTACACTGTTATATGCCGGGAGAATTGGTCTTGAAGAAGGAACTCCCAGCAGCCAGGAATCCAGCCGACGGGAAACTGGGTCCTAACTGGGACGACCCATATCAAATCAATTCGATTGTCAGAATAAGGGCATATCGACACAAAGACATGTCCGGTAGAAGTCTGCCGCGTCCTTGGAATTCAACACACTTGCACAAATTCTATCATTAACCCGACTTGTGGGGCATGATAACTTGTTTTGAATGATCACCGTATACAAACTTTCATTTTTATAATGCAAGACTACTTATTTCACTCTATGCAATTTTGGTTTGAAAATGGAAGAGCCTCCAAATTCCGAGCTCCATCCGTGCAAGTCACGTTTGGACCGAATAAGCCTCTGGATTTGGAGCGCCCTTCGTGGATATCACAATTAGCCAAGAAAAAAGTCTCTGAATTCGGAGCCCCATCCGTGCAAGTCACGTTTGGGCCGAATAAGCCTTCGAGCGCCCTTTGTGGATATCACAATTGGCCAAGAAAAAAGCTTCCGAATTCGGAGCCCCATCCGTTCAAGTCACATTTGGGCCGAATAAGCCTCTGGATTCGGAGCACCATTCATGGATATCACGATTGGCCAAGAAAAAAGCCAGAGCCCTATTCATGAAAGTCACGTTTAGGCCGAATAAGCCTGCGAATTCGGAGTGCCCTTCGTGGATATCATGATTGGCCAAGCAAAAAGCCTCTGAATTTGGAGCCCCATCCGTGCAAGTCACGTTTGGGCCCAATAAGCCTCCGGATTTGGAGCGCCCTTCATGGATATCATGATTGGTCGAAAAAGCCTCTGAATTTGGAGCCCCATCCGTGCAAGTCATGTTTGGGCCGAGTTATCATTCCAATTCGGCACGCATGTCATTAGTTGTGATTAACAAGCATAAACGCATTTGATGGAAGAAAGAAAAAGATTGATAATACATTTAAACATTAACTGAAATAACATGCCAACATGTCAAATAATATGCTTTATTAAATTAATAATACATAATTCGCTCATCAGAGCGTTACAGTATGTTTAATTCTATTTTGCTTCCCCTTCATCATCACCCTTCTCAACTTCAAAGGCCTTAGAGGAAAAATGATGATTCTGATATAATGGCGACGCCGAATCAACATCTTTTACCTAGAGAGCCTTTATCGCTTGGAGAGCTTTGATCCATCCGTGCTTAAACCCACGGTTTTCACATCGGTAGACCTCCTCGGCGAGCTTTTCCTTAGTCCTCTCTATCCCAACTTTCTGGCCATCATGAAAGCCTTTTTTCATAAGCCCAGCCCTTCGCGGCCCCTATCGCAAACATGCTCACCGTATCATGATCGACAATTGCATGACTGATAAGCCGTTGGGTCACCTTTTCTTCCACAATCGGGTTAGCTTGTCTGGCTAGTTGTGTTTGAGCGGCTTTAACCTTCCTCAGCTCAAGCTCAGCCGCATCTGCGTGAGTTTCGAAGTTTCGAATGCGTTCATCCTTCTTCTCTATATCACGTCGCGCGACACGAAGGTGCATGCCGATTGTAGACCACCAGGAACTCTGCTCCGCATGCGGGGGCGTGAATCGTTGTTCCTAGCTACTACAGTTCGGACTCATGTCACGGTTCTGAATCTAATCTCACAAAGTGCAATGTGAGACTAATAAATCACCAAAGAGTCCAAATCTGGCAAATTGTTTTGGAAAATCGATTTTAATCAAAAACCTCCAAACATGGACTGCTTTGCCAGATTTCAGAGTCGCCACCTAAATATTTTATTTTGGGAAATTTAGGAAACCCTGACTTATGCTTAAGGCCACGTGTCCATCATCACCAAAGTTGCCTCGGCTCGGGAACTTGGGTACAACAGGGGAAGGTCATACAATGATCACCCACGCTCGCCCGATCAAAGATCGGCCTCTACTAACATGATATGTTGTTTTTGAAAACACGTGTTCTTATTCCGATTATTAATCTATCATTACTACGTGATGCGCACAGCATAGACTCAATCACGCGGATTGGAAGAAAACAACTCATGTTTGTTTTTTAAAGTGGTTTGAAAGTGCTACTCGCAAGTAGGCTAAGATGCGATTTTGCCACCCTCAAGTGGGCATAGAAAAACATGATTTTGCCACTTCAAGTGGACTTAAAACTCACAATCATCGAGCTATTCCAATCCAGGCAATCAAGCCTTCACCCACATGCATTTATGTAGTTAAACACTTAAGCAATTAGCCTCATGGCAAGCATGCTATCATGGCAACATACACATCTCATGCAGTATGCTAAAGCGTGAAAGCTTACCTAGTACTCCGAGCCAAAAAAGAAGCTAGTTAGTAATCAATGCATGATCCTGGCAATGTTAACAATGCCTAATGCAACACATGCAATAATGCAACTAAAATAGGCTCGGCTATCTAGAATGGCATATGAATGCAACACTTGATAACATGCTTTGAAACAAGTATTCAAGTAAGTACTGAAAGACAATGTAGTTTGTATGATGCGCCGAGCCCGGTGCATGCAAGACAGATGAATGATGCAAACATGCAAACATAAGTATGCTAATTGAAACATGCCCTTAAAACTAACCATCGAAAGCAGGTAAGTAAAAGGGAGAAAGAAATGGGGGTTGGAAGACATGCATCACACACGCGCACCCTTATTACAACAATACGCCCTCTCGCAGGATGGTCCGAATGAATTTAGCTAACTAGCTACGCTAATTAAAATAATTATTACAAATCAATTAATTAACTAACTTAGCTAATGGATTATTACAAATCTTTAACTAATTAATCAAATTAATTAATTTACAAAACCAGCTAAGTAAGAAACTGAAGTAGGCTGCCATAGCTTTGCCTCAGAATGTTAAATGATGCATGCTCGGTCGCGTCCTCCCAGAAATCCAATGTTGTGCCACGTGATGCCTCTGTTTGCACTATTTTAGACTTCTGAAAATTGTGCCAACCTTCCAGATACTTCTGATCCAGCTCATGGACATGTTGAGAGGTGGTCGGCCAAGAGGAATGGCCATTGGCCATATTTTATGGTTATCGACCAAATTTTATAGCCGATCGGCAGACAAAGTGGTTGATCGGCCACTGCTTCCTGCAAATTCTCCCTTTGCTGCAACAGAGCACTAACAGTGGCATGGCAATGTATTTGGAAAAAAATGTGTGTGCAACCACACTTCTTATCATGTCTAAAGCTCAAAGGACTGTAGTGCTCGGCTCTCGAGCCATCAATCACGCATCTCGATGCATGATGGCCAAAGAGGTTGAGTTGCACAAATCAATGACAATGAATGCACACAAATAACACATAGGACTTAATGAACCACCACCTTATCATACGTGATCAAAGGTGTCGGTGACCTAAGGAATGAGGCGCGTTTCATCACTTCAAGTATGAAGCGCCCCTCGTTTCCCGTGTTTGGATTGACACCCTATCCAAACACAATGCAATGCAAAGGCATGCACACACAATGCAATGCAACAAGCATGCAACAACATACTATCTAACAAGCATGTAACAACAATGCAATGGTAAGGGCCATGTGATGCAATATTCAATGGACCAAATCAACCTCAAACAAGCCTCATGCATGCCAATACAATGGCCAAAGTATGCTGAAAATGAAGTCCAAAGTATATACAAGCATGCATGCCAATTGGTTCACAAGTAAGACATGAAGGCACCAACTCTCAAGCACATTGAAGGAGTGAAAAAAAAATGTGAGAGTGTGATAATGAAATAGGCTCTGAAATCACATTCCAAAGGATGCTAAATCATGCACATATGACAAACAAAGCATGCTAGTGGGCTCAAAGCTTAAAGCTAGCTAAGGGACTTACACCATGGCCATATCAAGCAAGCCCCAAGGGGCTAAGGTGACTCAAAATAGCCCCAAGGCAGGTCAAAACAAGACCCAAAACATGTTTGAACATAGCCAACACAAGCTAGACTTAAAGGCATGAAGCATGGAGCATACTAGGCCAATAAAGAGGATTATACTACACCCATCAAAACCAAGCATGAGATGACTTCACCCACTAAAATCAGAGTTATATCATGGCAAAATAGGACCAAAAATGCACTGATATAGTAGCCCAAAAGTTTAGGCAATAAGGCATGCATATAGACTCATACTTAAGGCATAAAACATGACTCACCAAAAGCATTGAAATAGTGAAGCATGAGAGAGTATGGCCATACCATATGCACTAAAATCATATACGAAGTGATGCCAAATCATGCAAATAGCCCAAGCAATACATATTAGTGGCTTGGAAACTCAAAGCTAACAAGCTAGAATGCACTATCGCTATACAAAACAAGTCATGCATGACCAAAACAACATAAAACAGAGCTAAATCATGGTAAAACATGAACAAAAGCTTGTTAGAGTTGAGCTAAAATCATGCTAGAATGATGGTCCAAAGCATGATGCATGTTAGGCCAATGAATGGATTTGCACTATAAGTGCAAGAAGCATGCATGATATGATCAAACCAAGCCAAAATAGTGTTATATTATGGCAAAACAAGGCCTAAGTCATGCTGAAATGGAGCCACAAAGAGGTAGAAAAACATGCCAACTTGGTGAGCCGTCAACACAAGCATTCAAGAGAAGAAGAGGGGGGACAACCCTTCTTATTTAAGGCCTCAAAACACACTTTCCACCACTGAAATTCCTCTAGAATTCAGTGGTGAGGAGGCGAAATAAAGGTGATCTCGAAGGCCTAAAAAGATGGTTCAAAACAAGGCCAAACAAGGCTCTGAAGGGGGTAGACCACCCCCAACACGAAAGAGGCCTCAAACAAACATCTTAAACACTTAAAATCAGAACCTTTTTAAGTTGAAAGAAAGGCCTAAAACAATATGTAAGAATAGCCAATATGGTATACAAACAAAGGCTTAAAAGGGGAATACACTCACCCTTGAAGCACAACTTCGAAACCAGCAGCTTCTGAAGGAAAAACCAACTTTCAGAGCTGAAATAATACTCCCTAGAACCTTAGCTCAAAGATGGTGGTGTGTTGTTAGGTGTTGTAGTGCACAAATGAAGAGAAATTACACTTTAAGACACAAACTAACACAATATAGAGAGAGATAGAGAGAGAGGAAGAAATATATAGAGAGATATATATATCTTGTATCTCAAATTTCAGAACCTCTAGAAAGGGAGAGGGGCCTCCCTTCTAATAGAAAATGAAGTCCCAAGCTTGTTTAGCAAGCTAGAGCTTGGTTCAAATCCATCCATACACGTGTATGGAAGATACACCAAGTGACCAACAGCTGGCACCAGCTGGAAAAAAATATCTACAAAAGCAGAAAAAGGGGTCTCGGCCAAAAAAAATGACCGATCGACCAAAAAAGGTGCCGACCGGCCAACACTGATGGCCGATGAAGTGAAAACATGGCTGATAAGCACAAGGCTTGGCCGATGGGTTGTAGGGAGGCCAACAAGCCACCCCCCCTTTCCTCAGAAACAAACCACAAGCTTTTGGTTCACAACCAAGCACAAAACAGACAAGTTGAGAGGTTCTAAGGCAAGGCGTAGCTGAGACCTACAGAAACTCAAAACGAACATGAGCATGGATGATTATCGAGTGTTCAAACGATAACGCCGAAGTCTTGAGGACGGTCAAAAATGGGGTGTCTACTGTTGGCCCTATTTGACAGAACTCAAAAGTCATAAGATGACGGGAGTGAATGTCAAAGCCCAGAGATGACCCATTTTTGACAAGGCCGAAGACTTAGACAAACATACAAGATAACAATAAGATACACCTGCAGGCGGGGGCAAAATTCAAATGACATGCATGATGCAGAACATAACTTTTGATCTTGCCAAGAGAGCTATGATAAAGCATTCATGCAAAATAAATACAACAGTTTAAGCCAGCAAGTAAGAAAGAATAGTCCCTCACATCCCAACAGAAAGGATGTAAGAAAATTATGCAATTCTCACTGCGTCTCACACGGAGAAGGCTAAAAGCGACTACCGAGAATACCTGGAGTCTCAAACACAACATCTCTTAGCGTATCACACGCAGGAGAGGAAAGAGCAACACTTCTCAGCATATCATACACAAGACAAGGAAAGGGCCACACTTCTCAGCGTATCACACGCAAGAGAAGGAAAGGTACACCTCTCAGCATATCACACGCAAGAGAGGAAAGGAAGCATCTCTTAGCGTATCACACGTAAGAGAGGAGAAGAAGAATCTCTCAGTGTATCATACACAAGAGAGGAAAAGAAGCATCTCTCAGTGTATCACATGCAAGAGAGGAAATGATGCATCCCTCAATGTATCAGACGCAAGAGAGGAAAAGAAGCATCTCCCAGCGTATCACACGCAAGAGAGGAAAAGAAGCATCTCTCAGCGTATCACACGCAAGAGAGGAGAAGTAGCATCTCTCAACGTATTACACTCAAGAGAGGACAAGAAGCATCTCTCAGTGTATCACACGCAAGAGAGGAAAGGAAGCATCTCTCAGCGTATCACACGCAAGAGAGGAAAAGAAGCATCTCTCAACGTATCACACGCAAGAGAGGAAGGACGCATCCCTCAGCGTATCACATGCAAGAGAGGAAAAGAAGCATCTCTCAGCGTATCACACGTAAGAGAGGAAAAGAAGCATCTCTCAGCGTATCACACTCAAGAGAGGACAAGAAGCATCTCTTAGCGTATCACACGCAAGAGAGGAAAGGAAGCATCTCTCAGCGTATCACACGCAAGAGAGGAAAAGAAGCATCTCTCAGCGTATCACACGCAAGAAAGGAAAAGAAGCATCTCTTAGCGTATCACATGCAAGAGAGGAAAAGAAGTAGTGCTAGTACTGAGGAATTACATAAGCATCGGAGTGAGTTCCAATGCTTCTAACAAGGGTATAGCGTAAACACCGAGCGCACCCGGGTGTTCCTAACTGAAACAAAACGAACTCAAAGGACAGAAAGGTCTTACCTAGAATTCCTTTGAATGAACCGTACAAATAGTACCGTCTAGTTGCACAAGCCTCAAATGAACCATACATACAATATCGTGTCTGTATAAGAAAGAAACTCAACAGGTACAATATAGTAGCAACACATGTTCAACATCACATCAAGATACAATTCCAATACAAAATAGACGTGTGCATACACAATGCAAGTGAAGAGATGCGTAGCAACACAAATGAAAAGTGCGTAGCAATGCAAGTGAAAAGTGCATAGCAATGCGAGATAGGTGCATAGCAATGCGAGATAGGTGTGCGCGACAATGCAAGTGAGGTGGTGCATGACAATGCAACAAGTGGTGATGTATGCTCCATGCAATATTATGGTTCATTTCTATGCAAGAGGGAGAAATGCATATTCTATGCAAAACAACAAAAACACATGTTCAATGCAACATGCATGCTCTATGCAATGTAATCATGGATACATATCCAATACAACACGCATATGCTATGCAAGCATGACGATGCATATTCTAGGCGACAATGCAAAACGTGTGTTCCACGCAACGACACAGAGATGCACATATTCAATGTAATCATGGTAAAGGCATGTTCTTCGCAATGCTGAGATACAACCTCAAAACGAGATGAGGCATGCCCAAAGTAAGAGTGAAAAGGCGTATAACAAATGCGCGCCTTGCGAACATGACAAAACACTATAATGTGACATATTCAAAAACAATTTTCGAATCTTGCAATATACAAAAGGATACAAAAAAAAAAAAAAAGGATACACCTCGTGCGTATCGAGTGCCGCACATGGAAGACATGGTTCGAGGTCACCACGGAGGCCGCTTAAGCTTCAAAAGTGTATTTTCTTGCACTTTCTTGAGAAATGAGGGTACCAATCAACAGAACTACCCCAAACAAGTGCATTGGAGGTGCATCGGCCACAAGGGAAAGTGATCGGCCACCCATCGACCATAAAACAAGATTATTGGCCAACAATTTAGCTGATCGGCCAACAATTTGGCCGATCGGCCAAAAGTGGCAGATTCGGGGTAATTTTGTCCATTTGCCTCTGGTCTTTAAGTGTAGGGGTCCAAACCCTATTTCCTCACTTCTCCCTTACCGAAATCCTTCCTCCTCTCTCTCTAGATCATTTTCCTCCCTTCGATCCGAGCTTTACATACTTTTCCAAGCGTTCCATAACTTTTGATTCGCAAAAACCTCATTGTTTTACCACTTTGAACCGATTGAAAAGTGATTTCGGTGCCACATTCTTGATTTCCATCACTTGGGGTTTGTTTCCCCCAAGTTATCCTTGATTTCCGTGCCTTCTTCCGAGCCTTGACATTTTCCTCTATTTTTCACTCCTCGGGGTTGACTTTTGGCATTCTTGCCCATTTTCCCTATCTTCGACCATTTTCTCCCTCTCCTTGAGATGGTGGATGACATTCCAGAGGGTGAGGCTCCTCCAGGGATGGAGATGGACCCCGAGTTCGGGCCCTTGCCTCTCAGTGTTCGACGTTTCGACCTGGCGACATACCAGCCTGAGACACATGGTTTGCCTCCAGACAACATTCGCCAGTTTAGGAGCTTCGCGCGAGGTGCTCTAGAGGACCTCTTGCTACGCGAGTTGGAGTCACACTTATCCTTTGGCACCACTGAGGTATACTTTTCCCCTCTACTTTCTGCAACATAGGTTGTATATCTTGGATAGCCGATACTGCCCTTTATCTGATCATCACAAACACACTTGTACATCGCATGCTTAGTTCACCCTGAGCACATTCATACACGATATCTATGTCAACTCGAACATATGCACACACATTGCATTTTTATCAATTCTGAACACATTTAAACACTGTATTTCTGACACTACTTCGCATCTGTTTGTCTTTGAACACAAGGAGATTCCCATGCCTTCCGGGGATATAGGAATACCATCACACGGGGTTGGTACATGGAGCTACCCGACGAGGTTCGCCATATCGTCGACGAGGCCAGTTTTGGCATTTTCTGCATGGGACTCTCGCGTCTCACTGCGAGTAGGCCCCTTCTAGGCGCGCTAGTGGAGAGGTGGTGGGACACCACCGATTCCTTCCACTTTTCTGCTACAGAGGAGATGACGATGACTCCCTTTGACTTCTCCATGCTGACTGGCATCGAAGTAGGGGGTGATCCGATCCCTTTCGACACTGATATGGACGAGTGGGATGCTGTCCAGATCTTTTTACTCGACGCTCACCCACTTATCTCTAGGCCAGGGTTCGTGAGGCATTCATGGTTCGAGGACCAGTTCAGAGTACAGATGTCAACGACCCACGAGGAGGTCGAGCAGTACGCCCAAGGGTTCCTTATGTTCATGCTGGACACTACTCTTTTTGCCGACCGGGCGAACACAGTTGGCCTCTATCTGTTGGGTGCACTGGTGGACGTGACCCGGATTCGATGCTATGATTGGGGTGGCACAGGATTGGCCACATTGTATGGATACATGAGCTCCTCATCTCGCCGGAGCGGGCATCTGCTAGGAGGTTACTGGCGAGCCTGGGAGGTATATTTTTCCCTTCTGTTTTTACATTTCTGCTTTACACTATTTGTACACCACACACACTGCATATACGCAATCTGCTTTACATTGGTTGTACACTGCACACACTGCACAATACACTGCACACTATTCTCTGATTTCTGCTTTATCTGTATACTACTTTACTGATAAACATACTCCTTATTGCTCTTTCACATTCTGTAGTTATGGGTATATGCCTACTTCCCGAGGCTTGCTCCAGTGACGAAGGTAGAGATGCCCCCCGTGGTTCCATATTCTCACAGGTATGATGTGAGGTGCGCGCGGAGGCCGCGAGAGTCTTTCTTGTTCTTCTGCAGATACTTTGACACTATAGCTGCAGCAGAGGTGTTTCAAACCTTACAGTTCACTTGAGTTTTGCTTCACATTACACTTTCAATAGTAGATAACAAACTGTATATCTTGTCATTTGCAGATCACCTGGCAGCCCTGGTCAGTGCTGCCTGACGCAGTCAGAGACCAGTATATGGGCGCTTGGGAGACCGCCCGACTCCGAGTTTTGCTGGAGGGCCCGGTCTGTCGGGCATGGTACTTGGGAGAGCGCTTGTAAAGCCCCTGAAAAATGTATTCACTTTTAAGACCCTAATGTTGAATTATTTTCTTAAAGTCCTCAATTACTTGAATTAGTTCAAATATTGTCGGTTAGCATTTTTTATTTCTTTTCTTCAAAACAGGAATTTTCCTAGCTAGATTAGGTTCCCTAACCTAATTTAATTTAATTCTACCTAAGTAGGGTCCCAACACAAGAAATTAACTCCAAGCCCTCACACTTTATTTAAATTCTAAATTTACCCCAAACTAGTACTTGTACCTTGTACCTTGAAATACCATCGATCTTGTAATATATATATATATATATATGTATACACCTTGAGGAATGTGTCTAGGACATAAACTAATTAAAAAAAATTTCCCTTAACCCTTCCATATGCCTAGCCTTCCTAGAAGAAATTGAGAAATCAATTTCCAAGAAACATCATCATGAACTTCTAGGAAAAACCACCAACCTAGTACCTAGACCTAGGGTGCTAATTCCAAAACTAGTTCCCTTTTAACTAAGTGTTGCCTAAATCATTGACCAAGCCTCCCAAATCCCTTCCATTTCCTTAGAATCCAAACAAATCCTAACCTTTCCATCCATTTCCAACTAAGGGACTTTTTAGACTTTTTGCCTCAAAGGTTTGTCTATAAATACCAACACACCCCCCTAGCTTGCAAGCACACATAACACTCTCACCCACACACACATTTCAGTTAGAAAGAGGGAGGAGAGCAAGAGAGAAAGGAGTCTAGAGAAGAAGAGGAAGGGAGAAGAGAGCATTCTTGTGCAAAAATTAGCAAGTAAGCCACAACACAACCTTCTCTTTCATTTTCTTTTTCAAATTCATGTTTCTAATGGTTCTAAATAATGTTTTCAGATCTGTTGTTGATGATTTCTTATGTTAAAAATACTAAGATTTGAGCATTGATTCCATCTCTCTTGTATTTTTCCCTTTTTGGCACAAAACCATCCTCTTTTATTACCAGTCTCTCAACTTTCCAAGGCACACATTCAAGGAAACTTTCTGAGTAAATATATGTTAGTTAGCATGTTTTCTTCACAAAATAAATGAAAACTTTCCCTTGGTGGAACCCTTTTCTCACAAATCTTCACGTTTTGGGCATTCTACCTTAGAATCTGTTTTTGCAGCCCACTTTCAAAAATTCCAAAAAAATGTACAAAAATATTCTGGACCTCTATTTTATGTCAAAACCTTCCTTAATGAGTTAGCTTTTAACTAAAATTGTTTTCATTGAAAAAACATTAAGCGGTTTGCAATAAAATCAAGTTTTTGTAACGGTCGACGGATCTGGACAGATTCTGGACAGCACTGGACTATTTTCTAAATAACTTAAAATCTGGAAAAGTAATCCCATTTCCGAAAAATGTTCTAGAAACTAGATCAAATTCTCTACGAACCATGTGGATTGTTGGGATGCGTTCCCTATTCGAAAGTTAAAGTCTTGTGTGAGTGGTTTTCGGAACCGTTGAACGGAGCGGTTGTATTCGGACCCTAGGTAGCTCGGTGTAAGGAGGGATTCGGGCAAGGCCTTATTTTTACCGTCTCTTTTGAGGCCCTGCGGTTGGCGCTACGCGGTACATAACCGTTGGTAGGCATCCGAGGTTAGTTCTGCAACAAAGCAGCAAAAGACAGGCATATCGAATAATCTGCGTCCGATTCTTGTGGTTGGGAGGACGAAATCTCTTTGGAGATTTCTAGTTTACTAACATCTAACTTAACTCCTTATTTATTTATTTGAATATCATGTTTACTACTTGATGTTATAATTGTGATTGTGTATTGGACTGACAAAAAGGGACGGGGTGTGTGTGTGTTTACTAGGCATTCAAAGCTCAAGGCGTATCATGTCAGGTGACGAAGAGGAACTTATAGCGGGAGACGTCATACCTGAAACCTTTGAAGACTTTTGGCTATCCTAGAATATTAGAAGTTTCCTTTTGGATATTTTGTAAGACTCATTTGGAGTTTAAAACTTTCTTTTTGGGATGTAATGTAATGGAACAATCTTTTGAATCAAGCATAATTATGGTTGTTATGTATTTATATTCTATGTATGAACCTTATCGTTGCTTATGAGACCTTGTGTCAATGCCTTGTAAGATCTGTCAAAAAGGTAGTGCGCTGCCTAAGAAAGCTGGACTTAGAAGAGAGGCTATTTTGACTCCTCTGGCGATTTGGGATCTTACTTGGTTATTGGCCATAGGACTCACTGGTGACTCTCCCTTGACTGCAACCTATAGTGTAGAATCGGGGCGTCACAATATGGTATCAGAGCCTAGGTTCAACCCTTACCCATACGTTTCGACCTGCGGTTAGAGACTAACTTGCCCAGACTATGTTATATTATTACACTACCTATTCTATCAAGGACATCGAAAATAGAATATTTCTTGATCTACCTTAGGGAGTTTCTTCGAATTTCGGGCACACCAACAACAACTCATGAGGACCTACTCCAGGATCGTGAAATGGTTTTAACTTTAAGTGCGGCCTCACATCGCGCAATAGGGGGTACTATTAGTTCTACGCCTCTTCTATCGATCGTCGTACCCTCATCTTGTATTCGTAACCTTTATTCAATGTCATCCTTTTCCAAGAATAAGTCTTGTCCATCTAGTCCTGTTTTATATACTACTATTTGTAAATTTGACCTCCTTTGACCCTTGATTATTTTATTTAGCTCAAGGCTTCTTGTAAATAATTTTATTTTCTTTACTCGGTGATGAATCTTGGATATTCAGTTTGAAACACGGATGGTCAATGCAGTTTCACGTTAAATATCTAGTTTAGTCACTAACTCTACAACCTTGATCACATTGAAGTTCAAAACCGTAACATCATGCCATTCATCTATATTTCAGTTACTCCTGATATCATCACTATAACTGCTTCATATTCTTCGTTTCCACTTCGATCCAATTTTGGAAATCTTGTAATTATTATTATACATGAAGTTGTGCTGTGTGAACGCCCTAGGATAATTAAACTCTAACATAAGATTAGTTGCTTACCCATAAAGAACTGCCTCTGTAGTTAGAATTTGACTTATGTCTCACCCCATTCAAAGAACGACAAATGGTGGACCACACTCCGAGGCAAGTAATAACACAAGCTCGCAAGCAACGATAGGAATGCGATACCAGGAAATTGAAACCTTAAGAATGGACTAGTAACCATGACCAAAAATTGCGAACCTTATTGAGAATCAAATTCTGGAGGAGTCTTGTCATCTTTGTGGAAATAGTTGGCACAACATTGACTTAAGAATGAAAGGAGGTAGAATCTAAGAGGATTTGAAGCTAGTGAGAAGTAAACTAACTTCATGGGGGGACCAAAAGGAGCAACCGAAAGGATACAACGCCATACTCCAAGATAGAAAGGAGAAGGAATTATACAGAAAGAAGTCAAGGATGACTATTTAAGAGGAAAAGGACCAAAGGACACTAGAAACCAGACCACATTAGCACCCTAAGTCAAGCATAAACAATAGTGGATGGATATGATTAATGACTAACTTAGGGAAGATGTTATTAGGAAATGTTCGTATGGCTAATTTTTAAATCCTGAGTCACGAAGATACCTTACACTGATCTCATCTTGGAAATAGAATTGTTACTCGGAGAATGAGATGACTTACCCACCCAACGGAGGGATTTTACTATTTAAGGGGGATAGACAAGACTCCATGACTTCAACGAAATGCAGGACGCAATGGCACGATCTACTTGCAGGTAGGATAGCATGTCTGATTTTAAATGAGGAAAGCCAGGAAAAACTAGAACTTCCACGCATAATATGCGAGTATGCAGATGTATTTCCTACGAAATTACCGGGATCGCCACCAACCCGAGAGGTAGACTTTAGTATTGAGCTACAACCTAGAACTACCCCAATATCCATGGCCCCGTATCACATGGCACCAGCAGAACTACGAGAATTAAAGACACAACTATAGGAATTGCTCAAGAAAGGATTCGTTAGGCCAAGTACTTCGCCATGGGGAGCACCCGTGTTGTTTGCTAAAAAGAAAGATGGGTCGTTGAGGCTATGCATCGATTATCATCAACTCAATCGAGTCATAATTAAAAACCGATACCCATTCCCGAGGATTGATGATCTTTTGACCAACTTAGAGGCTCAAGGTGCTATTCAAAGATCGATCTTAGGTCAGGTTACCATCAACTACGAGTCAAGGAGGAGGATATACCAAAGACTGCCTTTCGTACTAGATATGGCCACTATGAGTTTGTAGTAATGCCCTTCGGACTAACCAATGCACCAACAGCATTCGTGAGCCTAATGAATAAGATCTTTAGACCATACCTTGACCAGTTTGTAGTAGTGTTCATTGATGACATCTTGGTATATTCAAGGTCTGAAGAAGAGCCTGAGCAACATTTAAGGACTGTCCTTCAAGTTCTTAGGGATAATCGGCTATGTGCCAAGGCAAGTAAATGTGAGTTCTAGTTGAATGAAGTAAAATTCTTAGGGCATGTAGTATTAGAGAATGGGATTGCGGTGTGTCCAACCAAGGTGGAGGCAGTATTAGATTGGGGAACAACCAAAAACCGTGTCAGAAATCCGCAGCTTCTTAGGATTGGCTGGTTATTACCGCAGGTTCATCCAAGATTTCTCCAAAATAGCTAAACCAATGACTTGTTTGATGCAAAAAGGAGTAAAGTATGAGTGGGATGAAGCTTGCAAGAGCTAAAGAAGAAGTTAACTAGTATGCCAATTTTGACCATCCCAGAATGAGAAGTGGGGTACACTGTGTATTGCGATGTGTCTAAGAAGGATTAAGTTGTGTGCTCATACAACATGGAAAAGTAATCGCGTATGGATCCAGGCAATTAAAACCTCACGAGTGCAACTACCCCACACATAACTTGGAGTTAGCAGTCGTAGTTTTTGCCCTAAAGCAATGGCGACATTACCTGTATGGGGAATAATTTGAGATTTTCACAGATCACAAGAGCTTGAAGTATCTATTTACGCAGAAGGACCTTAACTTGAGACAAAGACGATGGATGGAGTATCTTGAGGATTTTCAGTTCACTCTCTCATATCACCCCGGTAAAGCCAATATAGTAGCAGATGCTCTAAGTCGTAAGAGCAGAGGGATGATGGCAAAGATCTCCGTCAAGGAATGGGATATGGTTAAGACACTCAATGAGTTCAGGATCCAAGTAGAATCTCAAGATACAAGAGCATATCTTAGTGCGCAGAAGGTGATGCCTAAGTTGATGAATGAGGTCATGGAGGCCCAAAAGCACGATCAAGAGGTAGCCTGTATCAAGGGATGTCTGGGATCAGGAGAGCCCATGCCCGATTGGGTAATTTACCCCGATAGGAGTTTAAGATACCAAGACAGATTGTTTGTACCAAGTGACGAGTTACTTAGAGAAAAGGTACTGAAAGAATGTCATCATTCTGCATTTGCGGTACATCCAGGAGGGACTAAAATGTACCAAGATTTGAAGAGGCAATATTGGTGGAATGGATGAAGATGGAAGTAGCTAAATTTCTAGCATGATGTCTGACATGCCAACAAATAAAGGCTGAACATCAGAAACAAGGAGGAATGTTGCAACCTCTACCAATAGCTGAATGGAAGTGGGAATACGTGACGATGGATTTTGTGACAGGGTTACCTAAGTCACCTAGAGAGCGCGATGCTATATGGGTATTAGTGGACCGCCTCACCAAGTCAGCACATTTCTTACCCTATAAGATGACCGACACTCTAGAGTCTATGTGCAGACTCTACATTGGGGAGATCATTCGACTACATGGAATTCCGGTATCTATTGTGTCAGATCGAGATCCACGATTCACCTCTCGATTTTGGGAGCTATAGGAAGCTCTTGGTACTGAGTTATGTTTTAGCACCGCCTTTCACCCAAAAACAGATGGACAATCTAAACGCACTATCCAGACACTCGAGGATATGCTGAGAGCTTGCGCAATGGATTTTCAAGGAAGTTGGGAATGACACCTACCCCTAATCAAATTCGCCTACGACAACAGGTTTCAAGCTAGCATCGGTATGGCACCCTTTGAAGCATTACATGGACGACCTTGTAGATTGTCGATTTGTTAGACGGAAGTGGGTGATACAAATCTGATAGGACCCGAACTTGTTCTAGAGACTACTGAAAAGGTCAAATTGATCCGACAACGGTTAAAGACTGCCCAAGACCGTCAAAAGAATTTTGCAAATAAGAGGAAAAGACCATTGATGTTTGAAGTAGGCAGCCACGTGTTCCTAAAGGTGCAACCTAGGTGTGGAGTCATACGTTTTGGGAGAAAGAGAAAGCTGTCACCACGATATATCGGGCCTTTTGAGGTATTGGAAAGAGTGGGCGAAGTAGCATATAGACTAGCTCTACTCGTGCAGTTAGCAGGGATACACAACATCTTCCATGTATCTATGTTGAGAAAATACATCGCCGACCCGACACACGTCCTCAAACGGGAAGAGATCAGTCTTGATAAAGATGTTACGTTTAAAGAAGGACCAGTAGCAATACAAGATTGTCGAGAGAAGAACCTTAGAGGCAAGACGGTTCAATTGGTGAAAGTGCTATGGCGTCATCGGGGAGTTGAGGAATTTACTTGGGAACACCAGGATTGGGTGAAGGCAAACTGCCCCGAGCTTTTCGAAGGTAGTATGTAGTTGAATTTCGGGGACAAAATTGTTTCAAGGGGGATAGGTTGTGAAGCCCCTGAAAAATGTATTCACTTTTAAGACCCTAATGTTGAATTATTTTCTTAAAGCCCTCGATTACTTGAATTAATTCAAATATTGTCGGTTAGCATTTTTTATTTCTTTTCTTCAAAACAGGAATTTTCCTAGCCAGATTAGGTTCCCTAACCTAATTTAATTTAATTCTACCTAAGTAGGGTCCCAACACAAGAAATTAACTGCAAGCCCTCACACTTTGTTTAAATTCTAAATTTACCCCAAACTAGTACTTGTACCTTGTACCTTGAAATACCATCGATCTTGTAATATATATATATGTGTATACACCTTGAGGAATGTGTCTAGGACATAAAATAATTTTAAAAAAATTTCCCTTTACCCTTCCCTATGCCTAGCCTTCCTAGAAGAAAGTGAGAAATCAATTTCCAAGAAACATCATCATGAACTTCTAGGAAAAACCACCAACCTAGTACCTTGACCTAGGGTGCTAATTCCAAAACTAGTTCCCTTTTAACTAAGTGTTTCCTAAATCATTGACCAAGCCTCCCAAATCCCTTCCATTTCCTTAGAATCCAAACAAATCCTAACCTTTCCATCCATTTCCAACTAAGGGACTTTTTAGACTTTTTGCCTCAAAGGTTTGTCTATAAATACCAACACACCCCCCTAGCTTGCAAGCACACATAACACTCTCACCCACACACACATTTCAGTTAGAAAGAGGGAGGAGAGCAAGAGAGAAAGGAGTCTAGAGAAGAAGAGGAAGGGAGAAGAGAGCATTCTTGTGCAAAAATTAGCAAGTAAGCCACAACACAACCTTCTCTTTCATTTTCTTTTTCAAATTCATGTTTCTAATGGTTCTAAATAATGTTTTCAGATCTGTTGTTGATGATTTCTTATGTTAAAAATACTAAGATTTGAGCATTGATTCCATCTCTCTTGTATTTTTCCCTTTTTGGCACAAAACCATCCTCTTTTATTACCAGTCTCTCAACTTTCCAAGGCACACATTCAAGGAAACATTCTGAGTAAATATATGTTAGTTAGCATGTTTTCTTCACAAAATAAATGAAAACTTTCCCTTGGTGGAACCCTTTTCTCACAAATCTTCACGTTTTGGGCATTCTACCTTAGAATCTGTTTTTGCAGCCCACTTTCAAAAATTCCAAAAAAATGTACAAAATATTCTGGACCTCTATTTTATGTCAAAACCTTCCTTAATGAGTTAGCTTTTAACTAAAATTGTTTTCATCGAAAAAACATTAAGCGGTTTGCAATAAAATCAAGTTTTTGTAACGGTCGACGGATCTGGACAGATTCTGGACAGCACTGGACTATTTTCTAAATAACTTAAAATCTGGAAAAGTAATCCTATTTCTGAAAAATGTTCTAGAAACTAGATCAAATTCTCTACGAACCATAGGAAGACCAAGTCCGGTGGAAGATCTAAAATAGTCCTTTTATTTTTTTTTCTTTATGTGATGCTAAATCTGGAAAATTTGTTATGCATGGATGTTTTATGCCCTTGTATTCATAAAAATGTTTATTAGCTTATGATCATATCTTGGCATGATATTGTATGTGTTATGTTATATTCTTTATCTTCTTCACCTTATGGATGCATGCTTGTGTGGACATTTTTATCTGGTTAAGTTGTCTAACCTTGATGTAAAATATCTAACTCAACGGGAAACCAAATTGGGAGGGTATTGGGTTTTCGAGCACTTGAGTCTTGAAAAGATGATAATATGTGATATATGGATTGTTGGGATGCGTTCCCTATTCGAAAGTTAAAGTCTTGTGTGAGTGGTTTTCGGAACCGTTGAATGGAGCGGTTGTATTCGGACCCCAGATAGCTTGGTGTAAGGAGGGATTCGGGCAAGGCCCTATTTTTACCATCTCTTTTGAGGCCCTACAGTTGGTGCTACGCGGTATATAACCGTTGGTAGGCATCCGAGGTTAGTTTTGCAACAAACCAGCAAAAGAGGGGGCATACCGAATAATCGGCGTCCGATTCTTGTGGTTGGGAGGACGAAATCTCTTTGGGGGATTTCTAGTTTACTAACATCTAACTTAACTCCTTATTTATTTATTTGAATATCATGTTTACTACTTGATGTTATAATTGTGATTGTGTATTGGATTGGGAAAAAAGGGCGGGGTGTGTGTGTTTACTGGGCATTCAAAGCTCACGGCGTATCATGCCATGTGACGAAGAGGAACTTATACCAGGAGACGTCGAACCTGAAACCTTTGAAGACTTTTGGCTATCTCAGAATATTAGAAGTTTCCTTTTGGATATTTTGTAAGACTCATTTGGAGTTTAAAACTTTCTTTTTGGGATGTAATGTAATGGAACAATCTGTTGAATCAAGTATAATTGTGGTTGTTATGTATTTATATTCTATGTATGAACCTTATCGTTGCTTATGAGACCTTGTGTCAATGCCTTGTAAGATCTGTCGAAAGGTAGTGCACTGCCTAAGAAAGCTGGACTTAGAAGGGAGGCTATTTTAACTCCTCTGGCGATCTGGGATCTTACTTGGTTACTTTCCATAGGACTCACTAGTGACTCTCCCTTGACTGCAACCTATAGTGTAGAATCGGGGCGTCACAGCGCTTCTTATGGCAGAGCCTCGGTTTGCTAGAGCAGATAGTCCCGATGCTGCCTCCCTCGCACATGAGGCATACAGTGACATACACCCCACAGGAGATGATCGACATCACAATCGGTTGGGATGCCGACTTGTTTAGAGATGAGGGCGACTACACCGTCTTCATTCAGACACATCTCATGTGGCCTCTGGCCAGTGCTCGAGGAGGCAAGAGAGAAAGACCTGCAGCCCCAGCAGGAGGAGTGGGAGCACCGAGGGTGACCCGGGCCTATGGCGGGAGGGATTCCCGGAGGGGACAGAGAGCAGAGTGGCCAAACATGCCCACTACCATGACATGCCGAAGACAAGTTAGAGAGACTTATCAGATTCCCATCGCTCCTCCGTCAGCTGATCATGAGCTCGTCGGAGTTCGAGGCTCGACCTCGGTATATGCTATTCTTTTCATTCTATACATTCATTTCATTTCAGCTGATATCCCGCAGAGTACTAATTACCTTAACACTTTTGCTGGCTTCCATCGAGTACACTAGGCAGGCTCTGGAGCTGTCGACCTCGGTGATGGGGATGCTGCAGAGGAGCATGGACTTGCTTGGCATCTACAGTATTCCGGTAAGTTCTTTCAACCTCCATCCGAAAACCCTGCATAATTTGGTCCATACTGATCTGATGCACCACATTATCAATACTGCATTTGACACATCGTACTCATATACCACTCACGGCACTGATGCAATGCATCTCATATACTGGCAACAACCTTCATACACTGTAATCATAAACTGCTCACGGCATTCATACATTGTATTTGATATCATACTCAGCTTCGCACAGCATAACTGATGCATTTGGCAATTTGTTCTTTTCAGGCCCCATTCCAGATACCAGCCACAGCGGGACCATTAGTACCTCCCCGAGCAGCAGGGAGAGCTGGACAAGGGACTCCAGCGTGCAGCTACAGCAGGGCTAGGCATGTTCACTACGGGAGTAGTTTGCAGGCGCGGGCCCCAGATGATGATGAGTACGACGAGGAGGCAGAGTCGCCTCAGGATGAGGCTGGAGATGGCTCGGGTTCAGACTTTGGCAGCGGAGCTCACGGCAGTGATCCTGGACCTTCGTCCAGGAAGAGGACGATGAGGGATTCCCGCACTTGAGGCGACTAGCGCCAATTTCAAATGTTTTGTTTTTGCTTTATTTACCTTTTTGCTAGTAGTTTTGCACATTGTACTGCCTTAGGCAGGTTTATTTTCTTCAAAACTTTGTACTTTTGCAAAAGAAAACATGATGGAATGAGAAACAACTTTTTTGATTGAAAAAGTGTTGCATTTTACATTCTAAGTACTGCATCGCATCGCATTACATCGAACAACATGTAAATGAGATTGGACTTTGTTTGAAATTTGCACACTTGAATTGCATCGCCTTAATCAGGTAGTGGACTAACTGACAACTGAAAGACCAAAACAACTCGATAAGCAAGACAAGAACTTAACAATCAACGCAAAATATAACTTGATAATCAAATGCAACAACTCGATAAACAAATTGAAGCAACACTGGCATGACTTCGCAAAATCGTCACAAAAAGGCACTTGAAGTGGAACAAGACATAAGTTCTCAATACCTCCAACATATGGACAGCTCAGGGAACAAAATGAGAGGCCATCGGCCAAGGTGGGAGGCCACCGGCCATCATAAAGGGCCATCGCCACAAAACTAGCTTGATCGGCCAAGAATGATGAGAACCTCCAAAATGCTGCCACCTGTCTTCCACTCAGCACCTTATCTTCTACAAAAGCCCCAGCTTCGTAGTTTCTCCATTTCAACTCTGTTTTTGCACCAAATGGAGGCATTTTTTGTCCAAAATCTGACAAATTGGATTGCTAACTTGGATGGCTAGAAAAAGCTGAATTTTCGGGGCTTCGGAATAAATGTACTATTCACACTGAGCCGCACCCCGCTACGTTTTCCGTTCCTCCATGCCGTGGCAAGGTGTTGGAATTTGGTAACTCATGTTTTTAGCTTTAGCGGACAAGAGTTGTGTCCCACTTTCAAAGACTTCCAAGCTTTGATGGAATCTGAGCGCGATGAAGAAATCTTGCCCCAATTCCACTTCGGCCACGTCCAAGCCTTAGAACGGATGTGCGGGCTCACTTTGCATGACGCTCGATCATTGATTCGCGACGGAGAGTTGGACATTCCCAGCTTGATTCATCGGTTTTCTGATGCCGGTGGCGACCATCACTGGCAGGGTTTTCGGCGACATGCCCTCTACTTGTGCATGCTGTCTCATTTCTTGCTTGCCCCAGGCTTTGGTGGGTCTAGCATCCATTTGATTAAGGTTGCCCAAGGCTTAAAAGAGGGCAAGAGTTGCATTGCCATGACACTAGTTGAGACATTGATGGGTTTGGATGCTTTCCATCGCAGAGAGACGACTAGATTTACGGGGAGTCCACTACTGCTACAGGTAATGTTTCCCTTCCTATCTCGCATATATTTCTCACATCACTCGGCCCTCAAGCTCGGTTTTTCTCTCAAAACCTTTTTCCGACTTTTCTCTCCACGTACACCTCTCTATTTTTTAATCTCTCATTTTTCATCCCTTTCCCTGATATGGTTGATGGATAAGTTGAAAGTCGTGGACTCATGCCCAGCATATTCAGCTCGTAGCTATTTCTTCCAACGATGTCTAGTCAATGCCGCTGATGAAGGATAGTGGTGTGAATAGATGTGCAGTTTGTTTGCTGCCAGTATTGTTTGGCGCTGCCCCTGGCTTAATCTGCTGGTGATGAGTTACAGCATGTCTCACCACCAGGATTCATTGATCGGCGACACTGCGTGTCTTTACTTCCCATTCGATTTCAAGGCTTCGGACATGATCAGACTTGTCCGGAAGAAGGGATAGAGTACCCTGCCGCATTTCCAGTCCGAAGTGCACAGCTAGCTCGGTATGCCACAACATGGAGAACGAGAGAGCTTCTGGCCCCCGCTCCCACTTTCAGTTGCACCCTCTCTGATGAATGCATAGCTTGGCTCGATGAAGAAGCGCAGGTTGGGCCTACTTTTGCCATTACTCAAACCCGCCCCTATGGGTTAAGGACATAACCGGCCAGTAATCCTGAGATTACCTACGGCCTCAAACCAAGACAGATGAAACTCAACAGAGTAAAGGGGCCAAACGGAAGCAGTAATTAAAAACTTTGTCCATTGAGCCGTGCTTATATGCACTCAAAGCAAAACATACACATATGCGTTAATAACCCACATCAAAAGTACAGTTCCAAAATTTTTTTACACATAGGATCATCCGAAACAAGTCAACCCATGACAGACTATCTACAAATGTACATAGAGTCATTGCCAACAAAACAAAGTGTAAATACATAACAAAATGGCAAGGACGGGTCTTGTGCATGAGACGCAAGGTTGATTCCCCAAAACTCATGTTGCTCTTGGCAAACTTCACTGGGGCTGGGTTTGTGCATCTCTTGGCTCACCTACAAACACATGAATGAGCGTGAGCGATAGCTTAGTGAATAATATCAAATACAGCATATACATAATATTGTAGAACAACATATTCCAAATGGCCTTAGACCCAATTCATATTTCTATTTAACAGATATATATATATATATATGACTAAATACAAATCAAGTGACTGCAACTCCAAACATTCCAGCCTTTGGCCCATTCAGATTTCCATTCTTGTCAAAATGGCCTTCGGCCTATTCGATTATGTCAAAACGGCCTTGGGCCCAATCATGTATGTCAAAACAGCCTTTAGCCCATACATTCGTATCAAAACGGCCTTTGGCCCACACATTCATATCAAAACGGCCTTTGGCCCACACATTCGTATCAAAACGGCCCTTGGCCCATTCATTTATGTTAGAACGGCCTTCGGCCCACTCATTCATGTCAAAACGACCTTGGGTCCATTCAGGTTTATCAAAACGACCTTTGGTCCATTCATGTTCAACAAAATGACCTTGGGTCCGTTCACGTTTATGAAAACGACCTTTGGTCCATTCATGTTCAACAAAACGACATTGGGTCCATTCATGTTTATCTTACATCCACAATCCCAATTAGCAATTCATAAGCTTTAAGGGAATAAACAATTGAACATTCACAAGCATTCAAATATTGATATTACTCACAGTGATCAGCTTGTGGATTTGCCTTGGAGCCCGACCCTACACATTCACGAACACAAAAGGGTCACGAATAGCTTAATCCGTTCTTTATCTCACATACTCCTCATTAGGCTTTATTCTTATCTCATTAACTCATTTACAATGCTTAACGTATGCCTAAGAGTGCTTACAAGTGAAAGAGAACGGAAATCAAAACACAGGACGCATGAACACAATTTCAGAAAACAGGGTCCCCGCTCGAGTGTCAACTTCCCCGCTTGAGCGGACCCCTAAGGCCTGCAAAAGTACTGGATAGGTGAAAATTGCGCTCGATCGTCCAATATGGCGCTCGAGCGGAAAGCCTCACAACATAGCTCTCCGCTCGAGCGCGAACTTACCCGCTCGAGCGGACGCTATGTCTGCAAAAAGTACTGGATGCATCATTTTTACGCTGGAGCGGAAGTTCATCCTTCATGATCACCGCTCGAGCGTGAACTTACCCACTCGAGCGGATACCATGCCTGCAAGAACAAAATACTGGGAGCATGATTTTCCCGCTCGAGCGGCCCTTTCCCCGCTCGAGCGGTCATAAAAAATCTGGGTTTTCCAGATTCAGTTCTTGAGCTCCAATTCAAATTCCAACCAACCAAATATGCATGCAATGGCTCAATCTTGTGTATAATCATGCTACCATGGTATAGACCCCAAATCACAACTCAATGAGGCTCAATTTCACAAATAAGTCACATGCATGCCCCAATTCTCCCATTAAACTCATTAACAATGTACAATTTCATGCATTCAAGCTCATATCTTCTCAAATTGTACATGCATGTGATGATTTAGCCACATTCTCAACTTGGATAACACAAATGGTGATCAAAACATGAGTTTCAACTAAAACTCTACATGAATCATGTATTTCAAGCTTACACATGCTATTTTAACACAGTTTCATACATGCATGCTCATCTCAAGCTTTAATTCCAACAAAACCAACTTAACTCATGCTCTTGAGTACAAACAACCCTTGAACACACAAGATCATACATTACTTTCATGAATTCAAGAGTCAATGGCTTACCTAGAAGCCCAATTCCTTCAATCTATGGTCCAATTTGGAGATGGACTTCAAAACTCTTCAAGCTTGAGTCAAAATAACACAATTCTCTCCCTCTCTCTCTCTACCAGCCGACTCCCCTCTCTTTCTCTTAGAGTTTGCTCAGCCAAAATCATATATGAGGAAAATAATTGAACTTAAGGAGGCTTATAATATAGCCCCACTCACATGCATTTTTTAATCATAAAATAATTGAGCATTACTCGTGAATTAAATCTGATTAATCTGACCCGAATCAGTTTTCAATTAAATTTCACCGTAGGCTCTAAAAATTATGCCAGTCACAATGGCGTAATCAATTTCAGGTTCTGTGGCCGATAAGGCCCTCAATTTAATTTCCAAAGCCGAGTATTCAAACAGGTATGCTTACGGTGAACAGATAAAACTTCACATTCACATATATCCACATAATGGCAGATAAAATCATATTAAAACATATAATCACATACGTATTAGGGACCAATTAACATAATACAGAACATGGGTATCACAACTTTGGCATCAAAGGTTTCTACAAGCTTTGGGAGGGGACACAAGAACACCTGACTGAGCCCCGAATTTATTACTTTATCAGAACTTTCAAGTTTTCTTTATGAATGTATAAAAAGTAACTTCAATTCGTATTCAAGAGTAGGAGAACTTTGTACTGAAATCAATGTAATTGAAGGTTCTGGGTACTGAAAATTTTCCGTTTGTCCAAAAATAGCCTAAGTTGTAAAAAGATTAATTTGAACAAAATCAACTTTTATTAAAACTTTTCAAAACCATTTTTGATATGGATCACAACTGGACATACCCGAGATCTATCACTGAGATGTACAACCTCGGATCCAAGCAACTGGAAAGTTGCCCCTAGTCTGAATAGCACTGTACTAGAGATCATAACCGAGCTCTTGAACGTAGAATAGACAAAGATGACCAACATGATTGCACAGACAAAGTTGATTTAGAAGTGTTTATGGCTGGACTTCATAATGAAGTTACCTACGTATCCCAAAGATGGGAATCAAGCCTTACATAGTTCAGCTCAAGTTCACTTGTGTATTAACACTCTCCTTTTGCGCTCTAACTTTTGCCAAGGCCGCCCTTTCTGGGTTTTCAACCTTTGAGAGCTCAGTTTTTATAATTTCAAATTTTTTGTGCTCTAACTTTTGCCTAGGTCACCCTTTCTGGTTTTTGGCCTAGCGAGCCACTCAAGGAAAGTATTTCTTCAACTTGCTATGTTGATCGGCTGAGAGAACTCTAGGCCATCTAGGTCCATCAGGACGACAGCTCCACCCGACCAGATAGACTTGATGATGTAAGGACCAGTCCAATTGGGTCTGAACTTGCCCCTAGGGTCGTGGATGGGAGCTCGGTTGTCTTTGAACACAAGATCCCCCTCTTTCAAATTCCTGGACTTAACCTTCTTGTTGAAAGCCCTGGCAATTCTTCATTGATAACCCTAAACATGATACTGATGCTTTCAAATTTCTTTCATCAAAGAGCATGAGTTCTTCGAACCTGCTTTGCTGCCAATCTGCCTTAGCTATCTGACACTCAGCCAATACCTGTAATGACGGAACCTCAACTTCGATAGGCAGAACAGCCTCCATCGCATAAACCAAGGAATATGGAGTTGCCCCAGTAGAAGTTCGAATTGAAGTCCGGTAGCCCCAAACAGCAAATGGCAGCTTATCTGGCCAGTCCCTGTAGGTTTCCACCATTTTCTGCAGAATGTGTTTGATGTTCTTGTTGGCGGCCTCAACTGCTCCGTTGGTTTGCGGCCGATATGCAGATGACTTATGAAAAGCCACGTTGTACTTCTCCAACAAGTCGATCACCTCCTTCTTGAAGTGGGAACCATTATCCAAAATAATCTTATTCGGGACCCCGTAACGACAGATGATGTTGTTTCTGATGAACTTAGCGACATGCGATGCCTTTAACACCGCGTAGGATTGTGCCTCAACCCACTTCGTGAAGTAGTCTATCACTACTAGAATGTACTCATGCCCATTGGACCCCTTCGGAGTGGCAGCCCCAATCACATCAATCCTCCAGACTGAAAATGACCATAGCAAAGTCATGTTGTACAGCTTCGATGGTGGAATGTTCATGCGGTTTGCATGGATCTAACATTTGTGGCATCACCGGACAAAGACAATACAATCCTCCTCCATGGTGGACCAGTAATAACCTTGTCTAAGGATCTTCCAGGCTAGCATCACCCCACTCATGTGCGCTCCGCACTCTCCTCCATGGATGGCCTCCATCAGGCGCTTGGATTCTTCAACATCAACGCATAGCTTGTGCATCCTAAGATGACCCCTCTTGTACAGTTTACTCCCGCAGACGATGAACTGAGCATCCATTCTTCAAATTGCCCTCTTATATTTGGGATTTGCCCCTGGTGAATATGCTTCATTTTCCAAGAAGTTCCAGACATCGTAATACCAGGGATTCTCATCTTGCACCTCATCTATGACAGCAATCAGCTTGTAGGTCGGCATGAATTTCTGTTCAATGATGATCGGACGCATCCGGACTCCAAAAGGGATGTCTATCAGAAAAGATAGAGTTCCTAATGAATTAGCAAACCTGTTGTTTTCTCTTAACAGATGAGCAAAATTCAGTTTTTCAAACCGAGGAATCAGCACGTCCAAGGTCTTGTGATAGATTCTCATCTTTTCTTCTTTGACTTTCCAATCTCCTTTAGCTTGAGATACAACAAGGTTCGAGTCCCCAATGACATCCAACTGTTTTGCCCCTAGTTCCAAGGCAGCTTCTAATCCAGCAATGCATGCCTCATACTTTGCCTCATTGTTCGACACTTTGAACCGGAATTTAAATGCTAAAGGTATGAGGGAATTGTCGGGTGCTATTAACAATACCCCTATCCCATACCCGTATTGGTTTGACGCTCCGTCAAAGTACATCATCCAAGTCTCATCTTCAATATGCAGAATAGTCTCATCTGGGAACAGATACTCAACTACTTCATCCCCTTTCAACTGGGTGATCGGCTAGGAACTCCACTACTGCTCTCCCTTTCACTAACTTGCACGTCGTGTACCTTAGATCAAATTCAGAAAGCAGAAGCAACCAACGGGCTAGCCTACCCATAAGTGCTGGTTTCTCGAAGAGATATTTGATAGGATCTAATCTCAAAACCAAGATACAGTGAGCTAACAGTAGTGCCTCACTTCCGGTAGCCCATACCAAGGCCGGACAAGCCTTCTCTAGCGGAGTGTAGCGGTCTCATAATCCAAAGATTTTCTTGCTCAGGTAGTAGATAGCCTTCTCCACTTTGTCCTTAGACTCCTGTGCTAGTATGCAGCCCATTGTAGTTTCAGTCACTGAAAGGTACAGAATCAACGATTTCCCCGGCTCAAGCGGTGACAACACAGGTGGGTTCTGTAAATATTGCTTGATCTGCTCGAAAGCAATTTCGCATCGGTCGTCCCATTGGAACTTCTTTTCTTTCTTCAGGAGACCAAAGAGTGGTTTACAAGTCAAGGTTAATTTTGCAATAAACTGTCTTATGAATTGCACTTTACCCAGAAAGCCTCGCACCTTCTTTTCAGTCCTCGATGGTGGCATTTCTAAGATGGCCTTGATTTTGGAAGGATCAACCTCGATACCCCTTTGCGTGATCAAGAACCCCAGCATTTTTCTTACTGTGACACCAAATGTATATTTATGAGGATTTAGCCGCAACAGATACTCTCTGATCCTTTAGAGGAATTTCTGCAAGGCGATGTAGTGGCCCTCTCTTTCCTTGGACTTGACAATCATGTCGTCCACGTACACCTCAACCTCTTTATGGATCATGTTGAGCAAAATTGTGGTCGCGACTGATTGATCATGCCCCAAAGATTCTTCAACCCAAACGGCATCACCCTATAACAATAGGTTCCCCACGGGGTAGTGAAAGCAGTCTTCTCCCAGTCTTCGGGTGCCATCAAAATCTGATTGTAGCCTGAAAACCCATCCATGAATGAGAGCAGCGCATGCCCAACAGTGAAGTCCACTAATTCGTCAATATGAGGTAGAGGAAAGTTGTCCTTCGAACTGGCTTTGTTCAAATCCCAGAGGTCCACACAACCCTGGCAAGCGTCGCCTCTCTGCATTTAGCATGGCTCTGGGAAGCCGCAGAACGGGAAGTTTTCCCCCTCTTGGACAAAGTGTCCGTTCAGGGTACCCTGGATAGGTCGGTGCATCAACTCATAATGCTTCCCTACCGCTTGGCTCGCTCTTCCGCCATCTCTTTTCCTTTCCTTGCCCAATCCTCTTTGGTAGGTAGATAACCTAAGCTAAAGGTATATGGGTTGTGCGGCACTTCGGCCGATGCTGCAATGCCCTTCCGGCCACTTCGCCGTAATCCCATCCCAGGGATGTGCTGGAGCTTGTTCATAAGGTAGACAGGTTGTGCGCTGACGTATAACCCCTCATCAACAGCTAGGATATTCTGTACAACCTGGGCCTCAACTAGGGTAAATCCTGACAATAACACATCCTCTGCGCCATGCTCAATCTCCAGAACTGGTGTAGAAACCTCTAGCGGCGGATGGATTGAAGAATTCCCAAAGACGATTGCCACCCCCTTCCCATGGGGGTACTTCAGCATTTGGTGGAGGGTGGAAGAGACCGCCTTCACCTGGTGTAGCCACGGCCGCCCCAGAAGTAGATTGAAGGTTGCAGGAACATCCAAGATGTGAAAGTCAATATCATGTTGCCTTGGACTGACCTGAGTCCAAATCTATACAGTCCCCATCACCTCTCTGCAGGTACTATCATACGCCCGTATCACCTGGGCAATAAGCACAAAATCCATAGGCATCAACCCGATAGCATATGTCGTCCTCGACGGACACACGTTGATAGCAGATCCTGTGTCAACAAAGACTACCGGTATTCATTTCTCTCTACACTTGACAGAGATGTAGAGTTGTTTGTTATGATCCAAGCCCTCAGGCGGCAGTTCCTTGTCAGTGAAGGTCAATGTCAGGGAAGCTCCTCATAGAAAAACCAGCCCTACTAACTCTTCGGGTGTGGTGTCAATTGAAAGTTCTGCCTTGTCTATTGTAAAAAGGACAACTTGCCTATGAACTCTTGAGGCCATAAACAGTCCCTAGATGGAGATGCCTACTTGGATTTTCTTAAGCTGTTTCAGTACAGCCTCCTCCTCGAGTAGTTTTTCCTTCTGCCTCTCCACTTCTTTGTCCTTTCCGGATGCCTTTGGTTGATCTAAGTGTGGGGGCTTGAAATACTGCGCACTCCTCGTCATATGATCCACCTCTTCAATATACCAGGTATCATCCGGTTGGTTTTGGCCCCAATCTTTGTCGGTGTGGACAAGATGTAAGTCGTCGTCTTCCAACCACATACCGTCGGCAATCGACAGATAGCTGTCTGGTTCTGTTGCGACTATTCCTGTGCTCACAACACGTTTCGTCCCCGCAGGGGCTTTGGCCTTTCTAGCCCTTTCCAGATTTTTGATCTTTTCCTGCTCAAACTGCTTTAGTGCAGCCTGTTGTTCTGTATTTTCTGTATTCAAACTGCCTGGATCCCGAGCAAAATTCTTAACACCGGTGCTCTCCGGCGATTTCTCCTGATTCCTGACCATTCTGGCCACAGCTGATGTTCACATTTCTGATGGTCCTTGTTATGGCTGAAGTTCTTCAACAACATCTGGTTGGTCGTCAAGCCACCCAGTAGTTTCTGCTGACGCATCCAAATCAAACTAGTTGGCAGTCACGTCCCCCGAATCCTGTTCATTGAAGAATTGAAGCTTGGCAATATCCTTTTCCAACTCTGCTAGGTCATCTGGCCCCTGACTAGGTCTATCCTCCCGAACTACACTGATCTCTGCCCCAACTAGCAGCTCTACTCTCGGCTTAACCTAATCCGTTGATATGATATAACAACTCGGGTTATACTCAAGGCTCGCAGACCCCTCAGGCTCTAATTCAACATTCTACTCTGCCCCCGAAGTCATCCCAATTCTATCTTCGATAGTCACCACCATCGATTTAGGTTGGTGTAGACACCCCATTTTTGACCGACCTTAAGACTCAAACATCACCGATTGAGCACTTGGTGATGTTGCATATTGTGCTCGTTCAGAAGTTTCAGAGTCCATCAGAGGACAGTAGGACTCAGGTCTCAATTGTTGCTATAGAAATAGACATACCGGTCAGTCGGATGGATCAGCAAAATACATCAGAGATGGAAGCCCTGATGCGCCAAATACAGGAGAGCATGAGACAAATGCAGGAGGACGCTGCCTGTCAAGCAGAATTCTCCAAACAACAAGCCACGATCATGGCCCAGCAGGCTGAGCTAATCACTAGACTGCAATAGCAGAATGCGGCATCTGCTTCACATCAAGTTCCTCCTCCACCAGGGGCCCCATTACCCGAGCAGGCACCTACTGTCTAGAATGCTCTGCCAAACACCCAGAACACCGTGCCAAATGTTCAGAACATTCAAGAGGACACAAACCTTCCAATGGGGCCAGCTCCGCCCCCGTTTCCGCCTCAACTATCCAAGACCCATACACCCAACCACTTGGACTCTCCCTTCGAGTTCGAAATAGACCATACAGCTCTGAAACTGAGCAAGCTTGAAAAGCTTTTCAAGAAATCACAAGGGGTAAAGGCTATTCTGGACATCAAGGATGGATATACCGACGTGGCCGTGACGTTGCTCGATAGGTTCAAGATGCCGCAAATTGACCGCTTCGACGGGTCCGGGGACTCCATGGTCCATCTTCAGCTATTTTCAGACATATTGCGGCCAATGGGCCTAACCAGACCACAAAAGCTTTCACTATTCGGCCGAACCTCGCCGTGTGGCCGCTATCCTGCACGCGGGTTGGAGGACGAGGTCAAAAGAAGTTGGGATGAAATGACTGAGGCCTTTGTTGCACAGTAGTCGTACAATACCCAGATCGAGATTACAACTCGTGATCTCGAAACAACGAGGCAGGAGCCCAAAGAGGCTTTCTCAGATTTCGTAACTCGATGGAGGGCGAAGGCATCGATGATGACTTTGAGGCCTACTGACAAAGATCAAATCAGGATGATTGTGCGCAATCTCCAACCAAAATTGATGCAGAAGATGATCGTACTCCCCTTTCCCACCTTCTCAGATTTACACGAGATGGGGGTACAGATCGAGGATGCCATGAAACAAGGTCTGATCGACCAGGATAGGGAGCAACCTAGGAGGACTTTCAACCGTAACAACAACACAGGCCCGAGTGGCGCTGCAACTTCACGAGCTTTAGAGGTGAGCATGGTCACCACCATTCCCCCTCCCCTAAGACCCATGGCCGCCACACCCTTCTCCGGTGCATCCAGAAGTAATACCCAAACCCCTAAATATCAGCCCAGAGGCCAAAGAACCTTCACCCCATTATACATGCCTTTGTCCAAGGCTCTCGGGGTATTAATCAGGAAGAAGCATTTGACGCCCATAGAGCCGAGGCCACTACCAAATCCACTCCCTCCCTCTCATGACCAAGAAATATCATACAGATCACCAACAAAGAGGTCATGACACCGATCGTTGCTTAGATTGCGTCATGAGATCCGGGATCTTATTGACAAGGTGTGATCGCGCCTCCTGACAAACCCAACGTCACAACAAATCCTCTCCCACCACATAACCAAGCTCCCCCTCCCAACAAAATCAACTTCATCCAAACTGGGGTCACGTCTGATGATCCTAGTATCTATATCACCCCATCCTACCTACCTAAGCCGGAGGTGATTCTTCTTGTCTGCACTGACTTGTGCATGTTGGACACCTCCACAACCCGATCTGAGCCAATGGTGGTGACTACCGAAGATGGGACAAGGCAGGTTTCAGAGGAAAGTGGAGTTGTTGAGTCTGGGATTGAACAGTCTGGGAATCTCGCTGGAGGAGTCTACGATCCAAGTGAATACATCCAACAAGGCGGGCCGCCGAGTGTAGGGTCGCAGAAAGAGCAGAATTATGTGTAATTCAAGGGGACAGATTTGAATGGGGAACGGATGATCTAACAGCTGTAGGGGAGGACCTTGCCAACCTCCAGTTCTTCAGTGACCAAGAATCAGGGGATGCGGCAATCAACTGGTTCGAGTATGAGGAGTCGGCAGAAGTTACCGGATGGTTAGATGATCAACCAGACGTTGTAGAATTTCAACCAGAACAGGGCCCGGCAGGGGCGAGAATATCAGTGATGGCCGGAAGGGCCGAAAGTCAGAATGAACCGCCAGAGAGCGCTGGCACTAAGAATTTCGCTCAGAACTTGGGCATTGTAAATGCAGGGAGTATTGAACAACCAGCTGTACTGACGCAGTTGGAACAACAAAAATTTGAGGATTCCGAGAGAATCAGAAAAGCTAAGGCCCATGTAGGGGTCGAGAGTGTCGCGGAGGAACGTAAAATGTCATGCATATGGATCAAGGTACTGCGAGTACGATTATACCGGAGCTAGACAGGTGTCTGTCGGCTGCCGACGGAATGTGGTGGGAAGACGATGATTTATGTCTTGCCCACACAGATGAGGATTGGGGGAGTAATCAGCCTGATGATACCTAGTATACTGACGAGGTCGCTCATATGACAAGAAGTGGGCGGTATTTCAAGCTCCCACACTTAGACCAACCTGAGGCGTCTGGGAAAGACAAGAAAGCTGAGAAACAGAGGGAAAAACAGATTGAAGAAGAAGCTGTGTGTAGACGTCCCCGAACGCCCCGGGAGGGTTAGGTCCCGTTCCATTCGTATTGGGGTCACTACAGTTCGGACTCGATTGTCATGGTTCTAAATCTGAACCAAAGAGTCCAAATCCGGCAAATCGTTTTGAAGAAAAACAGATTTTTTGAAAAGTAGTGCCAAACATGGACTGCTTTGCCAGATTACAGAGTCGCCACCTAAATATTTTAAAATGGGAAATTTAGGAAACCCTGACTCGGTGCCGAAGGCCACATGTCTGTCATCACCAAAGTGGTCTTGGCTCGGGAGCTTGGGTACGATCGGGGAAGGTCAGCTATGAGCACCCCTTTCGCCTCGTCAAGACCGCCTCTACTAACCGTGATATCCAATTTTGAAAACTTTATATGCTCTTATTCCAATTATTAGCCTAGAATTACTATGATAAGCACACAGCAAACTAGTATAGACCAAATCGCCTAAATTGGAATAAAACATTACATGTTTGTTTTGAAAATGGTTTGCTACTCGCAAGTAGGCTAAAATGCAGGTTTTGCCACCCTCAAGTGGGCTTTTAGAAAAGACAGTTTTGCCACTATCTAGTGGGCTTTAAAACTCACAGTTTTTAATGCATTGTCCCAATTTAGGTAATTCAACCTCCATCCACAGGCATTTAAGTAGTTATATCACATAAGCACTTAGCCTCATGGTAAGCATGCTATCATGGCAACATTCACACACATGCGATATGCTAAAGCATAAAAGCTCACCTAGTACTCCGAGCCAAAACAGAAGCTTATTAGAAATCCATGCATGGACCTAAGCATCAAATGTCTAATGCAACACATGCAAAGATGTAATCTAGGCAGGCTCGGCTATCCTAAACATGGCATATGGAATGCTACAAATAACACGTATTCAATTTGGAATTGAAAGTACGATGCAGTTTGTATGATGTGCCGAGCCCGATGCATGTTAACAAATGCATGGATGCACGCATGCATTGCATAAGGTATGCTAAATTAAATATGCCCTAATCTACCATCACAAGCAGGTAAATAAAAGGGAGAAAGAAATGGGGGTTGGAAGACATACACACACTCACACACCCTTATTACAAATATGCCCTCACACGGAGGGACCAAAAGAATATACAGTCCAAAATAATACAGTCTGAATACAAAATAAATTATTACAAAATTCTAATTACTTAAAGAATAAGTGCAGAGTAAAAAGTGGGGGCCGCAGCCCTGCCTCGGGATGCGCGAACAATGCATGCTCGGTCCGACTTGCCCGGAAACCCGCACCGTATCATCAAGTATTCGCTATCGTTTCGCTTCTCGAAGACCGTAAAGTCCTGAATAGGCTCCTCGTGATCCTAAGAATCATCATCGTTGGATAGAATGTCCACCGGCCGTATAAAGTCCACCGGCTAGAAATGAAGCTATCGGCACTAAATACATTGCTTGGCCGGCACTCTATCTTGCGGCACACAAAATTCGCAGAAGATAGTTTTGACAAAGAATGATCAAAGAAGGTAAGGTATAGAATTTCTAGGCAAATGTATGCATGGACACACTCCCTATCATGTAATGGACTCAAGGGAGTATGGCCCTCGACCCCCGGGCCATCAATCACACATTTCAATGCATGATGGCCCAAAAGCCAAGTTAGCAACTTTGATATCAAATGGAATGCAATGCACAAAACAAGTCAAAGGGCCCCAACCCCTATCATGATTAGTCAAGAGGCAAGGGATGCATGTTCAATGAAATGCAACCTAGGCATGGCGGCTAAGTATGCAAACATGCGATGCAACTACGTGGCATACACGATGCTAACAACATAACATGCACAACACATTGAACATGGCATACACAATGCAAGATGGGCTTACACCAATACAAGGAGGCCATTAGAGGAAAATGAGATTCCCGAAACGCTGCACGATGCACGCAAACCGAGGACCGATCCTAAGGCACGAATGCCACTCTATCAAAGCATGGCAAGGCATGAAACATGACATATGAACGTGCAATGCAATGATGGACTTAAACTAATCATGGATAGCTCGCAAGCATGCCAAAATCAGTGGCCACAAGATGAAAAATGGGACGCTCGGAATGCGTGCACGTATGCACGCGAACCGAAGACATGGCATACGCAATGCAATGAGACTAAAATGGCATATACAATGCAACATGGACTTATACTAACATAAGCGGGCCTCAGCCACACTCACATAAGAGGCCGAGAGATGAAAATGAAGTGCCTCGAAATGCGTGCACACGGGCACGCAAACCGAGGCATGGCCCGAAGGCATGAAATGATATACGAAATGCAATGTGGCATATGGCATATGGAAAATGCAAAATTCAGCAGCCAAAATGATGCAAAACAGCCCCCGAATTATAGCAAAATTACACCCAATACCCGAAATGCTATGCTAAGCACCCGAAATGACTTGCAGTTATGCCAAATATGCAGAATATGGACATGACATGTAAAGAAAGATGCTAGGCAGTCCCCAAACTAGCATTTTTCCAGTACAAAGAATGGCCAAACAACAATCACAAGTATGGCAAAAACAGCATGCAAAAATGGGGAAAAAAGATGGGAATATGAAGCAAGTGATATATACAATGCTCAAACTGAAAAATACAGTTCTACAACATTGAAGAGGGTCCAAAAATATGAACATGTACAGTTTATGACAATCCTCAAATCAGCATATAAATATGGCAAAAATGTGATGCAAGATTGAAGCCAACAAAGGGCTATAACATGAGATATGCCAAACATTCATCAAACAGCCTTGGACCCTTAACAAAATATGACAAGAAGGCCAAAATATGACTCTTTCTAGACCCGATCATGGCCGAAAACAGAAGCTAGATAGGCTTAACAAAGCATGCAAGAATGGGGGTCAAGGAGGGATATAATGACAAGTATAACATGGAGACCCCCAACAAAGTTGATCCCTTCTACAATTTTGTAGAGGGACCCAAAATAAGCCCATTCACAGTTCATGACATGCTCCGAAACAGATCACAAAGAGGCTAAACAAATCATGCAATTTTACGGTAAATATGAGAGATTATGAAACAAGTGCATGATAGAGAGGCCAAACAGGGTTGAGCCCTTCTTCAATGTTGAAGAAGGGCTCAAAATGAGCCTACTTACAGTTTACATTATGCTCAAAAACAGATCACACGCAGGCCAGAAATTCCATGCAAAAATGTGGCATATCAAGGAGTATTGAAGCAAGTGCACTAGGGAGGGCTCAAACAGGGTTGAGCCCTTAAACAAACATGAAGAATGGCTCAAAAGAGTCCCCATTTCAGTAGGGGTCGGAGCTCAAAACCACAAGCAAAAAGGATAGAAAAATGGTACAAGAATGGAGCTCAAAAGGGGAAATGAGTGCTTACCCTTGTAGACCAAGACCTTGGCTGCTTCTAGGACTGAAAATGGTGCCTTTTAGCTGCTGGAAGGCCCTCCTTGCTACTGGAAATGGTGTAGTGGTGGTGGTGCTAGGTGGTGATGAAGGGGGGGTGTAGAAACTAGGATGATTTTGGTGTTTTAAATATAGAGAGAGAGATTGTATGGAGGAGCTCCCAAATTAGATTTTCTAACCCTAAAAATCACAGCTGGGGCTGCTGTTATATAGACAAAATGAGGGGGAAAATGGAGGGAAAAAAGGGAGGGAAAACATATCAAGTTTCCCGCCAAAAATGGCCAAAAGGGAAAGTGGTAGCTACGGCTTTCAAATGGCCGAGAGTCCTTCAACAAAGTTGAAGAGGGGCTCAAAATAAGACACTTTTTAGTTTATGACCAAGTCCAACGCAGCCCACAAGTACGCCTAAAATACCGTGCAAAAAGGCCCAAAAAGTGGTAAAAAGGCAAGTGACAGATGGAGATGTGAAACAGTAAGAGGTCCTTAATCAAACATGAAAAGGACCTCAAAATATGACTATCTCAAGTTTGGGTTGGAGCCCAAAAATGTAGAACGAAGGTTCGGGAGCCGAAACACGCAGTTCGGGGCCCCGAAAGTGGGCTGTTAGGCACCGGGAATGGTGCACGACCACGAAGTTGGTCTCTCGGACCACAGTGTCCCTAAAAAGGGAGTAAATAAGATGCATGCCAAAAACCGGGGCAAACGGAGATGGTTAGGCGGTCCCGAACCGAGGCACACGGCTTGACGGCTCCGAAAACCGGGAACCGGGCTCCGAATTGGGCAAAATGGCCTATGGCCACGAAATGTAGCCTACGGCCATTGAGAGATGATCTACGAGTCCTCTCCCTCCCTTCTCAAAGAGAAAACAGAGAAAACCGAGCCTGGTTCGCAAACCGAGACAAAGCACAAAAGAGTTCGGAAGTCCGGAGGCAAGGCTCGTAGCCGGGACTCTACAACCTCAGAACGAGCACAATATGCAATATCACCAAGCGCTCAATTGATGACGTCTGAGTCTTAAGGTCGGTCAAAAATGGGGTGTCTACACTGTGCTCAAGCAATTAAAGAAGATACAAGTAGACATCTCCATTTGGGGACTGCTTATGGCGTCGCGAATGCACAGACAGGCCGTCCTATCTGCTATGGACAAGGCCAAACTCTCTATAGATACAACACCAGAATAGCTGGTTGGGCTGGTCTTTCCGGGAGGAGGTTCCCCGACGTTATCCTTTTCAGACAAAGAACTACCGCCTGAGGGCACAAATCATAAAAACCCCTCTACGTTTCCATGGAATGTAGAGACAAGTGGATACCGGTGGTACTTGTTGATATCGAGTCCGCCATCAATGTGTGCCCAGCCAGAACAACGTATGCAATCGGGTTGAAGCCTGCAGACTTTGTGCCGGCTACTCAGGTGATCAGAGCATATGATAATACTAGCAGGGAAGTGATGGGGATTGTCAAAATTCAGACCCAGGTTGGTCCAGGACAACACAACATCGAATTCCATGTCTTAGACGTTCCCGCAACCTTCAATCTACTCTTGGGGCGGCCGTGGTTGCACCAAGTGAAGGCAGTCTCTTCCACTTTACATCAGATGTTGAAGTACCCTCACGGGAAGGGGGTGGCTATTGTTTTCGGGAATTCATCAATCCATCCGCCGCCAGAAGTGTCCACACCAGTCTTGGAGATCGAGCATGGCACAGAGGATGTGCTCTTATCAAGGTTCACTTTGGCTGAGGCCTAGGTGGTGCAGAATATCATGGCTGTGAATGAGGGAGTGTACGTCAGTGCTCAATCCGTCTACTTCATGAACAAGCTACAACACATCCCTGGGATGGAATTAGGAAGGAGAGGCCGGAAAGGTGTCGCAGCATTGGCCGAAGTGCCACACAACCCTCATACCTTTGGCCTGGGTTATCTGCCTACCAAAGAAGACTGGGTGAGGAAGGGAAAGGAAATGGCCGGAAGAGCCAGAGCAAAGTAAGCTGGGAAGCCTTTTCAATTAATGCATAGGCCCATCCAGGGTACCCTGAATGGACGCTTTGTCCGGGAGGGGGAGGACTTTCCATTTTGCGGCTTCCCAGAGCCATGGCTAAACGCGGAGAAGAAGCGCGTGCCAGGTTTCGAGATCTTCTTCGACCTACAACTATCCGGGGATGACGTTGCCACAGAGCAGACAGACCCATCAGCTGAGGTTGAGCAGTATAAAGCAGGGGATGCCGAGGGCGTTGAAATTGAAATGGGGGTAGCATTGGCAAGTCTACTTTCAGATCCTCCGATCGACCATAAGTGCTTGGGGGATAACTTCTCGGTTTCCATGATTGGGGATGAAACGGCTGCGGGCCTATCAGGGACTATTTTTGATGCATCTATCGCACCCTCTCTCACTTGGCAATATGAGGAGGGATTTTTGTCCAGCAGCACCGTGTCAGGTAGTGAGCCGAAATCTGATTCCACCGAATCTTGTGAGTCGGAATCAGGTTCCACCTTGACTGAGTCTGAATCTGGTAATCCTGGAAATGATAACTCGGATACCACAGTCCTGTCTAGGTCGTCTTTTTCCTTTTCATTTGAGTCTGTTGTAAATGAATCGGACGATTTGGATGTGCTTAATGAGAATCAAGTAACTGTGGTTTCTGAGTATTTTTCTGTGCCCTTGATTTATTGCATTAATTCAGACTTTCAAAACTTTGACGAAAACGACGAGGACGAAGTTCCTCCGGTTTTTCAATTTTTAATTGAGCAAGAGCAAGAGAGATTTGTCAAACCCTTAATGGATGAAATCATTACCGTGAATATTGGTGCTGAGGAGGACCCGCGGCTGGTTCAGATCGGGTCCACGTTGTCTTCGGAGGAACGCGAGCGCTTAGTCGCTTTATTAAAAGATTTCAAAGATGTTTTCGCGTGGTCCTACGAAGACATGCCTGGAATCGATCCTGAGATTGTACAACATCGGATCCCCCTTGACCCCGAGGCCCTACCTGTCAAGCATAAACTTAGGAGGATCCGCCCAGACTGGGCTCTTAAGATTAAGGAAGAGGTCACCAAGCAAATCGACGCAGGCTTCCTGCTGGTATCCGAATACCCGACTTGGTTGGCCAACATTGTTCCAGTGCCGAAGAAGGATGGCAGGATCCGGGTATGTGTGGATTTCAGGGATTTAAACAGAGCTAGTCCGAAGGATGATTTTCCCTTGCCGCATATCGATGAGTTGGTGGATTTCACAGCAGGGAATGCTTTGCTCTCATTCATGGATGGCTTCTCAGGCTACAACTAGATAGTGATGGCACCCGAAGACCAGGAAAAGACTGCATTCACCACCCTGTGGGGGACGTACTGCTACAGGGTAATGTCGTTTGGGTTGAAGAACACTGGAGCTACTTATCAACGGGCCGCAACCACAATATTACACGACATAATCAACAAAGAGGTCGAGGTGTACGTGGACGACATGATTGTCAAGTCCAAAGAAAGAGAGGGCCACTACACCGCCTTGCACAAGTTTTTTCAAAGGATCAGGGAATTCTGGTTGCGGCTGAACCCTCAGAAGTGTACATTTGGTGTTACAGCGGGAAAAATACTAGGGTTTCTGATTACACAAAGGGGCATCGAGGTCGACCCTTCCAAAATCAATGCCACCTTAGAAATGCCACCACCAAGGACTGAAAAGGAGGTGCGAGGCTTTCTGGGTAAAGTGCAATTCATAAGACGGTTTATCTCAAAATTAACCTTGACTTGTGAACCACTTTTTGGCCTCCTCAAGAAAGGAAAGAAGTTCCAATGGGACGGCCGATGTCAAGTTGCATTTGAACAAATTAAAGAATATTTACAGAACCCGCCCGTGCTGTCACCGCCAGAACCGGGGAAACCATTAATTTTGTATCTGTCAGTAATTGAGACTACAATGGGTTGCATGCTTGCGCAAGAATCAAAAGACAAGGTGGAGAGAGCCATCTACTATCTGAGCAAAAAAATGCTAGAGTACGAAACCCGCTACACTCTGCTGGAGAAGGCTTGCTTAGCTTTGGTATGGGCTACCAGGAAGCTACGGCACTACCTGTTAGCTCACTCTGTAATGTTGGTTTCACGACTTGATCCGATCAAATATCTTTTCGAGAAGCCAGCACTTACGGGTAGGCTAGCTCGTTGGTTACTGTTGCTCTCCGAATTTGATCTAAAATATGTGACGCGCAAGTCGGTCAAGGGAAGAGCAGTGGCAGAGTTCCTTGCCGACCATCCAGTGGAAGGAGGTGAAGCAGTCGAATACTTATTCCCAGATGAGGCCATTTTGCATATCGATGACGAAACTTGGACGATGTATTTTGACGGAGCGTCAAATCAATATGGATATGGGATAGGAGTGTTGCTGATAGCACCCGACAATTCTCGTATCCCTCTAGCCTTCAAATTTCGATTCAAAGTCTCGAACAACGAAGTAGAATATGAGGCGTGCATTGCTGGCCTAGAAGCAGCCCTGGAACTAGGGGCAAGACGGCTGGACGTCATCGGGGATGCGAACCTTGTTGTGTCTCAAGCGAAAGGAGACTGGAAAGTGAAAGAGGAAAAGATGATGATGTATCACCAGACCTTGGACTTACTGATTCCTCGGTTTGAGAAGCTAAGTTTTACTCATCTACTAAGAGAGAACAACAGGTTCGCAGATTCTTTAGCAACTCTATCTTCCATGATAGACATCCCGTGTGGAGTCCGGATGCGTCCAGTTATCATTGACCAAAAATTTGCACCTGCCTACGAGTCGATTGCTACTATAGATGAAGTTCAAGACGAAAACCCCTAGTATTACGACATCTGGAACTTCTTGGAGAAAGAAGCATACCCGCCAGGGGTAATTGCCAAAGACAAAAGGCCAATCAGAAGAATGGCCGTTCAGTTCATCATCTGTGGGGGTAAGCTGTATAAAAGGGGTCATCTGGGAATGCATAAGCTATGTGTTGATGCCGAAGAGTCAAAGCGTCTGATGGAAGCCATCCACGGGGAAGAATGTGGTGTGCACATGAATGGGGTAATGTTGGCACGGAAGATCCTCAGACAGGGTTACTACTGGTCCACCATGGAGGAGGATTGTATCGGTTTTGTCAGGCGATGCCACAAATGTCAAATTCATGCAAATCGCATGAACATTCTGCCGTCAAAGCTGTACAACATGACTTCGCCATGGCCATTTTCAGTTTGGGGAATCGATGTGATCGGGGCTGTCACCCCGAAGGGATCGAATGGGCATGAGTTCATCTTGGTAGCGATAGATTATTTCACAAAGTAGGTCGAGGCCCAATCTTATGTGGTGTTGAAAGCTTCGCACGTCGCAAAATTTATCAGAAACAACATCATCTGCCGCTACGGAGTCCCAAACGAAATTATTTCAGACAATGGTTCCCACTTCAAGAAGGAGGTGATTGATTTGTTGAAAAAATACAATGTGGCTTTTCATAAGTCCTCTACCTATCGGTCGCAGACCAATGGAGCGGTTGAGGCCGCCAACAAGAATATCAAGCACATACTGCAGAAGATGAAGGAAACCTACCGGGACTGGCCAAATAAGCTGCCGTTTGCTCTATGGGGCTACCGGACTTCAATTAGAACTTCTACTGGGGCGACTCCGTATTCATTAGTTTATGGGATGGAGGCCGTTCTACCTATTGAGATTGAGGTCCCGTCATTGCGGGTATTGGCTGAGTGTCAAATAGCCGAAGCGGATTGGCAGCAGAGCAGATTTGAGGAACTCATGCTTTTCGATGAGAGAAGACTGAAAGCACTGTACCATGTCCAAGGTTATCAACGTAGAATTTCCCGGGCTTTCAACAAGAAGGTTAAGTCCAGGAATTTAAAAGAAGGAGATTTGGTGCTCAAGGACAACCGAGCTCCCATCCACGACCCAAGGGGCAAGTTCAGACCCAATTGGACTGGTCGCTACATCATCAAGTCAATCTGGTCAGGTGGAGCTGTGGTTCTAATGGATCTAGATGGCTTGGAGTTCTCACAACCGATCAATATGGACAAGTTGAAGAAATATTACCCTTGAGAGGCTCGCTAGGCCAAAAACCTGAAAGGGCGACCTAGGCAAAACTCAGAGCACAAAAAATTTGAAATTATAAAAATTGAGCTCGCAAGGTTGAAAACCCGCAAAGAGCGGCCTTGGCAAAAGTTAGAGCGCAAAAGGAGAGTGAAAACACCAGAGCAAACTTGCGCCTGAACTACATAAGGCTTGATTCCCATCTTTGGGATACATAGGCAACTTCATCCTGGAGTTCAGCCATAAACTTTTCCCTGTTCAACTTTGTCCATTTTTGATCATCTCAGTCATCTTTTTCCATCAGCATTCGTCGCAATCTCCGGTACAGTGCTATTTAGACTAGGGGCAACTTTCCGTTGCCACACAGTGCCGCAGTACTATCCAGACTAGGGGCAACTTTCCAGTTGCTAGGATCCGGGGTTGTGCATCTCAGTGACAAATCTCAGGCGTGTCCAGTTCTGATCCATATCGAAAATAGTTTTGAAAAGTTTTAATAAAGGTTGACTTTGATCAAATTAATCTTTTTACAACTAAGACCATTTTTGGACCAAAGTGGAAAATTTTCAGTACCACAACCTTCAATTTCATTTGATTTCAACACAGAATTTACTTGCTCTTGCATACAATTGAAGTTGCTTTTTTATTACACTCATGAGGAAAACTTGAAAGTACTAATAAAGCAATAAATCTGGGGCATAGTCAACTCAGTGTCCTCGCGCCTCCCGAGCTAGTCGAAGCCTTCGATGCTGTTAGGCCCAATCGCCTCTTCATTGAGCCAATCCCAACACTCATCAGACAAAGTGCAACTGAAAGTGGGAGCGGGGGCCAGGAGCTCTCTAGTCGTCCATGTTGTGGCATATCGGGCAAGCTGTGTGCCTCGGACGGGGAAAGCAGCCGGGTACTCAATCCCCTTTGGCGGGCAAGTCTAATCATGGCCAAACTGGCGCTGGAACTGGAAGGGAAAATAGAACACGCAGTGAGTCAGACCAATCAGCTGGACCCTAGTCTGCCGGGACATGCTATAGCTCATTGCCGGAAGATTGAGCCAAGGACAGCGCCAAGCAATGCAGTCAGCAGACAAATTGCACATCCAATTGAACCACCATCCCTCATCAAGCGCATCAACCAGGGATTGTCGAAAGAAGTAGCCGCAGGCTGAGTAGGCAGGGCAAGAGTCCACAGCTTGCAATTTATCCATCAACCATACCTGGGGATGGATGAAAAAGGAGAGAATAAAGAATAGAGAGACGTGCGATGAGAGAACAGTGAGACAAGGGTTTTGTAAGAAAAACCGAGCCTGAGGGCCAAGTGATGTGAGCAAATACATATGTGAGATTGGATGGGAAACATTACCTGCAGCAGTAGTGCACTCTCCGCAAATCTGGTCGTCTCCTGACGGTGGAAAGCGTCCAAGCCCATCAGCGTTTCGGCCAATGCCATAGCAATACAGCTCTTCCCTTCCTTCAAGCCCTGAGCAACTTCAATCAAACGGATGTTGGGTCCACTCAGGCCCGGGGCAAGCAGGAAGTGAGATAGCATGAACAAGCAGAGGGCATGTTGTCGGAAACCTTGCCAATGATGGTCACCACGGTCACCGGCACCAGAAAAGCGATGAATCAAACCGAGGATATCCAGTTCCCCATTACAGATCAGAGACCGAGCATCATGCGCGGTAAGTCCACACATCCGCCCTAAAGCTTGGGTGTGGCCAATACGAAACTGAGGCAAAATCTCTTCATAACGTTCAGATTCCATCAAAACTTGAAAATCTTCAAAAGTTGGACATACCTCTTGCCCGCCGAAGCTAAAGACATGCGTCACCGGGTTCCAAAACCTCGCCGCGGCATGGAGGAAAGGAAAGTGCAGCGGAGTACGGCTCAGCGTGAATAGTGCATTCAACCATAAACCCCGGAAGTTCAGGTTTTCCGAACCATCTAGATAAGCAATCCAAGATGTGAGATTTTCGACGAGAAACGCCTTTATTTTTGTGCAAAACTAAGATGAATTGAATGAGCCACGGAGCAAAGGCTTTTAAAGAGGATAAGGCACTATTCGGGGGACACGTGTCAAAAATTTGATGGTTGCTGAATTAAGTGGCCGGCCGGCCATCTTTTCTGGCTGGCCGGGCATTTCCTTTTTCAAAACCTGGCCGGTGGCCCCCTTTGCAATAAAGTGGCCGGCCATGCTCCAATGTGTGTCCTTGGCCCTGTTTTAATTAAGGGTCTTTTACTGTTTGAGGCATCCTTTTTGTACTTTGTGTTTAAACCTCTTTTTAGGCCTTATTTTGCATAATATTTTAAGCATGCTTGTGCACTATTTTGGGTCTGTTCATCAACTGTAAAATGTCATATTTTGGGCCTCTCTTCAAAATGTTTGAAAGGTCCTCATCTTTTTGGGTCCGGCAGCCATCACTTCCTTCTTTGTCTCCCTTTTGGCCCATTTCTTGCATGAGAGTTTATCCATACTTGTGTTTGTTTTTGTGGTTTGTTCTAAACTGTAAAATACCATATTTTGGGCCCCTCTTCAACATTTTAGAAGGGCCCTTCTCTGTTTGAGGTCAGTAGCTTCTACTTACTTCATTATCTCGCTTTCGGGGCCATTTTTGCATGCTAGCTTAGCCCCATTTTTGTTCGTTGTTTGGCCTTGCTTAAAACTGTAAATATGCTTTTTTTTATGCTTTCTTGATTCTGTCTTCACACTTCATGGTCAAATAATGCATGCATTGCGTAGCCATAGGTCATTCCATGCGCCTAATTTCATGTTTCGAGATTCATTTCATGCATCGGGTGTCATTTTGCCATCTTTCGGGGCTGTTTTGCATCACTTTTCGCTACTGAAATTTGCATGCTAGTATGCCATATTCCATGTCTTGCCATATCTTGTTAGAGTGGCATTCGGTGCCTTAGGGTCGGTTCTCGGTTTGCGTGCACGTGAGCACGCATTTCGAGTTGTCTCATCTTCATCTTATGGCCTCTTATGTGAGTGTGGCTGAGGTCCACTTTTGTTAGTGTAAGTCCATTATGCATTGTGTATGCCAGTTCATTCCATAGCGTTGTGTATGCTAGGTTGTATATTAGTGCATCGTGTATGCCATGTTATCTCGTGCATCGTGTATGCCATTCCATAGCATTGTGCATGTTAGGTTGTATCTTAGTTGCATCCATGCATGTCATGTATATTGCATTGTGTTTGGGATAGAAGTTAGCCCGAGCACGGGAAACGAGGTGCGTTTCGTACTCCGAGTGACGGAACGTGTCTCAATTCCCCGGTCACCGACACTCTGGATTATCCATGATGGAGTTAGGTTTTAGTTGAGTTTTCACGTGCATTCATTCTATATTGAGTAGTGCAATTCGACTCCCTAGCCATCATGCATCGAGATGCGTGATTGGTGGCACGAGGATCGAGGCATGCATACATTTGTGAAAATACATTGCCATGCCCCTTTCCTGCTCTCTGTTACAGCAAAACAAGAATCAACAGTCTTTCGGGGCTTGGCGCGCTTTCCGAAAACTATTGCAAAACCGAGGCTAATTGGGGCATCACAGTGGATTTCCGCACAAAGGCAACCCGGATATGCATCATTCATCATCTGAAGAGGAGTCAAGGCAGTCCCTAGCTTGCATGCCAGTTTATTGCTTTTCTTAGTTAAATTGGTAATTAATAAGGAATTTGTACATATTTTGGACTGTATTATTTATTTGGACTGTACTATTCGGGACTATATATTATTCATTTGGACCCTCTGCGCAATGGCAATGTTGTAATAAGTGTGCGTGAGTGTGATGTATGTCTTCCAACCCCACATCTTTCTTCCCTTTTATTTACCCGCTTATAATGGTTAGATTAGGGCATGTTTCAATTAGCATACAGTATGATGGCATGTTGCATTCATTCATCTGTTTTGCATGCACCGGGCTCGACGCATCATACTAACTGCATTTGTATTTCAATTCCAAGTTGAATACATGATAGCTGTTGCATCTCATATGCCATGTTTAGAATAGCCGAGCCTACTATAGTTGCATCTTTGCATGTGTTGCATTACGCATTTCTGTATATTTAGGATCATGCATGATTTCTAATCGGTTTCTGTTTTGGCTTGGAGTACTCGGTGAGTTTTTATGCTTTAGCATCCTTGCATGCGTGTGAGTAACTGCCATGAATAGCATGCTTACCATGAGGCTAACTGCTTATGTGATATAACTTCTTGAATGCCTGTGGGTGAAGGTCGGGTTATTTGGATTGGAACAAATCATTGATTGTGTGTTTTAAGCCCACTAGATAGTGGCAAAATCATATTTTCTAAGCCCACATGAGGGTGGCAAATCCACGTCTTAGCCTATTTATGAGTAACATCATCAAACCATCTTTCAAAAACAAACATGAAATGTTTTGTTCCAATTCAGGCGACCTGGTCTATACTTGTATGCTGTGCGCATCACATAGTAAATCTAGGCTAATAACCGGAATAAGAACGTACAATGTTTTCAAAACTAGATATCATGGTTAGTAAAGGCCGATCTTTGATCGGGCGAGCGGGGGTGCTCACGAAGTGACCTTCCCCAATCGTACCCAAGTTCCCGAGCCGAGGAAACTTTAGTGATGACGAACACGTGGCCTTAGGCAAACGAGTTTGGGTTTCCTAAATTTCCCAAAAATAAAATATTTAGGTGGCGACTCTGTATCTGGCAAAGCAGTCCATGTTTGGCACTTCTTTCAAAAATCTATTTTCTCAAAACGATTTGCCGGATTTGGACTCTTTGGTTCAAGATTAAGAACCGTGACAACAAATCGAGTCCGAGCTATAACGAGGTCCCCCGCGGGCCTGTCTACAGTTGGGTTTGGGAGGTGCTCAACATGCACAAGTCTGTGCTGTCTGGAATGAACACCTCCAGCTTGGGTAGGTGAGAGGGTGTGATATATATGCTCGGGTCATATGGGATAGCCGGGAGTTGGATCAGGTTGATGCGTTTGGGTGGTAGAGCTTGATTATGTGGTGGGAGTGGGTTGGTAGTGACATTCGGTTTCTCCGGAATCACGATCACCCTGTTGTCAATGAGATCCTGAATCTCATGACACAATCTAAAGCATTGGTCGGTGTCGTGACCATGCTGTTGGTGAAAGGCACAGTATTTAGTTGAGTTATGGGTTGGTGGGAGGTTATTTGGTAATGGCCGCGGCTCTAGGGGCTTCAAGTGTCCTTTCCTGATCAGAACCCCTAGAGCTTTGCACAGGGGCATGTATAGTGGAGTGAAGGTTCTCTAGCCTCGAGGTGGATATCTGGCTGCTTGCAAGCTACTTCCGGACACACCGGTAAAGGGTGTAGCTGTAAGGGTTTTTGGAGGAGTGGTGGTGGTGACCATGCCCACATCTGAAGTTCTGGCAGCTGCAGCATTACTCGTGCCTGCATTCATACTGCGAGAAAAAGCCCTCTTAGGCTGCTCTTTGTCATGGTCAATCAGACCCTGTTTGATGGCATCCTCGATATGCACCCCGATCTCATGCAAGTCTGCAAAGGTGGGAAGGGGTAAGACGATCATCTTTTGCATGAGCTTAGGTTGGAGGTTGCGCACAACCATCCATATTTGATCCTTGTTGACCGACTTGATGGTCATCATCGAAGCTTTGGCCCTCCAACGGGTTACAAAGTCGGAGAAGCTCTCCTTTGGCTCCTGCTTGGTTGTCTCAAGATCACGAGTTGTGATCTCGATTTGTGTGTTGTAGGAGTATTGAGCTACAAAGGCATCAGCCATTTCCTCCCAGCTTTTCTTGACAGAGTCTTCCAGCTTTTTGTACCAGATGGCTGCGATACCCAATGGGGTCCGGCCGAAGAGGGAATGCTTTTGCAATCTGGAGAGGCCCATTGGCCTTAGGATATCTAAAAACAACCGCAGATGGACTATGGGGTCCCCAAAACCGTCAAATCGGTCTATATGCGGCATCTTGAACCGGTCCAACAAAGTAACTGCTGAATCGGTGTATCCATCCTCTATGTCCAAAATGGAATTGACCCCCTGGGCCCGTTTGAACAGTTTCTCTAGCTTACTCATCTTCAGAGCGGTTGTGTCCATTTCAAATTCAAACGGTGCATCTGTTGAGAAAGCCGGTGTCATTGAAATCTGCGGTAGCACTGGTGGCGGAATTGGCCCCGTTGGGACATTCGTATCTTCCTGGTCACTTGCAGTATCCTCGAGTATCAGGACTCTAGGTGGGGGTGGCGGTGGATGCAAAGCAGATGATCTGGCTTGTTGTGGTTGTTGTTGCTACTGAAGCCCGGCGATCAGTTCTGTCTGTTATGCCACAACCTCTACCTGATGTGCAGTAGCCTCTGCCTGACGAGTAGCATCCTGCTGCATGGCTTGCATAGACTCTTGGAGCTGACGCATCATCTCTTCCATGCCTGCCATAAGATGCTGGTCTATCTGAACTACTGGTATATCCCTCTCTGCGGTAGAAACTAAAACCTCAGCCTGACTACTCACTGGCGAGGTGGATAAGGACCACTGATCTGGCAACCGCTGTACTGATAAACTGCGCCTAACCAACCTTCGTCTAATAACCGGGGGTAATTAAAGGAACACTAGTTGTCCATCTATCAGATCCTCGGATCAATGAAGTCTTCGACCTCTAACCCAGAGTGCTTGGGGAATATCTGCCTGGTCGGAAGCAATTGTACTAAACTACCTTGCAAAGAGATAAATAAAGCATAATAAGGAAACAAACAACCAGAAAAATGGATAGCATAACAGCTTAAAATAAAGACAACACACAGTTGGCATTTGTAAGCTGAATACACTGTTCTCATCTCTGATCACTGTTCCCAAATCACTGCCCCAGATCTGATACCCTAAGGTAAAACTGATTCTCCAAATACTGATGCCCGTAGGCCTGATACTCAGACTTGCAAATTGATACATGCGTTCTTGTAGAGGCACACTCTAAAAGCACAAAGCAAGCAAGTGAGAGCCAAAAACACCACTATGGAGGGGTAGGGTTTCCCTGTCCTATTTTGTCAGGAGCTAGGGTTTCACTATGCACGCAGCGGTTTCAAACAACCTACAATCGGGTAAGCAACCTGTCCTAGCTTGGAATGGTCACTATGGATTTCGATATGCACTAGGTTGAATGGTTAAAAGAGGTGCCTCGGTAAAAACCGACGTTTGTGTTCCCATCGTGTCAGAGCCCATAACCGATCTACTTTATGGCACGCAGCCTCTGGCAAACTGTTCAGGAATAGCAGACGGCAAACACGGTGTCCTAGGCACACCAATGGAAATGGAATGCAAAGAAACACATAAGTGTAGATAAAACAACATATTATGAGTTCGAGTCAAGTTCTCTAAATCCGCAGCAGAGTCGCCAGAAACTGTAGACCGCCCGGAACTCTGCTCCACGCGCGGTGGCGCGAATCGTTGTTCTTAGCTACTACAGTTCGGACTCATGTCGCGATTCTGAATCTAATCTCACAAAGTGTAATGTGAGACTGATAAATCACCAAAGAGTCCAAATCCGGCAAATCGTTTTGGAAAATCGATTTTCATCAAAAAAAAAAGGCCAAACATGGACTGCTTTGCCAGATTTCAGAGTCGCCACCTAAATATTTTATTTTGGAAAATTTAGGAAACCCTGGCTCGTGCCTAAGGCCACGTGTCCGTCATCACCAAAGTTGCCTCGGCTCGGGTACTTAGGTATAAGAGGGGGAGGTCATGCAATGAGCACCCCTGCTCGCCCGATCAAAGATCGGCCTCTACTGACATGATATGTTGTTTTTGAAAACACATGTGTTCTTATTCCAGTTATTAATCTATCATTACTACGTGATGCGCACAACATACAAGTATAGACTCAAGCAAGTGGATTGGAACAAAACAACACATGTTTGTTTTTTAAAGTGGTTTGAAAGTGCTACTCGCAAGTAGGCTAAGATGCGGTTTTGCCACCCTTAAGTGGTCTTCGAAAAACATGATTTTGCCACTTCAAGTGGACTTAAAACTCACAATCATCGAGTTGTTCCAATCCAGGCAGTCAAGCCTTCACCCACAGGCATTCATGCAGTTAAACACTTAAGCAATTAGCCTAATGGCAAGCATGCTATCATGGCAACATACACATCTCATAAAGTATGCTAAAGCGTAAAACCTTACCTAGTACTCCGAGCCAAAAAAGAAGCTAGTTAGTAATCAATGCATGATCCTAGCTATGTTGACAATGCTTAATGCAACAAATGCAATAATGCAATTAAAATAGGCTCGGCTATCTAGGATGGCATACGAATGCAACACTTGATAACATGCTTTGAAACACGTATTCAAGTAAGTACTGAAAGACAATGTAGTTTGTATGATGCGCTGAGCCCGGTGCATACAAGACAGATGAATGATGTAAACATGCAAACATAAGTATGCTAATTGAAACATGCCCTTAAAACTAACCATCGAAAGCAGGTAAGTAAAAGGGAGAAAGAAATGGGGGTTGGAAGACATGCATCACACACACGCACCCTTATTACAACAATACGCCCTATCGCAGGAGGGTCCGAATGAATTTAGCTAACTAGCTACGCCAATTAAACTAATTATTACAAATCAATTAATTAACTAACTTAGCTAATGGATTATTACAAATCTTTAACTAATTAATCAAATTAATTAATTTACAAAACCAACTAAGTAAGAAACTGAAGTAGGCTGTCACAGCTCTGCCTCAGAATGATAAATGATGGATGCTCGGTCGCGTCCTCCTGGAAATCCACTGCCGTGCCTCGTGATGCCTCTGTTCCACTGTTTTAGACTTCTGAAAATTGTGCCAACCTTCTAGATACTTCTGATCCAAGTCATGGACATGTTGAGAAGTGGTCGGCCAAGAGGAATGGCCATCGGCCAGATTTTATGGTTATCGACCAAATTTTATAGCCGATCGGCAGACAAAGTGGTCGATCAGCCACTGCTTCCTGCAAATTCTCCCTTTACTGCAACAAAGCACTAACAGAGGCATGGCAGTGTATTTGTAAGAAAATGTGTGTGCAACCACACTCCTTATCATGTCTAAAGCTCAAAGGAGTGTAGTGCTCGGCTCTCGAGCCATCAATCACGCATCTCGATGCATGATGGCCAAAGAGGTCAAGTTGCACAAATCAATGACAATGAATGCACACAAATAACACATAGGACTCAATGAACCGCCACCTTATTATATGTGATCAAAGGTGTCGGTGACCTAAGGAATGAGGCGTGTTTCATCACTTCAAGTATGAAACGCCCCTCGTTCCCCATGTTTGGATTGACACACTATCCAAACACAATGCAATGCAAAGGCATGCACACAAAATGCAATGCAATAAGCATGCAACAACATGCTATCTAACAAGCATGTAACAACAATGCAATGGTAAGGGCCATGTGATGCAATATTCAATGGACCAAATCAACCTCAAACAAGCGTCATGCATGCCAGTACAATGGCCAAAGTATGCTGAAAATGAAGTCCGAAAGTGTATACAAGCATGCATGCCAATTGGTTCACACGCAAGGCATGAAGGCACCAACTCTCAAGCACATTGAAGGAGTGAAAAAAAAAATGTGAGAGTGTGATAATGAAATAGGCTCTGAAATCACATTCCAAAGGATGTTAAATCATGCACATATGACAAACAAAGCATGCTAGTGGGCTCAAAGCTTAAAGCTTGCCAAGGGACTTACACCATGGCCATATCAAGCAAGCCCCAAAGGGCCAAGGTGACTCAAAACAGTCCCAAGGAAGGTCAAAACAAGACCCAAAACATGTTTGAATATAGCCAACACAAGCTAGAATTAAATGCATGAAGCATGGAGCATACTAGGCCAATATAGAGGATTATACTACACCCATCAAAACCAAGCATGAGATGACATCACCTACTAAAATTAGAGTTATATCAGGGTAAAGTAGGACAAAAAATGCACTGATATGGCAGCCCAAAAGTTTAGGCAATAAGGCATGCATATAGAGTCATACTTAAGGCATAAAGCATGACTCACCAAAAGCATTGAAATAGTGAAGCATGAGAGAGTATGGCCACACCATATGCACTGCAATCATATACCAAGTGATGCCAAATCATGCAAATAGCCCAAGCAATGCATGCTAGTGGCTTGGAAACTTAAAGCTAACAAGCCATAATGCACTATGGCTATACAAAAACAAGTCATGCATGACCAAAACAACATAAAACATAGCTAAATCAAGGTAAAACATGAACAAAAGCTTGTTGGAGTTGAGCCAAAATCATGCTAGAATGATGGTCCAAAGCAAGACGCATGTTAGGCCAATAAATGGATTTGCACTACAAGTGCAAGGAGCATGCATGATATGATCAAACCAAGCAAAAATAGTGTTATATCATGGCAAAACAAGGCCTAAGACATGCTGAAATGGAGCCACAAAGAGGTAGAAAAACATGCCAACTTGGTGAGCCATCAATACAAGCATTCAAGAGAAGAAGAGGGGGGACAACCTTTCCTATTTAAGGCCTCAAAACACACTTTCCACCACTGAAATTCCTCTAGAATTCAGTGGTGAAGAGGTCAAATGAAGGTGATTTCGAAGGCCTAAAAAGATGGTTCAAAACAAGGCCAAACAAGGCTCTAAAGGGGGTAGACCACCCCCAACACCAAAGAGGCCTCAAACAAACATCTTAAACACTTAAAATTAGAACCTTTTGTAAGTGGAAAACAAGGCCTAAAACAATATGCAACGATAGCCGATATGGTATACAAACAAAGGCTTAAAAGGGAAATACACTCACCCTTGAAGTACAACGTCAAAACCAGCAGCTTCTGAGGCAAAAACCAACTTTCAGAGCTCAAATAATACTCCCTAGAACCTCAGCTCAAAGATGGTGGTGTGTTGTTAGGTGTTGTAGTCCAAAAATGAAGAGAAATTACACTTTAAGACACAAACTAACACAATATCTATAGAAAGAGAGAGAGGAAGAAATATAGAGAGATATATATATATCTTGTATCTCAAATTTTAGAACCTCTGGAAAGGGAGAGGGGCCTCCCTTCTTATAGAAAATGAAGTCCCAAGCTTGTTTAGAAAGCTAGAGCTTGGTTCAAATCCATCCATACACGTGTATGGAGGATACACCAAGTGACCAATAGCTAGCACCAGCTGGAAGAAAAATATCTACAAAAGCAGAAAAAGGGGTCTCGGCCAAAAAAAATGGCCGATCGACCAAAAAGGGTGCCGACCGGCCAACACTGATGGCCAATGAAGAGAAAACATGGCCGATAAGCACAGGGCTTGGCCAATGGGTTGTAGGGAGGCCAACAAGCCACCCCCCCCCCCTTTCCTCAGAAACAAAACCACAAGCTCTTGGTACAAAACCAAGCACAAAACAGACAAGTTGAGAGGTTCCAAGGCAAGGCGCGCAACCGAGACCTTCAGAAACTCAAAATGAACACGAGCATGGATGATCATCGAGTGTTCAAACGATGACGTCCAAGTCTTGGGGACGGTAAAAAATGGGGTGTCTACACCGATTTCATAGGCGGTGTATAGCCCTTTCATCGCTCCATGAATGCCCTCTCGAAACACCTCGAAGTCAAGTCGACCAACCATCAACTGCTAGCCTTCTGGCGGAAAAATCTGTCGTACAAATTCAACTGCCAAGTTCGGATCGCGGATGATGGAATCTGCCTGTATCATTGGTTTGTTCCCGATGAAAACTGAAAAGTTCAATGGGCGTGGTGGCCCACTGGCCTCACTTTGCGAATGAGGGGAGCTCCCCCGTTGGCGCTTCTCCTTTCTCGGTGACCTGCTTCGTCGACGTGGAGAGTGGTGTCTTTCATGTTCTGCAGATGCCCTACATCTCGTACAAGGAGGCTAGCCACCTCGATTCATTACTAAGTCCAGCTTAGCCAGCATCAGACCTTCTCCCATACTGTTAAAGAATAGTCTAGCTGACATTCACACTTTTCCAGCCATGTCTGACAGACAGAATTGAGTTGCTTTTTGAAACACAAATTGGATCTCCCACCCCCTTTTTAATCACTCAAGAGTGCACCGCACTCTTGAGGCGACCTCATCAATGCGCACACTCCATAAGCCACCGATATCCGGCGTTATTGATTCATTTCGAACTGGGGCAAGGGCGGATTCTTTAATCTTAACGGCTAAAGGCTGGCCAATCAAATCGGCTAAATGCCATGGCATTGCACCGAAAGGATCACGTGCCTCAGTCATCTCACAAACTACCGATATTCGGCGTTCCAGTTCATAGCTATGGCAAGGGTAGATTTGTTAATCTTAACGGCTAAAGGCTAGCCAATCGACTCAACTAAATCCTATGGCCTTGTGCCAAAAGGATCAAGTGCCACAGTCATCTCACAAATCGTCGATATTCGGCGTTCTAGTTCATAACTGAGGCAAGGGCAGATTCGTTAATCTTAATGGCCAGATATTTGTGCCGAAAGGATCATGTGCCTCCATTCATATGCAAGGGTATGCTCATGAGTTTATTCAACTAATTTGAAAGTCTAATCGCGAAGATATGCCGTTATCTTTTTAGCAATATTTAATTTATTCATCTTTTTAATGGAATGTTTATCTACCGCACAACAGACAGCAGTAGTCTTACCCAAAATAGTGGAAAGCAACAATCTTCATTGATAACAACAATTGAGTACAGGCAATAATGCAAAGTAAGGGAAATTTTCATTCATTAATTGAATACAGATAGTCATCATTTTATACATGAAGATTACCCTAAGTAAATAGAAGTCTACTAAGAAAACAAAACATGTTTACAAGAACATACATTGAAAATTCCTAACAAAACTAAAGTGTCACCCAAATCAATCCTCGGGGTCAGACTCAAGCGGCTCAACGTCCACTTGCTCGTATGAAATCGGCATGGCCAATGTCACATAAGCGACAGCAAGGACTTTAAGCCAGCTGTGTTTGAATCCCCGATTCTCGAATTTGGGGACTTCTTTTACATAATTTTCAGGGGCGGGGCTCTTTCCAGCCTTCAACGCTTTGGAAGCCTCGGAGTTGGCTATTTCCTTCGCCTTCTTCAACTTTTCCAATTCGGCCTCCAGCTTGACAATCACCTCCTTGGCTAACTTGAGCGAATCTTCGCTTGTGTTTGCCCTTTCCTCGGCTGCCAATTTGAGCTGGTCACAACTCTGTGCCCTTTCCGCCTCAGCTTCAGCCCTTACACTTTCCATTGTTACTCTCACCGCCTCGAACTCGGCCCTGCTCCTCTCACCCTCAATTTCTAATTTCAAACAACCAATTCGTTCAATGGCGTCATGCTGGCGGTGGCCTATTTCGGCTATCCTTCCAACCGTCTGCAAAACAGGGAGTTAAAACCAAAACAAAACCAAAACAATATATGCAGAAAGCGGAAGTTAGGATCAAGTCACATACCAAAAAGGCCGACTGAGTGGCTAATGCTATTGCCAGCAAGTCCGGCTCCGCTTGAAAGGCTGCCTTGTTAGTCGGCAATGAGATCGAGGAAGCCAAGCTCAATGCCACGACTGGACCTTTCAAGGTCGACGCATTAGAGGAGATCGACATGTTCTTTTTATCTTTGGTTGAACAACAAAAGGTGCAACCATATTCGACTCCTCTAAGCGCGGCCGTTTGTCAGTAGGATTTTCCTCAGCGCCGGCCTCGCTCTTGATAGGACGTTTCTCTCCCCTCTGATCTTCTAGGCTTAGCCATTCGACTTCCTGCACCATCCCGACCACCTCAATTTGGGTCGTTTCTTCTATAATAATAGGCTCAAGAGATTCAGTCAGAGCAGGTTCAGAATGGTTGGTCTCAGCTCTCCGCTGGGTGGCCATCCGTTCGGCATTTTTCCTTCATGCGATTTGTGAGAGCGTTTTCCCAGCCATGTTCTCTACATAAGAGTCGGGGAGATCTCCCAAACCAGTAAATATATCTTCAAAAGAAACTTTCCCCCGACCTGAAGTGGAGGGAGGGTTATCTTGGTTAAGGCATGCTGCTTCGAATGCTGAGTTAAGAGCCTCGTTGACTTCTTCGGCTTCTAAAGCAGACTGGCTCGGCTGTTCGGCGATCTCCTCGGCGACTGGCTCTTCGGCTTGGTTTGAATCAGAAGCTTCGAAACCGACCTGCCTAAGGCTTTTGAAGCGATGGAAGATGAGAGCCGTGAGATGCGGTTCGCCATGTGGAATCGGGATGTTTTCTGCAGTTGAGAATGTTGTAAAAGTTGGCTCGTACCTCAGAAGTATATGGGCGGCTCTCCCCTACTTTTGGATATTGGGACGGCCAAAAAACTGGAGTGCCGTTTTGATTTCCGCAAGAACTGCGTCATCGACTGAAACCAAAACTTTCTTCAAATTGTTGCCTGCACAAATAAAAAGATTACTTAGAGAGAAAGCCAAGTAAACGAAGAGTAGATAAGCGAAAGAAGCTACACGGAAACATGGTTCGCCTCTCCGTCTAGGTATATGGTCTAGGCGATGTTCGCCCTCGCCGAATTCCCAGTTACCTCGGACAATGACCATTACATCATCAACTCGTTTGCTAGAGCTGGCAAGCATAGTTACCAAGTGATTATCAGTGTCCTTGACCTTGAGAAAATAGCGCCCTTGCCGACCGGAGGATTTGGCCAAAGCATAACAGTGCCGAATAGCAGGAATGCCAAGGTTGATCCTAAGGCGCCAGTTTAACTCTATGACTCCCATTATGATTTGGAAAAAGTTTACATTAGGTTGGGAAGGGATTAAACCCCAATGGCGAAAGACAACCCTAAGAAATGGGTGTAGGGAAAAACGGACTCCGCCCTCTGCAATTGACAGAAAAGAAAAGATGATTGTACTCTCATCAACCCTCTCCATATCAAGAGTGTTGTCTGTCATGAGAGATAAATGGACATCGTTAGGGATAGAAAAATGGCGTCAAAACCCAGTAATATGATCCGCAGAAAGGAGGTCTTTTAAATGCTTAGCCATTCTAGCAAGTCTAAGGAGTACGCTAAACTGAAAATAAGCAAGGAAATAGGATTCAAGAAGAAAAAAAAAAAAGAGAACTTACAAGAAGCAGAGAAGAAAATGAGAGACGAAAGGAAGTTACAGAGGACGCAAGACGGAGTAGGTATATCGATCGGCAGTCCAAGAGGTTCAAGTATTCAAAAAGCATGCACTCGAAGAGACAACAAAGTTTCAAATCATAATAAATGAAGAGAGCGTACGAAGAGGCGGGAATATTTAATAATGCTTAGAAAACGTGTGCTTTGACATACGTTGGGATGAGTTTAGCCGCCGTCCCTCCTCTGAATTCTCAAACTGGAGAGTAAACATGCCGTATGAAACCAAACATGCCGAATAACCGTAGTTAATAGGATGCTTGGGGGGCAATTGTAGGAGCCGAATTTCCGGCGCTTAATAAGGCCAAATAAATGTATAAAGACAGCCCAGGAAGGAAAATGTATTCGTCCATGATTTAGTCAGTCGACCACAAAACCGAATATTATAATTGACATTTTAACCAGCCAAACAAAGGGCGAATAAATAAACGTGAAATGGACCAAAGGTGGGCCCAAAAACCTAAGGCCCTAGGCGAAGAATATAAATAGAGGAGCATAAGCCAAAGAGAGGTACGTGAGAACAAAGACATCTAACTTAAGAGAGAAGTAACCGAGAGATTATACACTGACTTATCCATCGGAGTGCTAATTTCGGCAACCCCGATCGGAGTGTTCATTTTGTTTTAGGTGACTAACTGAGAACCTCGAGCGTCACATTGGGTTAGTAGAGTATTTCCAAACTACTTCTCCATAGCACCACATAGGTTTTTCACCTGTTGAGTTGAATGAGTTGAAGATTCAACTCCAAGAACTGCTAGATAAGGTTTTTATCTGCCCTAGTACTTCACCTTGGAGAGCACCAACTCTCTTTGCGAAAAAGAAAGATGGTGTGTTGCGACTCTATATTGATTACTGGAAGTTGAACAAGGTAACTGTTAAGAACAAGTACCCAATGCCTCGTATAGATGATTTGTTTGATCAGTTGAAGGAGTCTTGTTACTTTTCTAAGATAGACCTTGGATCAGGTTATCACCAATTGAGGGTAAAGGAGGAGGATATCCAGAAAACAACATTTTGTATGTTGTATGACCATTATGAGTTCCTAGTGATGCCTTTTGGACTAACCAATGCACCAGCTATGTTTATGGACTTGATGAATTGGATTTTCAGTGAGTTCTTAGACCGCTTTGTAGTCGTCTTTGTGGATAACATCTTGATTTACTCACCCTTTGAGGAGGAGTACATAGAATACTTGTGAGTGGGCCATGAGTTGCTTAGAGTCGACAAACTGTATACTAATTTCGAGAAGTGTGAATTCTGGTTAAGAAAAGTAAGGTTCTTAGTCCATGTGGTATCCGGGGGAGGGGTGACTGTAGGTTCATCAAAGATAGAGATAGTACAAGATTGGGAACAACCTAAGAATACTTTTGAGATTTGTAGTTTCTTGGGGTTGGCGGGATATTATCGTCGGTTTGCGAAAGATTTCTCTAGATTAGCCTCACCATTGACTAAATTGACGAGGAAAGAAATCAAGTTTGTATGGAGTAAGACTTGTGCGAAGTCATTTCAAGAGCTTAAGGTTAGACTTACTGCTGCTCTAGTATTGATTATTCTGAAGAGGGGCTTGGGCTATTCAGTATATTGTGATGCTTCACGAGAAGGTTTGGGTTATGCATTGATGCAAGAAACGAAGACAGTAGCTTGTGGCTCACGGTAGTTGAAAACATATGAGTGGAACTACCCTATTCATGACCTAGAATTAGTGGCGGTGATCTTTGCCTTGAAGATTTGGAGGCATTATTTGTATGGTGAGAAGTTTGAAGTGTTTTCTATTCACAAGAGTCTAAAATATCTATTTACACAAAAAGACATGAATCTGAGGCAAATGAGGTGGATGTAGTTTATAAAAGCTTATGACTTTGAGTTGCATTACCCTCCGAGGAAGGCCAATGTTGTGCCCGATGCTTTGAGTAAGAAATCCATCAGCAATGTAGCTAGCATTGCCATTCAGGAATGGGAGATGTTGATTGCTGTTGGTGATTTTGACTTGCAACTTGGTGAGTTTGTTGAGTCTGCAGCCTTGTTTTCAGTAGTTGCACAACATACACTTGTGAACCGAGTGATAGAAGCATAGAAGAGTGATCTTGAGGTAGAAACCCTCTGAGAAAAGATCTCTAATGAAAAGGTAGAGAAAGGCTTGAATGTATATCCCAATTTGAGTGTGAGATACCTTGACCGTCTTGTCATGCTAGTATCTTGTCGAGAGGAAGTAATCCTAGAGTTTCACCATTCAGGCCTTGCAGTACATCCGGTTGGCATAAAGATGTATCACGACCTTTGTCGCTAGTTTTGGTGGAGGGAAATGAAGAAGGATGTGGCTGTGTTTGTATCGAGGTGTCTTACTTGTCAACAAGTGAAGGCCGAACATCAGAGGCCAGTGGGTTTGTTAGAACCCTTGCCTATAGCTGAGCGGAAATAGGAGCTTGTCACGATCGATTTTGTTGTGGGTCTTTCTAGGACTCAACGGGGTAGTGATGCGATTTGGGTGGTAGTTGACTAGCTAACCAAGTTGGCGCACTTTGTACCTATGTACGTGAATGACTCGATAGATTATCTAGCTGACCTTTATATTAGGGACATGGTGAGGCTTCATGGGGTCCCTATCACTATTGTTTCAGATAGAGATCCACGTTTTAAGGCTTGTTTGTCGCAAAGTCTACAGAATGCCTTGGGTACGAGATTGACTTTTAGCACTATGTATCATTCTTAGACTGATGGGTAGTCCAAGCGTACTATTCAAATCCTTGAGGAAATGCTTCGAGGCTGTGTCCTTGACTTTAAAGGGTCGTGGGAGAGGCACTTGCCCTTAGTGGAGTTTGTCTATAATAATAGTTTCCTGTTGAGTATTGGCATGGCACCATTTGAGGCCTTGTATGGTTGACCGTGTAGATCCCCTGTGTGTTGGGCCAAGGTGGGTGATGCACCAATGTTGGGTCTAGAGTTTGTCCAGGAAATGACAGAGAAAGTTGCACTTATCCGTAAGAGGTTGGTTACCGTCTAGAGTCACCAGAAAAGTTATGCTGACCGTAAAGGGAGACCTTTGTCTTTTAAGGTAGGAGATAATGTCTTCTTGAAGATATCACCTAAGCAAGGTTTGATGAGGTTTGGAAAGAGTGGAAAGTTTTCCCCTAGATTCATTGGGCCTTTTGAGATCCTTGAACGGATCGGAGAAGTGGTTTATCGCTTGGCCTTGCCGCCACAGCTTTCTGGCGTTCATGATGTGTTTCATATTTGTATGCTTTGGAAGTATGAACCAGATCCATCACACATGTTGGATTGGGCCGACTTAGAGGTAGATGAGGATACCTTATATGAGGAGAGACCAATAAGAGTCTTGGATATGCGAGACCAAGTCTTGCGAGGCAAAACAATTCCTTTGGTAAAAGTACTGTGGCGACATCACGGAGTTAAGGAAGCAACTTAGGAACATGAGTAGGAAGTCCATGAGAAGTATTTGGACCTATTTGCTAATGTTTGAGCATGTATTGAAACTTTTGTTATGTTGATTTAATATAAACATTGTATATGTTTTGGAAATGTGAAATTGTACATTAAATACTAAGAAATTGTTTTTCTTGTTGATGAAAATGAATGACTGGTGGATGAGTCATGGTATTGGAAATGGTTGATTATCATTGTTGTAATTGGTTTAAACATGGTTTTAAAATTTGATTTATAATTTCAGGGATGAAATCCCTTAAGGGGGGAGGTTATAGCGATTCTAGTTTAAGACTCGACCCATTTGATATTCTGGATTCGGGTTTCTTGGTTTTGTATTGTTGTTCTTGTTTTATTTCTCTTTTACCGCCTTGAGTTTGGCTATTGGGATATGTTGGTTTTGTTTGGAACAGGTTGGTACCTTGTTTTTCAAAAACCTTATTGCCCAGAATTTTGCTTCTATGCACGAGCGCCATTTCTTGCGCTCGAGTAGACTTTGTGAACTCTTAATACTTTTGCAAATCTGAAAACTACTGGGAGTGCGTATTGTATGGTCGAGCTTCACTTCCTGCGCTTGAGTGGTAATTATTTTCATGTCTACACGCACGAGTGTTACCTCTTGTGCTCGAGCAGACTATGCATTTATCAGTTCGTAGAAGTCACTTTTTACATCACTTTTTCATCTCTCTCTCTCTCTCTCTCTCTATGAACTTTTCAAAACCCTAAATCTAGAGCTCCTCTCTTTAGAACTTACTCTCTCTCTCTCTCTCTCTCTCTCTACAAATACACCAAGATCTACCCACTTCTCCATCCTACTCCCTTTGTTAAAAAGGTAGAGCTCACCTAGAGCTTCATTTTCATCCAAATAGAGTTGGGTTTCGTCGCCATCCGAGTTTCATCCGTGCTTTTCTCGTCTCCTAGCTTTGAGGTCGGGATTCTCTACACTATTTTATGATTTTTAACTTAGCCATTTATTTTTATAAAACAATCTTGTGATTTTGGGGGATTTTGAACAAACCTAGGATTTGGTTTAAAATCAAAAGAGGTGTTTTCAAAGGGATGTATTGGAAATGGTTGTGGGAGTGGAAAGAAGGTTGAGCTGCGATAAAATTATTGATTTGATACTTTGAATGGATTCTAGAAGAAAATAGATTTTGCTCTAAATGTCCTAAATATTTATTTTGCCTAAATAAAAGGAATTAATACTGGAAATATGAAATTGGATGGGTATTATTATGGATGGTGGAGTTGGATATGTATTATCACTAACATCTTGAAATTTGGAAAGTTTATCTTTATTGGAGGTTTTATATCTATTTAGAAATATTTGTTTTGGGCTATTGGTTGAAGATAGCTATGATTGTTGTAGAAATTGCATGAGGGCTAGGTGAATTGAAACTAATTTCTCATCTATGTACATTGAACATTGTTGCTCATTTAATACATTGCAAATGTATATGATTTTGAAAAAAAAAAAAAAAAAAAAAAGGTAAATGTGGGAAATGGGTTTGTATCACCAAATCAAGTTGGCCTTTGTGTTCAAGGTGAAAGTCCAAAAAAAGCACGTATACATGGGTGCCGATTTCCACAAATGAAATATCTGTAAAATTGCAATAGTGGCGCTTGTATAGGCTATGTTTAGATGGGTGTCGTTTGACGGTTTCCTGTAGATGAAATATTCATGAAAGGTTGTACCAATTTGAGAATTCCCCCTTCTTTTTTGTTGCAAAGGACATGATTTGATAATTGTGATATAAACTAAGCATGGAATGATTTTTGAGAAAGAAATATAAGACGTTTTGATCATAAGCATTTCATATGCATTCCATCCTTATATATTCGTTAAAATTCATATATATTGTGTTAGATTATTTCTACTGGGCTTTGGCTCACATTATATGGGAAAACCATTTTCAGGTGTTGGTGAGATGCCTTTGCCAAGGCAGTAGCTTGGGAGGATTGGAGCAAGTGCTTCATTTTGTTTACTTGTTGATATTATTTTGTACAAGCTTGGGGCTTTATCTGTATTGGATTTAAATCTATTTTGATGTAACCAAGTATAGTCTTGAAAAGTTGTAGCCTTTAGGGCATTTCAATCTGTTTAACTTTTATTTCATACTTTTGTTGTTGACACATGCTATAGATTCAGGATTAGCACTTATGAATGTATATTCGCACGTGTCACCCTTTTGTACAACTGAGTCTTATGTAATGGAAATATATTATACTCTGATTTATATTGTTATTTACTTATCGTCGTAGATGGTTTATTCTATTTATTTCGGGGCATTACAATTTGAACATTATCTTTTTTTCTCAAAATAAATTATATAATCATAACATGATGTAGCTACCAAGTATACAACTATTAAAATTAAATTTTGGATTTTTAACAAAAAAATCATCAGCACAAGATGATTTTCCCAAATCAAGTCCAAGATACCAATATTCCTAACATTTCAACATGATTTTCTTCCAAAAATTATTCGAACAAAATCTGAGAATAATATATACACAATACCTCCTATAATGACATATTTTCTCAAACTATCCCTAACATAGATTTAAAGCAATAATATGAAGAAAGTCTTTACCTCAAAATATGAAGAAAAGCAAATCTAAAAATGCAAAGCTTGTCTGATCACGAATCCGAGACCACCGTTGTGAAGAGTACGATGATCTGTTTGACTTTCATTTACAAAACTTTTGCAAAATCTCATTCTAAAGACTTCCACTCAAAGCTCAAAGGTTGAGCATCCACGGGGAAAAAGAGATGAAGCAGAGAGCTGAGCTGTTTGCCACAAGAAAATGAAAAGGAAAAGAAATGAAGGAAGTCAAACAAATAGAAAAGAGGGAATGCAGAGGGGGACGTAGGGGATATCCCCTCATGGGTTGTCACCCACTACAATTATTATAATAATGTATAGAATTTCTAATAATACCTGAAAAATTTATAACATAAATTATAAAATGATATAATTTTTCTCACCACAAAATATAATATTTTGCTCACCACGAAATATATACACATTTTCATTCACTACAAAATATATACAATTTTCTTCACCGTATGATACACACCATAAATTCAACTTTCAAATATATATTATAATCTTATATAATAAATAATAACAATTCCCAAAGTGGTCACTACCAATCATATAATTAAAATGACCAAATAGTTAAACATGAGTCATAAAAAAACTCCAATCAAATTAAATCTAAGTCATGGGTCTTGAATTAAATTCTCACCTACAAGCCAAACATGGTCCAATTATATACCAAAATAGACCTAACATTATCCCAAGTCATGGTCTCAACATTCGAAATTTAATAACAAAATTCTGCTACAAATTAAACTGAACACCAATCAGTTTGCAAATTTCCGTAAAATAAATACTCATCATTTAATTCTAAAATTTTTAGTAAACACACTAGACTCATATGGGAACAACGTATAACAATATCACAATTTTCTGAGATCGGAAACTATTTTTAAAAAATACAAAACCGAACTGTTTTCATATAAAATTTACACAGCAGTCAAATCCGAAAATTTACTCAATTAAATTATGCAATGACTATTTTTTTTTTTTAAAAAAAAGAAGGAAATTCTGGGTCATTATAGAAGTCATAGGTTAGTAGCTTATTCTCTCTTTCTTGTGGATAGTAGAATTAATTGCAACGAACCATGAAGTGAGAAATGGAGATGGCAAGAGGATTATCGTCATGTTTCAACTAAATGTCGTACAGTGTATGCAGAATAAAATTGACTTGAAGGTGCAGGGGATTAGCACTTACTAGTTAAATTTGCGCCTTGGGTGCACTTGATATCTCCATGACATCTTTTTATGATCTAGTGAACATGAGTTAGTCATGAGTCTTGCCTAGTTGGACCTACGCCTTTACACTTGTCTCCGAGAACTCACACATTAGGATGATCGGAATTAGTTTATGACATTGGTCATGAAACAATGGCTTATTGTACTTAATCACATTGACAAGAGGATGAGATGGATGGTTTGAGTAGGCCCTCTTGGGCTTACTCGTTATTGGCATCTTCCTCTCATGTGAATGTGCAACTTTGTTAGAAAGTTAGAAAGCCGTAAAAGGGTATTGTATTGGCGCATTTGCTCACATGAAGTTTTCTTAGCAGAGGTGACGTTAATAGAGTTTTGGAACTTTATTAAATAGAGAATTCTAACTATGGCGCTTTATGTAGCCTAGTTGAGAATGGAAAGAAATTTCCAATATCATAGGGATAGTGAAGCGACATGCCTACTAGTGGATTACTTCATTAGAGAGGAATACTTTAAATATTTTGTTATGCGGTAGCGAATGTGAAAATTTTCCACATCATCATTGGGTGATTGAAAGGGTAACATTCATAATTTCTCCGCAAGATAACAAAAAACCTATGATTGTGCCAAAGGCTGCTTAGTCCCCTATTTCTGGAAAGTGGATCAATGTTGAGCATTTTAAGATGAAATCTTTGAGGATTAACCATTTCTAGGATTTAGTCAACTTTCCGCTATGACGCATAACTATTCTAAAATTATGCACAATTTGGATAGTCATTTTTTGAGGTGTAAGGCTTGCTACATACCGAAAAGTCACACCATTGAGGAAGGTGTAGACTATGAGAAGACTTCCTCCTGGGGAGTGTGGTTACTTCGACTTAGACTATGATTGACATGAGTTTAGAACTTTACTTTGTAGACATTGTGACCTAACTTCTCATTGGAGATTTCATTGAGATTTACCTTTTGTTTTTATGGCAAAAAGTTAGGAGAGAAAAAAATTGCTAGTTCTAATAACTCGTTTACGGCCTAAAGCAATTATACAATTAGTGGTTCTTAGATTTCATCGAGCTATAATGGGCCAACGATGATCAATGAAGACCACTAAGGCATTATCAATGGTCCAAAAAGAAGTTTTTTTTCCTTACGTAGTCATTATGAGCCAGGAATTTATAGGGTTGTCGCCACCTAGGGTAGGCAATCCTCTGTTTAGACATGGTGGACATGACTGATGCAATTCATATGCTCGGATATATGATCCTCAGGGGTTGTTTTGGGAGAATTCTCGGTTTGTCTTTAATGGCTTACATAAGGAATATCATAGAATGATTATAGATGCAAAATTGCAAACCCATTGACTTACCTATTAGTAAAACCTAGAGCCTTAGCTATTGAGTGAATCCTACGATTATTTTGGAGAGAAACAACTAGCCTACATTCCTTGATTTTTTGTTGTGGGAGCTTGAAGTACACTATGTTGGTGCATTCGACATGATGAGTGTTATCGTTTGTAGATGGTCAACTGAATAGTTTATATCCTGGCCTTGCTTATTAGACTATGGACAGGATGCTCTACTGGTGTATAAATTTGTCTCTTGTAAGATTCAATGCACTACTTGGGTGCACCTTGAATGAATGAAAATTGGTCACCTAAATGTCTTTAGAGAGGCAGTTGCACAAGTGGTAGTGATCTTGAACCACTTTATGTGAGACACATATGGTTGATTCCATTCTATATGCTTGTTGCAAGATGCTGATAAGGCCTATGTTTGGAATCTAGAATTATGCAAATTATGTTTATGTTTTTCTATTAACCACTTCTTTTTCTAGATATTGATGCTACTATGGTTTGTAGCATAACGATTAGCAGATGATGATGTCAATAGGCAAGATTGCTCACTCACACGAGTAATCGCCTATAGTGCTTGGGAGTGAGCAAGGACGAGACTAGTGGTTTATTTTATTTGGAGCCAAGAAAGGCTTAAATTATCCACTATGTATGCCACCTTGGTTGCAATCAAGATGAGGTCGTGTTAAAGACCAAACATGGATGTTAGTACCCACTTTCTATGTTTTGCCTATTATGATTAGTCAGATCCGAGATCTAATTTGGTGCTTAGAAGGCAAGCGAATAGAGAATTTAGGTTAGGCGCTAAAATGTGACTCGTGCACTTAAGAGCGACTAGACTAAGATATGTATGGTGTATCGAGTATGACATCACTCTTTGAAAGAGTTACTCTACGTAGCATGTATTCATACTACATGTGCTTGGCGACTGAGTAATGAGGTGAGAGAATGGATCCTTCTTCTTTACCATGTGAGTCTTACATGTCATTATTGATATGTCTTTCACTTTTGTACCTTTTTGTGATCTTTGACTATGTCATAAGGTGAGGGGTTGATGTTCTGCTACTTTGGTATGTTGCCTGTAGTCATGTATGATTCGGCCTTAAGGGACATCACTGGGAAAGCGGTCAATCCTAAACTAAATGACACTAGGGTGAATGGAAGATCATATAGTATTACACCTATGTTGTTTATTCACTGTCAGTAACTCATGTCGCTCTGTATGAGAAGCAGACTGAGTGTGAATATATTGCATAGTATGAGAGGGTCGAGCATGCTCTATAAGGGATTAGAGATGCTTGGACTGGTGTAATTGGATGGGTCTAGGGTATATGAGATACTACATCTTTGGGTTAATGTCTCTATGCTGGTTGTTTTGAGTTTCTAGTGTAGAGCTCCCACATGCAAGTGTTTTCAGTAGTCGTTCGGTCCATTGGCTAGTATGATCATGTTTGATGGATAGATTGAGATAAAAGAAGCGTGGTGTCATGCCAGCGCATGGCCGAGTGGGAGATGTTGGAAATTGGATCAGGTTTAGAACCCGTAAGTGATTAGGTAGCCCATAGTTGTGTGGACACCCCATTTTGACTAGGCTTAAGACTTAGGCGCTCTTTTCTGAACACCTGATGATAAAAGTCGAAATGTGCTATTTTACGAATTCTTCAGCAAGGAATCCAAACTTAGGCTTTAATTCCAACCTTATACCCATTTTGGCCAAAACATTTTAGACCAAATTAAAACCTTTTTGAAGATACATTTTGTTGTGCTATGGGTGTGCATGGGTTTGGCTAAACCAACTAATCCAATTAGACTGACCGAGCTGTGAAGCTTACGGACGGTTTCGATTATAGTTACAGTCAACTATGGATTAGAAATGTCTTCCCATGCAATTTGTGATTGGAGTAACAGATTACATATCATTGAAACCAATCAAAACCGACCGACCGAATTATGCTTATCAACAACCTTATCCCTCCATGTGGCATCATATAATTAATTCCATAGATTACACTCAAAATACTGGCTGACTCATTCATTTGATTTGAAAGACTTTTCAATTTCAAATCTCTCTCTTCTCACTCTTCATCTTCTTCCATTTTCTCCTTTAACACTTTTTTCTCTGCACCTTCTCTTTATCATTTTCTCCGCTCCCCCTTCTCATTGTGATGTCCTCACCATACAGACTCATTGCCAAACTCATCATAATCAGAACTCATTGCTGATCTCAGAAGACTCATAGCCGAACTCATCATCCTCCCTCCCGCTCTCATATTTGTATGATTCAAGTGGAGGCATTTCGAAACATCTCTCTCAAATATATATTTTTTCTAGTAATGGATTTTTTATTTTTTTATATACATCTCTCATAGATCTATGTTTATACATACATATATATATTTCATTTCTTGCTTCAAATATATTTATATGTTTTTTTTACATCTTTGAATTTCTTGTTTTAGATGTGTTTGTAGATATGAATTTTCTCAATTTTTCTTTCACTTTTACTTTTGTGGTTCTACATTCACCCACTCGACATTGACCGCCAAATCGAAGGCTTCACTAGGTTAATTTAAAAGGGGAGATCGACTGATAATGGGTAAGAAGACTCTCAACCTAAAATGTTCGGTTTGGATGATCGATTAAGGGTAAACTTGACCCCACCCAACTCGTGCACACCCCTAGGTTGCGTAGTTTCAAACATTTCTATAATGTCCCAGGATTCATCTTTGCAAAAATCCAAATGTTGACTTTTTCAGTGGATCGAGCGAAAGATATAGTGGGAATAAATGAAAATGGTGAAATCCTCTAAAGTATTTCTTTCTCCTTTGAAATCATGCTAGCTTTACCATATTAGTTAACGATATATTTTATTTGGTTGTACAACAACTCACAGCCGGATGAAAAATATAGTCAGCCTGATGAATAATGGGACGATTGGCTGAATGTCCGGGTACATACATTTTTAGAAATTTTGGCTATTTTTGCAAATTTATCTTAGATATTTTGACCCTTAAAGTTTATAAATACACACCTTAGCCTTTTTCTCAATGGTAACAAAATTTTCAAAGGCTAAGAGACTTGTTTTTTTAGAGCTCACCACTCTACTTCTACTTCAACCTCCATCTTCCACATACCAACTACCCAAACTCCATTGAAGCTTAACTCCAAGCTTCATACTGAAGATTCCAAACACTCTAAGCCATATCTAAGGACCTTGAGGGTGCCAAGAACGAGTTGTATAACCAAGAAGCTCACCCTCTTTTAAGAGGTGAAGCTTTTGAATTTTTCTCATTTCCTCTCTCTTTCTTCATGTTTAGGCTCTGAATTTCATTTTTGGTTTGTTGTAATCATGTGATGAGTCCTCATGGATGTGGATGGAGGTAGAAAGTAGCCACCCATCTATATTTCTAGAGTTATAATTTATTGTTGTTGTATATAAATATGTTGATTGGAACTTTGTAGATGTAGAGGGAAATAAAAAGTAGCCACACATCCATAAGTTTGATTAAGTAGAATAGTTCTTTTTTTTTTTTTCATATCTATGCACTTTCTCATCACCTATCTAATCATTCAAGCATGTTGGCTCACGTGGTTCAATCCATACTCAATCTTGATGAGTGGATGTGGTTGTTGCATGGAGTTATTTGAGTGATCCTTTAGATTTGATGTTGAGAGAGTTGTTAGTTTTTATATGGATTTATTTTTCTTGGAAGTAAAGTAAGAGATTTTGGGTCAAAGGTGCTGAAAACTCTCTTCTCGATCTTTTGTGGACATGGAAAAGGATAGAAATATCCTTGTTCCATGAATAAAAGAGGAGTCTTCAATAGTCATTAATGAATCTCTTACTTTAAAGGCAAAGCTTCCACCAAGAGATAGTGGAAATCTACTATTTCTAAATGAATAGGATGAATTTGGGTATTAACTCGTCCTTATTTATAGATAGATGAATGTAGGTTTCCATGTACTTTTTAAGCTTGAATTTCTTTTTACCCTAATTCTTCTCATTTAAATAATGGTTCTAAATATCTGTTGTATATAGTCTTTTGTGTTGTTAATTAGGGGTTAAGGCCTCTCTACTTCTCCATTGAGTGTTCCTATGAGAGAAAGAGGTAGCAAGGATGAGAACCCTTTTGGAAGGTGTTGCAGTTCTATTTGGGGTCTGCTGTATAAAACAAAATTTCCTTCGGATCTTTTATCCGGCCGGTGAAGAATTATCCGGCCAACAAAACTCCCATCTGGCTGGCCACCTTTTCCCCAAGCAAAACACAATAACTTCTGGAGGGTGATCTCTTGGGTCCTTGAGGTTGTTGTTTATAGTTCATTTACTTTTATCTCATAATTTGTTAGATTTAGCTTAATTTGGCTGAATCAATTCATTCAATTGTTGTAATAACTTACAACCCCACATCTATCCAATTCATTTAATTGTTGCAATAACTTCCAACCTATCACATCCAAAATTTTATTTCCTGGATACATTACCAAAACCTTTATTTTAAGTCCAGTTACATAACATGCATCAGAATAATAATTACACTTGAGTAAATAGAAAGTGTTTTGTCTCGAATAAATACAACAATTATACATGTCCAAGATGTACATTGAAATATTCCAAAACAAATAATTACACAAGAATACTCTCATCAATTCTAAATCACAACATATCTCTCATCTATACTTTATATAACAGATACACATAAAGGACAATAGATTTCTTGATTCTTCAAATTGGTGTTTCTGACTCTGTTCCTAAAAATGTTAAAAATAACATGGGATGAACAAATATGTCTAGTAGGGATCTACGATGATTTCCAACAATAGGATCAATAGATACATGTGATCATGAATGCCAAAAGGTGATACATAAATAAATAATTTTCCTTTTATACTCAAACTAAAATACACATAGGTAATACCTTCGTCGTAAGAATCCACTAACTTTAAAAAATAAAAATAAAAATTTCTTTTATCTTTTGACCATTCTTGCACAATTTCAAATAATTTTATTATAACCCCTGTTTAACATGACATAAGAATCTTAGGCTTAATAATCGTGTATTATTAATAATTATACATTTTACTCCTTAATTCATAACTAGCCATCACCCCACCATAATTTGCTTCAATATATACATTTATCTACACTAATTTCAACACATATCACATAACTAATCCATATAAATACAAATCAATACAATTTTTATCTTTCCAAACTTACACAGTTCAATTCTCCATTTCTAATAATCACATAAAAGTTCACAAATCAACAACAGACTTCATTACCAAGCCATACCAACAAACCATGTGCTTTTTAGGGTGCTACTCTAGAAGGATTGTGAAACCTCTATTAAGCGTCACGCTTTACCGATCACAAGCCAGAAGGGACGCAGAGCCTCCACATATCTCAACAGACCACATTCTTTTCTGGGTGGTACTCCGGAAAGATTGTGGAACCTGTATTAAGCGCCACGCTTTACCGATCACAAGCTGAAAGGAAACATACCCTTATTCCAATATCACATTCTACCAATTCATCATGTCATTCATTATTGCAACTCATAGATTAAACCAACCACATCATTCATTACTTCCATTATACATTAACCCAACAACACATCCTATAATAAGCATAAAGATTTATCTTTAAAAGTAATTACAATTTGTTTTCCACAATATTTTTTACTTCTCAACATCAATTCATTTTTATTCAATTTATACATCCCAATTAACATCATACACTTTCCAAATTTCATTAACCTAAGTTCCATTACCATTTTCTTCAACATCACCAACATAAACCATAATCACTTTCACAACATTTAATTATCATCATTTATACTCATCTCAACCAATCATACACTAAATTTCAATAATTTGAGGCCAATAGAAATAATGCATCATTTTAAAGACAAAATCCATAACTAGGGTTTGACAAAAATTAGGGTTTTTTTTTTTTACCTTAATGTGCAAAATCAAGTTTCAATGATCCAAAACTTCCTCAAATTTCATATATCATAAAGTTAACTCCCTTGATTTGGAAAACCTTTACTCCCTCTATATGCTTTTTAAGGAAATCCCTCAACATGAGGTTTCTACGCAATACAAACATACCACTGATCTATCTATAAGAAAATATTGAAGAGAAGGAAGGAAATCCCTACCTTTAGTATGAAGAGAAAGAACTCCAAAATTCCAATGTCGATCTGCTCAGATTGATAGGAAGCCCTCGTTGTGCTCTTCGTTTTGTATAAAGAACATAGGTGAGAAACTTACTCTAAAGAGATGAAACCTAAGCTCTTGAGAGCTTGGAACTCAACAATGGCAGAAGGGAGAGAGAAAGAATCTAAGGAAATGAAGAAAAATGGACCAAAAAAGACTTTTAAAGATGTTGATCCCAAACAAACCGCTTGAGTGAACATCAATATATCCTAGAATCTCAGACCTGTAAAAGTATTAGAAGCTTCGCAAGACCGCTCGAGCGATCAATCCATCGCTCAAGTGATGAAAAAGAAAAAGAAATTTTCTGGAGTACTACACAACCCCACGTCTTTCTATCCCTTTTATTTATACGCGTTCTGTATACGCAGTATCATGTTTTATTTATCATATTCATGATTTGCATCCATTTTTCATGTAGCTGGGTTTGGCTTATCTTTATTTATGGGATTTATTATTTCTAAAGTAATTATATGCGCCATCTCAAGCCTTGAGATGATACACATGTCATGTGTTAGTAGTCGGACCCCTAGGTGCGTTTTGTGTATGTATTGCATTAGCTATTTGTATATAGGATCATGCATATACTTCTGAAACATTCTTTTGGCTTACCGCGGAGGAGTACTCGGTGAACATTTTTTAGTTTTAGCATCTTGCACGTACATATGTGAATGCCAGTGGATGGAGAGTGTGTTGCTTGTGTTAGTTGATTCTTATATTTCTGAAGTCCTTGTTATTTTGTGAGTTGTGCAAAAAGATCTTCAAAATGCATGAAATCAAAGCATAACCAGAACAAGGACATAGTCTATAATTATCTGCCTTAGATAATAATGCTAGCACTATTAAAACTAGAACATGAAAAACTCATATCATGACTTAGTAGAGGATGATCTTTTGATCAAGTGAGGAGGGGATACATAATTCATAACCTTCCCCCTTCATACCTAAGTTTCTCAACTGAGACACTTTGGTTATGACGGACCGGTGACCTTTAGCACCAGTCATTGGTTTCTTAGTTTTCCCAAAAGATTGGATGGTGACTTTGAAATCTGGTGGTGTAGTGTATTTTTGGCAAAGATTTTTGCAATAAAATAGATCTTTTGTACAAATTGCCAAATTTGGATTCATGTTTTACATTGCACTTGTGAGACTAGATCATGAGATCAGTAGTCTAAACTGTTGGGCGCGCTCGGTAACCCCAAAAAGCATCTTACAATTTCTGGCGACTCCGCTGGGGACAACTAAGATTGCTTGACTTGAACTTCATGATGTGACATATATCTTCTTTATATATTCATTGCATTTGCATGCATGGTGTGCTTAAGTCACTGTATTTGCCATTTGATATCCTAGATGGCTTGCCGGATATGGGCTTTGTCATAATGAGAATACAAGCCTCAGATCAGGATCACCAACGCACCGCTTGATCCACTCTTCACTTATAGGTCTTGGGAAGGATAGGTATTTAGGTGTCTTATTGGGGTACCCTTTTTAACCGAACTAACCTAGTACATATACCAAACTATAGCAACTTTCCAACTAGGACAAGATGCTCTTCCGTGTGGAAGATGTGATGATACCACCTGTTTGAATAGTGAAGCTCTAGATCATTCCAATTCTAGAATAGAGTAACCCTAACCCTTTTTAAGGGTGTTTGTTCGCTTTACCTGTTATGTGCTATGTGTTGAGTCCATACAGGGGGTTCTCAAATTCAAATTAGTGGTTTAGGCATAATTAATTTATGAGGCAAAGTTTAGTTTATCACTAAGGCATGCAGTGGGTTTTACAGTAGCCAATTGTATAGTTGTTGAGTGTTGAGCCAAAGTGTTGTCAATTTTTGTCTCTGATTATGTTGTTCTTTGTTTTCTTTTCTTTTGCTAGGTAATTGTTTCATCATAGCTTCAGAAAGTTCTGACATCCCTCAAATTCTGTGGAGTCGTGCTAGTAAATTATGCAAGACTTTAGATTTGGTTCAAGGTCAACCAGTGTTTGTGTTGCTCCTACCAGTAGTAAAAAGAAGACGAGTCAGAGAAATGTAGCCCGTTCAAGATCTATATCAATCACCTCCTAGATTATCCCCATTCAGCTCCCTAATTACCAACTAACTAACTTTTGTGATGGCGTAGAATCCAATAGATTTGTTAAATAGGTTCACTACCCTTTAGCGGGATGTGGATGCTCTCAACCACATAGTTGCCACCTAGGCCAATACCATTGTCAGGTTACAGCAACCTTCCAGGGCATCAACTACTCGTCCACCTCTGACTAGTCATCCAATTCTGGATCTACCTCCACTGGTAGAAGACACTACTAGAAAAAGTACATTTTACGACTGCCATAAGCCATCGCAAATCATAAAAATACAGTCACAAAAGATCTTTTGTGACGATCCATGTGATCGCAAATAGGGGACAGGAATGTGAGGGTGGCAAATACTTTTTGCGACAGCAAAGCAGCGGTCCTAAACTACTTATGGCAACCACTATTTTCCCATCGCAAAATAAAATAATAAAATAAAATAAAATGCTAACATGTTTTTTGGAGACCGTTTTGTTACTGTCTCAGATAGTTTTCAATGGCATTTTATAAATAGTACAATAATAGCTTTTTAGCAACAAATTTTTTGTTGTCGCAAATAATTTTTTTATTATAAACATCGTACGTCATTTCTTAAAAGCACAAGCACCTAACAAAACTCTTTAAAAAAATCTAGCTAATGTAACTAGATTTACATAATATGCCTTTCATAAGCAATGAGATACGCACGTGCCTCTACAAACTCGTGTAACTAGATTTACATAATACGTTTTTCATATGTAGGACTATTAAGTTTATAACTTTTATTCCACAAACTTATTCTATAATAGCAAGTCACACAATCATACTAGGCCATAGGTAAAGCTATGTTTAATAGAGCCACAATAGTTTTGTCTATTTTTTCATTTTTCACTTTTTAATAAGAAGCCACAGAATAGTTCTATGTTTTTAAAAATAAAAAGCATTTTTCAAGGTGCAGCAACATTAATAGCATGATTGGTAGCTTCCTTCTACAAAAGTTCTCAAAATACTCTTTTTTGCAAACAAGAAACTAATTTGTTTAGATTAAAGGAAGGCTCTAAAATCTTGAATTATCCAAAAATGAAAAAGAAGAAAGGTCAAGTCCAATCTCGTAGGTAGGTGATCACGAGGGCAATTGAAAGGAGTCCAAATAGGATCACTAATAAAAAGCCACATTGCGTGCAAGATTAAAATCTTTATCAGAAACAATTTTTATGTTTTTCTTAATGGCAATAATAATTTTTAAACATGGGCAACATTTTGCAAATGGCGTTTAGTTCATAACTTGCTAGTGGTGATGATATGTTAATAAGTCCAACAACAATGGCTTAAAAGCAAAAAACTTGAATGCAGTTGATTCACAAAGTTTTATGATAGCTAGCAAGTATTCAGTTATGGTGTATTGGCATAGAAATCAAGAAGATCTAATCCTATAATTTTGTGACTGTATCATTCACGCAATTCAGGGACTATCCAACAATAACAAGAAGCTACTATAAAAATTCTTTATTTTCTGCTCTTCCAAAAAATTCCAGCAGGCAAGATAAATTGATGATAAATTCCAGCAGGCAAGATAATCATTACACCTTTCTTTACCAAGACATGGATCCAAGCATCATTACAGTCCCTCACATCAAAATAACCTTCACCACAATGTAAAAAATTAAAAACCCAACTTGGTAGACAAAAATTACAAAATCTATTCAAATCTCAAGTAAATTTACTGTTTCCTACCACACAATAGCAGATCTCGTCATTAGTATGAAGATGTTCTTCAAAGAAAATTTCGATGTTCTCTTCATAGTTTGGCAACTTTTCTGGGCAAGCCTCACAGAAGTCCTGAAGATAAATTTGCACTAAATTGAAAGCAATAGAAAGCAACAAAAATTGGTGCAACAAAAATTCTGGAAATTGGTGCTGCTGTGGGACTGCAATCAACATATATGGAAAAATTAACATGCCAATCACCATTAATAACAACTTGTGAAATCAAACCAATGAGGCCTACCCTACCTTCTCCATAGACTATATAAATGTTCCTTGAGACCTTCAAGAGAGAAAAGTCAAATCAGCCCAAAAAGAGTTTGTAACAAAGTATATGAAAGAAATAGATAAACCCGTTTGAAAAGAATACTGCAGGCTTTCATCACTGCATTCCCTTTCTAGTAAAATAGAGAAGAGAAAAAATAGAAAATCAAAATAAGCACAAAACTTGGTGAAACTTAATAGCATTCAAGAAGTGAAATGAAGTAACAAGTTGGACAACGATGGTATAAAACAACGATAAAAGTGTTACAGCTGTAATTTCTAATTGTTTGACGAAATACATAAAAACAATCTGTGGCCAGCAAAAGTCCAATAACATCCACTATAATTGTCTCACTTTATGGTCAAATAAGATGTCCACCAATTAAATTTAATACAAATTGATACATCTACATGGAGAATCGGCGACTAAACAAATTTCATTTTGCTAATAGGATTGTCATAACTATTATCCCTATTAGGACAACAGAATGAAGAATAAGGAATGAAATCTTATTAGGAGGAATAGGATGTCATTATACATAAGTGCCATGTTCAATTGTTCAAACAAGACTAAAATTTTGCCCTAGAAGAAAGGCATTTTTTGCATATGAAAGTCTCATTAGACTTTATATGGACATTAATAGTTTTATGGGTGATTTAAAACACTTGAAACAAAGTCAAGGTTTTTAAGTTAATTTTTTATATGTTTTATAGGATATATTATTTCCCATTCAAGAGAATGTGAGTTGCTCCCATTGTGCACAAGCGTGAACCTAAAAAATTAAAAAATAAATAACAAATACCATGTATTAAGCATATTTGGGCCCATAAACACTTCTAGGAGTGCCAAACTTCACTACATTAAGCAATCGACTTTATAGGTCAATATTTGTTTTCATTCACAAGTGAATAAGAGCCAATATTTGTTATATAATAATCTCTTGGGAAAAAAAAAAAAAAAAAAAACTAGAGCATTGCCCCAAGCATATGATATAAATCATTATTTGCTCATATATAACTAATATAAAAAAAAAATTAAAAGTTATCCAAAAATAATCTACAACATGAAAAAGAGCATGATAAACATCTTATGAGCCCCAACATGATCAGGTGTATAAGAGATCTCATTCTTTTCTGCCAATCAAATCACAAAAAAAATAGAACCTTAAGTATGTTCAAAACACAAATAAAAGATCCTAATTAGATAATAGAAACAATAAACAATTCATGATAACCAAACACACATAGAGACGTAATTCATACTAAATTGAAGAAAAGAACAAAAATGGAATGGCCAAAATTAAATTGAAGGATACAGGCATTAATGAACTAAATGAACATAAAATTAAATGAAAATTACAAATTCACATTTTTGGGAGACGCAAAGGGAACCTTTGTTTGTATCTGCATCTGTATCTGTATCAGTAAGTGTGGAAATTTTTAAAAAATATAAGATTAAGAAGGCAAATAAGAAAAAGATATGATGATGATCCTATTATTACCTCTGATGAAGGATTGAGCAGTGTTAACTCTCATCAAAGACCTCATGCAAAACGAGTAAGAGAGAAAAATCCACGAAACATCAATCAACAAACCATCGATTTGTAACACACTAAAAAATCCCCAAATTCATCTACTTAAAATCAACAGTGCTTCAATGCTTAACACACACACATACACATTTCGAGAGTAGAGATTTTAAGCAAAATTGCAAACCGGAGAGACGTGAGATTGTCAGAGTTGAGGAGTTCAAGATCTTGAGGAAGTTGAGGATAGCTACATCGATTCTTGCTCAGATCTCAACAGAATAAATTCAATTTCCAATATTGAAATTCACATATACATAATATATAGAGATACATCTACATGTGTGTTTACCTAAGGAGAATGAAGGATATTGACATAGCAGAGGTGTAGATTTGAGAAGAACATCAAGGAGAGATAACACAAGATTGAGATGGAGAGGTAGAGAGAGAAAGAGTGAGATCAAGGAGAGAGAGAGAGAGAGAGAGAGAGAGAGAGAGAGAGAGAGAGAAGAAGATTAAGAGGCCAGAGAGATTCATACTGTGATGTGTGTGTGTGTGTGTGTGTGAGAACAATCAGTGTTTGTGAAGGGACTAGGGAAAATATAAGGATTAGGGGAAAATAAATAAAAGAAAATACAGAATAAATTGGTTATTTGTGACCGATAATTAGGTGGTCAGGAATTATATGGTAGCAAAAGGTCATTTTTCTAGTAGTGAGACTTATAGGGTCTTAATCTGCAAGAAGGGCCTGATGACACTCATATTGTTAGAGTTTCAGCACAGCACAGCCCATTGAGGGACTTTTTCCCCACTGACCTTACTGAATTTGACCTGGCTATGCTAAAGATAGCCAAACTAGAGAAGCTATTTAAGAAGTCATAAGGGATCAATTCTTTTTCGAACAATGAGGACAGATATACAGAAACTGTTGTTAGATTGCTAGAGAGATTTAAGATGCCATACATGGATAGGTTAGATAGGTTTGGGGACCCCGTGGTTCATATCCTTCTCTTCTTGGATATATTAAAACCCATGGGATTGACTCGTACCTAGAGGATGCCTCTATTTAGAAGAACTCTATCAGGCGTAGTTGCCACTTGGTATGCTAAGCTGGAGGATTCAATAAAGCAAAGTTAGGAGGAGTTAGCCGAGGCATTTATCACTTAGCAGTCTTACAACACTCAGATCAAGGTAACTACCTAGAAGTTAGAGGCTATCCACTAGGAGCCCAAAGAAAGTTTTGTGGAATTCATAACCAGATGGAGAGCGAAGGCGACCATGAAGAGAAATAGATCCTCCAAGAAGGACCAAATCCGCATAGTAATGTGAAATTTGCATGGGAAGATATTACAGAAGATGACAGTCCTTCCATGTTTCACCTTCAAAGAGTTGCACAAAATGGGAGTCCAGATTGAGGAGGCTATTCAACAAAGAATCATTGTAGATAAGAAAGAGCTCATCAAAAAGACCTTTGTTCGTAGTTCCAATGTTACCACTAGTGGTAGCACAACTGCAAAGGTCCCAGAAGTCAACACTATTACCACCACAACAAAAACAATTGACCCATTTGCTAACACCATTCCACAAGCACCCAATTTAACCCGATGTCAAACCCAAAGTTTTCACCCTCTCTACATGGCCCCATCTTGAGCCATGAAGGGTTTGTTAGAGAAAGGGCATTTAAGCTCCTTGACTCCTGACTCCTTCCTGGTAATCTTTTTCCCAAACTTGACTAGGCCAAGTATTATGCCTTTCATCAAAAGCACCACGACAAACTAATCACTGCATCCGTCTCCGTCATGAAATCCAAGATCTCATTGATCATAAAATCATAGCCCCACCTCAAAGGCCCAATATTACCACTAACATGTTGCCAGCCCATGATCAGGTACCACCACCTCCCCTCCTCAACTTAATCCATACACTACCAACCACCTTCAACCCCAGTATATACATCACACCATCTCATTTATCTAAACCTGCGGTGATTATTCTAGAAGGCACTAATTTGTATATAATGGATACACCTGAACCCCCAACTACTACCCAAGAGTCCTATGGTGGCAATGGTGTTACCATCCGAGGAAGGAGAAATAGTGGTGAGGAAAAGAGAGGAAGTGGTCATGGAGGACAAAAAGTTGAAACTAGAGGAGTCTGACATTCCCGTAATAGAGAAAGGAAGATTGCGAAAAACGGGTATGATTTGAGTAAATACATCGTGCTTCTCGGTCAACCAAAACCAAAAGTGTTTTTGCCCGACTCTTTCAATATCAAAGTTGTTAGGGAAGACAGACATGAACAAGGCTCAAACAACTTGGAAAACCTTGAAGAGGACTTGAATAATCTATATTTCTTTGAAAAACATGATCTAGGGATTGTATAGACTAGATAGTGGGAACAAACAATTTAAAGACCAACAATGATGGACAAGCAATGAAGAAGAGTCCAAAACAGAGAAGGATGACGAAGAGATAAAGGAAAAGGTTCGGAAAGCCAAGAGAAAGATGAAAATAGGTGAGAGTAGTAAAACCGAAGAGAGTAGTAAGAAGGAGGAATCTGAGGATGAAAAGATCGAAAGGGAGAAAGTGATAGAATAACTGTACCAACAGGAGAGAGATAGGGAATTTCAAAGAGCAAGACGAGTGTGGAAGGAAATTAAAAAAGTGGAGGTTTCCTCTGAAATTCGATTAGCATCACCTTATCAACCACAAGGTGATAACCATAGTGTTGGACTGATTCATGCTGAACCAAATAACTGTCTATCGATCAATGAAATCAAACAGTGGGATGATAATAATCTGCATCTTGCTCACACTAACAAAGGATGGGAGAACAATGTCCCCGATAATACATGGTACTCAGAAGAAATAGACCATTTAACTAAGAATGGGCAAAGGAAAAGAGAGACAGTTATCTGGGAGTTGAAGAAGAGGATCTGGACCTAAAATAGTTGAAGAAGATCCAAGCCAATATCTTCATCTAGGGGAAAACATCACCAGGCAATGTTCACAGCCCTACGAAAATCAAAGTTGTTAATCGATACCACGCCAAACTAATTAGTGTTATTGATCACACCAACAGATCTAGTCCCAACCCTAACCTTTTCAGATAAAGAATTGCCACCAAAGGGATCAGAGCACAACAAAAATTTGTCTATGTCTCTTGAATGCAGGAAGAAGTGGGTTTTCATTGTTTTAATTGACACTAGATCAACTATAAATGTATGCCATTCATGCACTGCTTACGTGATAGGGCTAAAGCCAACAATAGTTGGGAGGTCAGAAGGACCATTAAGGTGCAGATAATGGTAGGCCCATCTGAGCATGAAGTTGAATTCCACATCATGGATGTTCCGGCAGCGTTCAACTTCTTACTGGGGTGACCATGGTTACATCAAACGAGGTTAGTGTCATCCACGGTACACCAATTAGTGAAATACCCACATGATGGAGGTATTGCCATCATTTTTGGGAACTCATCCATTCACCCTCTACTAGAAGTCATAACACCAATGCTAGAAATTAACCACAGGAAAGAAGATGTTAAGGAGAAGGGTTGTGTGTTAGGTAGCTAATAGCCAACATGTAAAAAAGCCACTCGAATCCCTTATGACAATGAATCCTACTTTGAATCATTTAAGTGCTAGGTCATTCCCCTCAAGTGATGCATTGCGCTTGCCTCCGAGTGTTTCGAAAAGTGAGCAAGGAGTGCCGCATCGATGCCTGGGTGTGGTGAAAAATGGTCCAAGATTCTCGCATTTTTCTGGATGAGCTCAGGTAAAGAAGCTAGTCCAAGACTACAGGTTTAGGGTAGCCACTTGGAATATAGGAACCTTAACTGGTAAGATGATGGAATCGGTAAATGTTATGATTAGGAGGGGAGTTAGTATAGCTTGCGTACAAAAAACTAAGTGGACGGGTAAGAAAACTAGGGAAATTGAGGATATCAGTTTTAAACTGTATTATAGTAGTAAGCGTATATGCAGGAATTGGGTAGGAATCATAATTGCCAAGGGTCTTGTGGATAATGTAGTGGCGGTTATTAGGAAAGGAAATAGGATTATGTTAGTTACACTAGTTATTGGAGGGAATATAGTGAACATTATTAATGCATACGCCCCTTAAATAGGATTAGATGACCATACTAAGAGGGATTTTTGGGAGCAAATGGATGAGATCTTACAGGAGAGAACCTAGTTATAGGTGGAGATTTTAATGGCCATGTAAGCACAGATAAACTAGGCTATGAAAGGGTTCATGGTGGATACGATTTTGGTGACAGAAATGAGGTTGGAGAGAGTATCTTAGATTTTGCATTGGTTTCTGACCTGGTGGTGGCCAATACTATGTATAAGAAGAGGGAGGAGCATTTGATAACCTTTAAGAGCGGGTCAGTTAAGAGACAAATAGATTACTTCTTAGTGAGAAAAGTGGACCGCCTAAAATGCAATGATTGTAAGGTGATTCCTAGAGAGAGCTTAGCCTCTCAACATAGGATTTTGCTACTAGATGTATGTTTTAGAGGGCAATACCAAGCTAGGAAGGATGGTGGGTGTCGTAGGACGAGATGGTAGGACCTAAAAGGGGATAAACTAGAAATATTTAAGAATAGAATGGGTAAGGAAGGTACTTGGGACTTGGAAGATGATGCTAACACTATGTGGAACTCGATGGCCAATTGTATAAGGAGAATCTCAAGGGAAGTGCTTGGAGAGTTGAAAGGGATAGGACCCAACTCTAGGGAAACTTGGTGGTGGGGGGAAAAGGTTCAAATAGTAGTTAAGGCAAAAAAAGAGTGCTTTAAAAAGGCAGAATGATAAAACTGAGAAAAACCTTAAGAGCTATAGATTGGCTGATAAGGAGGTCAAAAGGGTGGTGAGAGAGGCTAAGTTGAAAGCTTATGATGACCTATACGCTAGACTACATAGTAACGAGGAAGAGAAGAGGGTATACAAACTTGCTAAGATACGGGAGAGGAAAACAAGATATTTTAATGAAGTTAAGTGCATCAAGAGTGAGGATTCTAAGGTATTGGTGAAGGATGAGGAGATTAAGGAAAGATGGAAGAACTATTTTGAGAAACTATTAAATGAGGAACATAGAGGTACGGGAATATGGGAAGAAATAACCAGTAATATGATAAACCAAGACTATAGGTTCTATCATAGGATTATGAACTTTGGAGTGGAGATTGCACTTAAGAATATGAAATCAAATAAGACTTTAGGACCTGATGATATCCCTATTGAAGCTTGGAAGTGTTTGGGTAAAAAGGGAGTTGCTTGGTCGATTAGGTTGTTTAGCAAAAATTTTTGACTAGGAACATGCCAGATGAGTAGAGGAAGAGTATTTTAGTGCCAATCTATAAGAATAAAGGAGATGTCCAGAATTACAACAATTATAGAGGAATCAAGCTAATGTGTCATATAATGAAAGTGTGGGAGAGGGTGATGGAATGCCGATTGTGAGATATAATAGAAAAGTCAGAGAATCAATTTGAGTTTATGCATGGCAGGTCAACAATGGAAGCGATTTATCTTTTGAAGAGAGTAATAGAAAAGTATAGAGAAAAGAAAAAAGACATTCATATGGTGTTTATTGACCTTGAGAAAGCATATGATAGAGTGCTCCGGGATATAATATGGTGGGTGTTAGAGAAAAAAATGGGTGACAAAAAGTTACATTGATGTGATTAAGGACATGTATGAAAAGGTGGTGACCACTATTAGATCGCCTACTGGAGAGACAAATGAATTTCCTATCACTTAGGGTTACACCAAGGATCTACCTTAAGTCCTTATCTTTTTGCTTCAGTTATGGATGAGTTGATGAGAAATATTCAGGATGACCTCCCATAGTGTATGCTTTTTACAAACGATATTTTGCTATTGAATGAGACTAGAGAAGGAGTTAACATAAAGTTGGAGATTTGGAAGAAAGCCATTGAATCTAAAGGATTCTAGACAAGTAGAACTAAGACAAAGTATATGGACTATAAAAGCAGAGGAGAAGTGAAGATTAAGAACCAAGAACTGCCTTAAAGCGAACATTTTTGTTATTTAGGGTTGATTATCACAACAGCAAGGGAGATTGATGCAGATATGGCCCATAGGATTAAGGTGGGATGGTGTAACTGAATAAGTGCGTATGGGGTACTGTGCGATAAATGAATACCCACTAGACTAAAAGGTAAGTTCTATAGAACGGCTATAAGACCAGCGATGTTGTATGGGATAGAGTGTTGGGCAACCAAGAAACAACATGTAGATAAGATGAGTGTGGCTGAGATGAGCATGCTCAAGTGGATGTGTGGCAAGACAAGACAAGACAAAATTAGGAATGAATGTATTCGGGAATGGGTAGGAGTAGCACCGATAGAAGATAAGTTAAGAGAGATTCGATTGAGATGGTTTGGTCACATTCAACGGAGACCAATAGAGGCAGTAGTGAAGAGATGTGATGTTGTAACGGTAAATGGGAGTGTTAGAGGATGGGGTAGGCCTAGATTAACGTTGGCTAGCGTTGTAAATAGAGATATGGATCTACTTAATTTGACTAATGAAATGGCCTTTGATAGGGTCGCATGGAGAAGAAGGATTTATGTAGTCGACCCCATTGATGGGACTTAAGGCTTGGTTTGGTTTGGTAAAGAAGATGTTTTTTTTCTCGGGTTCACTCTAGTAGAAGCTCAATTAGTATAAACAATCATGGCCAAAGAGGAGGTGATGTATGTGAGTGCTCAGTGCATTTACTTCATGAGTAGACTAGGGCACATCCCTAGAATGAGATTGGAAAGCAATGGCAGGAAAGGCACTACAGCAAGTGAAGTGACCAATAACTGCATGCATTCGGATTAAGATATGAATCTATGAGAGAAGATTAGAGGAAGAAAGGATATGAAGTGAGAGAGAGGATTAAGGCAAAGATGGTTGATGACACTATGAATTGAATTACAAGTCAATTCGAAGGACCTTGAATGGGCATTTCATTAGAGAGGGAGATGACTTTCCTTTCTACGGCTTTCCTGAACTATTGGTTGATCATCAGAAGAAGAAACGCCTTCCCAGGTTTGAAATTTTCTTTTGCCACCAGCTCTATGAGAGTGATGAAGAATAGGTGGACTCTAATAATAGGGCTAGTCAAGACACAAACAACAACCTGGATGATAGTAGGAAGAAAGCCTTGGAGGTAACACTAGTTGACCTTCTGGAAGACTTTGACGCCAGCACTGAGTTGGAGAATTTAGGAATGATGTAACTATTTTTGTGATCTGGGATGGACCGCTAGTAGATTGCAATGACCTTATTTTGGACGCGGCTGATGCACCACACCTAACTTGGCAACTTGAGAAAGGTTGTATTGCAAGTTCCGATTCGGATAATGAGTCCAGGTTTAATTCCACTAGTAGGTTAGAGTCTAGGGATAGTAACCTAGATGCCATTGTCTTGTCCAAGTCGTCTTGTTTTCTTTTCTTTTGAGTCCATTATACCGGTTGAGTCGAACTTACTGAATAAGAATGGTGTGAATTTTGCTGACTTCTCTGTGCCATTGGTTCATTGCGTTGACCAGGATTTCCAAAACTTTGATGAAAATGAAGCGGAAGAAATTCCTCAGGTTTTGAAAAACTTAATTAACTAGGAAGAAGAGAGGCATGCTAAGTCCTTACTGGATGAAATTGTTACAATTAATGTGGGTATTGAGAAGAATCATCGTTTGGTCCAGATTGGTTCCACATTATCTTCGAAGGAGCGCTCGCGATTAAAGATGTTTTGTGTGGTTTTACGAAGACATGCTTGGAATCAATCCCAAGATCGTACAGCATAACATCCCTCTTGACCCCGAAACCTGATCTGTCAACAAAAACTCTACAGAATTCGTCCAGACTGGGCATTAAAGATCAAACAGGAAATCACCAAGCAGATTGATGTAGGGTTTTTGATGGTATCAGAATATTTGACGTGGTTGGCCAATATTGTGCTAGTTTTGAAGAAAGATGGTAGAATTAGAGTCTGCATCAATTTTTGGATTTGAACAAAGCCAACCCCAAGGATGACTTTCCGTTGCCACATATTGACGAGTTGGTAAACTTTATAGCAGGGCATGCCTTGCTATCATTGATGGATGGTTTCTTCGATATAACCAGATCTTCATGGCGCCTGAGGATAGGAAGAAAACTACATTCACCACCCCTGGGAGACCCACTACTACTAGGTTATGCCGTTTGGGTTGAAGAATGTTGGGGCTACATATCAGAAGGTAGGAACCACAATACTTCATGACATGATCCACAAGGAGGTTGAGGTGTACGTGGATGACATGATCGTCAAGTCAAAAGAGCGAGAAGGTCACTATGCTACATTGAAGAGATTCTTCGAGAGAATCAGAGAGTATATGTTGAGGTTGAATCCGTAGAAATGCACTTTTGGGATGACTACAGGCAAAATGTTGGGGTTTCTTATCACCCGATGAGGAATTAAAGTCGATCCATCAAAGATCAAGACCATCTTAAAAATCCTACCACCAAAAAATAAAAAGTAGGTGTACAGCTTTCTGGGAAAGGTGCAATTCATATGGATGTTTATTTCGAAACTAACCTTAACTTGTGAACCACTATTTGGCTTCCTGAAGAAAGAAAAGAAGTTATGATGGGATAATCGATGCTAGTTTGCATTCAAGCAAGTTAGGCGGTATCTCTAGAATCCATCTGTGTTATCACCGCTTGAGCCGAAAAAATCGCTTATTTTGTACTTGTCAATGATCGAGTCAACAATGGGTTGCATGCTCGGGCAAGAGATAGAGGAAATGGTGGAGAAGGCAATTTACTACCTAAGTAAGAAGATGTTGGAATATGAGACACGCCACACCCCTTTAGGAAAAGCTTGCCTAGCTTTGGTGTGGGCTACTAGGAAGTTAAGACACTATTTGCTAGCACACTCGGTAATTCTGGTTTCGAGATTAGATCCTATCAAATATCTCTTTGAGAAACCAGTGTTTACAGGTAGGCTAGCAGGTTGGTTGCTTTTGCTTTTCCAAGTTCGACATTAGATATGTCATACACAAATCTATCAACGGAACGGTTGTAGCGTAATTTTTGGCTAACCACCCAGTTAAAGGAAAAGAAGATGTGAAATATGTGTACCCAAATGAAAAGATCTTATAGTTAGAAGATTTTACTTTGATGGAGCTACTAACCAATTTGGCTATGGGATAGGTGTGTTGCTAATAGCAACTGATGATTCCCATGTACCCCTAGCCTTCAAGCTTCGGTTTAAGGTATCCAACAACCAAGCAGAGTATAAGGAGTGCATTGCTAGATTAGAAGCAACCCTAGAACTAGAGGCCATAAGGTTGGAAGTGATTGGGGATTTAAATTTAGTAGTCTCTCCATTCAATGGGAACTGAAAGGTCAAGGAAGAAAAAATGAAAGTCTACCATCAGATCTTAGACATGTTGATCCCGAGGTTTGAAAAGCGGACATTTACACACCAGGTGAAAGAGAATAACTAGTTCGCCAATGCTTTAGCGACCTTGTCTTTGATGGTGGACATACTAATTGGGGTCATAATGCTTCCATCCTTATAGACCAAAGGTATGCGCCTACATACGATATGATAGTCACGATAGAAGATGGGTAAGATGAAAATCCTTGGTACTTTAACATCTGGAATTTTCTTGAGAATGGTACTTGCCCATAAGGGGAAAATATTAAGGACAAAAGGGAAATACAACGTCTGGTCGCTCAGTTCATTATTTTTGGAGATAAGCTATACAATAGGGGACATATGGGGATGCACAAGTTATGTATAAAAGAAGATGACGCGGAACACATTATGTAGACCGTCCATGGAGGAGGGTGTGGGGCCCATATAAATGGTATAATGTTGGCAAAAAAGATCCTCAAGCAGGGGTATTACTTGTCAACCATGGAGAGTGATTGTGTTGGCCTTGTTTGATGATGTCACAAATGTCAGATTCATGCTAATCGCATGAACAATCTACCGTCAAAACTCTACAACATGACCTCACCATAGCCCTTCTCGATCTAGGAAGTAGATGTTATCGTGGCAGTTACACCAAACGGTTCTAATGGACATGAGGTCATCTTGGTGGCGATTGACTACTTCCCCCAATGGCTAGAGGTGTAGTCATACTAAGTGCTGAAGTCATTACATGTGGCCAAGTTCATCAAGAACAACATCATCTGTAGGTATGGGGTGCCTAATGAGATCATTTCAAACAATGGCTTACATTTCAAAAGGGAAGTAATTGATCTGCTCGTGATGTACAATGTGGCCTTTCACAAGTCATCAATATACATGCCACATACCAATGCGATAGTCATGCTAACCTATGAGATAGGTCATGATTAAGAAGAATAATTTTGTGGGTATTTAGTGTTTTTCGTTTCTAACTATTTTGACAAAGATTAATAATTATCCTTACTAAATACCTTAGTTGAGAACTTTATTTAATTGGCTTTTAAGAAACCTACACAAATACACAGTTATACAAAAATTTAGTCACTAACAAAAATATTGATAAGAATAAATAATTTTGTCGATATTCAATATTTTTCGTTTGTAACTATTTTTGACAAGGATTCAATTTAATAATTACCCTTACTATATCTTAGTTGAAAATTTTATTTAATTGATTTTTAAGAAACCCACACAAATACACAATTATACAAATTTATCATTCAATAAAAACTAAAAATAAAAGAAAAAAGAAAATTATGTGGCTGGTGAGGGTGAGTCACCCCACCACTTGTAATCTTGCATGCTAACCTATGAGATATGTTATGATTATACTCCATGCATAACTAGGTTCTGTGTTGGGAATATATCTACATGCAACTCTCTCCTTTCTTCACTAATTGAAGAGAGAGCTATAATAAAAAAATTAAAAAATAAATAAAATGGTGAAAGCAAGTTGGAGTTAGGAAGGAAGAAGGAAAAAGAAAGAAGAAGCTTAGAATTTTTTTCACCATTTCACCACCCCATTTCAATCCTACAACAAAGTAACAAAACCCTATCAACCCTCTTATTCTTTTTAATTGATTTTTTTTTTCAGATTATATTCATATGCTAAAATAATTAAAATTTTAGATAGAACTTGTTTGTTGTTGCATGTAAATTTATGATGTATATATATCTATTTAATAAGGGAGAAAGGTTTTTGAAAATGCCTAATTTGTCTTAGAGATACCTTTTGATCCAATGGTCAATATCAATGGCTCAGATCTATGTAGTTCCCGCCCAAACATTCCTCTCCCTCAGTGTAATAACCCGACCCTCGCATATGATTTCAGATATATTCTTAGTCCTTGATTAGACTTTTTACTGTTTACTGTACCATTCCATGAAAAAAAAAATTATCATTAAGAAAGTGAAACCCATGTTTATGAAGGCCTATCTGTTGCATAAAGAAACCTATCTGTTCCACTAGAATGTTCGGATCAGAAATTGGATGCCTTAGAGATTAAATTTTCAGAAATTGACTGTATATATGTGATCAGCATAATTTTCTGGTAATATTAAGCATGTTTATGAAATTTTAATTTCGGAATGATAAAACGATTGAATTTCGTCTTATATGCTTTTTGTTATTTCCATAAATATCTCCAAGTCTCTTGACTTTGAACAAAAACGTATATATCTCTTTTGGGGGAGAAAGAAGAGGGAATTGAGGGCAAGAATTGGGGAAAAGAAATCTAACAAGAAAACTTGGCAAATCGGTTAAAGTTGTGGAAGTTTAATTCAAGGTAAGGTTAAACTCCCCTTATTATGGCAACTTAGAGGTTGTAATTCATGGTTATGTAAGATTCATGCTTGTTTCATGTTTGATTATAAGGGTGTCCCATTTATTAGTTGTTTTGGAACTAATTTAAGTGTTGTATGGAAATTATACTTCAATCCTTAGTTTAGATCATCATCTCATGGAAGTATGTTAATATTGTGTTATACTTCAAGAATTTTAATTACGTATGAACATGTGGAAGTTAAATCCAAATCCAAGAATGGAATTTGAGGAAGAGATGATTTGTTGAAGCTTCTAATTTGTTGAATTTGTCAAGAATCCATGTTATGGTAATGGTAGATTGATGTATTGATTTAAATTCACCTTGGATTGCATTAAATGGCATGAAAAATGGAGTTAGGATATGAAATGGGAAGATCAGATTTTGAAATTTGTGGTCCGCTCGGCGGAGGAAGGCCTTTCGGCGGGAAAATCCACCTTCCAAATAGCTTTTATAATTTGTATCGCTCGGCGGCCAAAGTGGGGCTCGTCCGGGGAGGCTTATTTTCAGGCAAAAATAAATGTTGTTCCGTTTTGCATGCTTGTTCCTCCGGTATTTTTAGAATATTTCTTGATGACTTTAAAATGATGATAAACTCACATGAAGTGTAAGAACACATGGAATGGTTTCAATGATTTAAGAGGAAAGAGAATTAATGTACAAGTTATGATGGTGTGCGAGGACGCAGGAGGAACTAGCACATCATCACTAGGCCTGAGTAATAATGCGCTATATGTACAATTTACCTTCTGATAATAACTATGGTATTAACGCTCTATCCTTCGTAAGTGGACACATTAGCCTTATGCTAGTTGGCAGTCAGCCTGAATGATGAAAGAGCTGCATACATCGGTATGACTATAGAATCATTCTGTTGTGTCTGTGAAGTTTCTGTCACCTATACGTAAATGATATCGTTTCTTAACGAATAAATGGGACTTATAATGGAATGGCATGTATACCTCTGTTACTAATATGTTCACTCTTGACCCTCGTTAATATTCATGTTCCGTTAATTACGAGACAACTACTCTGATAGTTAAAATGCGTATTCTGTTATCCGCAAAGTGGAGGTATTAACTCATGTTAAACAAATGAAATGTGGGCACATTACGGGACTATAATACTTCTGTACCTTTGGAGTGAATGGATATTGTGTAATCTACTTATGCTAACTTATCTGAATGATAAAAAGAAACTGTGTGTCTCTGTGTGACTATAAGACTAATCTGTTTTAATGACATCTGTAGATGTTTCGTTATGATACTCATTTTGTATATATTATGACCCGGTGAGACTTACTGATTTCTGGTATGGAACAAAGTGCTGTACGGAACGAAGTGCTACACCTTGGTGGGAGCCACCTCTGGAATCCGTACGAGCCACCTCTTGAGTCCATACACCCACTATTTCTGTTACGCTTTATGCGTTCTGCTATCTGGGCCGAAGGGCTATTCTGGGCCGAAAGGCTATTCTGGGCCGAAAGGCTATTCTGGGCCGTAAGGCTATCTGGGCCGAAAGGCTATTCTGAGCCGAAAGGCTATTCTGGGCCGTAAGGCTATTTGGGCCGAAAGGCCATTCTGCTAATTTTGGGCCAATAGGCCATTATGCTATAATTATACATTAGGCTAAAGGACGTTCTGGAATTAAAACCATGTCAGATTTACTTTTGTATGTCATTTAATAAATGCACTGTTATGTATTGTGGTTAGACATAGCCAATAAACTGCTTACGTATTATTATTCACTGAGTTTGCCTCATTCTGTCATTTTGTCTGATTTTTGTAGGAAACCAACTTGGAGATCCATCCTAGCGTCTTTATCAAGCACCTTTTGTCAGCCTAAGGATAACCAGGCACTTGGAGAACCCTTTTTGCTTACTAGGACAGCTTGCTAGTCCTTGTCATTTTGTGCCTATGTTTTGCGGGCTAAGGTTGTTGTATCTAACATTTTATTGTATGCCCAATCTCTGGGCTAAACTTGTAGATGTGTATGTAACTTAATCGCGGATGCATGTCCACTATGAGTTTTAATTCTGAATCGTGATCCTGGCATAGTTGTAGTGGCTCAATGGATGTCTTTGCATGTTATTTTATTCTTTTAGCGCTTCCATACAGGCCCCGGTTAATCTCTATAGCAGGTTAAGTGTCTGTTTCTAGTTAGGTCATGCCCAAACTTTTAGGGGCGGGTGTGGGGCGTGACACTCAGCCTTCTACATACTCACGTCTCCTCTTCATTCCCTCCTTATATCTCTCTTCCTCTCTGTTCTTCTTCTTTCCTACCCTCCCTCTTCCGCTACTCTCTAGTCTTCTGCCTCTCGAACTCGGCTTTATCTCTTTGTCCCTCTCTGTTCTTCTTCTTTCCGACCCTCCATCTTCGCTCGCTCCCGACTCTACTCTCCAGTCTCGCAAGGTAAGATTTATGCCTCCCATTTCTCTCTCTGTTTGTGTCTGCCTCTCCAATCCTCGAAACTTGCATTTTTGGCTATTTGATTGTAAGATTGATTGTTGTTTTGATTTTGAAATCAGAAATTCAAATAATTTATTGTTTAGTAATGTTAGGTAAATTACATAATCTATTGTATGCCCATATGGGATTTTTGGAAATGGTGATTTTTGGAATTATTAAGGTAGGTAAATATCAGAGTTCTGATCACCCCGACATCGACTTCGTCCTAATCTCTTTGTTCGTCATTTGTTTTTTCTACGTTTTATGGTTTTTTCATCTATGTGATTTTTATTTTATTTTATTTTTTTACTATCAGAATTGGGTTTTTCTTTCTTCAGTTTGTTTTTTGGGTGCAAATTTATTTCATGATGATTTAGAAATTTATTGATCTGCTGGAGATTTTTTTTATAAAAAAATATCATAATTGGATTTTTCTTTCTTTAGTTTGTTTTTGGGTGCAAATTCATTTCATGGTAATTTAGAAATTTATTGATCTGCTGGAGATTGATGGGTCCAATAGATTTTCTAGGTTTTGCAGCCTTATATTGCTAATTTCTACACATGATTGATAGTACAATTAGCTCATTCAGATTTCTGAAAGACTTTAATTTTCTAATCAATTGATCTTGAAAAGTTTGAGAATTGTATATGTATATAATCATAGATTATGTATAGGTATAGATGTTAGAATTTCTGTTTCTTTATTTTATTACATGTAACTTCTTAGAAATCACCATTTTTGCCTAACATAAGTAGATGATATAGATGGAAATCACCATTCTTGGAAATCACCATTTTGAGAATTGTTTGGTAGTGATTTATTTATAACACCATTTTGAGAATTGTTTAGTAGTGATTTATTAATAACACTATTTTTACCTAACTTCTTGGAAATCACCATTTTGAGCTTCTTGCAAGGTTGTTTCTCTTTTTGATTATTTGTTTTTATTGATTGATTAATAACATATTTTGTATAAGCTAAATTTTTTTATTAATAGTTAGTATAGAGTATGTGTGTGTTCAAATTGTGAGATTGGTTTTTATATTTGGTTAAACATTCTGGAGAGTAATTGAGTAATTGAGGGAATTACTGACTTCTTTCAGTTAGCAATGGGTTTAGTTCTGAGTTTTTGAATTTTGCTTCGAAGCTCTTGCAGGTTTGATGATCTTCACAATCTTTTCTTTGTTATGTTTCTTTTTCATTTTTTATTTATGTAACTTTCAATTTATTTGGATTGGTGTTTCTAAACCTTAAACTGATATATATTTGTTTTTCTTTTTTGTGTTCTCAGGCATGGGTCTTAACATTAGATTTATGTCCAGTAGCATACTCGATTAAGTAGAATTTGGGACCATCACTTAACAATGCCCTTTTATTTCATTTCATTTTTAATTTTATTTATTTATTTGTTTTCCATTACTTGCAAGTGCATTTTAGAAAGGAGCTTCATGAAATATAAAATTTAGTTCACTTACTGGTGAGGACTTTGATTGTGAAAGTTGTTATCTATCATACAAAAACTGGTATGTATGGTTGATCGCTCCTCTCTTACTGTAATCATCCATGTCCTTTTATTTCATTTTTTATTTTATTTTATTTTTAATTTTTAATTTTATTTATTTATTTTTCCATTACTTGCAAGTGCATTTTGGAAAGGAGCTTCATGAAATATAAAATTCAGTTCACTTACAGGTGAAGATTTTGATTGTGATAGTTGCTATTTGTCATACAAAAACTGGTATGTATAGTTGATCTCTCCTCTCTTGCTGTAATCATTTTCTTTTGATATGGCATATTTAAGGATCCCTCCAATAATCTACTTTAGTAATTGCAATTTCGTGTAAAGATTTACCTTACTCCCATTACATGTCGGTGGAACATGATGAAGTCCAGTCCCACTAATCTCTTTGCATGGGTTGAACACTTTGTGGTCTTATGCCTAAAGCCAACTTTGGTGGTGCGTCTTAACGTTCAAGTTGTTAGCAGTTCATGTTTCCTAAACTATAGATCATTGTGAGAAGTGGTGCTGAAATTAGTGTCTAAATTCCTGCATGGTCAACTGGTTGAACAAAAGAAGAGTTTGATCCTAGCTCAAAAGTTGCATGGAAACTGGCATAAAGATGGAAGGGCTCATCAAGAGATCAAAACATTGAGAAGGTAAATCCTTTAAAAAGTATAGAACATAGATGGTGCAAAGACATTTCCATTTTTTCAATATGTAGTGCATGGACATTACCATACATGAATTTGTTTCTTTATCTACATGTTAAGACTGCTTAGCTGATTGAAAGCATTGGCCTCACCTTTATTTTTTTTATTTAATTTAATACTTTTTAAAACAACCCAACTTTCTTCGTAATATCTTATAGAAACTGTTAAATTTAAACACCTGAAAGGCAATATTGTTATGGCATGTTACCACATTGCACCACTTGCATAGCTTTAGTAGATATATGCTAAGAGTGCTTACAATTTTGTTTGACTTGAAAGTCTTAACTCTTTTATACGCATGTAAGAAAATGTGCATAATTTGTCATGGTTAAACATTACAATGTTGTTTTTATTTATCTTTTCTTTTCCTTTTTTGTCTTTCATTTAAAAAGAGAGAAGATATTGTGGATGTGTTCAAAGTCTTTGAGAATTTACCCAAATTAAGGAATCTCATGAATATCAATTTATTTATATGTGTGATTGCAGCAGAATGTTCATTTTCATGTTCTTAATCTTCCTTTGGACATTGGTTGCTGCTTTATCATTGATAGTTCTTATGTTTCAATTGCCAATAACTTTATTTTCATTGTCTTCTTCAATATTTCATCAACAGGTGACACCATTTGCTATGCTCTCATGCGCTGCAACTGGAATAAGAGGATCAACATTGGTAAGGCCAAAGATTCTCATTCCATTTTTTTTTTCCTTTTGGATATTAGTGGAAAAATTTTAAAATATAACCCCTGATTTTCCTGTATCCCATCACAGGCAATGTATGGATTCATGTAGGTTGATATAAACATAAAATTTAATAAATATCTGTATGCTAATAACCATTTATGATCATGCTAAAAGTTAGAAACAAATATAAGCAACGTGGAAAACTTATCAGTTTATGTTGCAGGTATTTGTGCTTGATTTGATTAGTTTTTGCTTGGTGCAATTGTAAAGGCCTTGGTGTTTAGTTTAGTGTGAACATGCAGGTCTGAGTAGTTAATAATGTTGGAGGTCATTCACTGTACATAGTTCACCCCTAATAGCACGACACATCTAATGGGATAGTTGCTGCAATTCAAACCCACCGTTGTTGCAGTGCAAACCCATCGTTCAGGTAAGATTGATAATTGTTTCAATGTTTTTTTATTTTGTGTTTCAATCTATTTGTGCCTCTCCTCTTCTCCCTTTGTGTTGTTGTGTCTGTTCTTGAATTTCCCTAGCTACAAAACAGAGGTAAGTTCTTCAGTTCTTTGTGTTGACAATCCAGAGGCTTCAATGTTATTTTACATTGTTTATGGGTCATTTACATTGGGCTCCATACTGTTATTATTAAAATTCCATTCTCCCAAACCCACAATTTTATTAATTAAACTCAACTCATCTCAATCTAATACATTTTATCCAAGCACCAAGAACTACATTAGTTTTTGAACTGGTTATGGTGACCATTGAGTGTAGAACACGATTGAGTGTACACTGGTTAGTTTTTTATTTTGTTGTACACTGGTTAGTTTTTCTAATTTTCTGTAGAACACCATTGACTGATTTTTCATTACCACTGGTCAGTTTTTTATTTTGTTGTACACGTGTGATCCTCCTGTTATTATCATAGCAGCCACAAACCTGGGGTGATCCTCCTATTAAAATTCGAATTGGGTTATTGGGTTTTGATTAAAATTAGAATTTTCTTTGATTAGAATTAGAATTATTTGATTCAATTTCAGTTTTTCTATTATTGGGTTTTGTGAATTTTCTTTTTGTTTCAATGGCTTCAAGGTTCTGATAATTGATCTATTTTTGTCCGATGCTGCTCTCGAGTTCTCCAGTCCTCGATTTTTGCATCTCAAACTTTGCTCGCAAGGTAACCTTCATCATCTTCTGAAATTTTTGGGTCTATCTTTGAGCCTTCTTCCAAGGTATTCGTTCCATTTTCCCACCACTTCGAATTGTGTTGATTGTGGACATTTGACGAGTTCTTTGCATTTTCTTTGAATTATTTGATTCAATTTCAGTTTCTTTGCATTTTCTCTGAATTCTGTTAATGGGCATTAGTTTTTTTGTTTCAGTGGCTTCAAGGTTCTGAGACAAATTAGAACTAATTTGATATAAATGGTGTTTTTTTTTTTTTTTTTTTAATATAGAAACTAGGCAAACCCTTTTTCCATTGGATTGATAATAGTTTATTACTTGAGTCTTTCAACTCACAATTAATTGGAATAAGTTCTCTTTTTTTTGTGTGTGTGTCTTTTTATAAAAAAGACAAACTAATTTCATGACTCAGAAATTTTACCAAGTTTTCCTGCTAAACTACCAACTAAATTAAGCCTTAGAAAATGTAGGCTCGCACCCTCTTTACCATTGGTTTTGATAGAATGTCTGTGAGTCCTTCATATTGGTTTGGAATTTTAGGAAATTAGGAGACATGGGCATCCTGAAGGAGTTGGAAAACATTGTTCTTCACCTGCTCGCAAAACTTTTTGCTTTATTGTTGACTATAAACTGTGTTCACACCAATTGTTTTCAGTTGTCCTTGCAATATCTGTTCCATAAATGAAAAATAATACATGGAAGTGAAAGGTATGCATTCCTTTTAGGCACTAAATTGTACAGATTCAGTCAGTTTGATTTTTTTTTTTTTTTTTTTGCCAGCAAATAACAACCACTTTCTATAATAGGAATGCACTTACAAATACTTGGTAGCATGGGATTTGTTACATTTGAGAGGGACACAAATGCGTTGAGAGACAGGAAAGTATTGATACCTAGAATAATAAACTCCAATTCCCTCTCAAAACAAGAATGAAATCAGAATCCAGAAAAGCCCAGAGTGTTGCAATAAAAAATAAAGAATAAAAAGACATCCAAAGGGATTGCCCCCATTTTGGTCTAATAATAACCCAGACCCGTGTAACATCAATAGGGGCAATTTTGGACACAATATTCTCCAACCAAGAAAGCAATATCAAAATAATGGTTCTAGGCCTTTCTGTTCAACTCAAAAATAAATAAACTTATAATTTCACAGCCATTCCCATAATATACTTTTGATTTCTCACAAACAAATAAGGTATGTGTACAGTACTTTTGAGATCACATAGTATGAACAAATATCAAAGTTCTGTTACATTAAAGCTAGAATAAGCTCCTTTTGCTTAGGATAGACATGTTTATAAACCAAATTCAATATTATATCACATAATTCCTGACCATATAGTTAATTTTCTGTTAGGAACAGAACCCCAATTTAAAACAACATTATGCCAATAGGAGTTTAAACAATCATCTAAATATCGTTGACCTCTAATTCCAGTTCTGTATGCCAGGCTATTTTGGGAGATGATGAGCAGAAACTGGTTCAATGAGAGAAGAATAGTTTTGGCATCGGAGAGAGAGGATGACTTATTGAGAGAGTTCATGAGAAGGCAAAGAATTGGACATTAGTTAAGAATTGTAGGTAAGTAATCTTATTGACACTTTTTTTTTTCTTTTTCCTTTTTTAAATGTTGTGACTGAGGAGGATGAACCAAACACTTCCTACTATTTTTTGTCTCAAAGGTACTGACTCAACACACACACAGTTAATGAAATGTTTGATTCTTTAATGAGAAATGGGTGTTAATTTTTTTATTTATAAAATGAGTTTTTCTATATTATGAGTTTTTCTATTGTTTACTAAATACTCATAAATATATACGTATCTATAAATACTTCTGAGTTTGCTAAATACTCTTTAAATACTGATATGGATTTTCCTATATTTATTGAGCTGTTTGTGCTTTTCTATTTTTTTTTCCTCTTTATTTGGGAGTGGGGATTGGTAAGCTGTGATAAAAATATATATATATAGTTTCAGCATTGCCTATTACTTTTTTAAGACCCTATAAACAATTGTCCCCTTATTGTATGATATTGATTTGTTATTTTATCCATTGAATTTTATTATATCAGTTTAGTCTTATAGTTTATTTAATTTCAATCTAAATTTTGTTGGCTGTTGCCCATGAGCTAACCAAATAGATCCAAAGGGGCTGGATTGATATTTTGCTTATGGTCATGTATTGCTTAACAAATATTCAAAATTTATTTAAGGTTGGAAACAAAATGAATCTGAATAGGTGTAGGTGAAGATTGAAGAAGATGATGGAGGGTTACATACACAAAATTGATGGGACTAAACTGATATAATAAATGGTTTTGGGTTTTTGGAAGAAAATAAATGGCGGTTTTTTAAGCTGTATTGATTTGTAAATGATGGGAGAATTAAGTTAGTTAGAGTTTGTTGTTGAATTACCAAGCAAAGAGTTTGCTTTTTGAATTTTATTTTATTAAATTCTTTCTTAAGAACACGTCTTTCTTAAATTTTCCCTTTAACCTTATGTGATCAATTAAAGGAAGTTCCAAAAAGAAAGTTGAAAAAAATAAAATCCAAAGAAAATATTGATTGATTTTTATAAATTAATATTTTTATTAATCATTAATTTGTATCTGTGTTGATAATGCATTGTTTTGTTTGTAGTGTTCGTTCGTAGTGTTTGCATTGGGTAACCAATTATTATTTTGCAACAATGTTTGTGTTTGGTTTGAATTGGGTGGTCTATAAAAAAAAACATTTCATTAGTGTGACAATGCGTGTGTTTGTTTTGAATTGGGTAATCTCTTTTAATTATCATATTGGCTTTTTTTCTATTTTATAGGTGGACGAAGACTACAAGCGAATGATAATATTGACTCCCTTTTTATAGGTCTACATTTCTTCAAGCTTAAGTTTTTCTTATCTCTCTAATGATTTTGTATTTATTGTAGTGTAAACTAAATGTGCACTTCTTTGACTGATGAGTGTTGAAAGAGGGGCAATCTCGAGTGAGCAACAATCTCGAGGGCAGAATTTACACTATTTTTGGTTTTATGGTTGACAAACTTTGAAAATGATTGACGTTGTATAAAGTTAAAGATTATGGCAGATTGGCGTTGTGTAAACTTATATAGATTTGGTTTGGTTTGAGAGGTAAATATTTGAAGGTGTTTCTTATTTAGATTTTGATCAAGAATACTATTTTTGTATTGGCATGGTGTGCTCCAAAGGGAGAACACCATTTTGTTGTTCCTTTTATTTGAAGTTGTGTTTATAATAAAGGGGATCCCTTTGCTCAAATGTATGTTATCTGTTTATTTTTTGTATGTCATGGGAAAACAGATTAGGTATACTTGATTCTCAGTGTTCCTAGCTTAAGAGAGAATGACATATGAAAATTATTCAAACAAAATATTATTTACACCGTGCCTTTAGGCACGGGCATACACTAGTATATATATATATATTAGATCTTTGAAAATTATTTATATATTAGTAGCCTTAAAATCAAGATATAATCTTGGATTTAGGCTTGCATGTGTAATTTCTGATGTTAAATAGATGATTGAAGATTCTATTTGATTTGATCATATGGTTCTTAAATCTGTCAGAATTTGGTACGAATTTTTAGGCAATTTTATACTCAAAATTTCGAGATGATTTCTCTAGAAAATTGTTAATAATGATGTATAGTTTGTCCATAAATTTTTGCATCAATTAGTCTAGCTTTGTACGAATTTATATGAAATTTCCATTTAATCTAAATTTGTAGACTCATTTTGCTTCATTCTTGGAAATTCACTAAAAATCCTATATTATAGCAAATCTGGTATTTTCTGAGTCAAAAATTGTAACGCCTTTAAAATAAACCCATAAATCATACAATGTTGACATGTTTAGACATAAGAAAATAAAGCATAATTACATTCCATCATAGTATTCATTACAAAATGTATTACATGTTGACAACAAAAGTAAATGCCCTATGGGCTTACAACTTCCCAAGTCAACACTTGGTTACAAAAGGAGTACTAACTCGAAACACAAGTAAGCCCTTGGCTTGATATACATGTAATAATAAAATGTAATCACAAAAGATGTCCCAGCCACTAAGCCTCTCAAGCTACGTCCTTGGAGGTGGCATGCTACCTATACCTGAAAATGATGTCCCATATAAGGTGAGCCAATGCCCAGTAGAGATATGCTAAACATAATATAAGTAATAACTAAAACATTGGCCATTGATAAATGTTTAACTCATATGAATCAATTCATAAACCATTTCAATTACATGACAAAAGTGACCATGTTTCATTCCATTTTCCATTTCTTATCCAATTCTCAATTCATAACTATGGCTCAGAACTTGGCCAAACAATTTGATTGAGATCACAGCTCATATCAACAGTATTTCTATTTCAGATGAGATAATAACTCATTTTAAACATTTCACACTTCATAACAGATACACATTTTGGTGCTGTATCAACAACAATCAAGACGATACTTCCATCACTTCACAAATGATACACATTTTAGTACTGTATCAATGTCAAACAAAAACACTTCCATACTTCATAAATGACACACATTTTAGTGTTGTATCAATGGAGTCCATCACGTATCTCCTCCCAAATAATATCAGGTTTAGAGGTCCATCCCCTATCTTCCCCTAAACCGTAGAGTACATCCCCAATCCCCTCTCATACAACACAATGTATATAAACACATATCATAGACATAATCAAATCAATAAATAAAATTCATGTATTATATCAACCGCCATATTCGATGGCATACTCAATTGATTAGTTTTAGTTTGCCTAATCATTATGCATTGTCTACAACAATCAAGACTACCCTCCACCAGTAGCCGAAAGCAATTATTTCTAAACAGATAATAATTTCATCCAACAGATAAATTATCAACAATTTCGAAGATGAGTGATTTAGAATTCCAGTTTCACCATTCTATCTCATAATGAGTCAAATTTCATATTCTTCAACTCAATTTCATATTTCCATAACATTCCCCACTTAATTGTATAAATTAATTTATAACAAAAATTAGGGTTTTCTTCCCTCGTTCTCAACTTTGGCCCAAAGGCACAAACATCAACAACCAACAACAATACCATCATTTTAAGACCCAAATTACATATTTATGAGTCAAAATAATAAAACCCCTTTTTCATGCCTTTGAAACCCTAACACCCAAAATTACCCAAATCAAACCATTTATACAAAAAGCTCAACATCTATGTTAAAGCATATAAGAATGAGTAGAAAACCCTACCTCAAATTCGGAGCTCAAAGAGAGAAGATGAGGAATTTTGAGATGCTCCAAACTAAAAAAATTTCGGATCAAAATGAAGAGTGAGATCAACTCCACACTTTTTACAAAGGCCAAAGGTTAGGAGATCACTCCTACTAGATCAAACCCTAGAGAGAAAGTTGAGTTCTAGAGTGAGGTGCTCTCCAATGGAGGTTTTGAAGAAGTAAGAGAGAGAAAGGAAATCAAAAAGTGATCCAAAAAGTGAAATCTTGGACTGATATAAAAGTCGCCCCGTTCGAGTGTGGAAACCCCCCGAGCCAAACCGAACTCAAGCTCGGCGTCAAGCGCCGAGCATCGACATTGCACACTTCAAGTTTTGCACCATGGTCCCGCCGAAGCGTCAAACTCCCGCCGGCGGAGGAACAAAATCAAAGGGTCATGCTCGAGCCTCAAAACTCCTGCTCGAGCATCTGAAGACCTGCAGAGAAAATACTGGGAGATGGAAAATCACGCTCGAGCGTCAAAACTCCCGCTCGAGCGGAGAAGCAACAACAAAGGGCCCGCTCGAGCGTCAAAATCCCCGCTCGAGCGTGAAGGCCAAATTCTGGGCATCAACTCTAGGTTTCAAAACACAACCAAGCTGCTCCAAACCTGCCCAACACAACCCAAGACTCAAATACAAAGAGTAAAGGATGGAAATGAGAATGAGACAACAACACATCCACGGAACCGAGTCCGAAATACAATAAATAAAGAGAGGAAGAACCATGATCGCTATAACCTCCCCCCCTTAAGGAATTTCATCCCCGAAATTAAGTACAAGTTTTCAAAAACATGTTTTCCTCAATTCTCAACAGTATTACAACTCAACATTCATCAACTTGACCCAATACCGGTCATTCCATCTCTATTCAAGAGGTATCTCACAATATATACTCAATATGCATTTTTAGCATGCTTTCCTTGAAATTTACCAATCTCAACACATATGTCACAAGTCTATATCATATGTAATATTTGTGATATACTTCCATTTCTACAATACGTTCAACATATGCAATGTTGCACTAAACTTCCATTTCAAGGCAAGTTTCAAAATACTCTCATAAATCAAAACATATACAATGTTTTACAACTTAAGACATATTCAATGCTCTTAAAGTTCATTAATATTACAAAATCTCAATACATGGTTAAACATTTACGAACAAGTCCGGATATTTCTCATGGACCTCTAACTCATGTTCCCAAGTGGCCTCCTCCACTCCATGATGTTTCCACAAAGCTTTTACCAAGGGGATGGTCTTGCCTCGCAAGACTTGATCCCGCCTATCCAAGACCCGAACCGGCCTCTCCTCATACGAGGCATCCTCATCAACCTCTAAGTCGGTCCAATCCAATACATGCGATGGGTCCGTGTAGACACCCCATTTTTGACCGACCTTGAGACTCAGACGTCGCCGATTGAGCGCTCGGTGATGTTGCATACTGTGCTCGTTCAGAAGTCTCAGAGTCGCGGCCGTGCGCCCTGCCTCCGGACTTCCGAACCCTCTTCTCTACCTTGTCTCAATTTGCGAACCAGGCTCGGTTTTCTCTGTTTTCTTTCCTGAGGGAAGGGAGTGGTCCCGTAGACCACCTCCTGGTGGCCGTGAGCTAATTTTCGTGGCCGTAGGCCATTTTGCCCATTTCGGAGCCCGGTTCCCGATTTTCGGAGCCGTCAGGCCGTGTGCCTCGGTTCGGGACCACCCAACCATCTCTGTTTTCTCCGATTTTTGGCATGCACCTCTGTTTTATCAAACCGAGGGACACTGGGGCCCCTGATGCCCACTTCGTGGCCGTATGCCACTTCCGACACCTGCAGCCCATTTTCAGGACCCCGAACTGCGCGGTTTTGGTCCCGAGCTTTCATTTCGCATCGGTTTTCTCCGATTCTTGGCAGGTACCTCTGTTTTACCATTCCGAGGGACACTGGGGTCGTAGATTCCCACTTCGCTGTTGAACACCACTTCCGGCACCTGCAGCCCATTTTCGGGATCCCGAAGTGCCCGGTTTTGGCTCCGAGCGTTCATTTCTCATTAGTTTTTGTTCAAATTTGGCAGGTACCTCTGTTTCAACATCAGGAAGATCACTGGGGGGTGGGAGGCCAGCAATTATCCCAGATAACCAGTTTCGCTCCTCCGGAGCCCGTTTTTCTCACTTCCGGGCCAATGTTGAACACCCTGGGGGTATTTTCTTCCAACCAAAGCTACATATTTGTGATGAGGGGACATGGGAGGACCCTAAAAAATATTGGTCGGCCAGTAATTATTTTTTTCATTTTTGAGCCTCTCCTTCAAGTCCAATGTTGTGCCTCCTGCTTCAGAGTTGCCAAATTCCAACCATGGAACCTTGTTCTACACACATGGGAGGACCCTAAAAATTGGTGGCCGGCCATTAATTCTTTTTTTCATTTTTGAGCCTCTCCTTCAAGTCCAATGTTGTCTCTCCTGGTTTACAGTTGCCAATTTTCAACCACAGGGTTGTGTTGAGGACACATGGGAGGACCCTAAGGTGCTATGGCCGGCCATTAATTCAACACTTTTTTTTTTGGCCATGGCCGGCCGGCCAATAGAGGTGGCTGGCCGACCAGGTGGGGTGGCCGGCCGGCCACCTTCCAGAAAATCACCTGGCCGGCCAGCTTTCTGCTTTCCAGCTCTTCACAGCTGTCCGGATATTTTTTGCAAAATATCTCTCCCTCCGGGGGATATTTTGGGAGGGAAATCTTGCCTCCATTTCCCTCCCCTTTTACACCTTTTCTTGCCTATTTAAAGGCTGGCCCTCCTCCTTCCCTAGGGTTACAAAAATTTGCTTCAAGAGTCTCTCTTCAAAAGCCTTCATTTCCATAGCCAAAAATTCAAAAAACCTTCAAGTCCTTAGGCCATTCCTTCATCAACCCTTAGCACCATCATCACCATACCATTTCCAGCAGCAAAGGGGTGTTTTCCAGTGGCCAAGAAGCAACAAATTCAAGCCAAGAGGTAGCAAAAGTTGGATCTTCAAGGGTAAGTCTCAAAATCCATCTTTGTGACATTTTCTTGCTTCCTATTTCTACCCTACTTTCCTACTGTTTTGGGCTTTGACCCCTACTGGTTTTGCGCTTATTTTGAGCCCCTCTACAACTTTGTAGAAGGGCTCAACCTCATTTGGTATCTCTTTCATATACTTCTTTCAATACCACTCTTTAGGCCATAAAATTGCATGCTTTATTTGGCTTTTGAGTGGTCTGATTTCGAGCATACTATATACTGTGGGTGGGCTTATTTTGAGTCCCTATTCAACATTGAAGAAGGGCTCCATCATTTTTGGTGACTCTATCATGCATTTCCTTTGTAAATCCTCCAAATTACCGTAAACTTGCATGCTATTTTTAGCTTATGTGCATTTATTTTTGGAGCATTCTATAAACTGATTTTGAGCATATTTTGTGTCCCTATACAACATTGTAGAAGGGACCAATATTGTTTGGTGTCTCCATGAATGGCTTCTCTTTGTATCTCTCTTTGGTCATGTTTTGCATGCTTTGTTAGACTTATTTGGCTCCGGATTTCAGCCTTCATCAGGCTTAGAAAGAGCCTTATTTTTGTCTCCTTGTCTTGCTTTGTTCAGGGCCTTAAGCCACTTGGTGAATATTTTTGGTACTTGTTTTGTAATCCATCGGATTTTCCGTAAAATTGCATTCTTGTTTAGGCCATCTTAGCTTCTGATTTCAGCCTTCATCAGGCTTAGAAAATGTCTTGTTTTGGTCTATTCTTCAAGTTTTATTAAGGGTATTAAGTTGTTTGGTCATTGCTTATGATACCTCTCTTTATAACCCTCTTTTGACCCTTATTTTGCATGCTATGTTTAGTATATCTACACACTGTTTTGGGGGATGTCATCTACTGTGAATGTGAATATTTTTGGCTCATCTTTATTGTTGTAGAACTGATTTTTTGGGTTTGATCATGGTAGATACCACTTGCTTTGTAATTCCTCTCTTTTTCCGTATTTTTGCAAGCTATTGTTGTCATATATATGCTTACAATTTGGCCATGTTTTGTACTGGAAAGATGCTATTTTTGGGGCTGCCTTGCTACTGTTTTTTCTGTCATGTGCCAATTTTGCATGTTTAGCATAGCCGTAGGCCATTTCGGGCACTTAGAATTGCATTTCGGGATGATTTCATGCATTGATTGTCATTTCGTATAATTTCGGGGCTGTTTTCCCCTTTATTTAGTGGCTGAAATTTGGTTTGCATGCTTGCATATCATTTCCCATGTCATTTTATGCCTTAATGCATTGCCTCGGTTTGCGTGCCCGTGGGTACGCACTTCGAGGCACTCCGTTTTCATTCATCGGCATCCCATGTGAGTGCGGCTGAGGCCCTCTCATGTTGGTATAAGCCCAATTTGCATTTCGCATGTCATTCCGCATCGCCTCGGTTTGCGTGCCCGCGGGCACGCATTTCGAGGCGTTTCTTTTTATCCAATGGCGGCTTATGTGAGTGCGGTGAGGCTCTCATGTTAGTGTAAGCCCAATTTGCATTTTACATCTCATTTGCACCATTTTCATGCCTTAGTGCATTTCTCGGTTTATGCATCTGTGCACGCATTTCGAGGCATCTCCTTTTATCATTATGGCGCCTATGTGAGTGCGGTGAGGCTCTCTCATGTTGGCGTAAGCCCATCCTTGCAACGATTCCATATGCCATTTTATGCATTCTCGGTTTTGCGTGTCCGCGCACGATTTCGAGGCGACTTTTGTTTTTTACCCGACGGCCTCCTATGTGAGTGAGCCGAGGCTCTCCCATGTTGGTGTAAGCCCATCGCGGCATTCCGTGTGCCATTTCATTCTCATTTATCATTGCCTCGGTTTGCGCTACGTGGGCGCATTTCGAGGCACTTTGCCCGGTATATATCCGATTTTCTCATTTTATCATCGCCTCGGTTTGCGTGCCCGTGTGCACGCATTTCGAGGCACTTCGGTTTTACCCGATTTGCATTTCATACCATTGCCTCGATTTGCGTGCCCGTGTGCACGCTTTTCGAGGTGTCTCATTTTCATCTCATTTTCATAGCATTGAGCATGCTAGGTTGTATATTAGTTGCATTTCATGCATATCATGCATATTGCACGGGAAACGAGACGCGTTTTGCACTCCGAGTAACGGAACGAGTCTCAATTCCCAAGTCACCACCACTCCGGATTACCCATGATGGAGTTAGGTTTTGTTGTAGCATCTATCTGCATTCATCCCATATTGAGTTGTGCAATCCGGTTCCTCGGCCATCATGCATCGGTATGCGTGATTGGTGGCACGAGGATCGAGGCATGCATATATTTGTGAAAATACATTGCTATGCCCTTTTCCTGCTCTCTGTTACAGCAAAACCGGGGACCAACAACTTTTCAGAGTCCGGCGCGCATTTCGAGAAATACTGCAAACAGAGGCTAATCAGGGCATCCCAGTGGATTTACGCCCGAGGCAGTCCAGCATATACTATTCATCAGAAGCAAGGCAGCCCCTGGCCTGCGTGCTAGTTTACAGCTTTCTTAGTTTAATTTGTTAATTAATTAGAAATTTGTATATTATTTCGGACTGTAATATTCTTTCATTTCGGGTCTGTATTATTATTTATTCGGACCCTCTGCGCGAGGGCACAACTGTAATAAGGGTGTGTGAGTGTGATGTATGTCTTCCAACCCCCATTTCTTTCTCCCTTTTATTTATCCGCTACAATGGTTAGATATAGGACATATTTTAATTAGCATACAGTATGACAGCATGTTTGCATCATTCATCTGTTTTATATGCACCGGGCTCGGCACATCATACAAACTGCATTGGTATTTCAATTCCAAATTGAATACATGTTAGTTGTTGCATTTCACATGCCATGTTTAGAACAGCCGAGCCTGCTATAGTTGCATTTTGCATGCGTTGCATTAGGCATTTTAGCACATTTAGGATCATGCATGATTTCTAATCAGTTTGTTTTGGCTTGGAGTACTCGGTGAGTTTTATGCTTTAGCATCCTTGCATACGTGTGAGTGCTGCCATGATAGCATGCTTACTATGAGGCTATGTGCTTATATGATATAACTGCCTTAAATGCCTGTGGGTGGAGGTTGAGTTATCTGAATTGGGACAATTCATCGAATGTTTGTTTTAAGCCCACTAGATAGTGGCAAAACCGTTGTTTTCTAAGCCCACCCGAAGGTGGCAAATCCGCGTCTTAGCCTACCTGCGGGTAGCACCATCAAACCATTTTCAAACAAACAAACATGAAGCGTTTTGTTCCAATTCAGGCGACCCAGTCTATACTTGTATGCTGTGCGCATCACATAGTAACCTAGGCTAATAAACAGAATAAGAACTCACAATGTCTTCAAAAACAGATATCATGGTTAGTAGAGGCGGTCTTTGGATCGGCGAGAGGGGTGCTCACGATGTGACCTTCCCTAATCGTACCCAAGTTCGAGCCAACTTTGGTGATGACGGACACGTGGCCTTTCGCACCGAGTCGTGGTTTCCTAAATTTCCCATTTTAAAATATTTAGGTGGCGACTACGTTATCCGCAAAGCGATCCATGTTTGGCACTTCTTTCAAAAATCTGCTTTCCAAAACGATTTGCGGATTTGGACTCTTTGGTTCAAGATTGAGAACCGCAACAAAATCGAGTCCGAATCAGAAGCGAGGTCCCCATGGGCGTTGTTACGCTTCTGGCGACTCTCTGGGATTTAGAGAACTTGACTCAACTCGTGATATCTGCTTTTGACTACGCTTGTGTGTTTCTTTGCATTGCATTTGCATTGGTGCGCCTAGGACACCGTGTTTGCCATCTGCTATACCGAGCGGTTTCTTGGGAGGCTTGTCTTGTCAAGGCATGTCCATAAAATTTGTCGGTTACGGGCTCTACCAAGATGGGAACACAAACCCGGTTTTTGTCGGGGCACCCTTGACCATTGGACCTAGTGCATATTCGATCCATAGTGACCATTCCAAACTAGGACAAAGTTGCTTACCCGATATAGGTTGTTTGAAACCGTCATAGTAGTGAAACCCTAGCTCCTGACAAAATAGGACAGGGAAACCCTACCCCAACATAGGGGTGTTTTGGCTCTCACTTATCTGTTATGTGCTTGTTAGAGTGCGTCTCTACAGGGAATGCATGTATCAGTTTACAAGTTTGAGCATTAGGCCTGCGGGCACCAATTCAGTATTTTGGGTATCAGGCCTGCGGGCATCAGTATTTGGTGGAATCAGTTTTACCTGAGGGTATCAGATTTGAGGCAGAATTTTTGGGGCAGAATTCAGTAGAGAGCACACTCATTCAGTTTTGCTCATATCCGTTTTGGTGAAATCAGGCTGAGATGCTGCATGTTTTCTCTTTTGCTAGGTAGTCCTGGAACCACAGCTTCAGAAGGCTCCACTATCCCCCGGGTACATTGGACTAGTGCTGATAGACTTTGTTAGGTCAGAAATTCAATTCAAGGGCAACCAGTGTTCTTTCGCTAAGGCAAGGCAAAAGGCGGTCGTGGCTCACCGGTTCATCGATCCGTCGGTCACCAACACATCACCTTTGTTCGCACCCAAGCATCGCGATGGCACAAGGTTCGGAAGAATTTGTGGCCGTGGTAACAGCGTTGAATCAGAGAACTGCCATGCAGGCTGAGACTAGTATTGAAACGCAGAGCCCATCTGGGGCATCTGCCTTACATCCAGCTTTGGGACCCCAACCGAACTTTGACCCAATTCCGCCAGCTGAAGATTTGCAGGGTCCGGATCCTCGAGAAGGGTTGGCTCAAGCCCAAGTTTTCAGACCCCTGGTGCAGCCTAATGAGAGGCATTATTTCCTTGATGCTAATGACCTTGATCTGACCGCAGTGAAAATTGCGAACCTTGAGAAGCAATTCAGAAAGGCACAGGGCCTTAACTCCATTCCCGACATTGAGGATGGGCACACCGAGTCTGCTGTACGGCTCCCAGACAGCTTCAAAATGCCACATATTGACCGTTTCGGTGCAGGGGATCCAATGGTACATATCCGACTTTTCTTGGATGTCCTAAAGCCGATGGGTCTGACGAAGCCACAGAAACTCTCTCTGTATAGAAGAACCCTGTCCGGTGTAGCAGCCACTTGGTACGCTAAGTTGGAGGACAAAGTGAAGCAAAACTGGGAAGAATTGGCTGAGGCCTTTGTCGATCAGTATTCCTACAATACCCAAGTTGAGATGACCATCCAAGAGCTTGAAGCAACCCGCCAAAACCCAAAAGAGCCTTTTGTGAAATTTGTTGCGAGGTGGAGAGCAAAGGCAGCACAGATGACAGATCACCGCCCTTCCGAGAGGGATCAAGTGCAAATGATGGTGCGGAACCTCGAGCACGATATGTTGCAGAAGTTGATAGTGGCTCCGCTATTCACTTTCAAAAGTTTGCATGAACTGGGGGTTCAGGTCGAGAATGCGTTCAACAAAGGATCATTTCGAACAAAGGGAACCGATAAGGAGGGTGGTTTTAAGGAGTACCAATCCGAAGTAGCGCTATTCGAACCCATCGAATCGATCTGATCACAGCCAACCCTTTTGCCAAACCAAGCCTACAAACAACCAGCCCAGCCCGAGCTCAGGGCAGAACTTTCACCCCTCTCTATATGAGCCTGACTAGCGCACTAAAACTCCTGATGGAAAGAGGGCATCTCAAACCCCTCGATCCTCAACCTCTTCCCAACCCGCTCCCAGCCAGACATAACCCCGCCAAGTACTGTATGTACCATCAGCAGCGCGGTCATGGCACCGACCGTTGCTACCGCCTTCGTCATGAGGTCCAAAATCTCATCGACAACCGGACGATAGCTCCACCTTCAGGTCCCAATGACCAAACATTTCCCGCTTACCTCAATCTCATCCATACACTGCCATCCACCTATGACCCCAGCATATTCATCACCCCAGCCCATCTACCCAAGCCTGCGGTGTTCATTCCAGAAAGCACGGACTTGTGTATGATGGATGCACCTGAATCCCAATCATCTCAAACCCGTGAACCCACTACTTCCGAGCTGATGAGGATGATAAAAGATCTTCAAAGAACTGTGACCGATCTAGCCTCCGGGACATTGGCGCCATCATCGACCACACCACATACTGGGAATTTCATGTCAAAAGGCTCCCCAGTCTTGGGACAGGCTACATCTGAGGAATGCCAATCCCTTGGCAAAGTGGAGGCGAGTGGAAAGAACAAGATAGGGGCAGGCATGGATCCCCATGAACATCTTTTGTTGGCTGTTGAGGCTTTGAAAGCCGAGGGACTGGACAAAGAGCAAGTCCTCACAGTTGTTGCAAAAACTGTGGACGACACTTTTGCCACTCAAGTTGGGGGTAGTTTGAATCAAGAGGCAAGCCGGAAGAAGGGCCGTTGTACCAAGAATGTTCCTTTCAGGTCTAATCCCGTGCTTGGAAGAGATCAGCAAGTCAGGCCAGCACCTACCAATCCCTTTGCGGGTGCGCCCAGCAAAAATCCACAAGCCTTGAAGTACCAACCCCGAGGTCAGAGGGTCTTCCATGCCCTCCACATGCCTTTATCAAAAGCTTTCCAAATCCTTGTTGAACAAGGGCATCTGAAGCCCCTAGAGTCACAGCCATTACCAAAGAACCTCCCTCTCACACAACCCAACCGACCATCAGCCTTCCATCGGGTAGCCATGACACTGACATGTGCTTTCGTCTTCGCCACGAAGTACAAGATCTGTTTGACAACGGGGTCATCCTCCCGCCGAGCTCTGCAAAGTCTATCGGCACTGGGTCAGTGAACTTGGGGGATAATGTGATTATGTGATCAAGAGATGAACCACCTGCGGATGGCACTCAGATTACTCCAGACGTGGGAATGGCACGCACTGTTCTGAGCAATGTGCAAATACCAGTTTTTGTGCTTTCTGACTTGGGTATTGGGTCAGTTTTTGTTACTTTGTTTTGAATCTGTCCTTTTGTTTTGAGTCAGTCTCTTTTGTCTTGGGTCTGTCTTGTTGTATCGAGTCAGTCCTGTTGTATAGGAGTCGGGTGATTCAGGGGGTGTTACCTCGGGCATCACCATTTTATTTTGCGTTTGTCTTTTTGTTTTGTTTTGAGTCTGTTTCTGCCAGGGAGCCAGTTATGCCAACAGATCTTGAATGAAACAGCAGTGATTTCCATACTCGCATTTGTTTCGCTGTGTGCTAGTTGTGTGGATTTGAATGAAACGGCAAGACATTCCACCGCCGATTGTTCTCAAATTATTGCATTGTCCTAATTTTTTTCAAAACCTTTTTGAACACTGTGGTGAAAACGAAGAGGAAGGAATTCCTCGGGATTTACAAAACTTTGATTATTTGAGAGAAAGAGAGACATGCTAAGCCCTTAATGAATGAAATCATGCTTGTTAGTGTGAGTACTGAGAAGGACCCTGGCTTTGATCCAGATTGATCCTACACTGGCTTCAAAGACGAGCAATTTGTCGCTTAAAAATTTCAAAAATGTTTTATGCGTCCTGCAAAGACATGTGTGGAATCGCTCTTGAGATTGTGCAGCTTAGGATCGCTCTCGGTCTCGAGACGCGCCCCCCTTTGCTTTCAAACCTTGAACGTGCATTCAGAATGTTCAACGGTCGACCACAATGTAAGGCCTGTGTGGCTAGATTTGAAGCAGCCCTCGAACATGAGGCACCAAAGTTAGATCAAGAAGGTCAGACCTCATCAGAAGAAGCTTGCAAGGCTAGAGCAGAAGCACCCCTCGAACTAGGGACAAAAAATATCTGATGTGCTCGAAGAGCCAAAGGTGGATCTTTCCGCAAGTCAATACAACAGCCACTCTCCTAGATGTAGAGGGCTTCAATCTCAGAACCATTTAACATGGACTTGTTATATTTTTACCCTTTAAGAGGCTCGCTGGGCCGAAAACCTAGAAGGGCGACCCAGGCAAAAGTTAGAGCAAAGAAGAGAATGAAAAAAAGAAAAAAGAGAAAAAAATGCAAAGATACAAAAATGCAAAAAGAAAAGAAAAGAAAAATGCAAAGAAAAAGAAAAGAATAGAAAAAGAAAGAAAAGAAAAACTAAGCTCGCAAGGTTGAAAACTCGCAACAGCGCCTTGGCAAAAGTTAGAGCATAAAAAGGAGAGGTTAAATACCCGAGTGTACCTTAATCCCGAACTACGTAAGGCTTGATTTCCATCTTTGGGATACGTAGGCAACTTCATCCTGAAGTCCAGCTGTAAAACAATTCAAATTCAATTGTGTCCATGTAATGGTTTTGACCATCCTTGCCTTCTCTGTATCCGAGAGTTCGATTGCAATCATCGCTCTGAGGACTGACTACAATGCTGCGGTGTGCCATTCAAACAAGGGGCAACTTTCCGCCATTCAACGCGTCATGCGTTATTCAAACAAGGGGCAACTTTCCGCCATTCAATGCGCTTCTGGTTGCCGTTCAAACAAGGCAACTTTCCGCCATGCATCTCTTCAAGCAGGCGGTTTTCCTTGGATTCGAGGTTGTCCATCTCAGGAGTAAGTTTCATGCTCGTTGAGCAGTGGCCGTTTGCAAAAATAGTTTTTGAGAATTTTTTCTGAGGTTGACTATTTTCTCGAAAATTATTTCATCTTTTCCAAAAACTGGACCATTTCTTGGACCCAAAAAGGAAAATTTTCAGTGCTCATAACCTAACTTGCATGATTTTAAATCAAAAATTGAACAAGCATGTTAATCTAATTCTCATGTTGGTCAAAATTGTTTTAGTAGAAAGCAAAAACAAAAAATGGTCAAAACGATGAACTAGGGGCACAGTTGAGTAAGGAGTCCTGTCTTTTCCCTGTTGTCAATGCATTTGCCAAAAAAGGGGGCACTCTACCTGCCAGAAGAGGGCACAACTGAAGCTAGAAAGGGCAGAAGGCTCTCTCACCCTCCAAGCAGCGAGGTATCAAGCCAAGTGCGAAACACGAACGGGAATGGATCAAGATATTCCACTCCCTCATCTTGGCAGATCTGATCACGTCCAAGCTCCCCGGCAGAGCATCATCAACCGGTGTCAGCTGCAGATTCGCTACACATTCATCTGCAAAGACAACCCTCTGTGGGAGGAATTCACTAGTCGCATGCGAAGAAGAAGAATCGTTAGAATACAAGCAAAAGCCCACAACTTTCTGCTTATCCATCAACCACCCAGGGGAGGGATGAAAAATGAGAGATTGAAGAATAGAGAGATGTGCGATGAGAGAAAAAGTGAGAAAAGGGCTTTTTCAGAAAACCAGAGCTTGAGGGCCGAATGATGTGAGAATCACAAATAAGAAAGGGTGGGAAACACTACCCGATGAAACAGGCTCCCTGTGCACGTCTGAATGTCGTGTCTTTTTGTTTTAGCTCGATCCTTGTTTTGAGTCGTTTCGAGTGTTACTCGATATGTCTAGGTTGTGTACCTTTGATTTTCTGTGTTAAGTCGTTTTTCTATGTCCAGTCGTAGGCTCAATACCTGGTCAAAAACTTATCTTTCAATTTCAAAAAACAAAATCATTTTGTGCTCCGAGTGTTGTGTCGTTCTCCACATTGTTCAAAACAGTATTTGTTCTTTCATAAAACCACAGGGTTCAACCCAAGTCATGTGAAAACAGTGAAACCAGGACCTATCTGAAGCTATGAGTTTCGGGCTGCAAAGCAAAAGCAAAAGAGGAAACTGTCGGGCATCTGAGTTTGTTCTAACTTCAGTAAGTTCCGAGACTATATTCCGGGTGTACCTCTTTAGGTCTTGCGTTGTTCAAGTATGAGTGTGCCTCTACCTCAAGCTCAAGATCAAGTCTACTTCAAGCCAGCATGGCGATCAGAAGTGCTCTCCCTGAGTGCCATTCCCTGCCAGAGGCATCTTGGCTGTGTTCGCAGTGAGTTCCTAGGAGACCAACTGCGACGGTGGAAACTAGAGTTCAATGGTCATGACCTAGAACGCAAAGGTTCGGGATTTCGAGACTAAAGTCTGGTTTAAATACCCGAGGCGTGTCCTCGCTTGAAATCAGATGGAAGCCCCATAGGTTGAGATAGCGTGTATGCACCTCAATTTCGATAATCAACCAACCTAGTCTCACCCCGTTGGAGAATAGGGAAAGTTGTGAATATGATCAGAAAACAAGCGGCCAGTAGCTCCTACGCATGTATGTTATCTCTCGCCAATTTGAACAGGTGTGCCCTTTTTAAGCCGAAAGCATGTTGTGAAGTCCTCTAAGAGGCAAATCAGAGGCACCAGAGTACATATTTGTCCCTCTATTGCATAGAGTGCGAGCTTTCATATACACGTTGTTGCATGCGCATCACAAGATCATTATGATTCATGCATAGAATATGCTTGTTTTCGATTCCGATAGAATATGCTTTACTTGTTTCATGCATAGAATATGCTTGCTTTCAATATTGCATAGAGAATGCCCCCATACTTGCATAGAAGATGCATTTTATCACACTTTCTTGTGCATTTTATCTCACTCGCACTGTCTTGTGCACTTACACTTTGTATCTCACTCGTTGCTTAGCGATCGCTACTGCTTAGTGCATTTCAAATCAATCGCTACTTTAGCGATCGCTACCGCTTAGTGCATTTCAAATCAATCGCTATTGTTTAGCGATCGCTACCGCTTAGTGCATTTCAAATCAATCACGCCATTAGCGTATCGCACTATCTTGTGCATTTCAAATCATTCGCGCTATTTTGCGCATCGCACTATTTTGTGCAGTTTACATTCACGCTATCTTGCGCACCTCAATCGCACTGTTTTGTGCAGTTTATCATTCACGCTATCTTGCGCACCTCAATCGCACTATTTTGTGCAGTTTACATTCGCGCTATTTTGCGCACCACAATCGCACTCTTTTGTGCAGTTTACCATTCGCGCTATTTTACGCACCTCCATCGCACTATTTTGTGCATTTCAAATCACTTACGCTGTTTAGCGTATCGCACTATTTTGTGCATTGTATCATTTGCGCTATCTTGCACGTCTCACCTGCACTTGTTAGTGCATTACATTTCACTCGCGCTATTTTGCGCATCGCACTATTTTGTGCACATTACTTGCATTGTGCATGCATTTTATCGCTATCTTCGCATCTCACCACTTGTTAGTGCGTTGCATCGCGCTACCTTATGACCTTACTTGTATCACATTGCTTTATGCATTCACTCACGACATTGCGTGTGTTACACTTTCGTAATCACATTGAATATATGTTGTTAGCATATTGTTCTTGTTGAATTTCTATTTTGCGTGCACGATATTGTATGTACGGTTCATTTGAGGTCGGTGCACTGCATTTAATCGCAAGCAGTATCGTATCTTCTCCGTGAGACGCGACGAATTGAATAATTCTCCGCATTCCTAACTGCATGAAATGTAGTTGTTGCTTTGCATTCTTGCTTAGAACTGTTGCATCTATTTGTTAATACTTGCTTCATTACAGCTTGCTGCACTTGCATGATCACCTGGCTCTGTGCATGTTGTTTTGCATTTTGCCCTCTGCCTGCGGGCACGTCTGCGGGCACATACATATCTTTGTTCATCTTGTATGATTGTCTAAGTCTTCGGCCTTGTCAAAAATGGGTCATCTCTAGGCTTTGACATTCACTCCCGTCACTTCTTGACTTCCGAGTTCTGTCAAAGAGGGGCAACTGTAGACACCCCATTTTTGACCGACCTTGAGACTCAGACGTCACGATTGAGCGCCGGTGATGTTGTGACATCAGGCTTTCGTTCAAGTCTCGAGTCGCGGCCAGGCGCCTGCCTCCGGACTTCCGAACCTCTTCTACCTTGTCTCAATTTGCGAACCGTGCTTTTCTCTGCTTTTCTTTCCGAGGGAAGGGAGTGGTCCCAGAGACCACCTCCTGGTGGCCGTGAGCTAATTTTCGTGGCCGTAGGCCATTTTGCCCATTTCGGAGCCCGGTTCCCGATTTTCGGAGCCGTCAGCCGTGTGCCTCGGTTCGGGACCACCCAACCATCTCTGTTTTCTCCGATTTTTGGCATGCACCTCTGTTTTATCAAACCGAGGGACACTGGGGCCCCTGATGCCCACTTCGTGGCCGTATGCCACTTCCGACACCTGCAGCCCATTTTCGGGACCCCGAAGCGGTTTTGGTCGAAGCTTTCATTTCGTGATCGGTTTTCTCCGATTCTTCGCAGGTACCTCTGTTTTACCATTCCGAGGGACACTGGGGTCGTAGATTCCCACTTCGCTGTTGAACACCACTTTCGGCACCTGCAGCCCATTTTCGATCCCGGCGCTTTTGGCTCCGGCGTTCATTTCTCATTAGTTTTGTTCAAATTTGGCGGTACCTCTGTTTCAACATCAGGAAGATCACCGGGGGTGGGAGGCCAGCAATTATCCCAGATAACCAGTTTCGCTCCTCCAGAGCCCGTTTTCTCACTTCCGGGCCAATGTTGAACACCCGGGGTATTTTCTTCCAACCAAAGCTACATATTTGTGATGAGGGACATGGAGGACCCTAAAAATATTGGTCGGCCAAGAATTATTTTTTTCATTTTTGAGCCTCTCCTTCAAGTCCAATGTTGTGCCTCCTACTTCAGAGTTGCCAAATTCCAACCATGGAACCTTGTTCTACACACAGGGGAGGACCCTAAAAATTTGTGGCCGGCCATTAATTCTTTTTTTCATTTTTGAGCCTCTCCTTCAAGTCCAATGTTGTCTCTCCTGGTTTACAGTTGCCAATTTTCAACCACAGGGTTGTGTTGAGGACACATGGGAGGACCCTAAGGTGCTATGGCCGGCCATTAATTCAACACTTTTTTTTTTGGCCATGGCCGGCCAATAGAGGTGGTGGCCGATCAGGTGGCCGGCCACCTTCCAAAATCACCTGCCGGCCACTTCGCTTTCGGCTCTTCACAGCTGTCCGGATATTTTTTGCAAAATATCCCTCTCCCCGGGGGATATTTTGGGAGGGAAATCTTGCCTCCATTTCCCTCCCCTTTTACACCTTTTCTTGCCTATTTAAAGGCTGGCCCTCCTCCTTCCCTAGGGTTACAAAAATTTGCTTCAAGAGTCTCTCTTCAAAAGCCTTCATTTCCATAGCCAAAATTCAAAAAACCTTCAAGTCCTTAGGCCATTCCTTCATCAACCCTTAGCACCATCATCACCATACCATTTCCAGCAGCAAAGGGGTGTTTTCCAGTGGCCAAGAAGCAACAAATTCAAGCCAAGAGGTAGCAAAAGTTGGATCTTCAAGGGTAAGTCTCAAAATCCATCTTTGTGACATTTTCTTGCTTCCTATTTCTACCCTACTTTCCTACTGTTTTGGGCTTTGACCCCTACTGTTTTTGTGCTTATTTTGAGCCCCTCTACAACTTTGTAGAAGGGCTCAACCTCATTTGGTATCTCTTTCATATACTTCTTTCAATACCACTTTTTAGGCCATAAAATTGCATGCTTTATTTGGCTTTTGAGTGGTCTGATTTCGAGCATACTATATACTGTGGGTGGGCTTATTTTGAGTCCCTATTCAACATTGAAGAAGGGCTCCATCATTTTTGGTGACTCTATCATGCATTTCCTTTGTAAATCCTCCAAATTACCGTAAACTTGCATGCTATTTTTAGCTTATGTGAATTTATTTTTGGAGCATTCTATAAACTTATTTTGAGCATATTTTGTGTCCCTCTACAACATTGTAGAAGGGACCAATCTTGTTTGGTGTCTCCATGAATGGCTTCTCTTTGTATCTCTCTTTGGTCATGTTTTGCATGCTTTGTTAGACTTATTTGGCTCCGGATTTCAGCCTTCATCAGGCTTAGAAAGAGCCTTATTTTTGTCTCCTTGTCTTGCTTTGTTCAGGGCCTTAAGCCACTTGGTGAATATTTTTGGTACTTGTTTTGTAATCCATCGGATTTTCCGTAAAATTGCATTCTTGTTTAGGCCATCTTAGCTTCTGATTTCAGCCTTCATCAGGCTTAGAAAATGTCTTGTTTTGGTCTATTCTTCAAGTTTTATTAAGGGTCTTAAGTTGTTTGGTCATTGATTATGATACCTCTCTTTATAACCCTCTTTTGACCCTTATTTTGCATGCTATGTTTAGTATATCTACACACTGTTTTGGGGGATGTCATCTACTGTGAATGTGAATATTTTTGGCTCATCTTTATTGTTGTAGAACTGATTTTTTGGTTTTGATCATGGTAGATACCACTTGCTTTGTAATTCCTCTTTTTCCGTATTTTTGCAAGCTATTGTTGTCATATATATGCTTACAATTTGGCCATGTTTTGTACTGAAAGATGCTATTTTTGGGGCTGCCTTGCTACTGTTTTTTCTGTCATGTGCCAATTTTGCATGTTTAGCATAGCCAGAGGCCATTTCGGCACTTAGAATTGCATTTCGATGATTTCATGCATTGATTGTCATTTCGTATAATTTGGGCTGTTTTCCCCTTTATTTAGTGGCTGAAATTTGGTTTGCATGCTTGCATATCATTTCCCATGTCATTTTATGCCTTAATGCATTGCCTCGGTTTGCGTGCTGGTACGACTTCGAGGCACTCTGCTTTCATTCATCGGCATCCCATGTGAGTGCGGCTGAGGCCCTCTCATGTTGGTATAAGCCCAATTTGCATTTCGCATGTCATTCCGCATCGCCTCGGTTTGCGTGCCCGCGGGCACGCATTTCGAGGCAGCTCTTTTTTATCCAATGGCAGCTTATGTGAGTGCGGCTGAGGCTCTCTCATGTTAGTGTAAGCCCAATTTGCATTTTACATCTCATTTCTGTACCATTTTCATGCCTTAGTGCATTTCCTCGGTTTGCGTACCCGTGTGCACGCATTTCGAGGCATCTCCTTTTATCATTATGGCAGCCTATGTGAGTGCGGCTGAGGCTCTCTCATGTTGGCGTAAGCCCATCACTGCATTCCATATGCCATTTTATGCATTCCTCGGTTTGCGTGTCCGCGGGCACGCATTTCGAGGCAGCTTTGTTTTTTTACCCGACGGCCTCCTATGTGAGTGAGCTGAGGCTCTCCCATGTTGGTGTAAGCCCATCGCGGCATTCCGTGTGCCATTTCATTCTCATTTTATCATCGCCTCGGTTTGCGTGCCTGTGGGCGCGCATTTCGAGGCACTTCGGTTGTATCCGATTTTCTCATTTTATCATCGCCTCGGTTTGCGTGCCCGTGTGCACGCATTTCGAGGCACTTCGGTTTTACCCGATTTGCATTTCATATCATCGCCTCGATTTGCGTGCCCGTGTGCACGCTTTTCGAGGCGTCTCATTTTCATCTCATTTTCATAGCATTGAGCATGCTAGGTTGTATATTAGTTGCATTTCATGCATATCATGCATATTGCACGGGAAACGAGACGCGTTTTGCACTCCGAGTAACGGAACGAGTCTCAATTCCCAAGTCACCACCACTCCGGATTACCCATGATGGAGTTAGGTTTTGTTGTAGCATCCATCTGCATTCATCCCATATTGAGTTGTGCAATCCGGTTCCTCGGCCATCATGCATCGCTATGCGTGATTGGTGGCACGAGGATCGAGGCATGCATATATTTGTGAAAATACATTGCTATGCCCTTTCACGCTCTCGCTATTCAAAAAACCGGACCAACAACTTTTCAGAGTCCGCGCATTTAGAAATACCGCAACAGAGGCTAATCGGGCATCCCGATGGATTTCGCCCGGCGATCCGAGATATACTATTCATCGAGTAAGGCAGCCCACGGCTGCGTGCTAGTTCTGACTTTCTTAGTTTAATTTGTTAATTAATTAGAAATTTGTATATTATTTCGGACTGTAATATTCTTTCATTTCGGGTCTGTATTATTATTTATTCGGACCCTCTGCGCGAGGGCACAACTGTAATAAGGGTGTGTGAGTGTGATGTATGTCTTCCAACCCCCATTTCTTTCTCCCTTTTATTTATCCGCTACAATGGTTAGATATAGGGCATATTTTAATTAGCATACAGTATGACAGCATGTTTGCATCATTCATCTGTTTTACATGCACCGGGCTCGGCACATCATACAAACTGCATTGGTATTTCAATTCCAAATTGAATACATGTTAGTTGTTGCATTTCACATGCCATGTTTAGAACAGCCGAGCCTGCTATAGTTGCATTTTGCATGCGTTGCATTAGGCATTTTAGCACATTTAGGATCATGCATGATTTCTAATCAGTTTTCTGTTTTGGCTTGGAGTACTCGGTAAGTTTTTATGCTTTAGCATCCTTGCATGCGTGTGAGTGCTGCCATGATAGCATGCTTACTATGAGGCTATGTGCTTATATGATATAGCTGCCTTGAATGCCTGTGGGTGGAGGTTGAGTTATCTGAATTGGGACAATTCATCGAATGTTTGTTTTAAGCCCACTAGATAGTGGCAAAACCGTTGTTTTCTAAGCCCACCCGAGGGTGGCAAATCCGCGTCTTAGCCTACCTGCGGGTAGCACCATCAAACCATTTTCAAACAAACAAACATGAAGCGTTTTGTTCCAATTCAGGCGACCCAGTCTATACTTGTATGCTGTGCGCATCACATAGTAACCTAGGCTAATAAACAGAATAAGAACTCACAATGTCTTCAAAAACAGATATCATGGTTAGTAGAGGCCGGTCTTTGACCGGGCGAGAGGGGGTGCTCACGATGTGACCTTCCCTAATCGTACCCAAGTTCCCGAGCCAACTTTGGTGATGACGAACACGTGGCCTTTCGGCACCGAGTCAGGGTTTCCTAAATTTCCCATTTTCAAATATTTAGGTGGCGACTACATATCCGCAAACCATCCATGTTTGGCACTTCTTTCAAAAAATCTGTTTTCCTTCAAAACGATTTGCCGAATTTGGACTCTTTGGTTCAAGATTGAGAACCGCAACAAAATCAAGTCGAATAGCGAGGTCCCCATGAGGCGTTATTACCGATCCGTGCATTCAAGTATACTAACATGAAATACGTCATGCACTCCGGATAACTGCAGCGGCAAGGCTAAACGATAGGCAACCTCACCATTCCTCTCAAGGATCTCAAAGGGACCGATAAACCGAGGGGACAACTTACCACTCTTCCCGAACCTCATCAAATCTTGCCTAGGTGATATTTTCAGAAAAACATGATCACCCGCCTCAAATGCCAAAGGCCTCCTTTTACGGTCGGCATAACTCTTTTGGCAACTCTGGGCTATCACAAGCCTCCTACAGATAAGCTCAACCTTCTCCGTCGTTTCCCTCACCAACTCCGGGCCCAACAAAGATGTATCACCCACCTCGGCCCAACAAACTGGAGACCTACACGGTCGGCCATACAAGGCCTCAAACGGTGCCATACCGATACTCGACTGAAAACTGTTATTGTAGGCAAACTCCACCAAGGGCAAGTGCCTCTCCCACGTCCCACTAAAGTCAAAAACACAACCTCAAAGCATATCCTCAAGGATCTGAATAGTACGCTTGGACTGCCCATCAGTCTGAGGATGATACGCCGTGCTAAAGGTCAACTTAGTGCCCAAGGCACTTTGCAAACTCTGCCACAACCTAGTAGTAAAGCGAGGATCTCTATCAGAGACGATCGACACTGGGACTCCATGCAACCTCACTATGTCCCGAATATACAAGTCAGTAAGATGATCTACCGAATCTCTCATGCACATAGGAATAAAGTGCGCTGACTTAATCAATCGGTGTACAATCACCCAAATAGCATCACTACCCCGCTGAGTCCTCGGAAGACCTACAACGAAGTCCATAGTGACATGCTCCCACTTCCACTCAGCAATAGGCAAGGGTTGCAACAAACTCCCTGGCCTCTGATGCTTGGCCTTCACTTGCTGACAAGTAAGGCACTTAGACACGAAAACTGCCACATCCTTCTTCATACCTCGCCACCAAAACTGACGACCCAAATCACGATACATCTTAGTGCCTCCCGGATGTACCGCAAGGCGCGAATGGTGAAACTCTCGGAGTACGTCCTCTCGGCAAGACTCCGGCATAAACAAACAGTCTCGGTATCTCACACTCTGGTCGGGATACACCGCCAAACCCTTCTCAACCTTCCCACTGGAGATCTTTTCTCGGAGGGATTCTTCCTCAAGGTCACCTCTCTGTGCCTCTAACACTCGATTCACAAGTGTAGGCTGCGCAACGACGGAAAACAAGGACGCAGTCTCAACGGATTCGCCCAGAAGCAAATCAAACTCGCCAAGTGCACCCAACATCTTCCACTCCCGGATGGCTATACAAGCTACATCACTAATGGATTTCCTACTAAGGGCATCGGCCACAACATTGGCCTTTCTTGGGTGATAGTGCAACTCGAAGTCGTAGTCCTCAATGAATTCCATCGACCTTCTCTGCCTCAAATTCAAGTCCCTCTGTGTAAACAGATACTTCAGACTCTTATGATCCGAGAATACCTCAAATCTCTCACCATAAAGGTAGTGCCTCCAAATCTTTAGGGCAAAGATCACTGCTGCTAACTCTAGGTCATGGGTAGGGTAATTCCTCTCGTGTATTTTCAACTGACGTGAGCCATAAGCTACCACTTTCCCCTCTTGCATCAACACACAACCCAAACCCTCTCGTGAGGCATCACAATAAACCGCATAACCCAAACCTCTCTTCGGAATAATCAAGACCGGAGCGATGGTCAATCTAACCTTTAGCTCTTGGAACGACTTTTCACAAGTCTCACTCCATACAAATTTGACCCCTTTCTGCGTCAATCTAGTCAATGGCGAAGCTAGCCTGGAGAAATCCTTCACAAACCGGTGGTAATACCTAGCTAATCCCAGAAAACTGTAGATCTCAAAAACACTCTTAGGCTGTGTCCAATCTTGCACTACCTCTATCTTGGATGTATCAACAGACACTTCTTCCCCGGAAACCACATGGCCTAAGAACTTGATCTCTCCTAGCCAGAACTCACACTTCCCAAACATGGCATACAGCCTATGGGCTCTAAGCAACTCAAGCACTACTCTCAAGTGTTCCTCGTGCTCCTCCTCAAATGGTGAATAAATCAGAATGTCGTCCACGAAGATGACTACAAAACGATCTAAGAATTCCCGGAAGATTCGGTTCATCAAATCCATAAACACTGCCGGTGCGTTGGTGAGCCCAAACGGCATCACCAGAAACTCGTAACGGCCATACCGCATACGGAATGCCGTCTTCAGAATATCCTCCTCCCTGACCCTCAACTGGTGGTAACCCGATCTCAAGACTATCTTAGAGAAACAACAAGAACCCTTCAACTGGTCAAACAGATCATCTATACAAGGCATAGGGTACTTATTCTTAACCGTAGCCCGATTCAATTTCCGGTAATCGATACAAAGTCTAAAGGCACCATCTTTCTTTTTAGCAAAGAGGGTCGGTGCTCCCCACGGCGAAACACTAGGGCGAATAAAACCTTTATCTAGCAACTCCTGGAGTTGAATCTTCAACTCACTCAACTCGGCTGGGGCAAAATGGTAAGGTGCCATAGAAATCGGCACTGTGCCGGGCACTAAATCAATAGAGAACTCTATCTCTCAATGATGTGGCAAATTGACAAGATCCTCGGGAAAAACATATGAATACTCGCAAACCACTCTCAGCAACTCAACCCCGATCTCATTACACTCACTACTCATAAGGCTAGCGAGAAGACCGCTAAGCTCACTCTGCCCTCGCGGATCATACCCCGGTGGCAACACACTACCAACCTGATCCCCTAAGAAATGAAAACAATCCCCGCTCACGTTACATACTGTGACCCTCTAGCGATAGCAATCAATAACAGCCCGGTATGACGATAACCAGTCTATACCCAAAATAACGTCAAAACCTGACATAGGCATAACTACAAAAGGAAATGGAAGTCGGCGATCAGCTACCTCTATATCACAACCTCTACACCCTTGTTTCAAAATCAACTCATCCCCAACAGGTGATACAACACAAATAGGAGATGCTAACTGTGCCAACTCCAAACCCAAAACAGATGCAAATGCAGCAGATATAAAAGAATGGGATGCACCCGTATCGATCAACACATTGGCAACCGAGTTGCAAAACAAGAAGGTACCTCTCACAACCGATGGAGTCGGTACAAGATCCTGTGTGGTAACAGCATACATGCGCCCTGAAGGCCCCTGATCTACCTGCTCACCTCTAGGAGCAAAAGACTGCTGCACAGATTGGGATGACGAAGCTTCTGGATTGGCCCTCGAGGCCTGCACAGACTGAGTTGGCTGAAAACTCTACGTCTGCCTAGTACCAGACGCCCCCGAAGTGTCACTCAACTGCGGGCAGTACCTCTTCAGGTGCACCGCCTAACCACACTGATAGCAAGACAGTGACTGACCCCTGCCCTAACTCTGGCCCTAAGGTCGAGCTGATGATGAAGCTGCTCTCTGACCTCCTCCCCTCTGTGGGCAAGCTGGAGACTTGTGGCCCAACTGACCACATTTGTAACATGTCACCTCTCCCTGACTACCTTTCCCAGAACTTGCGCTCGGCACTGGAAAGGTAGATCTAGCAAAACCGCCCTAAGACTGCTGAAGGTTAGAACCCCTCTATCTCCTGCCATCACCCTGGTCGTCCTGACTCCTCTTGGAGCCTCTCTGCCCCTCCTCCTGCATCATAATCTCCATATGCGCCGCAGCGTCTATAAGACGTCCATAATCTCAAGTCATAGACCCTCCAACTCTCATCTTGAGCTCGTGCCTCAACTTCCGCTCAAACTCAATGCAACGGCGTTCCTCGAACGCCACAAGCTCAGGTGCAAACCTGGACAAACTAGTAAAAGTGGCCTCAAACTCGGCCCGATCCTCGGCTTCTCCTGGCAAATGGAGATAAGTACTTCTCTTGGAAAGCATCCACAAAAGCCTCCTATATGCCACCAATACGGCCTCTCATGAACTTCCACCACTAACCCGCATCCCCCTTAAGCTGGAAAGATGCCAAGGTCACTTTCAATGCTCTGTCTTCGATGCCAAGCATCTCAAACGTCTTCGATGCCAAGCATCTCAAACATCTTCGTCATTTGTTCTAACCACTCGTCCGCCTTAAGTGGCTCCTTCGGATCCCCGACAAACTCATCCGGATTAGACCGGAAGAACTCCCTTTTTAGAAAGGAAGGCCTTGCATCAACAACCTGGGCCTGAACTAGATTCTCAGGTCTGAGAATGCCCATAGACTCCCTCAAAGCCCCCGCTATCTTGCGGGGCAAAACACCCATAGCCTGCTGACCTGCTGGCTCGGCCACATTGGCCTGGCCAACCCCCTCCTACTGCGCCGGAACATCCTCCGGCATAGGCATCTCTTGCCTACCATGCCTACCACGCCTACCACCTCGTCCTCGTCCTGACATCCTAATAAAGGTAATGAAGACATTAGCACATTCACAAATGTGCCGAAGCTACAACACTCGCGTCCTAATACATGGACAACTGTAATTCATTCCACGTAAGCACATAATCACATAAGCACTTACGAATTTCATTTCAGGATAGTGACAGTCACGAGGCGTTACTAGAGTTCCGGTTAGAAACAGCATTGATCAAGTGCGTTTCCAGCAAGACTCACAGAAGCCTAAGGATGCAATCAACATCCTAGAAACCAAATCCCATACCCTTATAGTCACATAAACATGTTATCACATAAGCACATAACATTACACATAAGTCTCTAACAAGCAAGACAAACCCATTGTGATACTAATCACTTCCCACGTACCCAAAGTATTCAAACCCGGTACGCTCTGATACCAAGTTGTAACGCCCTCAAAATAAACCCATAAATCATACAATGTTGACATGTTTAGACATAAGAAAATAAAGCATAATTACATTCCATCATAGTATTCATTACAAAATGTATTACATGTTGACAACAAAAGTAAATGCCCTATGGGCTTACAACTTCCCAAGTCAACACTTGGTTACAAAAGGAGTACTAACTCGAAACACAAGTAAGCCCTTGGCTTGATATACATGTAATAATAAAATGTAATCACAAAAGATGTCCCAGACACTAAGCCTCTCAAGCTACGTCCTTGGAGGTGGCATGCTACCTGTACCTGAAAATGATGTCCCATATAGGGTGAGCCAATGCCCAGTAGAGATATGCTAAACATAATATAAGCAGTAACTAAAACATTGGGCATTGATAAATGTTTAACTCATATGAATCAATTCATAAACCATTTCAATTACATGACAAAAGTGACCATGTTTCATTCCATTTTCCATTTCTTATCCAATTCTCAATTCATAACTATGGCTCAGAACCTACCCAAACAATTTGATTGAGATCACATCTCATATTAATAGTATTTCTACTTCAGATGAGATAATAACTCATTTTAAACATTTCACACTTCATAACAGATACACATTTTGGTGCTGTATCAACAACAATCAAGACGATACTTCCATCACTTCACAAATGATACACATTTTAGTACTGTATCAATGTCAAACAAAAACACTTCCATACTTCACAAATGATACACATTTTAGTTCTGTATCAATGGAGTCCATCCCCTATCTCCTTCCAAACAATATCTGGTTTAGAGGTCCATCCCCTATCTTCCCCTAAACCGTGGAGTACATCCCCTATCTCCTCACACACAACACAATGTATATAAACACATATCATATACATAATCAAATCAATACATAAAATTCATGTATTATATCAACCGCCATATTTGATGGCATACTCATATTGATTAGTTTTAGTTTGCCTAATCATCATACATTGTCTACAACAATCAAGACTACCCTCCACCGGTAGCCCAAAGCAATTATTTCTAAATAGATAATAATTTCATCCAACAGATAAATTATCAAAAATTTCCAAGGTAAGTGATTTATAATTCCAACTTCATCATTCTATCTCATAATGAGTCAAATTTCATACTCTTCAACTTAATTTCATATTTCCATAACATTCCCCAATTAATTGTATAAATTAATTTATAACAAAAATTAGGGTTTTCTTCTCTCTTTCTCAACTTTGGACTAAAGCCGCAAACATCAACAACCAACAACAATACCATCATTTTAAGACCCAAATTACATATTTATGAGTCAAAATAATAAAACCCCTTTTTCATGTCTTTGAAACCCTAACACCCAAAATTACTCAAATCAAACCATTTATACAAAAAGCTCAACATCTATGTTAAAGCATATAAAAATGAGTAGGAATCCCTACCTCAAATTCGGAGCTCAAAGGGAGAAGATGAGGAATTTCGAGATGCTCCAAACTAAGAAATTTTCAGATCAAAATGAAGAGCGAGATCAACTCCACACTTTTTACAAAGGCCAAAGGTGAGGAGATCACTCCTACTAGATCAAACCCTAGAGAGAAAGTTGAGTTCTAGAGTGAGGTGCTCTCCAATGGAGGTTTTGAAAAAGTAAGAGAGACAAAGGAAATCAAAAAGTGATCCAAAAAGTGAAATCTCGGATTGATATAAAAGTCGCCCCGCTCGAGCGTCAGACACAAACTCAAGCTCGAGCATCAAAAGCGCTGCTCGAGCGTCGATTGCACACTTCCAAAAGTTTTGCAGACCATGGTCCCCACTCAAGCGTCAAACTCCCCGCTCTAGCGGAGGAACAAAATCAAAGGGTCACGCTCGAGCGTCAAAACTCCCGTTCGAGTGTCTGAAGACCTGCAGAGAAAATACTGGGAGATGGAAAATCACGCTCGAGCGTCAAAACTCCCGCTCGAGCAGAGAAGCAACAACAAAGGGCCCGCTCGAGCGTCAAAATTCCCGCTCGAGCGTGAAGGCCCAATTCTTGGCATCAACTCTAGGTTTCAAAACACAACCAACCTGTTCTAAACCTGCCCAACACAACCCAAGACTCAAATACAAAGAGTAAAGGATGGAAATGAGAATGAGACAACAACACATCCACGGAACCGAGTCCGGAATACAATAAATAAAGAGAGGAAGAACCAGGATCGCTATAAAAATGAAATATGAGAAGTCTAATTTTATACTCAATTTTTAGATTATGGATTTGATTTATAAATTTCAATGTGGAATTATTGTGGGAAAATGTGACAAATCTGTGCTACGTAATGTCTTGTAATTTTACAGAATTATTTATAACTTATTTTGGGAAGCTTTTTGAAAAATGACCATAACATATTTGTTGAACATTCCAGAGAATTACATGAATTTTAAAATTGTGTAAACAATTTATTTCTAATTTTAACCACGAAGACTATGTTTTGAAAATTCTGGGCAAAATATTAAAGAATGAAGATTACCAATTCAATTATTTATTAGAACTAAAAATTAAGTGTTGTGCTAATTAATATATTTAATTAGATATTGTAAATTAGTAGTTTATGCATGTGTGTTGTTGTGATTTATTTTAATATTTAAAATTATTATTTCACAACATGACTTGATTTAACTATTCACAATAATTTGTAAACATTGATGCATTATTGTAGAACGTATGTTTTAATATTTTTTGTTGAAAATTGTATTAAAATGGTATAATATTGATTATGATCTAATTTGTAATTATTACTGATTATTATGAAAATTAATTAAAATGATCAACGATCTGTACAAAATTAATGAATGACGGTTAATACCGGTTGTTCAGGGTGAGCCCTGGTTTTGAGAATTCTTACATAATTTGTGTTTCGAAACCCTAAGATGGCACAAGACTTATTTGAACCTTTATCAGTATTCGATTTTGGAATAACGGTGGATGTGCAAGTGGCACATAGGGAGATTACGTATCCCTGGCAGACCATTCCCTTGTGGCAAACAATGGATGCCACTACTTGGGTATGTAACTTTGGACGTGAGCATCCCTGGTAGTTACAGTTGGAAACACTTGAATATTTTACTAAAAGGGGGTTTCAAATTAACCGTGGCCATGGCTTAGTGGTAAGTTAAATCTCTTTGGTGTGATTTCGAGTGTCACCTAATTTATTGAAATTGTTGAAATTATTTTAATGGTTATTATATGGTTATATCATATTTATAATCCTATTATTTTTCTCTGAAAAAAAAGGTAGGTTTGTTTTGTTTTCTTACTATGTTACAAAGCTCATGGCATATGTTTTGTTGCCCTAACATTTTATGCTAGGTTTTGGCGAGGAAATAACTGAAGCTAAAAATGGAGTTGACACTAACATTGAGCCTTGGCTGACTTGAAGCCACGACTAGAGCCGACTAAATTTTATTATCTTATGTATTAGCTATTAGCTATTAAGGACTTTACAATTTTGTTTGATGTTGTATTTGGATAATTTTAAGTTTTTATTTAATGTTGTTTGAACATTTGGTTATGTACGAGAGTTGGAATTTCCTGTTAAGATGTCAATTTTTTATTTTATTAAGCCATTTTGTTTATTTAATTTCCCTTGATGTTCCAAAAGTTTGGGCGTTACAATTTGATATCAGAGCTTCTATTGAGAATTCCTTGAGACCTTGGGAATCCTTAGAGCTTACATTTTTTTGTATGAATTACTTGTGGTTATATCTAGTGTTTTTCTTCCTACCATATGAAGCAAATCCTTTCAATTTGAAGGACGACATACCTACTAGAAGAAAATGGATAATTGGATGAAGAACTTGGCTCCGACCCAAGGAAGAGCTTTAGGTTTGAATAGGAATGGTGTGAAGATATATAATCTCAATTGAAGCATAGAGTCACGAATTCCAGAAATAGGTTTATATGACTTATATTTTTCTTACAAGCCTCGTGCTAATCATGATAACTATCTTAACTTAATCCTTAGTTGTATGCTTGATTTGAAGTCATATCTTCAAATGTAAAATCATCACTACCCTGTCATAATTGAACGAATCCAATTTGGCAAATGAAGATCAATTGGCAACCTTTGAGTCTCGATTATTGTATCTAGTATAAGGTTTTCTTGGAAACCAGTTGCTTTCTTTCAATCTTTACTAAGTGACGAATATTGGATGTTTAGTTTGAAATGTGAATGACCAACGCAGTTTCAAGTCAAATAACTAGTTTGGTCACTACTTTCATAACTTTGACTACACTGAAGTCTAAAACCATTATGTCATTCATTCTATTGTACATTTTATTCAAATTCCATTTGAATCCTTGTGTTAATTGATACTATTGTTATTGCTACATAGTATTATTTTATTCTGCCACTTCATATTCTTTCATCTCTACTACATGTGCACCAACCTTAGGTTTAAAGTTAGAGTAATTCAAAATAGTCATGAGTGTAGGAATACCATTAGGTAGTTCGATTTGAGTAGATTTTGTGTTTAAGTTATGTGATTTGAAAGTTTTTGACTTGCAACCTAAAAGTTATTGAAATGTCATACTTTGACGTAATCCTAATAAACAAATAAATTAGTTGTCAGTCCATCGAGTGATTATCAAATGTTATTGTAAGGCAGTGACATCAAACTCTTCTAATGGTAAGCTTTTCTAATTTAAGGGGGATAGACAAGATATTTTGTTCTCGACGTGTCATGAATAAGGGAGGAACAACTAGTTAGATGGTTGGTCAGTTTAATCTAGGAGGATAAAGATCGAAAGGATTTGGGACTCCCTCTCATGATGTGCGAATATGCAGACATTTCTGCTAAGTAACTACCAAAATTACCTTCAAAGTGTGAGCTAGCTTTTATGATTGAACTGAAACCTGGGACGTCATCAATATCCATGGCACCATATCATGTGGCGCTAGCAAAACTTTGAGAATTGAAGATGCAATTCCAAGAATTATTGGATAAAAAGTTCATCAGACCTAGTATGTCTCCATCGGGACACAATTGACAAGACAATTGAGTCACTACTGAGAATAGATGACTTATTTGATGAGTTGAAAGATTCAAAATGTTTATGCAAATCGATATCAAGTCTCAATACAACCAACCATGTGTCAAAGAAAAAAGAAACATATCAAAAACTACGTTTCGAACCTATTATGACCATTATGAGTTCGTGGTAATACCCCGTTTGACAAATACATTAGGTGTATTCATGAGCTTAATGAACAAAATATTCACGCCTTACTTAGCTCAATATGTAGTAGTTTTCATCAATGACTTTTTTGTGTACTCACGATCAGAGGAAGATCAGGAGCAATATTGGAGTTGTTTTGCAAGTTCCAAAATAGAATGAGTTGTATGCCAACTAGTAAATGCAAATTTTGGTTTAAGAAGTAAAGTTCTTAGGTCATATTGTGTTTGAATCAGGAATATGAGTGGACCCTCCGAAAGTAGAAGCAGTAATGGAATGGATACAACCTAAGAATACATTTGAGATCCGTAGTTTCTTGGCATTTATGGGTTATTATTGTAGACACCCAATTTTTGACCACCCACAAAGCTCGAGCGCTTTGCCCGGTACACTCGATGATGAAAGTGGTGTTGTGCGTATTTTGAGGTCTCAATGAAGGGGCCATGTTTAAACTTGAAAACAATCCCAAACCTTCGATATTCCCATTGATTATACCCCAGAAATTCATTTTTACACATTATGCCACCCTGTGCTGAGTCTGAAGTAGAAAAATAGGGGATAACATTGAGGCTCGGTCGTGCCTCATTGAGGACCGGCCTTAGTAGTGAGATACTGCTTTGATGCGGGTGGGAGCCTACATTGTCCATTTTTGAAGATATTTATGACCCCTCTTGCTCAAATTCTATAAAAACGAAGTTGTATCTCTGTTTTGAGGGTTGAAGAATTTCTATAAAGCCTATACACCTTCTTGAGAGCTCCTTCTTCTTTTGCAAGCAACCTTTGAGCAAGCTTACCACCTTGAACCTATATCCATACACCATATAAACCTTCACACGTTAGCCTAGGAACCTTGGTTGAGCCTTGAACATCACAATTCAAGCTTGAGAGTGTGTTTGGACTTAGTTTGATTCACAAACACAAAGCTATCTTTATCAAGAGGTATAAGCTTGATATTTTCTCTCTTGCTTTCACTTCTATCATTTACTATCAAGTTCTTGTATTTTTTGTGTTGTTTTGATCTCCCTTCAAGTGTTTAAGTTTGGGTTTGGAGAGCTACCAAAGGGTAAAGAGAGTTAACACTCTTTCTTACACCTTCACCTATAGCTCAAACCCTTGCTCTTATACTTTTTTTCTTTTCTTTCTAAATTGATTTTAGAGTTAAAAAGAGGCTAAAAATCATGTTTTGAGGTTTCAAAAGTGGAGGGGTTAGTCACCCCTCCTTGTTCATGCTTACTAGCCTTGTTTTCCTTCTTTGTTGTTTAGCTTTTTAGGTTCTTTCCATGCACTTTGAGCAACTGTTTTTCATCTATTAAGGGCTGTTTTAGGGCTATCCTAGGTTGTTTAATTAATTCACGCTTTGATTAGTTTGGTTGTTGTCTCATAAGTTTGCATACATAGCTTGTTGAATATTGTCCTTAGCTTTTCTTTAACTAATTTCCATGTTTAAGAACCTCATTTTAATAATCAACTTACCATTCATTTCTTTCATTTGAGAGTTATTTCAATTGGTTGACGGTTATTCAAAACATGAACTAGAAATCTATGCTAAATGGCTTAATCTCTACCGAGGCTCATTGTCAACGGCGTAGTCTCTTTTCCATGTTGAGAATCACTTTCCGTTTGACATACTTCTCACTTAGTGGACGTAATCTTTAGTGGATGTAACAATCATCTTGGACTTAGTGGATTAAAGGATGGCAAAGACTAATGAATTTGGCTTAAAATGAACTAACCCATATAAAGAAAATAAGTATATTAATTGGGTTCAGCCGGACATTATGTCGAGTCTATCATGTCAAGGGTCGTCATATGTTAATCCATGATGTTTTGATGAACCTTGAAGTGTCTCTACCTCCCTCTTTAAGTTCACTCTATGATAGGAGGGAGGGGTGGTTGTTGTTCATTGCATTTATTGATCTTTGTTCAAATTGTATCCAAAATCATCAAGCAATCAACTTGCTGATTGATGGTTTTGGAAACAATTCCAACCTTCTCTTGAGGCTTTCCCATGACAGAGAAGTGTAAGGGGGACAAACAAAGTTCAGAATAACTCTGTCTGCACTATTTTCACTTCAGAGCACAAAATAGGATTTTGCATAAAATTAAGGCACGACCGACCTTATTTAGGCCCGGTCGGGCCTCATTGTGGCACGGTTAGCCATCAATGTTTGGTCAGCAGTATGTTTTGCAGACAACAAAGGGCAGTGGCTGAAGGTGAAATAGAGCAGGCCTAGGCAGATAGAGCTGTTCTTGGACACTATTCAAGAAACCCTTGTGCATCCTTGCTTACATCAATGTTATAGATTAACACTCCAAGTATTGTTGCAATTGTTATTATTATCATTGTTGTAATTAGTCTTGTTAATTATTAGTGTTGTAATTATTATTATTGTTTATTTGTAATTGTTATAGCTAGTTAGCTTAAATAGCTAGTTTATTTATCATTATCCTTGTTGTAATAAAGTAGTTAGTTGGTTAATTCTTTAATTTATTCATTTAGATTTGTAATAATTAGTTTAATTCGAACTTTCAGACTTTGATCCGCATCGTCTTGTACGAGGGCCAACATGTAATAAGTTGTATGTCTTCCAACCCCACATCTTTCTCTCTTTTACTTACTTGCTTACGATGGTTAGTTTAGAACATCATTTTTTAAACTTAGCATTCTTATGCTTTGCATCCATTGTCTTGCATGCATCCAAGGTTCAGCTCATCATACTAACCCAATATCAATGTTCAAATTCATTGCTTGAATACGTGCTTTATCGTATGTCTTGAATGGAATCATATGCCATGCTCATAGCTCAGTCTATAAATTACATAATGTGTGCATTGCATTTAGTCATATTGCATTAATTAGGAGCATGCATATTTTTCTAATTATTTTTCTTTGTTTTGGCTCGGGGTACTAGGTGAGTAATTTTAAGTTTTAGCATCTCGCATTGAATGTTTGTGTTGCCATGCCAAGCATACTTCCATGAGGCTAATTGCTTAAATGATATAGCTATTTGAATGCCTGTGGATGAAGGCTAGTTGCTTAAATTGAGATAGTTTGATTAATGTCCATTTTTTTAAAGCCCACTTTTTCAAGTGGCATATTCACAAACTCTTTTCAAGATAGAAACATGAAATCAAATATTTCAATTCTTGCAAATTAGTTTATACTTGTGTGCGTCACATAGTAAAAATAACTAATAAAACCAAAATAAGAGCATATAACATAAATAAAAATTACATCATGATTAGTAGATGCCGATCTTTGATCAGGCGAGTGGGGTGCTCAATTCATGACCTTCCCTTCTCATACCTAAGTTCTCACGCCGAGACAATCTTGGTGGTAACGGACACGTGGTCTTTGGCATGAGTCATGGGTTTCCTAATTTTTCCAAAAATATTTAGGTGGCGACTCTATATCTGGCCAAGCATTACATTTTTGGCATTTTGATTCAAATATTGATTTTTCAAAAGAATTGTCGGATTTGGACTCTTTTGTGTTTTCACTGTTTCACATTGCACTTTATGAAATCAGATTCAGAACTACGGGAGTTTGAACTGTAGAGCTAGTCATCTTCCAAAAGGAGCACGAAAAGTCGAGCTACTATTATAAAAGGTTCATAAAAGACTTTTTCAAATTAGCCAAGCCAATGACTTGTCTGGCATATAAATGAGTAATGTTTAAATGGGACCAAACTTGTGAGCAATCGTTTCAAGAACTCAAGAAAAGAATAACAAGTGCTCCTATACTAATTATAGCTGAACTTGACATTGGGTACTCATTTTATTGCGATGCTTCTAAAGAGGGATTAGGAAGCGTATTAATGCAAAATGGAAAGGTAGCTAGTGGCCTAAGGGTCAAGGTAATTGAAGAATCATGAGAAGAAGAAGAAAAAAAAAACGCACCCACAAATTAGAGTTAGCGACTATGGTCTATGCGTTTAAGACATGGCGACACTACCTTTATGGCAAAAAGTTTGAAATCTTTACCGACCATAAAAACTTGAAGTATTTGTTCACACAAAGGGATATGAACATGAGGCAGAGACGTTGTATGGAATATCTTGAAGACTAGAAATTCACTTTATCTTACCGTCTCGGGAAGGTTAACGTTGTAGTTCACATATTAAGTCGAAAGATGAGAGAAATCAAAGCCAACATAGCAATTAAAGAATGGGAAATGGTGAGTACAATGAATGAGTTTAGGTTATAACTACGAACTCAAAATGGAAAGGCTAGTTTGTTGGCAATAGTCGCAATTCCTAACTTCATACCAAAGTGCTAGAACCCAAAGATTTGATCAAAAGACGGACTTCATTAAGGCATGATAAGTGTCAAGAGAACCCTCACTTGACTGGGCCCTTGATCAAGATGGTAGTTTGAGGTATCTGGGTCAAATTTTTGTGCCAAACATCTAACAATTGAGAGAAGAAGTACTTTAAGAGTTTCACCATTCGGTTTTTGTGGTTCATCCCGGGAGAAACAAGATGTACGAAGATCTCAAACGGCAATAGTAGTGGAGTGGAATGAAGAGACCTTGTTCAATTCGTATCTAAGTGCCTAATATGTCAACAAGTGAAAGTAGAATATCAGAAGTCGGTAGGGAAACTCCAACCTTTGCCAATACCTTAATGGAAATGGGAACACGTAACGATAGATTTTGTAACAGGATTGCCTTGGTCGCTGCAAGGGCATAATGCCATTTGGGTTGTGGTTGATCGGTTAGCCAAAATAGTACATTTTCTACCAATATGACTGACAGATACACTTCAATCACTGAGTTGATTATTTATTTGAACAATCATTAGATTGCATAGAGTACTAGTATCAATAGTGTCAGACTATGACCCTCACTTTACGTCGCAATTTTGGCAAAGTTTACAAAAGGCTATGGGTATAGAATTGTGTTTTAGTTCAACTTTTCACCCTCAAAACTAATGGTCAATCAGAAAGAACAATTCAGACTTTGGAAGACATACTTTGACTTTCTGTGATGAATTCAAGGGTAATTGAGAGAAACATTTACTAATTTTCAAATTTACTTTCAACAATAGTTTTCAAGCAAGTATGGGGTATAGTACCTTATGAAACATTGTACAAATGACTATGACAATCACTGATCTATTGGATAGAAGTAGGACAAGCTACCCTATTGGGACTTGATCAGTTAGAAAAACTACACAGAAGGTGAAATTAAACAGATAAAGAATTGAAACCGCCCAAAATAGGCAGAAAAAGTTATGTGAATTAGAGGAGATGACCTTTGACATTTAAAGTTGGATATCATGTGTTCTTGAAGATCTAACTTCGTTGAGAAATTGTTTGTTTTGGAAAGAATGGAAAGATATCACCTCGCTTTGTTGGACCTTTCAAAATTTTGGGTAAAGTAGGAGAAGTGGCGTATCGTTTAGCTCAACCACCTCAACTGGTTGGCATACATATCATGTCATTAATTGGGAATAAAATTAATCTTGATAAAAATGTGGCGTTCGAGAAAAAGCTTGTCAAAATTTAGATCGCCACCAAAAAAAAAAAAAAAAAAAAAAGAAGAAGAAGAAGAACTACGAAGTAAAACCATAGCATTGGTTTGATTTCTCTAGCAATATCATGGGATGGAGGAGTCAACATGGGAATAAGAAAATATGATACATGTTAACTACCTACTGTAGACACCCCATTTTGACCAGCCCTAAGGTTTGGACACTTTCTTCTGATTACCTGAAGATGAAGATCAGAATGTGTTTCTTGTAAAATCCTTGGTAAAAAAGATGGAATTTGAGCTTTACCCTCTACCCTATGCCTATTTTGACCAAGTGTTTAAGTCCCATCGGGCATCGGAGCAAAACAACCAACTTCTTCTTTGGCCAATCGACCACTTGGTCGTTCGGCTAATCGACCGGTCAGTCGATCGTCCCAAAACAGTGCAATCCACATTTTGTTGTTCAGTTTGTGTGGGCATTCCATTATTCGATTTTCGGATATATTCATACAGCAAATGCATACACACTCAGGCTCCATTGCCAAAACAACTTGACCCTGCAAAAAAGAGAGGTAAGGCAAAGGGAGTGCTTCATCCATTAATGACATGAATGCTCCACTCTCTATTCCACCTTTGATTGCCTCCACTGATATAATCCACTTGCAGTGCCTATATAAGGAGGTCTAAAATGTTGATGGAGAGGATTGATTTTTGATGAAGAAGGACTAGATTGATAGGGAGAGTTGAAGCCTTGATCAAGAAAGGTGTCAAAGTTGAGCTGTAAATTTCATTCACAGTTATATCATACTTATACACTGTTATTTGATCCCAAAAATTCCATTATAGTCAACTTGTGCAACTTTGATCAAGGAGAGTTCAATTTTTATCGAAAGTGAGAAAACTAAAGTGAATTGTGAAATCTAGGTCTTCATTAACCCCCTATACACACTGTTAACCAACCCAAAATTGTTATTCTAGCTAAAATTCCAAATTTTTGAACGGAGGATTGAGAACATAATTCAAAACCTTGACAATGATTAAAAGGAAATTTGAAATCAAGAAGTTCATTCTTTCTTTGGAAGGTGAATTTTTAGTATCTTTCATTTTCTATTTCCTATTTATTTTCTTACTTGAATTTCATATTAGTTTTGTTGTAATCTAACCGAAAGTGGTTAGTTGAGCGACCTACATACTCTTTGTTTGTTCTTCTCTCAGTGTTGCAACAAGATAGGTTTTGTTAGGCCTAGTTGGCCAGCTGGCCTATCTGGCCGGCCAGTTAACTTCTTTTGGACGGAACAAAGTAGTCTTTCGGTGTTGAGCATACTAATTACTAGTGGTCTACATGGTGCATGAAACGTCTATATTGTTTTCATTTGAGTGTTTTGTGAGGTTTTTATCTTTTGTTATAATATTTTCCTCCTCGCTCTCTCCCCCCCCTCCCGCTTCTCTATATCCCATTCTTTTACTTGCTTTCCCTTGTGCACAAGCATCATATTTTGTTTTTCATCAAATCCATGCTTTGCATCCATGTTTCATGCATCTTAATTTGGCTAAATTTGCATTTATGGATTTAATCAATTCCTACGTGCTTATGTGTGCTACATCATGCTCTTGGGATGATTCACATGTCATATAGTAGAAGTCGAATCTTTAGTTACATCTCCTGAGTTAATTGCATTCGGATTTTGTATATAAGATCATGCTTGTTTTGCTAACTTTGTTTTGTAGCTATTCATAGGACGTCGGTAAATGTATAAGTTCTTATGCTTTACCATCTGGCTTGTATGTGGTTTTCCTACTATGTTTCGCATCCTAGCATGAGGTTATTTGCTTACTTGATATAAGTGTATGAATGCCTGTGGATGAAGATTGTGTTGCTTAAATTGGAATGATGTTGATTTTTATGTTTGCAAACTCAATTTCTTTGGGTTGTACATCTTCAAGTTGTTCCAAAATGAATGGTGTAGTCTACACTTGTTTGCTTCACATAGTAAATTTTAGGATTTATTTGATAATCAGAATATGAATATATAAAGTTAATAAAACTCATATCATGGTTTAGTAGAGGCTAATCTTTGATCGGGTGAGCGGGGGTGCTCAATCAATGACCTTCCCGTCTCATACCTAAGGTTCCAAGCCAAACATCCTTGGTTATAACGAACAATGGCCTTGCACGGGTCATGAGTTTCTTAATTTTCCCAAAATATTAGGTGGCGACTCTAAGATCTGGGGATGTAGTCCATTTCTAGCAACGGTTTTGCACTAAAATGGATTTTCTATTAGAGTTGTCAAATTTGGACTCTCATCTATGTGTCACATTGCAATTGTGAGACTAGATCAAAAAAGTCGAGGGTCCGAACTAGTCAACGCGCACGGGTACCCCCTAGGCATGTTGTAGTTTTTGGCAACTCTGCCTGTGATTTTATGAAACCTTGACTTGAACTCCATGATATGCATTTTATTTTCAATTATATGTTCATTGCATTGCATGCATTGGTGCACTTAAAGTCCATGTGTTGTGCAAATACTGGTGGGAGCACAGGCAAGCTTTTGTGACACTATACCTATCTCTGTGTACTTTTGAGGCCTTGTGTTATAACCTTTTGAGATCTGTAAAAAAGGTAGCTCTGCTATCAAAGGTTCTCAGACTTCGAAGGGAGGCTATATTGACTCTTTTGATTTCCTGGGATCTTCATTGGTTATTACCCAAAGGACTCTTCGGTAACGTCACCTTGACTTCAACCCTAAGAGTAGAACCAACCTTGTACATCTAGTGAGCTATAGAACCTTCCAAAATTAGGACATGATGCTCTCCCATTTCTAAGATGTATGATACCGCTTGTTTGAATAGTGAAACCCTAGATTATGTCAAAGTTAGGACAGGATAACCCTACCCTCCATAGGAGTGTTTGTTCTCTTTCTTGCTATGTGCAATGTATGGGATCTAGGTTTCTCAAATTCAGATGAGTGGTTCAGGCATTTCAGTTTGTGGGGTTGAGTTCAGTTTTAGCAATGACTAGTGAACCGGAATGCTACTGAAATTTTGAATAGGAGTTTTGTTTTTTGTTTTTCTAGGAAGTTGTAGCACTATAGCTTCAGAATGGTCCAATATCCCCCAAGTTTTATGGACTCACATTGTTAGATAGATTTGGTTCAAGAACAGCTAGTGGTAGTTTCTCACTATCAGTACCTCTCCAACCAGAAGTTCTAGAATCTGTGATGGATCCACCTTCAGTGGTGATAGATGACCAACCTTCGATAGATATTGCAAACCTATTTTTGTCCCTTCAATAGATACTCTCACCACCAAAGTTGGCTCTTGCCGAATATCAACGCTTATCTGGGATATCAACGCTTATCTTGGACATCTGCATCTCATCTATCTCCAATAGTTCCACCAGTTGTGGAACTCCCTGAACCTAAGCTGCAAGAAGATATTAGAGTTCCTACATAGTCAATGGGAGGACTTTTCCCCACAAGTATTGATGAAGTTGACCCGACTATGCTGAAAATATCAAAATTGGAGAAAATGTTCAAAACATCACAAGGGATCAACTCTGTTCTAGACATCGAGGATGGGTTTACGAAAACAACTGTAAGGTTACCCGACTTGTTCAAAAGGTCACACATAGATAGATTTGATGGGGCTGGTGACCCTATGGTTCATATCTGTCTCTTCTTAGACATTCTGAAGCCCATGGGTTTATCTCGAGCTCAAAAGCTTTCCTTGTTCGGAAGAACCATGTTAGGACTGGCTACTATTTGGTACACCAAGTTAGATGATTTGGTCAAGCAAAACTTTGAGGAGTTAGCTGAAACATTTGTCTTACAATACTCCTATAACACAAATTGAAGTAATCACTTAGAAATTGGAGGCCACTCGACAAGAGCCCAATGAGAGCTTTATGGAATTTATCAACAAGTGGAGGGCCAAGGCAACCGTGATTGCAAACAGCCCCTTGGAAAAAGATCAAGTCCATATGGTTGTCAAGAATTTACATGGAAGATTACTGCAGAAGATGATAGTTCTTTCACTCTTCAACTTCAAGGACTTCCATGAAAATGGGGTTCAAATTGAGGATGCCATCAGACAGGGAATCATTGCAGAAGGCAATGAGCACGTGAGAAAGACATTTACTCGCAGTTCCAATCCTACTCCCAATAGTAGTACAGCTACCAATGCCATGCCTTCAGAAGTCAACACAATCATTGCCATCACTACCAACATAGCCCATCCACAAACCACCAAGTAAACCCATCCTTCAAATAAACCCTTCCATCTGCTCAACATGTCTCCAACTCGTGCCATGGAAATCCTCGTAGAAAAAGGGCACCTCAAGCTCCTTGATCCTCGACCTCTCATTGATATTTTACCAGCATGACATGATGTGATGACCCCACCACTTATAATAATTAGCATTTAATTAATTAAGGAGATTTGAATCTTAATTGCCTATTATTCTAATTTAATTTGATCAATTGGGTCCGAATTGGAGTTAATTAAATTATGAGGTGATGATGAGGATTGAGAATTAAGATTATCATGAATTAAATTTGTTTAAGAGGCCTTCAGAAATCTACGAATTACTGGTCGGTTACGATACTAAACTATAGGGACGGATTTGGGTTGTGACACATGACCCCAATAAATACTGCGCCTTTCACCAACAACATGGTCAAGATCTCGTTGATAGTAAAACCATAGCTCCGTCTCAACCGTAAAGACCCAAGGCCACCTCCAACCCATTGCCACCCCATGACCAAGCCCCACTACTTTCCCAAATCACCTCATCCATACAGTACCACCCACTTTCAATCCCATCATATACATCACAACTTTTTATTTGCCTAAGCCCGAGGTGCTAATTCCCGAGAGCGCTAATTTATTCATGAGACATGCACCTCAATCCTAACCAAAACCCCAAAACCTTGTGGTAACAGATGCTTTGGAGCCAGAATTGGATGTTATGGCAGATATTCTCACGGGCTTGCACTTCTCTCTTTATGGTTTTCTTGAGCCATGGAATGATAATGCAGCAAAAAAGCATAAGAGAAATTGTGGGTCTGACACTGGCTAAATCTGTGATAGATCTTAAGACTAGTGCAGGACTGGTAAACTCGGGAGATATTGTGATCATTTCTGGGATTAGGGAGGACCACTTGTGAATTGCACAAATTTCATTCTAGATGTGGCTGATGGCTAGCACTTTAATTATTGAGAATGGTTTTTATTCTGAGTTTTGAATTGAATATTGAGTCTGAGTTTGATGCGAGTCTAAATCTGTTGATTTCGGGAGTGCTAACCTAGACATCGTTGTCATGTCTAGGTCTTCATTGTTTTTTTTTTTTTTTTTTTTGGGCCTATATGTGAATAAAAGCGCCATAGATTATGTCTACTTCTCTGTGCCTTTAGTTCATTGCCTTGACTAAAAAATTTTAAACTTTTTCTAAAACTCTGATGAAAACAAAAAGGAAGAAATTCCTTAAGATTTGCAAAATTTGATCAACTGGGAGAAAGAAAGGCATGTTAAGCCCTTGATAGATAAGATTGTTTCAGTTAAGGTGGGTATAGAGAACGATCCTGGGTTGGTCCAGATTGGTTCTACATTGTCTTCAGAAGAGCACGAGTGACTAGTCACTTTATTAAAAGATTTCAAAAAAATATTTTTGCATGGTCCTACAAAGACATTCCTGGAATTGGTCTTGAGATTGTACAACATAGGATCCCTTTCGACTTGAGACCTAACCCTTAGCTTTCAAACCTTGATTCAAAGTGTTCAATAATCAACCAGAGTATAAGGCTTGCATAGCCAAATTGGAAGCTGCCCTAGAACTATGGGAAATAAGAATATAAGCAGAGATTCAAGCTGGATCATTTCCCAAGCCAATGGAGATCGGAAAGAAAGTCAAATCCTAGAATTTGAGAAAAGAAGGTTTATCACTAAAGGACAATCAAACTCCTATCCACGACCCTAGGGGCAATAATCATCACGTCTATCTGGTCAAGAGTAGCAATCATTCTCATGGATTTAGATGGCCTAGAGTTCTCATAACCAATCAACATGGACAAGCTAAAACAAAGTACCACCCTTGAGAGGCTCACTGGGCTGAAAACTCGGAAGGGCGACCCAGACAAAAGTTAGAGTATGAAAAAAAAATGAAAAAAGAATTAAAAAAATGAAAAAATTAAGAGAAGCTCACTAGGTCAAAAACCCGGAAGGGCGACTTTGGAAAAAGTTAGAGCACAAAAGGAGAGTGTTAATACCTGAGTGAGCCTTATCTCAGGAATTACGTAAGGCCTGATTCCTATCTTTGAAATATGTAGATAGTTTCATCTTGAAGTTTGGCCCTAACCATTTTCAACTCACTCGTCCCATCCATGTTTGATTGGTATATTTTTTACTTGACTCGGCTAGCTTGTCCATCTTCAATTGGGTTAAATTTATTTGGTTTGATTGCCCTACCTCTTCTTTACGACTGATTCAGCTACAAGCCAAATCAAGTTCAGGTTATTTGATTTGAGGTTGTGCAGCTTAAGGGTTAATTTCATGTTAGTCAAGTAAGGGTCATTTGCAAAAATAGATTTTGAAGACTTTTAATGAAGTTGACTGATTGTCTAAAAAATTATTCCATGTTTTGTAAAACTTATTCCATTTTTTGGACTAGAAAGAGAAAAATTCCAATGCTCACAGCTTGACTTACATGATTTCAAAATGGAGAAGTGGAACAAGCATGCTAATCAAACTCTCATGTTGATCAAAGCGATGAACTAGGGGCACAGTCGAGTCAGGTTTTTTGTCCTTTCCCCGCACTCTCGAGTCCTCGTCACCAAGGTCACATTACCTTGTACTTTTTCTTTAAGTTGAGTACTCGTCGGAAAATTCACAGTAGTTGTCTTTGGCGATGTCCTTTAGTTAGGTGGTCGATCGGGCAGTCGACCAGTGATGTTTTGTTTTGTGTCCATTTTATTCCGACAAGTGTAAAGGGGTGCATTTGGGATGGTTTTGCTTTGTTTTCCTTTCATTGAGTTATATTTTGTGTTTTGGTCAGTTATAGGCTATATATTTAATTCAGAACTCATTGAAATGCATCCATTTTCAATTTCAAAATTCAAAACAAAATGGTTTTCATGCTTAGGTGCCATTCATGCCATTCAGATTTGCAAAACAAAACTCTTTTTTATTAAATGTCAACAATCAAACCATGATCAAAGTTGTACAAAAGAGAGTTAAAGCTATAAGTGCCCACTCCCCAGCAAAAATACAAGGGGGGGGGGGGGAAACAAATTGCAAAAATATTTTTAAAAAAAAGAAAAAAAAAATGAAATAAAGAATGCAAGCATTGTTCTTGGTTTCTGGCGACTTGTGTTTCCGACGGCAAAAGGTTACAGGTTGATGCCTTAATTTCAGCACCCACTTCCATTGTCGATTGCCTCGCCACATCTTCACTCTCAAGAACCCTTTAAAGACTCTACCTCAGCATTGGCAGGGCTTCCAAAAGAAATTATTCTCCATCGGCCGTCAAATGCAAAGTACAAAGGAACATAGAATCGGGCCATGGAGGTGGCCTGTCATTTCAGCTCTTTATTAAGCTTTTTCAATGTGCTAATCTTTGCTCGAGCGTCCTTGTACATACGTTGAGAAAGGAGAGTTAGGCGTTTAACCAATGCACTTCACTCGTTCTACCCTACAGCCGGTGGGACAAATTGGAGACCATGGTCACCGTCTCCACACAGGACTTCAATATGTAATGATTGGCATCAATGTCAAAATACGCTGCCATCAGTTGCTCGACTGACAGTGCAAGAAAGCTGAGAACAGGGGTAGGGGCACTCTGTTGACGCTTACAGGAGCTAGTAATCTTGATTGGGGATTCATTAAGGTCTGGGAAGAATGAAAGAGTACGGCGAGATCAGGCCATGACAGAAGAGAGTAATGCTGGTAAAGAGAGAATTGGCAGAGTAATGTCAGAGAGAGTTTGCGACTTTTCGCTCTGCTTTCTCTCATGACCTTGGTTTAAGAAGAAAATGGAGACGAAGAAGAGACCAAGAGAAGAGGGATTGTCGAGGCAATCTTTGACAAAACGAGGTCCGTCCAGCTACTATCGGTCAGGCGCGCAGTGATTGTTGAAATTGTGCTAGACACGATACCTGACGAAGACAAACGAGGCAGATAGAAGAGACAAAACAGGAGAAGGGATAAGATATGTATATAATTGTATATAATATGTATGTATCCGTATGTGTGTATTCGTATGTCAGTATATACGTATGTATCTGTGTGTTTGTATATGTCCATATATATATTTATATCGTTTGTATCTATATATGTATATAGTTTATATGTATATATTTTGTATGTGTATGTATATGTACATGATACGTATTTTTGTATATCATTTTGTATTTGTATGTGTATATATGGTATGTATATAAATATTGAAAGCAAAAAAAAAATCAAAATCAAAATAAAAATAAAAATAAATAAATAAAAATAAAAATTTTCAAAAACAAAAAAAAATCCAAAAAGAAATTTTCAAAAAGAAATCGAAAACAACAAAACACACAAAAAAAAAAGAAAAAAAAAAGAGAAAAAATTGTGGGGGGACAAAAAAGATAAACAAAAGAAAAGAAAAAATCATTTTGTGCATCCATCATCGCATTCACAATCACACTTGCACCATTTATTACATCTATCATGAATGGTTCCAATTGTCACACTGTTGCATCACTTGGCTATAATCCATACACATCGACATTTGATTAAAACCTTTTTTTCATCAGTTAATATTGGCCCCTCTTTTGGGTTGATGGGTAAAACGACTCAATTAATATTGGCCTCTCTTCGAGATGATGATACTATCCATGTCTCGGGTTGTTGGTTAAAACCACCATAAGTTAATACCTCCATCTTCATAGGTTATTGGTTAAAACTATCTATTGGTTGAAATCCATCCCCTATTTCGTATTGAGTTATGGTCTAGGTCTCGCATATTGGTTAAGACCCATTTCTCCTTTACCCAGTTAAAACCCATCCCCTATTTTGTATTGAGGTATGTCTAAGTCTCGCATATTAGTTAAGACCCATTTCTCCTTTACCCTGTTGAAACCCATCCCCTATTTCGTGTTGAGGTATAGTCTAGGTCTCGCATATTGGTTAGGACCCATTTCTCCTTTACTCGGTTGAAAACCATCGCCCCATTTCGTATTGAGGTGCGGTCTAGGTCAGGCATGTTGGTTAAAAAACTTTTATCCTTTACCCAGTTGAAGCCACTCCCCTATTTTGTATTGAGGTACGCTCTAGGTCTCACATCTTGGTTAAGACCCATTTCTCCTTTACTCGGTTGAAACCTATCCCCTATTTCGTATTGAGGTACGGTCTAGGTCTCGCATGGTGGTTAAGACCCATTTCTCCTTTGCCCGATTGAAATCAATCCCCTATTTCGTATTGAGGTATGGTTTAGGACTCGCTTGTTAATTAAAACCCTATTTTCTTCTCTCATGTGAATGTGTTTGGATTGTACCCATTTGTTATGCTTCATATCATTTGTACGAAGCTTGCCTCTCATGTTGTCATCTTTATATCATTTTCATTATTCCATTGCATTGCATTGCATAATCAAGAATTGCCCAAAAAAAATGGCTACGCAAAGCGTGTAAGTCCAACTTTCAAATTGTATTTCGAGCATGTCATTTGTATTCTACCCCTGAACTATGCTGGGTTGATTCCTTGCAAATGGATACGTAGGCAACCCTTGGGTTCAACAAATTGCATTTGCATCTTGTTTCTTTGCACAAGTCTTATGACCTTTTCAAAAGGGTTGTCCTCAGGCTTTGACATTCACTCACGTCATGAAATGACTTCGAGCTCTACCAAAGAGGGGCAACTGTAGACACCCCATTTTGATTGGTTCTAAGACTTGGGCATTTTTTTTTTTAATTACCCAGTGATAAAAATCAGAATGTGTTTCTTGCAAAATCTTCAATAAAACAGATGGAATTTGAGCTTTATCCTCTACCCTAAGCCTATTTTGACCAAGTGTTTAAGACCTGTAAGGCACCGGAGCGAAGCTAGATTGAACCGGAACAAAACGGCCTACTTCTTCTTTGGCCGGTTGACCACCCCAAAATAGTGCAGTCTAGATTTTGTTGTTCAGTTCATGTAGGCATTCCATTATTTCATTTTCTGATATATTCACGCACCAAATGCATACACACTCAGGCTCTATTGCCAAAAGAATTTGACCATTCAAAAAAGAAAGAGCTAAAGTAAAGGGAGTGCTTGATCCATTAATGACATGAATGCTCCATTTGCTCTTCCACCTTTGATTGCCTCCACTGATATAATCCACTTGTAGTGCCTATATAAGGAGGTCTGAAATGTTGATGGGGAGGATTGATTTTTGATGAAGAAGGACTAGATTGATAGGGAGAGTCTAAGCCTTGATCAAGAAAGGTGTCAAAGTTGAGAAGTTGAGTTTTAAATTCCTTTCAAAGTTATAACATACTTATACACTGTTAGTTGATCCCAAAAATTCCATTATAGTTAACTTGTGTAGCTTTGATCAAGGAGTGTTTAGTTTGTGTCGAAGGTAAGAAAACTAGAGTAAATTGTGAAATCTGGGTTTTCACTGTCTCCCCACACACACTGTTAAACAACCCAAAATTCTTATTCTAGCCAAAATTCCAAATTTTCGAATGGAGGATTGAGAACATAATTCACAACCTTGACGGTCATCAAAAGAAAGTTCGGAAATCAAGAAGTTCATTCTTTCTTTAAAAGGTGAATTTTCAATTTCTTTCATTTTCTATTTTATATTTGTTTTCTTACTTTAATTCATATTAATTTTGTTATAATCTAATTCGGAAGTGGTTAATTGAGCAACCTATATACTTCTTGTTTGTTCTTTTCTCGGTGTTGCAACAAGACAGGTTTTGTTAGGCCTAGTTAGCTTGTCGGCCTATTTGCCCGGCCTGTTAACTTCTTTTAGATGGAATGGAGTAGTCTTCCAGTGTTGAGCACACTAATTCCCGATGGTCTTCAAGGCCCATGAAGTTTCTATTTTGTTTTCATTTAAGTGTTTTGTGAGGTTTTTATTTTTTGTTATAATATTTTCCTCCTCACTCTCTCACTTTGGTTTGTAATTATTTATTCAAAGTATTGTAATAATTTTCTACCTCGCTTCTCTCTATCCCATTATTTTACTTGCTTTCCTTTGTGCACAAGCATCATATTTTGTTTTTCATCAAATCCATGCTTTGCATCCATGTTTCATGCATTTAGATTCGACTAAGTTTGCATTTATGGATTTAATCAATTCCTACGTAATTATGTGCACTACCTCATATTCTTGAAATGATTCACATGTAATATAGTAGATGCCGAATCTTTAGTTGCATCTCATGAGTGAATTGCATTAGGATTTTGTATATAAGATCATGCATGTTTTGCTAACTTTGTTTTATAACTGTTTGCGGGAGGTCGGTAAATATGTAAGTTTTTATGTTTTAGCATCCCATTTGTGTGCTTTTCTTACTACATTTTGCATCCTACCATGAGGCTATTTGCTTACTTGATATAACTGTACGAATGCCAGTTGATGAAGGTTTTGTCGCTGAAATTGAAATGATGTTGATTTTCATGTTTGTAAATTCAATTTCTTTGGGTTGTACATCTTCAAAACTCTTTCAAAATACACGGACTTAAGTTGTTTCAAAATGAATGGCGTAGTCTATACTTGTTTACTTCACATAATAAATTTTAGGATTTATTTAATAATTAGAATATAAATATATAATGTTAATAAACTAATATCATGATTTAGTAGAGGTCGATCTTTGATTGGGTAAGCGGGGGCACTCAATTAATGACCTTCCCTTGCAGATCTAAGGTCTTGAGCCAAGCATCCTTTGTTACAACGAACAATGGCATTGCCATGAGTCACGGGTTTCTTAATTTTTCCAAAATATTATGTGGCGACTCTAAGATCTAATGGCGCAGTTCATTTCTGGCAATTGTTTTGCACTAAAATGGATTTTCTATAAAAGTTGTCAAATTTGGACTTTCATCCATGTGTCACATTGCACTCATGAGATTAGACAAAAAAAAAAAAAAAAATCGAGAACCTGAACTGCTTAACGCGCACGGGTACCCCTGGGCATGTTATACCTACAACTTTTCAAATCTAAATGTACGAATTAATTTCAAGGAAGAATTTTTTTTTTTTTTTTTTTTTTTTTACGGGGGATAATTTGTGAGAACTCATATTTAATTATTCTTAAAAATGCATTATAAGATGTGAATAATAAATTAATTTTATCAAAGAACTATTTAATAAATATATTATTATATAAATTAGCTTTAAACCATTCCAATTTAGTTACTAACAAAAATATTGTTAAGAAGAATAATTTCGTGGGTATTGAATGTTTTTCGTTTCTAACTATTTTGACGAATATTCAACTTAATAGTTATCCTTACTAAATACCTTAGTTGAAAACTTTATTTAATTAGCTTTCAAGAAACCCACACAAATACAAGTTATACAAAAATTTAGTCACTAACAAAAATATTGCTAAGAATAAATAATTTTGTGGGTATTTAATATTTTTCATTTGTAACTATTTCTTTCTGATAAGGATTCAATTTAATAATTACTGTTACTAAATATCTTAGTTGAAAATTTTATTTAATTGAATTTTAAGAAATCCACACAAATACACAATTATATAAATTTATCATTCAATAAATAAATATAAAAAATAAAAATAATAAAATAAAAAAAGAAAATTAGGTGGCTGCCACCACTTGTAATCTTGCATGCTAACCTATGAGATAATCATGATTATGCTCCATGCATAATCTGGTTTTGTGCTGGTGATATATGTGCATGCAACTCTCTCCTTTCTTCACAACTCGGAAAGAGTGAGAGCTATAATAAAAAAAATAAAAATAAATAAATAAAATGGTGACAGCAAGTCAGAGTTGGAAGGAAGAAGAAAGAAGAAGCTTTGAATTTTTCCTACCATTTCACCGCTCCATTTCAATCCTATTACAAAGTAAAAAAAACAATCTCAATCCTCTCATTCTTTTCATTATTTTTTTTAAAAAAAATTGAATCATATTCATATGTTAAAATGATTAAAAATTTTAGATAGAACTTATTTGTAGTTGCTTGTAAATTTACGACACATATATTAGATGTTTGAAGATTATTTATATATTAGTATCGTTAAAATCATGATATAATTTTGGATTTATGCTTACATGTATAATTTGTGAGGTTTGCCCGGTCGTTAACTTCAGGACCCTCAGGATTAGTCCTGACTTTCCTTAAAATCAGCGAGTTGGGGATATCTAAGTTATCAAAAATAAATAAATAAATAAATAAATAAATAAATAAATAAAATAGACGATTGAAGATCCTGCTGGTTGATGCTGGATTGCTATGTTCAGGTATGTCATGGACTCAGGTGTGCTTTGCTCTACTGTGGATGTGTTTGTTTTGGTTACTCAGCTAGCAGTAGCATTGGTATGGTGGCTGAGTTTGGTTGGTTGGTCTGTTTTCTTGTTGGTTTCTCACCAACTCTGGGGGTGCTAGCAAATGATAGAATGAGCTTTTTGATGCCAACCTAATTGGAATAATTTAGCTCATTGTGATGCTTTTGTATTTCCATTTTCTTTATTGATGTAATTTATTTTGTACTTTATACTTGATTCTTGCATCAATAAAGTTTCTTTATTTGTCGATCAGAAAAAAAAAATAAAAAAAATAGACGATTGAAGATTCTATTTGGTTTGATCATATGGTTCTTAAATCTCTCAAAATTTTGTATGAATTTTTAGACAATTTTATACTGAAAATTTCGAGATGATTTCTCCACAAAATTGTTAATAATGAAGTATAGTTTATCCATAAATTTTTGTATCAATTATTCTTGCTTTGTCCGAATTTATATGAAATTTTTATTAAATCTAAATTTTTAGATAGATTCTGCTTTATTATTGAAAATTCACTAAAATCTTATATTAGAGCAAATCTAGTGTATTCTGAGTTAAAAATGAAATTTGAGAAGTTTAGCTTCATACTCAATTTTTAGATTATGGATTTGATTTATAAATTTCAGTGTGAAATTATTTGAAGAAGATGTGACAAATCTATATTATGTAATTTCTTATAATTTTATAGAAATATTTATAACTTACTTTTAGGAAATTCTTTATGAAAAATGACCATAATGTATTTTTGAACATTCCAGAGAATTACATGAATTTTAGAATTGTCTAAATAATTTATTTCAAATTTTAACCACGAAAATTATGTTCTGAAAATTCTAGGCAGAATATTAAAGAATTAAGATTACCAATTCAATTATTTATTAGAACTAAAAATTAGTGTTTTGCTAATCTATTTAATTAGATTTTGTAAATTAGTAGTCTATGCATGTGTGTTGTTGCGATTTATTTTAGTATTTAAAATTATTTTTTCACACTATGGCTTGATTTAACTATTTATAGTAATTTGCAAACATTGATGGATTATTGTAGAACGTATGTGTTAATATTTTCTATTAAAAATTGTATTAAAATTTTGTAGTATCAATTGTGATCTAATTGGTAATTATTAGCGATTATTATGAAAATTAATTAAAATGATCAAAGAAATGTACGAAATTAACGATTGATGGTTAATATTGATTGTTCAGGGTAAGTCCTGGTTTTAAATAGTGTACGAAATTATGGTTGACAATTAAGACCAATTGTTCAAGGTGAGCCTTAGTTTTGATAATTATTCGCGAAACCCTAAGATGGCACAAAACTTATTTTAACCATTATCGGTGTTCGGTTTTGGAATAAGGGTGGATGTGCAAGTGGCACAAAGGGAGGTTACGTACCCCAGGGGTAGACCAAGGATGCAAGTGTTTGGGTATCTACCTTTGGATGAGCATCCCTAGTTGTTACGGTTGGTAATATTTGAATATTTCACCAAGGGGGGTTTCAAATTAACCGTGGTCATAGCTTAGTGGTTGGAAAGTTAAATCTTTTTTATGAGATTTCGAGCGTCACCTAATTTATTAAAATAGTTGAAATTATTTTAATAGTTGTTATATTGTTATATCATGTTTATAATCCTGTTATTTTTCTCTTACAAAGAAAGGTGTGTTTGCTATGTTTTCTGACTATGTTGCAAAGCTCATGACATATATTTTGTTGCCTTGATGTTTTATGCTAGGTTTTGGCAAGGAAATAATTGAAACTGAAAATGGAGTTGACGCCAATGTATAGTCTTGGTTGACTTGAAGCTATGACTAAGTCGAATAAATTTTATTATTTTATGTGTTAGCTATTAAGCACTTTATAATTTTGTTTGATGTTGCATTTGGATAATTTTAAGTTTTTATTTAATATTATTTGAACCTTTGATTATGTACGAGAGCTGAAATTTTCTATTTAGACGTCAAGTTTCTAATTGATAAAGTCATTTTATTTATTTAATTTCCTTTCATGGTCCAAAAAATTTAAGGCGTCACAGTTCCACACAAATACATTTTAGGCATTCATCTAAGTTTGTTTGTTTGGGTGTTTGTTTTTTTTTTTATTTTTCCCCCAAGAATAAAATACAATTTTGGAAATGATGTTCAATTGAAAAGTCAACATATCAAAAAATACACTTCAAAATTTCAAAAGTAAAGAAATGTTGATGGAGATTCTTTTCATCGTCCTACTCTCATATATTTATATCTTCATAAAAAAAAAATAATAATAAAAATTACAAATAGAGAGAAGACAATGGGGGTGTTTGGGAACCTAGATTTGGGGCTAAAATAGCCTCGAAAATAATTTTAGCTTAAAAACTCCTGAATCAAAAGTTATTTTTTTTTAGGCTAAAATTATTTTTAAGGCTAATTTAGTTAAATTAGGCTGGCAGTGGTAGCTAAATTATAATTTTACCCCGCCAAATTAATTTTGAAAATGTAAAGTTATGGATAAATTTGTCATTTTAATTTCAAACATCATTTCAACACATTTTTCAATACACCAACTCAAATAAAAATCCATCTTATCTTTCTCAAACACAAAAATTTTCAAACATAAAACCTAAAATAACTTACTAAAATAGTTAAAAAATCAAAAAATCTGTAAAATAGCCACTTCTCAAACACTAACAATAAATAGAGGAGGATTATTATTGAACAAAGGTAAAATAACACAGAAAGACAATAATGACATATATATTTTTTTTCAAGTATGTTTGCGATACAATTTTGAAGTACGCCTTTAAAAACAACGGTCTATAAATGCATTTTAAACATTATTTTCACATATATGTACCGAAAAAAAAAAAATTTATTTTCATATACGTATATCTATTATTTTCAAAAATAGAAGACAATTTTCGAAATTCATATTCAAATTGAAAATACAATGCCTCATTTTTTATTTGGGCAAGTTAACTCATTGAGTTAAATTGAGAATTTATAATTTCACCCAATGTTCTGAAAACCGTATCGGTGAGCGAACTGGAAAAGGGACCGGGTGGACGGGTCACCGGTTCAACCGTCGGGTCAAAGCGGTCGAACCGTGACGTCATAATTAATATTATATAATTAAAAAATATAATTAAAAATTATAAATAAATAAAAAAATATATATATACTCAAATAAAAATAAAAATTGTTGTATAATATTTATTAATAATATTTAATAAAGTCATAATTGATAAAAAAAAATCACTTTTTTTAAAAAAATTAAATTTTTTAAACATTCCCTCCAAACAAATTGATTGAATGTTAAGTTTAATTTTGGAGGGAAATGAAATTTTCAACTCTCCCTCCAATCAATATGTTTCAAATAATTTAATTGAATCCCACATAGAATTTTGTAGGTTCTTTTTGAAAATTTTTTTCCTATAAATAGGAATAGACTTTCATAATCCTCTCCAACTTCCAATGAGACTCTTCCTTATGAGAGGAGACTCTTGAAGTAAGAATTTTTAGTCAAAATTTTAAAATATATTTATAATATATATATATATATATAAATATATAAGAAAGAAAGAAAGAAAGAAAGAAATTAAAGAAAAAAAAGGCCGGTCCAGCTCGTCAAAACCCGGTCCGGGTCACCAGTTATACCGGTTCGACCGCCGGGTCCGGCGGTTTTCCAAATTTAGGCCGGTTTTGCTCTAAGTCCGGTTCTAAGGGGTTGACCGGACCGGAACCAGGCCCGGTTCCCGGTTCAACCGGTTCGACCGGCCGGTCCGGTCCGGGTTTCACAACATTGATTTCACCTTTAAAAATAACATTTTCCCTTCCTACTCACTCATCACCTCCAACTCTCTCCTCTCTCTAGAATGATGGAATGGACTCCATTGACGTTCTCTTCTTCTAAACCGCAATCTCCTCCTCTTCCTCTTCCTTCAAGTGGTGCTATTATGAGCCTTGTGCTGCTTGCAAAATTCTGCGTTGCCGCTGCGTCAATAACTATCTTTTGGCTCCCTACTTTCCTCCTACTGATTCAGCATTGCCCACAGAGTCTTTGGAGCTAGCAACATCATCAAGTTGTTGCAGGTATTATTCTCATCAAGCTTTCAAGCTAATTTGGTCTCATTCTTGTCTCCTCCTGTAGTTTCTCTTTCACTACTTCAAAACTTTTACAACATTAATTACAAATAGGCCTTTTAACATTTGTTTAAAATCCAGATTCGCCCTTTAATTTGAAAATTTTCAAATGTTCCATTGACATAATTTTTTATTTAACAGAATTAATTGAAAAAATAAAATTTATTACTGTTCTCTTATAAAATGATAAAATTATTCGAGTACTATTAATTGACTTGATAATTTATTAATAAAATGAATTATTTGTTATAAAATTAGAAATTTCAAGAGATAAGATGAAATTTCTAAAACTACTAGAGATAATTCGTATTTAAAAAAAATCTCAAATGTGTAGGTCATTTATCCTAAAAAAATTTAAAACAGTCGTGTACCCAATATATATATATATATATATATTTGAAATTTTTTCCAAGTGGAACTCATTCTATCTGAACTTTTTAGGGACAATTGCTTTACAGTCGTGTCAAAAAAAATTAATTAATCATTAATGCAAAATTTAATAATTAATATTTATCATTATTTTGTAAATTTTTTTTGACACCAATTATGATTGTAGTTTCTTCAACTATTGAAATTTATGGTAAATTTCATTGACACCCCCTTGAGATTTCTATTTAATATAAATCTCTCATGATATTTGAAAAATTACACTTTTTGCTTTATTAAATTAAAATGACATATTTTCTCCTTAGCCTTTATATATATAAAATAATAAAATAATACAAATATTTTGTTAATGTCATTTCAAGGGTAATAAAATCATCTTCTTCGGTTTAACTCACATAAAAATTTAATTTTTTTTTAATTTTTTACTGATTTTTTTAATATTTTAAGTAATTTTTTTATTTTTTAAATACAACTAATCTAGATATAATTAAGAAGTATAATATGTTGTATTTCTTTTAAATTAAATAAAAAAATTCAAAAAAATATACAATAATTCAATACATTTTCTTATTTTGTTGTATTAAATGAATTTTTAAAAATTTTTTATACAAATTTTATACTTTTTAAATATATCTAGATTAAATTGCTCTAATCTAGATATAATGGTGGAAATGAAAATGAAAAATTATATTCATATATAAAAAATTTATAAAAATAAAAAATAAAAAAATAAATAAAAATGTTGTGGTAGTGATATTATTGTAAATATAAATCATGTTTATGGGTGTTTTTATTTTAAAGTGAAAGGTCACTATTAAGCTATATCATTGTGTTTGAAAATTCTATATAAAATTTATGTTTGTATATTATCACTCAATAAAAATATGTTTAGGTAGAATTTCATAATAAAAAGTTGTAAAAAGTAATTATGATGATAGGAAGAAGAAATAGTAGGAAAAATGATAAGATGGTCATTTAGAAAATTTTAAGGCATACATTAGCAATTCATAGGATAATTTGTAATGAAATTACAAATCTCAGAGAGGAGAATATAATTTTTCAAATGTGATGGGGATATGTGTTAAACAAAAATCTCATAAGGTATCTTTGTAATTTATCCTAAAATTTATTTCAAAGAGCATCTTTAAGATAAAAGAATGTTTGTCTTTAGGAAATCAAATTGATATGATAATATCATTTTAAAAATAAAATACAACTTTATTTGAAATAATAAAACTCAAATGTACCATATTTGCATATATATATATATATATTGAACTTTTTCATTACGAGTACTATTGTACAAACTCAAAAGTTAGACTCATTTTCTAAATCTAATAATGTCGTAATTAATTAAAATATTTAAAGCAATTCTCTCTTTTATATTTTTTTTAATTATCAACCAATAATCTTTATTACACATTATTAAGTCTAAAAAGTGGATATGAAGAAAAATTTATATATTATTTTGGAAAATTTACCTATAAATCCCATATTGGGCAAAGTTGATTCATTTAGTCCTAGAAGTTTTCTTATAGACCAATTAGTCCTCTTTTCTTTTTCTTTTTTTTAATTTTTTAATTTTTTTCATGGAAAGTTACATTTGAGTGATTTAGTGACATTTGAGTTGACACAAATATCTTTCGTGGTGATATATATATACATATTCTTTTGAATTGGGTTGGGATAAATATGGAAGATTGATGTGTTTCACGATTATTGGGTCAATAACGTTGGCTATTTTGTGGGGAGTAAAGCAGTGAGGTCTTGTTTTTGAGTGGTGTGATATGTTCTTTCTGGCAGGGTGATTTATTTGGTGGTTGTGTTGTTCCGATCAATTTTGTAACAGGTGCGTGCTATGTTGTTTGGTGGTTCACATTTCCATTAGGTTGTTACTGATGTTAGCGGTGTGCTACGGTCATCGTTCATGCATACGTAACGGTTGTTGTTTGTGTGAGTTTGTTTTCTATGTGAATGTTATGGTGCCGTTCGATAACACTTACGTTTTCAGTTTTCAGTTTATATTTATAAAAATTTTAAAATTCAAATAAAAAATTATTTAGTAAAATTTTTGATTTATGAATCAGTGGTCTCAGTTTATAAATTTGGCCAAAAAATAAAAACACAAAAAATATGTTTCCGTTTTGAGTTTTGAGTTTTTTTTTTTTACCACCCAACACTAGTCATCACCTGCCACCATTTTCCACCACCGTCTTCCGTCACCACCACCCACCCCCCACCACCACTCACCACCCACCTACTACCACCATCCACCACCCGCCACCACCACCCACCACCCACCCACCTACCATCCACTCGCCACCACCACCCACCCTTCGCCACCACCACCCACTCTTCGCCACCACCACCCACTTGTCATCCACTCACCACCACGCCACCACCCGCCACCTACTTGCCACCACCACTCACCACCCACCGGCCACCATCATCCACCACTTGTCACCACCAACCATCTGCCACCCACCACACCACCACCCACCACCCAGTACCACCACCACCATCACCCACCAACCATTCGCCACCCGCCTGCCACCACCACCCCCACCCCCCTCCCCACCACCACTACCCCCTCGCCACCACCACCACCACCACCTCACACCACCACCTTACCTCCACTTGCCATTTCTCACTCTTTTTTATATTTGTAAATTTTTTTAAACATTTTGTCAATTACCAAACGCGTTTATAGTTTATGTTTTTCTAAAAATAAACAAAAAATAAACAAAAACCAGTTTATAAAATTTTTGTAAATATAAACTGAAAACATAAACGTTACCAAACGCACCCTATGTGTCTGGGGAATTGGTTTTTTTTTTTAGGTGTTGTGTTGTTACTGTTTATTTTGTGTGTGGTTATAATGCCACCACCAATGTATCATGATATGGTGAGACGACCATTATGTACAAAGTGCTAGTACCAAACTGGTGGTTCATTCAGTTTTTTCTGGATTATATAATACATAACTGTAGACACCCCATTTTTGACCGCCCTTAAGACTTGGACGCCTTAAGTTGATTACTCAAGGATGAAGGCTATGTTGTGCAATCGCTCAATTTCTTCAGCAAGAAAAGCTCCAAATCTCAACCTTACACCCCATTTTGGACCAAAACTTTTTCGACCAAAATTATTTTAGACCATAAAACCCTCTTTTTCAAAATATTTTGGAAAAATTTTCTATGATGTTCCGCGGCTCGCATTTCGTTAAATGTTGCACTTTTCGGTAAATCGAGCAAGGACAAAGCGGAAATAAATGGAAGAGATGTGAACTCTTTCAAAAATATTTTAAAATATCTTATTTAGAGGTTTGGAGTTGAAGAAAATAAGAGTGGAGGGAAGAAACCTTGTTGGGGAAGAAGTTGGGCATGAACCGTTAAGAAAGAAAGCCGAGCAGCCTCACCAAATCAGGCCTATCCTTATGTATACTTGGACTTTAGTTATGAGGCCACCACCATTGGAAAGTGGACTTCCAGGGCTTCATTTTACACTCAAGAATCTCCTAAAGCTGAGTCTGGATGAGGGGGATGTGGCTATTTGAAGTTAGGCATCCATATGTTTAAGCCAAAACTGAGCAACCTTCACTAAAATAGTTATATCTCTTTGCCCACTTAGAATTTTGTTGTGAGTCTTCCACCATTGGAAAGTAGACTTCTGAGGATTCAATTTAGACTCAAGAATGATCTGTAAAGAAGTCCGGATAAAGGAGATATGCCCATTTGAAGTCGGGCCTGAAAGCAAAATTTTCTGGCCGCCCACTAGTGAGGTTTGCCGGCCATGGATGAAGTTGGCTGGCCATGTGCCAGCCATTAATGATGTTTTTCAGCCATGGATGAGGTTTTCCCGCCACCAGTGATGGCCGGTCGGCCACTGGTGTCAAAAATCAGTTTTTGTGCAGATATTTTCCCTCCAACTGTTCCACATTGCTCCAGCTGCCCTATATTGATATTTTCGAGTTGAAGCCATATATTTCTATATATAAAGGACCTTCTATATTGTTTTCAAGGTTGGAAATTTTTTTTGAGTTTCTCTCTCTACAATTCTCTCTCTCTCTCTCTCTCTCTCTCTCTCTCTTTTTCTCTTGAACTTTTGTGTATACAAGTATAAAGACACTTCAAGTTTGCCTATAAATCCATAACCAAAGTGGCTTATCTTTGGGATGAGGTTACTTGGGACCCTCTTTGAGCTCTAGAAGGTGGTCTTGGCTTGGTTTATTGCCTCAATTGTGTCTTGGCTTCAAGAGGTATAGCACTCTTCTTTTAAGTTTGTTTAGCACAATTGTTTTCCTATCGCTTTCCACTATTTTTGGACTGTTTTTGGCCTGTCTTTGGACTCTAAAAAACTTTGTTTTTGTGGCCTAAAAGTGGTGGTTTGAGGTCATTTTCAGTTAAGGGTGGTTCACATTTCTTGCTTCTTTGCTTGTAAAGCTTTTGTGCCTTTGTTCACCACTTTCAAATCAAATTTTTTAGGCATTTTAGCCACTGAATTTTAGAGGTTTTTCAATGGCAAAAATCTCATTTTGAAGTCCAAAATTGGAGGGTTAGCCTCCACTCCTTGTGTCTTGTTTGCATGCCTAGTTAGCTTCATATGTTAGCAAGTTTTTCTAGCTTAATTTAGCTTAAGTACATCATGTTTTAGCCTTTGAAATAGTCTGCTTTAGCTCTATTTTGGGCTGTTTGGTTCATTTGACCTTTGTTTTGTGTAGTTGTAGTGTAAGTCCTTGCACTAGTTTGTTATTTTAAGGCTTTAAACATCATTAGTGTGACTTGGTTGCTTGATTTTAGTGCTTTTATCACTCAATTTCAGCACCTAAATCTCTGCAACCTCCTTCTTTGCTTCACTCTTTCATTTACTTTTGAGGGTTATTTCAAACTTGGGATCCTTTAAGCTTAAGATTGAGGTCATGCTCAATGGTTTAATCCTCTTTGAGGGTTCATTATTGAAGGCATGATCTCTCTCCTACCTTACACTATTCCTTGGTTGACACTTCCTTCACCTTAGAGGATACTCACAAATGGAAAAATTGATTAAAGAATGATTTGGTAATTAAAATGTGTAAACAAAATTGACAAGTAAAAGTGACAAGATAAGCATGTCTTTGTGTTGCATTGCATGTGTTCAAATCGGACGTTAATTTAAACACAAGGAAAATGGGACATTTCATACTCAAAATTGTTGAAATGTGCCACTTTCCTTGAACTCCATTGCCCTTGATCATGCATGATAGGCTGATGGCCTCTTTTGGTCTCATTTTCCATTTATTGAACTTGCATAATTTGTTTCACAAGCCATCATGCAATGAAATTGCTTGATTGATGGTTTGTGAACCAAATTTTGTCCCTCCTTTGATTTCCCTATGAAAAGGAGAGGCAAAGTGTGCAAACAACCGTTGAGAAATTCACTGTCTTGCTCTGTTTTGCTCTCTGTTGTAGCAAGGAAGTTCAAACCAACAGTGGCTGACAGCCACCACCAGTAACCAACCTGGCCCCTGTCGGCCATCAATGAAATTTGCACGGTGTATTGGTAAGGTGGAGTAGAGGCGTTCTAGAAGTGGACAGCTTTGTTGGTATTCATATGTACAAATAGAGGCTTTCAGCAACAAGGCATTGGCTTTTTGGGTGAAGATTCGAGCATGCATGCATCTCTCACTTCCCGGGATTAGCTAATTAGTTTAATAACAATAGATCAAATACATGTTATAATTAATTAGTTGTAACTAATTAAGTATTGTAAATAATTAGTTAATTTAACTAGTTATTCAATTTAATTTTGTAATAATTAGTTAGCTTAATTAGCGTAGCTAGTTAGTTAGCTTATTCATGTAGACCCTCCTTTGTGAGGGCGTAATGTTGTAATAAGTGTGCGTACGTGTGTGTATGTTTTCCAACCCCACGTCGTTCTCCCTTTTATTTAACCACTTTTGATGGTTAGATTAGGGCCATGTTTCAAATTAGCATATGGCATGTTTGTATCCATTCATCTTGTCTTGCATGCACTAAGGCTTGACGCATCATTCAAACTGCATTTTCACTTCAATAAATCTTTGAATATGTGTTCAACCGCATATCATCAAATTGTTTCATATGCCACATTAGTAGCCGAGCCTATTAATCACATATTGCATGTGTTGCGTTAGGCATTTTGTATAAGTTAGGAATCATGCATATTTTACTAACTCATATTTTCCTAGCTTGGAGTACTAGGTGAGTTTTTATGCTTTAGCATACTTACATAAGTGTGAATGCTGCCATGTTTGGCATGCTTGCCATGCAGCTCTGTGCTTAAATGCTAAACTGTTTGGATGCCTGTGGATGAAGGCTTGTTGTTTGAATTGGAATGATTCAACGAGTGTGTGTTTTAAGCCCACTTTATTGAGTGGCAAATCATGTTTTGAGCCACCTATGTTTGGTGGCAAATCCGCAAACTTTAAACCCACTTGAGGTGGCAAATTCAAACCATTTTCGCAAAACAAACATGAGTTGAATTGTTCCAAATTGAGCAAACTAGCTTATACTTGACTGTGCGCATCACATAGTAAAGCTAGTTTAAGAACTAGAATAAGAGCACATAATGTTGATAAAAATCATATCATGATTAGGAGAGGCCGATCTTTGATCCGGTGAGCGGGGGTGCTCAATTCATGACCTTCCTCTCTCATACCTAAGTTTCCGAGCTGAGGCAACTTTGGTGATGACAGACACATGGCCTTTGGTACGAGTCAGGGTTTCCTAAATTTCCCCAAAATAAAATATTTAGGTGGGGACTCTGTATCTGGCAAATTAGTCGAATTTTGGCATTATTTGATTTAAAATCGATTTTTTAAAAAGGTTTGTCGGATTTGGACTCTTTGGTGTTTATCAGTTTCACATTGCACTTGTGAGATTAGATTTAGAACCGCGGGAGTCTGAACTGTAGGGCTTCTTTTCAAACCTTCCGAAAGGGAACACGAAAAAGGTGAGCTACAGTTTCTGGCAACTCTGCTGGGGATTTAGAGAATTTGACTCGAACTCATGATATGTTATTTTATCTACACTCATGTGTTTCTTTGCATTTGCATTTGCATCGGTGCACCTAACTCATAGTGTTTGCCATCTGCTATTTCTGAGCGGTTTGGGGGAGGCTTGCTTGGAAAAGCTTGCTAAAAGGCTGACCGGTTGCGGGCTCTGCCACGATGGGAACACAACCCTTGGATCTGGACTACCGCTGTACTGTTTGATCCTCTTTTCACTTCTCGGTGTTAGGTGTGAGAGGTATATTGGGTAGTCTTACTGAGGTACCCTTTTTGACCAATCGACCTAGTTGCATATCGAAAATCATAGAGGCTACTCCAAACTAGGACATGTTGCTTACCCGAATGCAGGAATTGTATGAAATCGCTTGTTTTGCATAGTGAATCCCTAGCTCTTAACAAAATTAGGACAAGGTAACCCTACCCTATTATAGGGGTGTTTTGGCTCTCACTTGCTTGATATGTGCTTTTAGAGCGAAACTCTGCAAGAATGTATGTATCAGTTGCAAGTCTGGGTATCAGTTTTTGAGGCAGAATTCAGTATGGAGTACAGTCATTCAGCCATGATCATCTCTGTTCTAGTGAAATTGGGCTAAGGTGCTGCCTGTTTTCTCTTTTGCTAGGTAGTCCTAGAACCATAGCTTCAGAAGCCTCTAATATCCCCCGGGTACTTTGGACTTGTGTTAATAGACATTGTCAGGTCGGAGATTTAGTTCAAAGGCAACCAGTGTTTCCTTCGCTAGAGGCAAGGCAAAGAAAGGCCAGCCAAGGCTTACCAGATCCACTGTTCTGGCATTTACCAGTTGATCACCTCTGTTCAGAACATGACCATCTATCCCTATCATGGCTCAGCCTCTGACAAATCTAGAGGATTTACTGATCCGTCTTCAGTAATTAGTGGATTCGCTATAGCAAGATATGGTTAGGCAAGTTGAGACATTGCAGAAAACGATATTCAACTATACGAACCTCCATGAAATTGGGGTTCAAATCAACGACGCCATCAGACAAGGGCTCATTGTGGTAGGAAATGAGCTTATAAGGAAGAATGTTGTTTGCAATTCCAATGCTACCACTAGCATGGCTGTGAAATGCTCGGAAGTAAACACTGCCACCGTGCCTGTCAAAAGCCCTTTTGCTAATAATAGCCAAAGACTGACCACTTTAACTTGGCCCCAAGCCTGAAATTTCCATCCCCTTTACATGAGTCTCTCTCAAGCTTTGAAAATGCTACGAGAAAAAGGGTACCTAGAGCTCCTAGAACCTCGACCCCTCCCAAATCCTCTTCCACCAAGATATGGCCCAGCTAAATACTATGCCTATCATCAACAGCACGGTCTTGATATAAACCGTTGCATCCACCTCCGTCATAAGATTCCAGATCTTATTGACGAAGAGATCATAGCTCCACCAAAAAGACCTTAGGCCACCACTAACCCATTACCTCCACATCTCAATCTAATCCATACACTGCCATCTACCTACAACCCCAGCATATACATCACCCTAGCCCATTTACCCAAGCCTGAGGTTTTCATTCCATAAAGCATGGACTTGTGCATGATGGATGCACTTAAACCCCAATCATCTCAAACCCATGAACCCACTACTTTTGAGCTGATGAGCGTGATTGAAGATCTTTAGAGAACAGTGGTAGATTTAGCCTTTGGGATTTTGGCTCCATCATTGACCACATCACATGCCAGAAATTTCACGCCAAAAGGCTCCCCAATCTTGGGGCTAGCTTCAATTGAAAATGGCCAACCTAAAGCTATCTCAGGTTTGGGCAATGACATGTCGACAACAACTGGGCTCCGCTTTGATATAGCGATCCAATCCCTTTGCAAAGTAGAGGCAAATAGCAAGAACAAGGTAGGGGCAGGCATTGGTCCCTATGAACATCTTCAGTGGGTTGTTGAGGCGTTGAAATCTGAAGGACTGAACAAATAGCAAGTGTTCGCAGTTGTTGCAAAGACTATGGATGACACTTTTGCCACTCAGGATGAGAGCATTCAAAATCAAAGGGCAAGCCATGAAAAAGGCTGTCGTACTAGAAACACCCCTTTAAGCTCCAATCCTACACTCGGAAGAGATCATCAAACCTAGTCAACACCTGCCAAGCCCTCTGTCAAGCCTGTCAGAACTGGTAACGACACCTTCAATCCCCTCTACATGACTTTGTCCAAAGCTCTCCAAATCCTTATAGGACAAGGCCATCTTAAACCCCTTGAGCCTTGGCCTCTTCCGGATCCCCTTCCATCAATGCATAATGCTGCAAAGTACTATTCCTTCCATCAACAAATTGGTCATGACACTGACGGTTGTTATCGTCTTTGCCATGAAGTTCAAGATCTAATTGACAACGAGGTCATCGTCGCACCAGGTCCTACAAAGTCTATCGGTACTAGGTCGATAAACTTGGGAGATAATATGACCATGTGATCGGGGGGATGAACCACCTACTGATGGCGCTAATTTTACTCCAGATGTGGTGGATGGCACACACTGTTTTGAGCAATTTGAAAATGCTGTTTATTGTACTTTCTGACTTGAGTATTGAGTCAGTTCTGTTATGTTGTATTGAGTCTGTCTTGTTGTATCGAGTCAGTCTTGTTGTGTTAGAGTCAGGTGATTTCGAGGGTGTTACCTCAGACATCACTATCTTGTTTTCTGTTTGTCTTTTACACTCTTTCTTTTGCGTCTATTTTTACCATTGAGCCAATTGCGCCAGAAGATCTAAATGAAACGACAGAGATTTTCACCTACTTTTATGTGCCTTGAAATCATTGCATTGACTTAAGTTTTTCAAAACTTTTCTAACACTATAATGAAAACAAAGAGGAAGGAATTCCTCGGGATTTGTAAAAATTTGATCAACTGAGAGGAAGAGAGGCATGCTAAGCCCTTAATGAATGAGATCATGTTTGTTAATGTGTGCACTGAGACTAGCTTGATCCAGATTGGTTCTACATTATCTTCAGAGAAGCCTGATCGACTAGTCACTTTATTAAAAGATTTCAAAAAAATGTTTTGCGTGGTCCTACGAAGACTTGCCTGGAATTGATCTTGAGATTGTACAGCATAGGATCACTCTTGGTTTTGAGACTCGACCCCTTTGCTTTCAAACCTTGAACTTTGATTCAGAATGTTCAACGATCAATCACAATATAAGGCACTTATGGCTAGATCGAAAGCAACCCTTGAACTAGGGGCAATAAGGTTAGATTAAGAAGGTTAGATGTCATCAAAGGAAGCTTGCAAAGCTAGATCAGAAGTAGCCCTTGAACTAGGGGCAAAAAGGTTAGAAATGCTCGAAGATTCAAAACGGGGTCATTTCTCAAGCCAATGGAGATCGATAAGAAAGCCAAATCCCAAAATCTGAGAGAAGAAAAGTTTTACTGAAGGACAATTGAGTTCTTATTCACAACACTAGGGGCAAATTCAAACCCCAATTGGATGGGCTCATACATCATTAAGACTATTTAGTCAGCAACAACAACCATTCTCATGGATTTAGATGGCTAGAGATCCAATGACCATTCAACATGGACAAGTTAGACTTTTTTATCCTTGAGAGGCTCATTAGGCCAAAAACCCTGAAGGAAGACCCAGGCAAAACTTAGAGCAAGAAAAAGAGAAAAAGAACAAAAATGAAAAAAAAAAGGAAACAAAGCAAAAAGAAAAGGAAAAGAGAAAAGAGAAAAATAGAGAAAAATGAAAGGAAAAGACAAAAAGAGCTCGCAAGGTTGAAAACTCGAAAGGGCGGCTTTGGCAAACATTAGAGCATAAAAGGAGAGTGTCAACACCCGAGTGTACCTTAACTCAAAACTACGTACGACCCGATTCCTATCTTTAGGATACGTAGGCAACTTCATCTTGAAGTTCGGCCCGAATCATTTTCAGCCTGCTTGGCTCATCCATGTTGATTGGCTTATCCTTGTTCAAACTCGGCTATCTTATCCATGTGCAAATTGGCTCGTCTTTATTCAAATTCGGTTGTCCTATTCTGTTACAAGATTCAGCTGCAAGAAAAATCAAGTTAAGATCTGAGATTGTGCATCTCAAGAGTAGATTCTGTGTTGGTTGAGCAATGGCCATTTGCAAAAACAGTTTTGAAGATTTTTAGTGAGGTTAACTAGTTCTCTCGACAATTATTCTATTTTTCCAAAATTGGACCATTTCTTGGACCCAAAAAAAAAAAAATTTCAGTGCTCACAATCCGACTTGCATGATTTCAAATCAGAAAATCGAACAAGCATGTTAATCTAACTCTTATATTGATCAAAATTGTTTTAGTAGAAAGCCAAAAACAAAAAATGGTCAAAATGACGAACTAGGGGCACAGTTGAGTCAGGTTTTTTGTTTTTTGCCCATTATCAACGTACTTGCAAGAAAGGGCACAATTGAAGTTAGCCGTAGGGGCCAAAAGCTCCCTCATCCTCCAAGCAACGAGGTACCAAGCCAAGTGCGAAGCACAGATTGAAAATGGAGTTGGATATTCGATTCCGTCATTTGGATGATCACACCCAAATTGGCATCTAGCCCAGAATGGGAATGTAGAAAATGCAATGTGTGAGACCAATCAATTGTATACCTGGCTGGTGGGACATGCTGTAATTCATCTCGGTCAAGCTAAGCCAGGGGCGTCGTCAACCGATGTCAGTTGCAAATCTGCTACACATCCAGTCGCGCCACGACCCCTCTGTGGGAAAGCTCACTAGTTATGAGCGAAAGAAGGAGAATCTAGCAAAATACCAGGGGCAAGAGCCCACAACTTCCTTCTTATCCATCAACCACCCAAGGGAGGGATAAAAAAATAAGAGAGATTAAAGAATAGAGAGATGTGTGTTGAGAGGAAAAGTGAGGATAGGGCTTTTTCAGAAAAATAGAGATTGAGTGCCAGAGTGATGTGAAAATCACAAATGAGAAAGGGTGGGAAACAATACTTGAAGAAACAGGCTCCTCGTGAACTGAGAGGCCTCTCACCATTGGAACACATTCGAGTGTTGTGTTTGTTGTTTTTGTTTGTCTCGATTCTTGTTTTGAGTCATTTCAAGTGTCAATAGATGTGTTTAGGTTGTATTACCTTCGTTTTCTCTTTGTTGAGTTGTGGTGTACTATAGTTAGTCATATGCTCAATACCAGATTAAGAACTCATTTCTCAATTTCAATTTCAAAAATAAATCGTTTTGTGCTTAGAGTGCTGTGCCATTTTCCACATTTGTACAAAACAGGATTCTTTCTTTCATAAACTGCAGGGTTCAACCCATGTCAAGAGTGAGAGCAATAGAACTAGGACCTCTCTGAAGCTATATAGGTTCCGGACTGCAAAGCAAAAGAAAAAAGGGAAAATCGGAGCATCTAAGTTTGTTTCAACTTTAGCAAATTCTGAGACTGCATTCCAGATGTACCTCCCCTGGCCTTGTCAATGCTTTGAAGTATGAGTGTACCTCTACCTCAAGCTTAAGCTCAAGCCTGCTTCAAGCCAGAATGGTGAACAAAGTGCTATCCCTGAAAACTAGTCCCTGCCAGAGGCATCTTGGCTATGTTTACAATGAGTTCCTAGGAGATTAACTGCGATGGTGGAAACTAGAGTTCGAATGACAATCCCTAGAACACAACGGTTTGGAATTTTCGAGACTAAAGTCTGGTTTAAATACCTAGGGGTGTATCCCCGGCTTGAAATTTGTATGACAGTCCCATAGATTGAGATAGCATGTATGCGCCTCAATTCTGGATACTGAACCAACCTAGTCTGTCACCCCATTGGAGAATAGGGAAAGTTGTGAATATGATTAGGAAGAACGCCGGCATCCGTGGCTTCTACACGAAGAACCCTTGTTAGTGTTTGAGGGCCTTTGAACTGTGAGTTGAAGGTAAGAGTTTGAAGAACACAAGGGGGAGATCATTGTCAGAGCAGAGTGGTTCATCGCCACTCACCCCATGAGTTTTGCACGTGTATGCGCTTATTCTGCAAGAATTGTGGTCTGAGGGTTTCGGCACCTTTTCTGTGTCCCTGGTTCTGTTTTGTGTCCTTAGATTTCAATATTGAAGAGTTTGTTCATTACTAAGTTCAGAATGCCTCTATGGAAGCTCAGAACTACATTTCCAATGCGCGATGTTCGTCACTCATTAACATAAGCAAGGTGTATCCTTTTAATATATTGTAACTTTTCCGAGAGGTAAATCAGAAGTTGTTCTTGAATTGGTCTTGACGAATATGCTTTTGCTGTTGCATAGAATATGTGTTTCTTTGTTGTTTCATGGAACGTGCATTCCACTTATAATGTCGCATAGAACATGCTCTTATTCTAGCTGCATAGAATGTGCTTCCGCTCTTGCATTATGCATAGAACATGCTCATTGCTTTCGTTCTTGAATCATAGAAGGAATATATGCATTTTCCTTTGAATCTTGCATAGAATATGATTCCGTTGCCAATCATGCATAGAATATGCTCTCAAATTGTTTGGTTTGCATAGAACATGCCATTATATCTCAGTTATTGTCTTGCATAGAATATGCATTTCCTATTCATTACACGTGTAGAATATGCGCTTCTCCATTATTGCATAGAATATGCACTTCTTTATTGTTGCATAGAATATGATTTCATTCTTGTTTCATGCATAGAAAATGAACTGTCATTTCATAGCATGCTTTTGTAAACCGGCACGATATTGTATGTACGGTTCTTTCAACGGAGCCAGTACAGACAAACGATAATGTATGTATAGTCCATTCAGAGGAGTTCCAAGCAAAATCATTTGTGCCCTTCGAATCATATCCTTTTACTCTCCTTTCTCTCGCATGCAACGCATTAGGATAAACCCTCTGGTTACCATTCTTCGGTTAAAAACCTTTGAGTGCGTCTTGATGTTCATACCACCCTCCGGTTACCGTCCTTTGGTTAAAAACATTTGAGTGCGTCTTGATGTTCATACCACCCTCCGGTTACTGTCATTCGGTTAAAAACATTTGAGTGCATCTTGATGTTCATACCCCCTTCGGTTACCGTCCTTCAGTTAAAAATATTTGAGTGCGTCCTGATGTTCATACAACCCTTCGGTTACCGTCCTTCAATTAAAAACATTTGAGTGTGTCCTAATGTTCATACCACCCTTCGGTTACCACCTTTCGGTTAAAAACATTTGACTGCGTCCTGACGTTCATACCACCCTTCGGTTATCGTCCTTCGGTTAAAAACATTTAAGTGCGTTCTGATGTTCACACCACCCTTCGGTTACCACTTTTCAGTTAAAAACATTTGAGTGCGTCTTGATGTTCATACCATCCTTCGGTTACCACCCTTCGGTTAAAAACATTTGAGTGTGTCCTGATGTTCATACCTCCCTTCGGTTGCTATCCTTCGGTTTAAAGAAATTTGAGTGCGTCCTGATGTTCATACCACCCTTCGGTTACCGTCCTTCGATTAAAAATATTTGAGTGCGTCTTGATGTTCATACCACCCTCCGGTTATGATTCTTCGGTTAAAAACATTTGAGTGGGTCCTGATGTTCATACCACCCTTCAGTTACCGTCCTTCGGTTAAAAACATTTGAGTGCGTCCTGATGTTCATACCATTCTCCGGTTACCGCCCTTCGGTTAAAAACATTTGAGTGCGTCCTGATGTTCATACCATCCTTCAATTACCGTCCTTCGGTTTAAAAACATTTGAGTGCGTCTAGATGTTCATACCATCCTCCGGTTATTATCCTTCAGTTAAAAACATTTGGGTGCATCCGGATGTTCGTACCTTCCTCCGGTTAAAACATTCGGGTGCATCCCGGTGTTCACACCATCCTTGTTTTCTTCCGAGTGCAATGCGTTAGGATCTTGTTTGACATCTCGGGTACGCCCGATGATTTCGTTGCTCTTCGTCTTCCCTACACGTCGCGTAGTTAAGCTTGCATAATTTTCTTACATCCTTTCTGCATGAAATGTGGTTTGGCTCGCAATTCCCACACTTGGCGTGTTTGTTTACTCCTTATGATTGAGATTGTAGTGCCCTACTTTGATCTTTTTAACTGTGGCATTTTCATTGCATTGCATTTGCATTTAAATGTTTCATTGCACAGTCTCATTGCATGATCATAAGTTATGTTCTCCCATCATGTATATCATTTGCATCTTGCCCCTGAACTACGCTAGTTTGATTCCTTGCAAAGGGACACATAGGCAACCCTCGGGTTCAACCAACTGTATCTGCATTTTGTTTGTTTGCCCAAGTCTTACGACCTTGTCAAAATGGGTCGTCTCTTGGCTTTGACATTCACTCATGTCATTTCATGGCCTCGAGCTCTGTCAAAGAGGGGCATTTGTAGACACCCCATTTTTGATTGCCCTTAAGACTTGGGCGCCTCAGGTTGATTACTTGAGGATGAAGGCTATGTTGTGCAATCACTCAATTTCTTCAGCAAGAAGAGCTCCAAATCCCAACCTTACACCCCATTTTGGACCAAAACATTTTTGACAAAAATTATTTTAGACCATAAAACCCTCTCTTTCAAAATATTTTTGAAAATGTTTCTACGATGTTTCGAGGCTCACATTTCATTAAATATTGCACTTTTCGGTAAATCGAGCAAGGACAAAGAGAAAATAAATGGAAGATAGGTGAACTCTTTCAAAAATATTTTAAAATATCTTATTTAGAGGTTTGGAGTTGAAGAAAATAAGAGTGGAGGGAAGAAACCTTGTTGGGGAAGAAGTTGGGCATGAACCGTTAAGAAAGAGAGCTGGGCAGCCTCACTAAATCAGGCCTATCATTTTGTATACTTAGACTTTAGTTATAAGGCTACCACCATTGGAAAGTGGACTTTCGGGGCTTCATTTTACACTCAAGAATCTCCTAAAGCTGAGTCTGGATAAGAGGGATGTGGCTATTTGAAGTTAGGCATCCATCCGTTTAAGCCAAAATTGAGCAACCTTCACTAAATTAGGAATATCTCTCTACACACTTAGAAGTTTGATGTGAGTCATCTATCATTGGAAAGTAGACTTCTGGGGCTTCAATTTAGCCTCAAGAATGACCTGCAAAGGAGTCTGGATAAAGGAGATATGCCCATTTGAAGTCGGGCCTGAAAGCAAAATTTTATGGCCAGCCACTAGTGAGGTTTGCCAGCCATGCGCCAGCCATGGATGAAGTTCGCCAGCCATGTGCTGGCCATTGATGATGTTTTCCGGCCATGGATGAGGTTTTTCGGCCACCGGTGTCAAAAATCAGTTTTTGTGCAGATATTTTCCCTCTAGCTGTTCCATACTGCTTCAGCTGTCCTATATTGATATTTTCGACCTGAAGCCATATATTTCTATATATAGAGGACCTTATCTATTGTTTTCAAGGTTGGAAAAATTTTGGGAGTCTCTCTCTCTCTCTCTCTCTCTCTCTATAATTCTCTCTCTCGTGATTTCTCTCTCTCTCTTGAACTTTTGTGTATACAAGTGTAGATACACTTCAAGTTTTCCTATCAGCCCATAACCAAAGTTTCTTATCTTTGGGTTGAGGTTACTTGGGACCCTCTTTGAGCTCTAGAAGGTGGTCTTGGCTTGATTTATTGCCTCAAATGTGTCTTGGCTTCAAGAGGTATAGTACTCTCCTTTTAAGCTTGTTTTGCACAATTGTTTTCCTATCTCTTTCCACTATTTTTGGACTATTTTTGGCCTATCTTTGGACTGTAAAAAACTCTATTTTTGTGGTCTAAAAGTGGTGGTTTGAGGCCATTTTCAGTTAAGGGGTGGTTCACCCTTCTTGCTTCTTTGCTTGTAAAGCTTTTGTGCCTTTGTTCACCACTTTCAAATCAACTTTTTTGGGCCTTTTAACCACTGAATTTTAGAGGTTTTTTAGTGGTAAAAATATCATTTTGAAGTCAAAAATTAGAGGGGTTAGCCTCCCCTCCTTATGTCTTGTTTGCATGCCTGGTTAGCTTCATATGTTAGCATCTTTTTCTAGCTTAATTTAGCTTGACTCCAGCATGTTTTAGCATCTAAAATAGCCCGCTTTAGCTTTGTTTTGGACTGTTTGGTTCATTTGAACTTTGTTTTGTGTAGTTGCAGTGTAAGTCCTTGCACTAACTTGTTGTTTTAAGGCTTTAAACATCATTGGTGTGACTTGGTTGCATGGTTTTAGTGTTTTTATCACTCAGTTTGAGCACCTAAATCTCTGCATCCTCCCTCTTTGCATCACTCTTTGATTTGCTTTTGAGGGTTATTTCAAACTTGGGATCCTTTAAGGTTGAGAATGAGGTCATGCTCAATGGTTTAATCCTCTTTGAGGATTCATTATCAAAGGCATGATCTCTCTCCTGCCTTACACTATCCCTTGGTTGACACTTCCTTTGCCTTAGAGGATACTTACCAATGGAGAAAGTGATTAAAGAAGGATTTGGTAGTTAAAATGTGTAAACAAAATTGACAAGTAAAAGTGACAAGAGAAGCATGTTTTTGTGTTGCATTGCATGTGTTCAAATCAGACGTTAATTTGTACACAAGGAAAGTGGGGCATTTCATACTCAAAAGTGATGAAATGTGCCACTTTCCTTGAACTCCATTGCCCTTGATCATGCATGATAGGGTGATGGTCTCTTTTCGTCTCATTTTGCATTTATTGAACTTGCACAATTGGTTTCACAAGCCATCAAGCAATGAAATTGCTTGATTGATGGTTTGTGAACCAAATTTTGTCCCTCCTTTGATTTCTCCATAAAAATGAGAGGCAAAGTGTGCAAACAACCCTTGAGAAATACACTATTTTGCTCTGTTTTTCTCTTTGTTACAGCAAGGAAGTTCAAACCAACAGTGGCCGATAGCCACCACTAGCAGCCGACCGGCCTCCAATGGTAGGTGACCAGCCACTATTGGAAGCTGATTGCCCCCCTGTCGGCCACCAATGAAATTTGCATAGTGTATTGGTAAGGTGGAGCAGAGGTGTTCTGGAAGTGACAGCTTTGTTGGTGTTCATATATGCAAATAGAGGCTTTCAGCAGCAAGGTATTGGCTTTTCAAGTGAAGAATCTAGCATGCATGCATCCCTCACTTCCCGAGATTAGCTAATTAGTTTAATTAGCAATAGATCAAATACATGTTATAATTAATTAGTTGTAGCTAATTAAGTATTGTAAATAATTAGTTAGTTTAACTAGTTAATTAGTTTCGGTTTTTAATAATTAGTTAGGTTAATTAGCATAGCTAGTTGGTTAGCTTATTCATTCGGACCCTTCTTCGCAAAGGCGTAATATTGTAGTTAGTGTGCGTGCGTGTGTATGTTTTCCAACCCGACGTCTTTCTCTCTTTTATTTAACCGCTTTTCTAAAGGGTCGTGTTTCAAATTAGCATATCACCTGTTTGCATCCATTCATCTTGTCTTGCATGCACTGAGGCTGGCAAATCATTCAGACTGCTTTTCACTTCAATATGTCTTTGAATACGTGTTCAACTGCATATTATCAAATTGCTTCATATGCCACGTTAGTAGCCGAGCCTATTAGTCGAATATTGCATGTGTTGCATTAGGCATTTTGTATAAGTTAGGAATCATGTATATTTTACTAACTTATATTTTCCCAGCTTGGAGTACTAGGTGAGTTTTTATGCTCTAGCATATTTGCACAAGTGTGAATGCTGCCATGTTTAGCATGCTTGCCATGAGGCCATGTGTTTAAATGCTAAACTGCTTGGATGCCTGTAGATGAAGGCTTGTTGTTTGAATTGGAATGACTCAATGAATGTGTGTTTTAAGCCCACTTTGTTGAGTGGCAAATTATGTTTTAACTGCTATGTTTGGTGGCAAATCCGCAAACTTTAAGCCCACTTGAGGTGGCAAATTCAAACCATTTTCGCAAAACAAACATAAGTTGAATTGTTTCAAATTGAGAAAACTAGCCTATACTAGATTGTACGCATCACATAGTAAAGCTAGTTTAATAACCGGAATAAGAACACATAATGTTGATGAAAATCATATCATGATTAGGAAAGGTCGATCTTTGATTGGGTGAACGGGGGTGCTCAATTCATGACCTTCCCCTCTTGTACCTAAGTTTCCGAGCTGAGGCAACTTTGGTAATGACAGACACGTGGCCTTTAGCATGAGTCATGGTTTTCTAAATTTCCCCAAAATAAAATATTTAGGTGGGGACTCTGTATCTGGCAAATCAGTCCAATTTTGGCATTATTTGATTTAAAATCAATTTTCCAAAAAGATTTGTCGAATTTTGGACTCTTTAGTATTTATTTGTTTCATATTGCAATTGTGAGATTAGATTCAGAATCGCGGGAGTCTGAACTGTAGGATTTCTTTTCAAACCTTCCAAAAGGGGCATGAAAAAGGCGAGCTATAGTAACATCATAACGAAATATAGGTCCTATTAGTTTATTTTTCAATTGGGATTCGGATATGCTGTCGTTATCGCAATGGGCTGGGCAGGTTACTTTTCAGCCTTATTTTTTGTTGATTGTAACATGTCACTGGTGCGTTTTAGTTTCAGCCTTTCGAGATAGACCTGGAGTCATCAGCCTACCCGGTTAGTATAGGCCTCAAAGGCCAATCAGGGAGTCTTTTCGACTTAATCAGTGCATCAGACTTATGCTCTGAGGGTTTAGCAGGTAGAGCAGTGTAATAACCCGACCCTCGCACATGATTTCTGTTATATTTTTAGTCCTCAATTGATACTATTAAATACTTGTTGCGAAATCCTATGGAAAGTTATGAATAAGTAAGTGAAAGCTATGGTTATAGATGCCTATCTGTCTCACAAGAAACCTATCTGTCACAATTAACACACTAGAGTCAAGAATTTGAAGCCTTAATGATTTAATTATCAGAAATTGAGACTATATTTGAGATCCTCATAATTTTTAAGTAATTTTAAGTATGCTCGTGAAATTTTAATTTTGGAAGGATTAAACGATTCATTTTTGTCCTTATGTGCTTAGTTAAGACTTTATATATACTTGAGTCTTATTGATGTTTGGGGCAAAAACGTGGAGCATCTTTTGGGAGGAACTAAGGGTTTGAGAGAAGAGAAAAGAAGAACAAAGAAGAGGTTCAAAAGGGAGGAAATTGAGGGGAAATTAGGAGATCAAACTTAAGGTATGTTCACTTTTATATATCTATGAGAATCATTATTTCAATTGTGAAGAAGAGTTGTTGTATGTTATGTTGATGATGTAGGGTTTCTCAATGATTGTTTACTTTGGCACTTAAATTAAGTGTTGTATGAATTTACACTTAAATCCTTGGTTTTATGTTATCATTTCATGGAAACATGATAGGGCCATGGCATATACATGTTGAATATGAATGGAGAGTGGGATTTGAGGAAGAGATGACTTGGTGAAGCCGTTAAACTAACTCAAATTGTTATAATCAAGCTATAATCTATGCTATGGTATTGTTGAGTTGACATGTTGCATGAATTTTGCCCTGGATTGCATGAAAAATGAGTTTGGGTTGCTGAATTTTGGATTGAAATCGGGCTGCCCTGAATTTGGGTTGTCGTCCGCTCGAGCGGGAAAATGCATCTCTCAGAAGTTCCTCGGAATTACCCTGTCCGCTCGAGCGGAGGAAATGTACGCTCGAGCGTAAATACCGACCTCTCAGCATTTTTGGATACCATTATCTTTGTCGCTCGGCGGACAATCTTCTTCCTTCGGCGGAGGACTGCTTCAAAGTGTATTATTCAGTTTTACGTGCTTATTCCTCTGGTATTTTTAGAATATTTTTCTGATGATCTTAGAATGGTTATAAATGCATATGAAATGTAAGGATTCAAGAAATAAAGTAAGAAAGAAAAGGAAACTGATGTGCAAGTTTAACTGTGTGCAGGACACACTTCAGGAGGAAGTAACACGCCATCTCAATACTGTGAGTAGTAATACCTCTTCACATGTTATACAGTTATGTCCATATATCAAAGCATGTGTTCAACGTAGGCTACATTAATGTTAATGTTAATGTCCATGTAAAGTATGTAAAGATTGCAAGGGCTTAATGCCGCCACATGTTTTCAAGGGCCATAGTGCCATTTTCAAGGGCCATAGTGCCATTTTCAAGGGCCATAGTGCCAACAAGTTTACAAGGGCTATATGCCACTTCCAAGGGCATCATGCCACTTTCAAGGGCCGAAGTGCCAACATGTTACTAAGGGCTTTACGCCACATTTTCAAGGGCCTCGTGCCACCACTTCCAAGGGCTTATAGCCACCAAGTTATGTTATAAGATTGGGCCTAAGGCCATTATGTATATGACACAGAGTCAGACTCACGTAGTGATACGTAATATGATCAAGTTAGCAGAATTTTATTTATGTATTATTACTCACTGAGCTCAACTCACTCTCGATTATATGCATTTACGTAGGTCATTCAGTGGTCAATCCTAACTTTCAGATGCCGTTTTCCTTGGTCAACCATTACGTGTCCAGGCACTAACCCAAACTACTTATTTTGATGAAACCGTGGAGATGTTTGCTTATCTTTTGAGTGCCATCCAAGTTCTTGTATATAACTTTTGTGGTCTTTTATCTATGCCCGTTTGGGCTGGGACTGTAATATATGTGGTTGTAACCAATGTTTCAAGGACATAGTTTCCCACTTTACTAACTTATGCGAATGTTTACGTTTTTTTTTGGGATCCTGGCATGCTAACAGTAGCTCAATGGAATGTCTCTGGTATTTATATCATATTACTACTTTATGCTTCCGATAAGGCCCCTTTCTGTTATATATTTATATATCAGGTTTGTTGTCCGTTTATGCTTAGGTCATGCCCAAACTTTTAGGGGCAGGTATGGGGCGTGACAAGCAGAGACCTACAAGATGCGTGTATGTTATTACCACGCCAGACTTAGTGCCAGTGCCTTCAGTCGTGAGAGGTACTTTCTTGTTATGCAATTCTATTACCAATGTGTTGATTGATTCATGTGCATCCCATTCTTTTATTTTATCTACATTTGCATTGACATTGGGGTTAGAAATGGCTTAGTTAGCATCTCCACTTAGGATAGAGTCACCAGTTGGTGGTGAAGTTGTTTTGAACCAGGAGTGTCGGGGTTATGATGTAGAGGTTGCTGGTCGCTGACTTCCTTTTTCATTTGCATTGATTAATATGTCGAGCTTTGATGCTATATTGGGTATGGACTGGTTATTATCGTATCAGGCTATAATAGATTATTACCATTAGAGGGTTTCTATATGTGCCTCGAGTGGTGATTGTTTTTATTTCATGGGAGATAGAGTCGATAGAGCCTTATTGCCTATGTGTGACCAGTGTGGTCGGGGTGAGCTTGGTCTCCTTCTTGCTACATTCTTGGATATGGAAAGTAACGTGGTCTAAGTTGAGTTACTGAGGGTAGTTTGTGAATACCCAGATGTCTTTCCCTAGGATCTCACTGGTTTACAACCTCACCGTGAGATTGATTTCTCTATTGATTTAATGCATGGCATGACACCGATTTCTATGGCACCATACAGATTTACACCCACTGAATTGTGTGAGTTGAAGATTCAACTCCAGGAATTGTTAGATAAGGGTTTTATCTGCCCTAGTATTTCATCTTGGGGAGCACCGACTCTCCTTGCCAAGAATAAAGATGGTGCATTGCGACTTTGTATTGATTACCGGAAGTTGAACCGAGTAACTGTTAAGAACAAGTACCCATTGCCTCGTATAGATGATTTGTTTGATTAGTTGAAGGGGTCTTGTTGTTACTCTAAGATAGACTTGAAATTGGGTTATCATCAGTTGAGAGTGGGGGAAGAGGATATCTAGAAAACGGCATTCCATACGCAGTATGGCCATTACGAGCTCCTTGTGATGCCTTTTCAGGTTAACCAATGCATCGGCCATATTTTGGGTTTGACTAATCGGATCTTTCGTGAGTTCCTAGGCCATTTTGTAGTTGTCTTCGTTGATGATATCTTCATTTACTCACCCTCTGAAGAGAAGCACGAGGAACACTTGCGAGTTGTGCTTGAGTTACTTAGAACGCACAAACTATATGCTAAGTTCGAGAAGTGTGAATTCCAGTTGAAAGAAGTAAAATTCTTAGGGCATGTGGTATCCGGGGAATGGATAACTGTAGACTCTTCTAAGATAGAAGCAGTGCAAGATTGGGAACAACCTAAGAATGCCTTTGAGATTCATAGTTTCTTGGAGTTGGCCAGGTATTCTCGTTGGTTCATGAAGGATTTCTCTAGATTAGCCTCACCATTGACCAGGCTTACGAGGAAGGGAATCAAGTTTATGTGGAGTGAGACTTGTGAGAAGTCATTTCAAGAGCTTAAGGTTAGACTTACCACTGCTCCAATGTCGATTATTACAGAGAGAGGTTTGGGCTATTTTGTGTATTGTGATGTGTCACGAGAAGGTCTGGGGTGTGTTTTGATACAAAAGGGAAAGGTTGTCGCTTATGGCTCATGTCAACTGAAAACACATTAGAGGAACTATCCTACCCACGCCTTAGAACTAGCGGCCATGATCTTTGCCTTGAAGATTTGGAGGCATTACCATTATGGTGAGAAGTTTAAGGTATTTTCTGATCACAAGAGTCTAAAATATCTATTTTTACAAAAAGATCTGAATTTGAGACAAAAGGGGTGGATGTAGTTTATGGAGGATTACAACTTTGAGTTACACTATCAACCGAGGAAGGCCAATGTTATAGTCAATGCTTTGAGTAGGAGATCCATTAGTAGTGTAGCGAGTATTGTCGCCCGGGAATGGGAGATGTTGGGTATTATTGGTGAGTTGGACTTGCATTTTGGCGAGTTCGTTGAGTCAACTACCTTGTTTACCATAGTTGCCCAACCTACATTAGTGAGCCGAGTTATAGAAGAACAAAGGGGTGATCTTGAGTTAGAAAACCCTCTGGGAGAAGATCTCTTGTGGGAAAGTAGAAAGGGGGTTGAACATGTATTCTAACTCGAGTGTTAGATACCTTGGCCATCTTTTCGTGCCAGAGTGTCGTCAAGAGGAGGTATTCTAAGTATTTCACCATTCACACCTTGCGGTGCATCTAGGAGGCACAAAGATGTATCCCGACCTCAGATGCCAGTTTTGGTGGAAGGGAATAAAGAAGGATGTAGCCGTGTTTTTGTCGAGGTGCCTTACTTGTCAACACGTGAAAGTAGAGCATTAGAGGCTAACGAGTTTGTTACAACCCTTGCCTATAGCCACGTGGAAGTGGGAGCATGTCGCGATGGACTTTGTTTTGGTCTTTTGAGGACTCAAGGGGGGTAATGATGCCGTTTGAGTAGTAGTTGACCGACTAACCAAGTTAGCGCACTTTGTACCTATGGGCACGAGTGATTCGGTAGATTATATAGCCAACCTTTACATTAGGGACATAGTTCGATTTCATGGGGTCCCTGTGACTATTGTGTTGGATAGAGACTCGCATTTTACGGTTCGGTTGTAGTAAAGCCTGCAGAGTGCCTTGGGTACTAGGTTTACTTTTAGTACTGCATATCATCCTCAGACTAGCGGGTAGTCAGAGCATACTATTCAGATCCTTGAGGATATGCTTCGAAGTTATGTCCTGGACAATAAGGTGTCGTGGGAGAGGCACTTGCCTTTAGTGGAGTTTGTTTATAACAATAGCTTCCAGTCGAGTATTGGTATGGCACCATTTGAGGCCTTATATGGCTGACCGTGTAAATCTCAAGTGTGTTAGGCCGAGGTGGGTGATGCACCTATGACAGGTCCAGAGTCAGTCTGACGAACAACAGAGAAAGTTGCACTTATCCGTAAGAGGTTAGTTACGGCTTAGAGTCGTCAGAAGAGTTATACTGTTATCCTTTAAGGTGGGAGATCATGTCTTCTTGAAGATATCACCTAGACAGGGTTTGAGAAGGTTTGGGAAGAGTAGGAAGTTGTCCCCTAGGTTTATTGGGCCTTTTGAGATCCTAGAATGGATTGGGGAGGTAGTTTATCGTTTGGCCTTACCGCCACAACTTTCTGGGGTTCATGACATGTTTCATATCTATATGCTTCGGAAGTATGAGCTGGATGTGTCACACGTGTTGGATTTAATGGAGTTAGAGGTAGATGATGATGCCTCATATGAGGGAAGACTGGTTAGATTTTTAGACACTAGAGACCACGTCTTGTGAGGCAAGACGATTTCTTTGGTAAAAGTGTTGTGGCGACACCATGCGGTTGAGGAGGCCACTTGGGAGCGTGAGGTGAAAGTTCGTGAGAAGTATTCGAACTTATTTGTGGATGTTTGAACATGTATTGAAAACTTTGTTATGTTAATGTAATATAAACATTGCATATGTTTTAGAAATATGAATTATATATTTAGTAGTGAAAATTTGTTTATCAAGTTGATGGGAGTGGATGACCGGTGGATAGGTCATAGTGTTGAGTTTGAATTACAATCATTATGATAATTGGTTTAAGCTTAGTTTTAATGTTTGGTTTAAAATTTTGGGGAGAAAATTCCTTAAGCAGGGGAGGTTATAGCGATTTTGGTTTCGACCCGAACCATTTGATGTTTTGGATTTGGGTTTCATTGGTAGCTTGTTTTTCAAACTATTGTTGCCCATAATTTTGCCTCTTCGCTCGAGCGATACATCTTGCGCTAGAATGGTCCTTGTGTATTCTTAGTACTTTTGCAGATCTGCAAAACTAATGGAAGTTGGCATTCTTCGCTCGAGCGAAGCTTTTTGCACTCGAGCGATAGTCTTTAGTCTATAAAACTTCTGGGAGTTAGTATTCTTCGCTCGAACAAAGCTTTTTGCACTTTAGCGGTGGTCTTCTGTCTGTATAACTTCTGGGAGTTGGTATTTTTCACTCAAGCAATGCTTCTTGTGCTCGAGCGGTGCAACTTGTTGTGTTTGGTCGCTTGAGCGACACTTCTTACACTCGAGCGATCTACGCGTATATCAATTCTTAAAGTCCTTTTCTGAGTAACTTTGTCTCTTCTCTCTCTCTGTCTCTCTGTCTCTCTCTCTAAACATTTCAAAACCCTATTTTCTCTCACTCTCTCTCTAAAACTCACATATTTCCTTCGAATACACCTAGATCCATCAATCTTTCCACCCGTGTCCCTTTGTTTAAAAGGTAGAGCTTGACAAGGGTTTCGTTCTAATCAGAGGAAAGTACATTTTTGGCATCTTTGAGTTTTCTACACTCTCTCTCTCATCTTCTAAGCTTGAGGTAGGGATTCTCCACACTTTGTTATGATTTTTAACTTAGCTATTTGTGTTTTGAAACAATATTGTGATGTGGGCGATTTTTGAACAAATCTAGGGTTTTTGGTCAAAACTCAAAAGAGGGGTTTTCTAATGGTTTCATGAAAATGGTTGTGGGATTGGAAATGAGGTTGAATTGTGATAAAATAATTGGTTTCAATATGTAGAATTGATTTTGGAAGAAAATGGGGTTTTGCCCTAATTATGTCAAAAGTTGATTTTATATAAATTATGGAATTGGTGTTGGAAATATGAAATTGGATTGGTTTTGATAAGGATGGTAGAGTTGGGTATGTATTACCCCTCATATCTTAGAAATTGGAAAGTTTATCTTTATGGAAATTAATTATCTGTTTACAGATATTTGTTTTGGGCTATCAGTGGAGGATAGCTATGATTGTTGTAGAAATTGCATGAGAATTAGGAGAATTGAAACTATTTTACCATTCAATTGCATCAAGCATTACCCCACACTTTTATATTAGAAATGTATATTGTTTTGAGAAAAAGGGGTGAGTATGGGAAGTATGTATTGTCTCATTGAAATAAGTTGACCTGAGTGTCCATGGTGAAAGTCGTAAAAACCGCGCGTATACATGGGTGCCGATCCCGCAGACAAAATTTCTGTGAAATGGCAATAGTGGTGCTTGTATATCCTATGTTTACGTGGGTGCTGGTTTATGGTTTTTTGTGGATGAAATTTATGTGAAAGGTTGGATTTGTTTTGGAGTTCCCAGTGTATGATTCGCTGCCCTGTTTTCTATTGTAAAGGAAATAATTTATGAATTATGATATTAGCCTGACACTGAATGGTTTTGGAAAGAAATATAAAATGTCTTGGAACGAGCATTGCATATGGATTCACCTTATTGCTTTGTTAAGATTCATATACTATGTTAGATTATTTGTACTGGGCTTTGGCTCACCCTATGTGGGAAAAACATTTCAGGTGCAGATGACATGCCTCCGCCAAGGCAATAACTTGGGAAAACTTGGAGCAAGAGCTTCATTTTGTTGATTTTTGTATATGTTTTGTACAGGCCAAGGGTCTTTCATTGTATTGGACTTGAATTTTACTTTTGTTGTAACCAAGCACTGTCTTGGAAAGTTGTATGTCTTTAGGGCATTTCTTATTTGTTTTAACTTTCATCATATTTCCTTATTATGTAACATATGCTATAGATTTAGGATTAGGTTGGTGAATGTATATCAGTGTAGACACCCCATTTTTGACTGACCTTAAGACTCAGACGTCATCAATTGGGCGCTCGATGATTGTGCATGTTTGTGCTCGTTTCGAGTTTCTGGAGTTTTCAGTTGAGTGCCTTGCCTCCGGGCCTCTGAACTCTTTGTGTTTTGGCTCGGTTTGTGGACCATGCCTTGTTGACCTTGCCTGGAGGGAGGGAGAGGTTTGTAGACCACTTTTTGTAGTTGTAGACTACTTTTCCCTCTTGTAGGCTAGTTTCCAGTTTCCGGAGCCTTCGGCCGAGCGCCATGTCTCGGAACCTCTTAACGTTCTCCTCTTGGCTTGGTTTTTGGACCATGCCTTGTTGCCTTTGCCTAGAGAGAGACAGAGGTTTGTAGACCACTTTTTGTGGTCGTAGACCACCTTTCCCTCTCGTAGGCTACTTTTTGTGCCCGTAGACTAGTTTTCGAGGCTTCTGATTGCGTGCTTTGTCTCGTGGACTCTTGTCTTGCATCCTTTTTGGTTTGTTTTTGGCACAAACCTTGTTTTCCTTTGCCTGGAGGTTGGAACAGGGGTGTAGACCAGCTTCTTCCCTTGTTGACCACTTTTTGTGCATGCCTGCCAGTTTTCTGGTCAGCCAGCTGGTCTTGGTGGTCTTTGGACCACCAAAAGTGGTCGGCAGCCATGCCACCACCTTGCTTTCTTTGTGCAGACCATTCCTCCCCCTTGCCGACCACTTTGTCTCCTTGCAGACCACTTTCACTGGTCGGCCGACCAGTGTAAGTAGCTGGCCGACCACTTCAACTGGTCGACAACTTTCCTGCACTTTCTGAAGATATTTTCCATGCCAACTGTGCCAGCTGTTGGGCACAGAAAGCATCCTCCATATATGGAGGGATTGATTCAAGCTTCAAGCTTGCTCAACAAGCTTGATGCATGTTTTTCTATAAAAGGGAACCTCCTCCCTCTTGTCTCAGGTTCAGAAAAATTGCTTAGAGCTATACATATATCATCTATCTCTATATTGCTCATTTCTCTTCATAATTGTGCTTGAAAGTGCCATTTATTCACACTTTTGCACACAAACATATAGCGAAACACCTTTGCTTTGGAGCTGAGGCACCTTGAAGTTGGTTTTGGAGTTTTTGGATTGCTTTTGGTCCAAAAAAAGTTACTGGAGTTGTAGCTTTGAAGTTGTTCTTCAAGGGTGAGTTTCTAACCCCTTAAAGCTTTGTTTTTGATTAAGCCTTTGACCCCTTTTGCATGCTTATTTTGGCTTAACTCTCAACTGCAAAAAGTTTTTAATTTTAACTGCTTAACATGTTTGTTTAAGGCTTCTTTGTTGTTGGGGGTGGTCTACTCCCTTGAATGCCTTATTTGCTAGGCTTTTGAGCCATCACTTTAGGCCTTTGTGATCACCTTTATTTGGCCTCTTCACCATTGAATTCTAGAGGAATTGTAGTGGTGGAAAGTGTGTTTTGAGGTCTTAAATAGGAGGGGGTTGTGCCCCCTTCTCTTCTCCTGTTTGCTTGTGTTGATGGCTCATCAAAAGAGCATGTAGCTCTATCTTCTTGAAGCTTTGTTTGAGCATTTTTTTGTGACCTTATAGACCTGCCATGACTTTATTTTTGGTTGTCTTGGTCACCCCTTGCATGCTTCTTGTATGTGTAGTTTAATCCTACTTAAAGCTTTTCAAAGTAGCATGCCTTTCTAGCATGTTTTGGTTCTATCTCAACATGTTTTTGGAGTTGTTTTGCCATAGTATAACTATGTTTTGGGTTGGTTTGATAGCCTCTTGCATGCTCCTTGCACTTGTAGTGCAATTCCACTCACTAGCCTAACATGCATCATGCTTTAGACCATCATTCGAGCATGATTTTGGCTCAACTCCAACAAGCTTTTACTCATGTTTTACCATGCTTAAGCTCTATTTTATGTTGTTTTGGTCATGCATGCCTTGCTTTGTACAGCCATAGTGCATTCTTGCTCACTAGCTTTGAGTTTCCGAGTTACTAGCATGCATTGTTGGGTTATTTGCATGATCTAGCATCATTTGATATATGATTTTAGAGCATGTTTCACTGCCATGTCCTCACATCTTTCACTCTTTCAATGCTTTGGAGAGGTTGTGCTTTATGCCTTAAATATGAGCCATTATGTATGCCATCTTGCCTAAGCTTTTGGGTTGCCATATCAGTGTATATTTGGTCTTATTTTGCCATGTTACAACTCCGATTTTTGTTGGTAAAGTCATCTCATGCTTGGTTTTGGTAGGTGTAGTGTAACCTTCCTCTTTGGCCTTGCATACTCCATGCTTCATGCCTTCATGCTAGCGTGTGTTAGCTCTAGTCCATACATGTTTTAGCATCATTTTGACATGCTCTAGGATTGTTTTGGGTTGTCTTGGCTGTATGGTTCATGTATTGCATAGTTGTAGTGCAATTGGCCTTGCTAGCCTTGTGTTTTCATGCCTCTAGCATGCTTCATTTGTGACATGTACATGATTTGGCATTATTTAACATGTTATTTCAGAGCATATAGCATGGCCATATTCTTACTTCTTTCATTCTTTGAATGCTCTTAAGGGCTATGCATTATTGCCTTGTTTGTGGACCAATGTGTATGCATGCATGCCTAGACCTTGGAGCTCCCATCCCAGCATGTTATGGTCTTTGTTTTGACCCATTTGAGCTCTGTCCATGGTTGGTTCAATCATTTGTGCCATGTGTTGCATGCCTCTTGTGTAGTCCCAATTGGTAACCTTGTTCCTTAGGCCTTCTAACATGCTATGCTTGTGTTGTTTAGACGATTTGGCATCATTTCACACTTGATTTCAGAACATATAGTGTTGTCACACTTCTATGTTTGTCACTTCTTAATCATGTTTGAGAGTTGTGCTATTATGCCTAGTTGATGGGCCAATGCATGAGCATGCATTATCTTGCATTTCATGCCATCCTTTCACAGCATTTTGGCCACTGTTTTGGCATGATTTAGGTCTGTCCATATTCGATTTAAGTCCATTGAGCATTGCAGTGTATAGCCCTTGCGTTCTATCCTTCACTAGCTTTTATGCCTAAGGATTCTAATTTGACATGCTCATGTTACATTGCATTGTGTTTGGCATGCTTGAGTTGCATTGCATGTTTGGATTGCGCGTCAATCCAAACATGAGAAACGAGGGACGTTTCATATTTGAAGTGATGAAACGTGCCTCATTTCTTGGTCGCCGACCCTCTTGATCATGCATGATAGAGGTCAAGGCTCTTATGTGTTATTTGTGCATTCATTGACATTGATTCGTGCAATCTTGGCTTCTCGGCCATCGGGCATTATGATGCTCGGTTGGTGGCCCGAGAGTCGGGAACCATACTCCCTTGAGCTTAAGAAATGATAAGGAGGGTGGTTGTGCACACACATCTTGCAAATACATTGCCGTGCCCCTTCTTGTTCTCTGTTGCAGTAAAATGGAGCTTCGGCAGAATTTTTGGTTGGCAGACCAGAAAAAGTAGCTGGCCGACCACTTTTTCTCGTCTGCAGCATACTTAGGTGGTCTACAGGTGGTCTACACCAGCCTTTTCTGGTCGGCAATGCTCCTGGAGGTTCCCATGTTGGAGTATAAGCTATTTGGAGGTCAGTGCACCTTCCAGAGATCAAATGCAAATAGAGGCAAGTTGGGGCATAGCGATGGATTTCCGAGCGAGGGACCAAATGCATGCGTTGTTCAACTTCCCAAAGCAGAGCTGAGTAGTGTAGTTTAATGCTTATTTGTCTAGCTCGAATTTGTAACTTAATTAATTTGTCGATTGGTTAAGGTGTTGTAATAACTAGTTATAGCTAGTCATTCGATTTGTTGTGTAATAACTAGTCTAATTAGCTTTATTAGATTAGTTAGCTAGCTTAGCTTAGATTTGCTAGTTAGCTTATTATTTGGACTCTCCGTCGAAAGGGCGAACTGTTGTAATAAGCGTGCGTGTGTGTGATGCATGTCTTCCAACCCCATTTCTTTCTCCCTTTTACTTATCAGCTTTCGATGGTTAGTTTAGGGCATGTTTCAATTAGCATACCTTATACTTGCATGTTTGCATCCATTCATCTGTCTTGCATGGACCGGGCTCCGTGCATCATTCAAACTGCTTTGTATTTTGATATACTTACTTGAATACGTGTTTAACATCATGTTATCAAGTGTTGCATTTATATGCCATTCTAGATAGCCGAGCCTATTTTAGTTGCATTTTTGCATGTGTTGCATTAGGCATTGCTGACATAGCTAGGATCATGCATTGATTACTAGCTAGCTTTTGTTTTGGCTTGCAGTACACTGTGAGTGTTTATGCTTTAGCATCCTTGCATGCGTGTAAGTGGCTACCATGTTTAGCATGTTTACCATGAGGCTAACTGCTTAAGTTTTTAACTGCATGAATGCCTGTGAGTGAAGGTTTATTGCTTAAATTGGAACAATTCATCGAAATGCAAGTTTTAAGCCCACTTGAAGTGGCAAATCATCATGTTTTAAGCCCACTTGAGGGTGGCAAATCCGCGTCTTAGCCTACTTGCGAGTAGCACCTTCAAACCATTTTCGAAAAACAAACATGAGATGTTTTGTTCCAAATTGAGTGATTTAGCCTATACTTGTGTGCTATGCGCATCACATAGTAAATTAGATTAATAACTGAAATAAGAACGCATGTGTTTTAAAAAAAAACATATCATGTCAGTAGAGGCCGATCTTTGATCGGACGAGCAGGGGTGCTCATTTCAGGACCTTCCCCTCTCGTACCCAAGTTCCCGAGCCGAGGTAACTTTGCTGATGACGAACACGTGGCCTTAGGCACGAGTCAGGGTTTCCTAAATTTCCCAAAATAAAATATTTAGGTAGCGACTCTGAAATTTGGCAAAGCAATCCATGTTTGGCGCTTTTTGATTAAAATCAATTTTCCAAAACGATTTACCAGATTTGGACTCTTTGGTGATTTACCAGTCTTACATTGCACTTTGTGAGATTAGATTCAAAACCGTGACATGAGTCCGAACTGTAGTAGCTAAGAACTACGATTCACGCCCTCGCGCGCGGAGCAGAGTTCGTGCAATTTACAGTTTCTGGCAACTCTACTGGAGATTTAGAAAACTTGACTCGAACTCATGATATGTTGTTTTGTCTACACTTATGTGCTTTTTTTCATTGCATTTGCATTGGTGCGCCTAAGTCACAGTGTTTGCTGTCTGCTATTCTTGAACAGTTTGCCGGAGGCTTGCTTGGAAAAGCATGCCATAAGGTTGACCTGTCGCGGGCTTTGCCACGATGGGAACACAAACCTCAGTTTTTACCGAGGCACCCTCTTTGACCATTCCAAACTAGGATATGTTGCTTACCCGAATGTAGGTTGTTTGAAACCACTGTGTGCGTAGTGAAACCCCAGCTCCTGACAATATAGGGTAGGGAAACCCTACACCTCCATAAGGGTGTTTTCGCTCTTACTTGCTTGCTATGTGCTGTTAGGGTGTGTCTCTACAGGATGTATGTATTAGTTGCAAGTCTGAGTATCGGCCTGAGGGTACCAGTTTACAGGTAGACTTTTGGGCAGAATTTTGTAGGGAGCACAGTCATTCAGTTATGCTCAAATCTATTCTGGTGAAATTGGGTTGAGATGCTGCATGTTTTCTCTTTTGCTAGTGTAGTCTTGAAACCATAGCTTCAGAAGGCTCCAATATCCCCCGGGTACATTAGACTTGTGTTGATAGACTTTGTCAAGTCAGAGATTCAATTCAAGGGCAACTAGTGTTCCTTTGCTGAGGCAAGGCAAATAAAGGCCAGTCAGGGCTCACCAGTTCATCTGATCCGACAGTCACCAGTCACATCACCTTTGTTCAAACTTAGCAGACTGTGATGGCACAAAGTTCGGAAGAAGTTGTTACCATGGTAGCGGCATTAAACCAGGGAATCGCCATGCAGGGTGAGACCGATGCCGAAATGCAACGTCCATCTGGGGCACATACCACACATCTAATCTCAGAATCCCAATCATCTCAAACCCGTGAACCCACTACTTCTGAGCTGATGGGAATGATTGAAGACCTTCAAAAAATAATGGCGGATTTAGCTTTTGGAGTTTAGGCTCCATCATCAACCACATCGCCTACCAGGGGTTTCACGCCAAAAGGCTCCCCAATCTTGGGATTGGCTGCATTGGAAGAAGGCCAATCTCTTGGCAAAGTGGAGGCCAGTGGTAAGAACAAGGTTGGGGCGGGCATTGGTCGCCATGAACACCTTCAGTGGGCTGTTGAGGCTTTGAAAGCCGAAGGGCTGAACAAACAGCGAGTGATTGCAGTTGTTGCAAAGATTGTGGATGGCACTTTTGCCATTCAGAATGAGAGCAGTTTGAATCGAGGGGTAAGCCGGGAGAAGGGCCGTCATACCAGGAATGTTCCTTTTAGCTCTAATCCTGCACTCGAAAGAGATCAGCAGACCCAGTCAGTGCTTACCAATCCCTTTGCCGGTGCATCCAGTAAAAATCCACAAACCTCGAAGTACCAACCCCGAGGTCAAAGGGTCTTCCATGCCCTCTATATGCCTTTGTCCAAAGCTCTCCAAATCATTGTTGGACAAGGCCATCTCAAACCCCTTGAGCCTTGGCCTCCCCTAAATCTCCTTCCGGCTACGCATGATGCTGCCAAATGTTGTGCCTTCCATCAATAAACCGGTCATGACACTAACCTTTGTTTTCATCTTCGCCATGAAATACAAGATCTGATTGACAACGGGGTCATCACCGCACCAGGTCCTGCAAAGTCTATCGGCACCGGATTGATGAACTTGGGGGGATAATGTGTTGATGTGATCAGGGGGATGAACTACCTACGGATGGCACCCAGTTTACTCCGGATGTAGCGTATGGCACGCACTGTTTTGAGTATTTTGTGAATGTTGTCTATTTTACTTTTTGACTTGGGTATTAGGTCAGTCTTGTTGTGATGTATTGAGTCAGTCTTTTTATATTGAACCAGTTGAGTCTGTTTTGTTGTATCAAGTCAGTTTTGTTATGTTGGAGTCGGGTGATTTCAGGGGTGTTACCTCGGATATCACTAGCTTGTTTTCTGTTTGTCTTTTGCACTCTTTCTTTTGAGGCTGTTTCTACCTTGGAGCCAGTTGTGCCAGAAGATTTGAATGAAACGACAGTGTTTTTCACATGCGTTTCTGTGCCTTGAACTCATTGCATTGACCTAAGTTTTTCAAAACTTTTTGAACAATGTATTGAAAACAAAGAGGAAGGAATTCCTCGGGTTTTGCCAAAAATTAATCAACTGAGAGAAAGAGAGGCATGCTAAGCACTTAATGAATGAGATCATGTTTGTTAATATGAGTACTGAGAAGGATCCTGGCTTGATCCAAATTGGTTCTACATTGTCTTTAGCGCGACCGACTAGTCACTTTCTTAAAAGATTTCAAAAAATGTTTTGCGCCGCCTTGCGAAGACCTGTGTGGAATTGCTCTTGAGATTGTACAGCATAGGATTGCTCTCAGCCTCGAGACTCGACCCCTTGCTTTCAAACCTTGAACTTGGATTCAAAATCTTCAATGGTCAACTGCTTTCAAACCTTGAACTTGGATTCAAAATGTTCAATGGTCAACCACAAAGGAGGCCTGTCAGACCAGATTTGAAGCAGCCCTCGAAATTAGGGGCAAGAAGGTCAAATATGATTTAAAAAAAAAAGCTTGCAAAGCTGGATGAGAAGCAGCCCTTGAACTGGGGGCAAAAAATGTCAGATGTGCTCGAAGAGTAAAAAATTGGGACATTGCTCAAGCTAACGAAGATCGGCAAGAATGCCAAATCCCAGAAGAGAGGAAAGAAGAAAGTTTTTGTTGAAGGACAAGTAAGTTCCTATCCACAACACTGGGGGCAATTCAGACCCGGTTGGATGGACTCCTACATCTTCAGCAAACAGCAGCCTTTCTCTTGGATTCAAATGAATTCGAGATCCTACGACCATTCAACATGGATTTGTTACACTTTTAACCTTGAGAGGCTCGCTGGGCCGAAACCCAGAAGGGCAACCCAGGTAAAAGTTAGAGCAAAGAAAAGAGCAAAAAATAAAAAATAAATAAAGATAATAAAAGATGAAAAGAAAAGAAAATGAAAAAATGCAAAGAAAAGAACAGAAGAAGATGAAAAGAAAGAACGAAAAAAAAAAGAAATGAAAAGAAAAGAAAAACGTAGCTCGCAAGGTTGAAAACCCAGAAGGGCAGCCTATGCAAAAGTTAGAGTGCAAAAGGAGAGGTTAATACCCGAGTGTACCTTAACCTGGAACTACATAAGGCTTGATTCCCATGTTTGGGATACGTAGGCAACTTCATTCTGAAGTCCAGCCATAAACACCTCCAAATCGATTGTGTCCATGTAATGGTTCGGGTCATCTTTGTCGTTTCTGTATCCGAGAGTTCGGTTGTGATCATCACTTTGAGGACTGATTATAGTGCGCTGTGGTGCCATTCAGACAAGGGGCAACTTTTCGTTGTTGTGCAGTGCCATTTAGACAAGGGGCAATTTCCCATTGTTTTGGATCTGAGGTTGTGCATCTCAAGAGTAAATTCTGTGTTGGTCGAGCAGTGGCCATTTGCAAAAATAGTTTTGAGAATTTTTAATGAGGTTGACTAATTTTCTCAAAAATTATTCCATTTTTTCCAAAACTGGACCATTTCTTGGACCTTAAAAAAAGGAAAATTTTCAATGCTCATAGCCTGACTTGCATGATTTTAAATCAGAAAATTGAACAAGTGTGTTAATCTAACTCTCATGTTGATCAAAATTGTTTTAGCAGAAGTCAAAAAACAAAAATTGGTCAAAATGATGAACTAGGGGCACAGTTGAGTCAGGTTTTCTGTCTTTTCCCTGTTGTCAGCATACTTGCCAGAAAAGGCACCATACTTGCCGAGAAGGGCACCATATTCGCCAGAAAAGGGCACAATTGAAGCTAACAGCAAAGGGCCGAAAGCTCTCTCATCGTCCAAGCAGCGAGGTTTGAAGCTAAGTGCGAAGCACGAACTAGAATGGGTCAGGATATTCCGTTCCCTCATCTGGACAGGTCTGATCACATCCGAGCTGCCCAAGCGCATCGTCAACAGATGTCAGCTGCGGATCTACTGCATGTCCTATCGCAACCCCTCTGTGGGAAAGCTCACTGTTGTGAGCGGAAGAAAGAGAATCTGGCAAGATGCTAGGGCAAGAGCCCGCAACTTCTTATTTATCCATCAACCACCCAGGGAAGGGATAAAAAGAATAGAGAGATGTGTGTTGAGAGAAAAGTGAGGAAAGGGCTTTTCAAAGAAAAAGAGATGGAGTGTCAGAGTGATGTGAGAGTCACAAATGAGAAAAGGGTGGGAAACAATACCCGAAGAAACTGGCTCCTCGCGAACTAAGAGGTCTCTTGCCAATGGAATACATCTAAGTGTTGTGTGTGTTGTTTTGTTTGTTTCGATTCTTGTTTTGAGTCGTTTCGTGCATCAATAGATGTGTTTTGGTTGTTTTACCTTTGTTTTCCTTTGTTGAGTCATTTTGACAGTGGTCAGTCGTAGGCTCAATACCCGATTAAGAATTCGTTTCTCAATTTCAAAATGACTTGTTTTGCGCTAAGAGTGCTGTGCCATTCTCCACATTTGTGCAAAACAGGATTTGTTCTTTCATAAAACTGCAGGGTTCAACCTAGATCATGTGAGAATAGTAGAACCAGGACCTATCTGAAGCTACATAGGTTCCAGACTGCAAAGCAAAAGACAAGAGGGAAAATTAGAGCATCTGAGTTTGTTTCAGATTCCGAGATTGCATTCCATATGTACCTTTTCAGGCCTTATTAATGCTCCAAAGTATGAGTGTGCCTGTACTCCAAGCTCAAGCCTGCTTCAAATCCATAAAGGCAATCAGAAGTGCTCTCCCTGAGCACCATCGCTGCCAGAGGTATCTTGGCTGTGTTTGCAATGAGTTCCTAGGAGACCAACTACGATGATGGAAACTAGAGTTCGAATGGCTGATGCCTAGAACACAAAGGTTCAGGATTTTCGAGACTAAACTCTGGTTTAAATACCCAGGGGTGTATCCCCAGCTTGAAATCTGTATGGAAGCCCCATAGGTTGAGGCAGCATGTATGCACCACAATTCTGGATATTGAACTAACCTAGTTTGTCATCCCGTTGGAAAATAGGGAAAGTTATGAATATGATCAAGAAGAAAAGTGGCATCCAAGGTGTTCTACGTGACGAATCCTTGTCGGCATTTCAGAACCTTTATACTGTGGGTTGAAGGTAAGAGTTCGAAGAACGCAAGGTAAGAGTTTGAGGAACATAAGGGGAGATCCCCATCAGAGTAGAGCGGTTCATCGCCACTCACTCCATGAGGTGCTTTCTAAAGTGCCGCTTTGCTTGTTTATTGTATTCCCTAGACATCATGCTCTACATTGCATGTAACGTGTCTTATCATCACACATATTGCATAAATGCATCTTGTACTGTATACTTATTCTTGTTGTTGCATAGAATATACACATTACATTGGATGTACGTCGTTGATCCTTTTGCATAGGGTATGTACATTGCATAGAGCACGTTTTAACCTTGCTTGCATAGAATGTGCACTTCTCACCCTGGCATAAAATGCGCATCTTAATGTTGCATGGAGCATACATTTCTTGCACTTGCCTTGCTATGCATGTCTCACCTGCATTGTTATGCACGCTTCAGTTGCATTGTTTTGCATATTCCACTTGCGTTGTCAAGCACGTTTCAGTTGCATTGGTTTTTACATTCCACTTGCGTTGTCACGCACACTTCAGTTGCATTGTTTTGCACATTCCACTTGCGTTGTCACGCACGTTTCAGTTGCATTGTTTTGCAAATTCGACTTGCTTTGTCATGCACACTTTAGTTGCATTGTTTTGCACATTTCACTTGCGTTGTCATGCACGTTTCTAGTTGCATTGTTTTGCACATTCCACTTGCGTTGTCATGCACGTCCTAGTTATATTGTTTTGACATTCCACTTCTAGTTGCATTGTTTTGCACACTCCACTTGCGTTGTCACGCACGTTCTAGTTGCATTGTTTTGCCCACTCCACTTGCGTTGCCACGCACATTCTAGTTGCATTATTTTGCATATTCCAATTGTGTTGTCACGCACGTTCTAGTTGCTGTCATGCACCATCTTACTTGCGTTGTCACGCACACTCTACTTGCATTGTCATGCACCATCTTACTTGCGTTGTCACACATGCTCTAGTTGCATTGTCATGCACCTCTTTACTTGCGTTGTTACACACACTATAGTCGCATTGTCATGCACCTCTTTACTTGCGTTTTCATGCACCTCTTTACTTGCGTTATCACGCACATCTAGTTGCATTGTTATGCACCTCTTGACTTGCGTTGTCATGCACTTTTTACTTGCATTGTTATGCATACTTTACTTGCGTTGTCATGCACGTTCTACTTGCATTGTTATGCATGTTCCACCTGCATTGTTATGCACCGCTTTTCTTGCGTTGTCGCGCACTTTTCACTTGCATTGTTATGCACCTCTTCACTTGCGTTGTCACGCACTTTTTACTTGCATTATTACTCACGTTCTACTTGCATTGTTATGTACCTTTTCACTTGCATTGCTATGCACTTTTCACCTGCATTGCTATGCACTTTTCACTTGCATTGCTATGCATATTTCCATCGGCATCATATGTGCACGTGTTTATCTTGTATTGAAATTGTATCTTGATATAGCGTTGATCATGTGTTCCTGTTATATTGTAATTGTCAAAATCTCTCTTTTGTGCAGGCATGATATTGTATGTACAGTTCATTCAAGAGAAGTTCCGGTTCAGTTTGACTGGTGCCCTTCTTCTCTCGCGTTTGACATGCGTTTGGACGTACCTTTCTCCTCTTGCGTTTGACATGTGTTTGGATGATTGCGCTTTCTTGCACAGTCCTTCTCATTTTGCGTTTGATACGCTGGGAGGTGTTTCGTTTGAGACTCCAGGTGTTCTCGGTAGTCACTTTTAGCCTTCTCCACATGAGACATAGTGAGAATGGTAATTTTCTTACAGCCTTTCTGCATGAGATGTAGTTTGGTTCGTGTTTACTTGCTTGCATAGCATTCGCTTAAAATGTTGCATTTATTTTGCATAATTGCTTCATCACAACCCTCTTTGCATGATCATAAGTTATGTTCAGCATTGTGCATGTCATTTGCAGCTTGCCCCTGCCTACGGGCACATCTCTTTGTTATCTTACCTGTTTGTCTAAGTCTTCGGCCTTGTCAAAAATGGGTCGTCTCTGAGCTTTGACATTCACTCCCGTCACTTCTTAACTTCCGAGTTCTATCAAAGAGGGGCACCTGTAGACACCCCATTTTGACCGACCTTAAGACTCAGATGTCATCGATTGAGCGCTCGATGATTGTGCATGTTTGTGCTCGTTTCGAGTTTCTTGAGTTTTTGGCTGAGTGCCTTGCCTCCGGGCCTCTGAACTCTTTGTGTTTTGGCTCAGTTTGTGGACCATGCATTGTTGACCTTTCCTGGAGGGAGGGAGAAGTCTGTAGATTACTTTTTGTAGTCGTAGACTACTTTTCCCTCTTGCAGGCTAGTTTTCGGTTTCCAGAGCCTTCGGCAGAGCGCCATGTCTCGGAACCTTTTAACGTTCTCCTCTTGGCCTAGTTTTTGGACCGTGCCTTGTTGCCTTTGCCTAGAGGGAGACAGAGGTTTGTAGACCACTTTTTGTGGTCGTAGACAACCTTTCCGTCTCTTAGGCTACTTTTTGTGCCCGTAGACTAGTTTTCGAGACTTCTGACTGCGTGCCTTGTCTCAAGGACTCTTGTCTTGCATCCTTTTTGGTTTGTTTTTGGAACAAACCTTGTTTTCCTTTGCCTGGAGGTTGGAACAGGGGTGTAGACCAACTTCTCCCCTTGTTGACCACTTTTTGTGCCTGCCAGCTAGTTTTCTGGTTGGCCAGCTAGTCTTGGAGGTCTTTGGACCACTAAAAGTGGTCAGCAGCCACTCCACCACCTTGCTTTCTTTGTGTAGACTATTCCTTCCCCTTGCCGACCACTTTGTCTCCTTGCAGACCACTTTCCTTCGTCGTCACCGATACAAGTAGTGGCCGACCACTTCAACTGGGTCAAAGACTTTCTGTCCTTTCTGCAGATATTTTCCATGCCAGCTGTTGGGCACAGAAAACATCCTCCATACACGTGTATGGAGGGATTGATTCAAGCTTCAAGCTTGCTCAACGAGCTTGATGCATGTTTTCTATAAAAGCGAACCTCCTCCCTCTTGTCTCAGGTTCAGAAAAACTGCTTGGAGCTATACGTATATCATCTATCTCTATATTGCTCCTTTCTCTTCATATTTGCATTTGAAAGTGCCATTTCTTCACAGTTTTGCACACAAACACAGAGTGAAACACCTTTGCTTTGGAGCTGAGGCACCTTGAAGCTGGTTTTGGAGTTTTTGGATTGCTTTTGGTCCAAAAAAAGTTACTGGAGTTGCAGCTTTGAAGTTGTTCTTCAAGGGTGAGTTTCTAACCCCTTAAAGCTTTGTTTTTAATTAAGCCTTTGACCCCCTTTGCATGCTTATTTTGGCTTAACTCTCAACTGCAAAAATTTCTGATTTTAAGTGCTTAACATGTTTGTTTGAGGCTTCTTTGGTGTTGGCGGTGGTCTACTCCCTTGCATCCCTTATTTGCTAGGCTTCTGAGACATCACTTTAGGCGTTTGTGATCACTTTTATTAGCCTCTTCACCACTGAATTCCAGAGGAATTTCAGTTGTGGAAAGTGTGTTTTGAGGCCTTAAATAGGAGGGGACTGTCCCCCATTCTCTTCTCTTGTTTGCTTGTGTTGATGGCTCATCAAAAGATCATGTAGCTCTATCTTCTTGAAGTTTTGTTTAAGCACTTTTTTGTGACCTTTTAGACCTACCATGACTCTTTTTTTGGTTGCCTTGGTCACCTCTTGTATGCTTCTTGTATATGTAGTGTAATCCTACTTGAAGCTTTTCAAAGTAGCATGCCTTTCTAGCATGTTTTGGTTCTGTTTTGCCATGGTATAACTCTGTTTTGGGTTGGTTTGATAGCCTTTTGCATGCTTCTTGCACTTGTAGTGCAATTCCACTCACTAGCCTAACATGCATCATGCTTTAGACCATCATTCTAGTATGATTTTGGCTCAACTCCAGGATGCTTTTACTCATGTTTTACCATGCTTAAGCTCTGTTTTATGTTGTTTTAGTCATGCATGCCTTGCTTTGTATAGCCATAGTGCATTCTTGCTCACCAGCTTTTAGTTTCCAAGTTACTAGCATGCATTGCTTGGGTTATTTGCATGATCTAGCGTCATTTGATAAATGATTTCAGAGCATTTTCCACAACCATGTCCTCACATCTTTCACTCTTTCAATGCTTTGGAGAGGTTGTGCTTTATGCCTTAAATATGAGCCATTATGCATGCCATCTTGCCTAAGCTTTTGGGTTGCCATATCAGTGTATATTTGGTCTTATTTTGCCATGTTACAACTCTGATTTTTGTTGGTAAAGTCATCTCATGCTTGGTTTTGGTAGGTGTAGTGTAACCTTCCTCTTTGGCCTTGCATACTCTATGCTTCATGCCCTTCATGCTAGCTCTAGTCCATATATGTTTTAGCATCATTTTGACATGCTCTAGGACAGTTTTGGGTTGTCTTGGCCATATGGTTCATGTATTGCATAGATGTAGTGCAATTGGCCTTGCTAGCCTTGTGTTTTCATGCCTCTAGCATGCTTCATTTGTGACATGTGCATGATTTGGCATCATTTAACATGTTATTTCAGAGCATATAGCATGGCCATGTTCTCACTTCTTTCATTCTTTGAATGCTCTTAAGGGTTATGCATTATTGCCTTGTTTGTGGACCAATGCGTATGCATGCATGCCTAGACTTTTGACCTCCCATCCCAGCATGTTATGGTCTTTGTTTTGACCTATTTGAGCTCTGTCCATGGTTGGTTCAATCATTTGTGCCATGTGTTGCATGCCTCTTCTATAGTCCCAATTGGTAGCCTTGTGCCTTTGGCCTTCTAGCGTACTATGCTTGTGTTGTTTAGATGATTTGGCATCAGTTCACACTTGATTTCAGCACATATAGTGTTGTCACACTTCCATGTTTGTCATTTCTTAATCATGTTTGAGAGTTGTGCTATTATGCCTAGTTGATGGGCCAATGCATGAGCATGCATTATCTTGCATTTCATGCCATCCTTTCATAGCATTTTGGCCACTATTTTGGCATGATTTAGGTCTGTCCATATTCGGTTTAAGTCCATTGAGCATTGCATTGTATAGCCCTTGCGTTCTATCCTTCACTAGCTTTCATGCCTAAGGATTCTAATTTGACATGCTCATGTTGCATTGCATTGTGTTTGGCATGCTTGAGTTGCACTGCATGTTTGGATCGATCGTCAATCCAAACATGAGAACCAAGGGACGTTTCATACTTGAAGTGATGAAACGTGCCTCATTTCTCAGTCGCCGACCCTCTTGATCATGCATGATAGAGGTTAAGGCTCGTATGTGTTATTTGTGCATTCATTGACATTGATTCATGAAATCTTGGCTTCTCGGCCATCGTGCATTGTGATGCTCGGTTGGTGGCCCGAGAGTCGAGAACCATACTCCCTTGAGCTTAAGAAATGATAGGGAGGGTGGTTGTGCACACACATCTTGCAAATACATTGCCGTACCCCTTCTTGTTCTTTGTTGCAGCAAAATGGAGCTTCGGCAGAATTTTTGGTTGGCAGACTAGAAAAATTAGCTGGCCGACCACTTTTTCTAGTCTGCAGCATACTTAGGTGGTCTACAGGTGGTCTACACCAGCCTTTTCTGGTCGGCAATGCTCCTGGAGGTTCCCATGTTGGAGTATAAGCTATTTGGAGGTCAGTGCACCTTCCAGAGATCAAATGCAAACAGAGGCAAGTTGGGGCATAGCGATGGATTTCCAAGCGAGGGACCAAATGCATGCATTGTTCAACTTCCCAAAGCAAAGCTGAGTAGTGTAGTTTAATGCTTATTTGTCTAGCTTGAATTTGTAACTTAATTAATTTGTTGATTGGTTAAGGTGCTGTAATAACTAGTTGTAGCTAGTCATTCAATTTGTTGTGTAATAACTAGTCTAATTAGCTTTATTAGATTAGTTAGCTAGCTTAGCTTAGATTTGGTAGTTAGTTTATTATTCGGACCCACCGTTGAGAGGGAAAACTGTTGTAATAAGCATGCGTGTGTGTGATGCATGTCTTCCAACCCCATTTCTTTCTCCCTTTTACTTATCAAGCTTTCGATGGTTAGTTTAGGGCATGTTTCAATTAGCATACCTTATGCTTGCTTGTTTGCATCCATTCATCTGTCTTGCCTTCACCGTGCTCGACGCATCATTCAAACTGCATTGTATTTCGATATACTTACTTGAATACGTGTTTAACATCATGTTATCAAGTGTTGCATTCATATGCCATTCTAGATAGCCGAGCCTATTTTAGTTGCATTTTTGCATGTGTTGCGTTAGGCATTGTCGACATAGCTAGGATCATGCATGGATTACTAACTAGCTTTTGTTTTGGCTTGGAGTACACTGTGAGTGTTTATGCTTTAGCATCCTTGCATGCATGTAAGTGGCTGCCATGTTTAGCATGCTTGTCATGAGGCTAACTGCTTAAGTGTTTAACTGCATGAATGCCTGTGGATGAAGGTTTTATTGCTTGAATTGGAACAATTCATCGAAATGCAAGTTTTAAGCCCACTTGAAGTGGCAAATCATCATGTTTTAAGCCCACTTGAGGGTAGAAAATCCGCGTCGTAGCCTACTTGCGAGTAGCACCTTCAACCCATTTTTAAAAAACAAACATGAGATGTTTTGTTCCAAATTAAGTGATTTAGCCTATACTTGTGTGCTATGCACATCACATAGTAAATTAGATTAATAAATGAAATAAGAACGCATGTGTTTTCAAAAACAACATATCATGTCAGTAGAGGCTGATCTTTGATCGGGCGAGCAAGGGTGCTCATTTCAGGACCTTCCTCCCTCATACCCAAGTTCCCGAGCCGAGGTAACTTTGGTGATGACGGACACGTGGCCTTAGGCATGAGTCAGGGTTTCCTAAATTTCCCAAAATAAAATATTTAGGTGGCGACTCTGAAATCTGACAAAGCAGTCCATGTTTGGCGTTTTTTTATTAAAATCAATTTTCCAAAACGATTTTCCAGATTTGGACTCTTTGATGATTTACCAGTCTTACATTATACTTTGTGAGATTAGATTCAGAACTGTGACATGAGTCTGAACTGTCGTAGCTAAGAACTACGATTAGCGCCCTCGTGCACGGAGCGGAGTTCGGGTGGTCTACAATCAGCATATGTTATTTTTTTGTAAAACTTAATTGGAAACTAATGAAAGATAATTACTTTATCATTGTAGCCACTTGTTGATGTTGTGGATGGGTTATTGCATTCATTTCGGGGGCGCTACAAATCATATTTAATTATGTGGTACCAGAAGTGGAAGCAGAATTATAAAATTTTGTCCAACAAACTGTGCATATATGGCATGAACAAAAATATTCATTACGTTAATAACTCACATCTGATTATATAAACATATCATAATATTACACATACCGATAAATCATCCCATAAGAGTACAAAACATTCTCTTATAACCTAAAGGCTTAAGTACAACTATTGTCAACGTGACCAGCAAAAGTAAACAAAATAACAAAGAAAAAACAAATGCCTCTTCCGTGAGGCGCTTCATAGCCAAATTTACAAAACTCGGTAAACTTCACAAGTTCACTAGGACTGGACATCTTGTTGCTTACCTACATACATATATATAACAAAGTGAGCGAAAGCCCACTGAATAACATCAAATTAAAGAGGTTATATGAATGAGTTCTAATGTTTAAGTAAAATCATACTCATCATGATAATTTCATGTCATATCGGAACAACCTTGGGTCCATTAGATAGCAGAACGATCTCGGGTCCAACGTATAACAGATGTATAGAACAGAACAAATCATAACTTAACAGAACAACCTCGAGTCCAATCATTTACAGTTGTACAATGACCATTCGGTCAACTCATAATAGATAATCAAACTTATCAAATATTCAGAATGACATTAGGTCCATCTTGTCAAATATACGGAACGACCTTGGGTCCATTTTAGATATACAAAACGACCTTAGGTCCATTAAAACCGTTCATATTTCATCAAACTTATTTGTAGATATCATGTTGTTTAGACAGATAAAAACTCATTCATACTTGCTAAATCATAGATTTGGAAAAAAAAACTTACCACAATAGGACATTCAGAAACTTGAGTAATTAAGAAAATATCTTTACTAAAATATTACTCACTATGATTCAGTTGCTGACACGTCCTCATGGATGGTTCTACACAATCATCAAGATACATACATTGAATCATATTTCCTAGCCGGATAGTTCTTTAAGTTGTTCAATTCTTTCAAGTCTCATTCTAACTCATTAATTCATTTGGGATGCGCAATATATGCCTAAGAATACTCAGAAGGGAATAAGAATGCCAAAATGGGTAAACATGACTTTTCAAAATATGCTGAAACAGGTTAGTTCGCTCGAGCTCAACATTGGTCGTTCGAGTGGACCACATGGTCTGCAAAAGTACTAGATGGTCTGAATCTAGGCTCAATGTTCGCTCGAGCTAAGATGCAAAATAAAAGACAGTTGCTCAAGCCAACTGCAAATGTCTACAAAAATACTGGATGTATGAAATATGTGCTCAAGCGACAGACTGTTCGCTCGAGCGGTGATGCAGAATTCTAGAATTTCCATAACTGAGTTTGAACTTCAAAACACATGTTCAAAGTATGGACTCATGCAAGACTTAACCAAAAACTTGAAAACATATAATTAAACATAAACACTTGATGATTTACAGATCTAATGCTCAAAACTTCATCAATTTACCAAAATCAAACCTTCACTCTTCATGCATGTATGAACTTCAACTCCTTTTCTTGCTTTACAAACACATGCTCTTTAATTCATATATTCATGAAATTCAACCTTTAAACTCTTATGAATTATGAGTGCATGTATGATATAACTTCTACTTTCAACATGGATGACATGCATCATGCTCTAAATCATGAAACTAAGCAAAATTATGTATGAAAGTATGAATTAACACCAATTCCTTCATTCTAAGCTCAATTCTCACATTTAATCACATAATGTTCTCGAATTCACATATTTGATGACTTTAATTCTTGAGTTATGGTGTAGTTTCATACTTAGAGTCTTCAACAACAGCAATTCTAGCAAAAACTTGAGTTCTACTACACAAATTTTCAATTCTCCAAGTAATTTTGTCAAATCAAGCTCTTTCTCTCTATACAATTGAGTTCTCTCTCTCTCTAAAATGTTACACAACAGATTTTTGAGTTCTTCCCCTCTAATTAGCCTCAAATTATCATATATATACATTAGATTAGCATAGGTTGCTAATTAGAGCTTAAGCTAGCTAATCAAGCTTAGGTTAATTAATCAAAACTTAATTTTTCTTAACTGAATCCAATTTTAATCAAACTTCCCAATAGGTTCTAAAAATTATGCCAATCTCAATAAACTAACCAATTTCAGTTTCTGATGCCATTAAGGCCTTCAATTTCAGATTATAACAAAAATGACAACTAATATTCCTTTGGTTAACAGATATGAATCCAAAAATTATATAAACACATGATTAGCATTCAAATTCGCAATAAGCACTTCAATAATATTCAAAATTAACGATTAGGAGCATAATACGTAACGGAGTTGTTACATTCTTTCTCTCTTTAAGAAGTTTGGTCCTCCAAACTTGTGTTGCCTTGAGTCAGAAACAATTTGGGATACCTTTGCCTCATTTTGTCTTCTTTCTTCGAAATCGCTTTCGTGCCATAGTGTTACTTCCATTCTACTTATACCACACAGACTTCTTTATTCTGCAACTATTTCACTTGTCAGTCAATAATCTGAATTGGTTTCTCTTCATACTCCATGTTCTCATTGAGAGTTATTCAATGATAATCAATAACATGGAACGGATTCCGAAGATAGCCCCTCAACATCGATACGTAAAGTAGATTATGCATTTGTTTCATCCCTACAGGTAGAGCAATTCGATATGCAACCAGACCAAGTCTTTCTAGAATTTGAAACAGCACATTGTATTGAGGTGATAATTTTCCTTTCTTGCCAAATCTTGATTGGCCTTTCATTGGAATCACTCTTATGAACAAATGATCACTAGCTTCATACTCAAGAGCCATTCTTTTATGATCTGCGTAACTCTTTTGTCAGCTTTATGCAATTTTAAGACTTTGCTGAATGACTTTGATCTTTCTGGTAGTTGCCTGTACATTCTTGAGACCAAGTAAAACCCTATCCCCAACTTTCGTCCAACACACAGGAGATCTACATTTTCTACCATACAAGGCTTCATATGGTGCTGTGCAAATACTTGAATAGAAGTTGTTGTTGTACGCAAATTCTACTAGTGCCAAATAAGTCTCCCAACTCCCTTGAAAGTCTAGAGCATACATTTGAAGCATATCCTCCAACGTTTGGATTGCTCTTTTTGATTGCCTATCGATTTGCAGATGGAATGCAGTACTAAACCTTAATTCTATTCCCATTGCTCTTTGAAGACTTTTCTAGAATCTAGACACAAATTTTGGACCTCTATCCAAAATAATGGATACCGATACTTCATATAAACGAACAATTTCATCAATGTAAATTGTAGCCAATTTATAAGCATCAAAACTAGTCCTCATAGATAGAAAATGTGCAGATTTAGTTAACCTATCCACAATAATCCAGATGAAGTTCATACCTCAAAGCGTCCGAGGTAGATCAACAATGAAGTCCATTGTTATGTGCTCCCATTTCCATTCAGGAATAGGGAGAGGTTGAAGTAGCCCTACCAATTTTTGATGTTCGACTTTGACGTGCTAACATTGTAGGCATTTAGATACATACTCTGCAATTTCCTTTTTCATATTAAGCCACCAAAAACTTTGTTTCAAGTCCCAATACATTTTATTGTCGCCTGGATTCCTTGCAAACTTTGACTTGTGACCCTTTTCTAAGATTCTATTCTTTAAATTGAAAACATTTAGAATGCACAATCTCCCTTGAAACTTCAACACTTCATTCTTAATATTGAACCCCAGTTTCGGATTCAATTCAAATTCATTAATCACTTTCTTGAGGAACTCATCCTCTCCTTGCTTCTATTTGATCTCATTAATGATTGCTGGTTGAGTAGAAATGGTGGCTATCATTTCTCCTTGTTTGTGGAACACCACTTCAATCTCGAATCTCTAAGTCTTTCAGTAACTCCCTCTATTCAATTATCAAACATGCCAAATTCGCGGTTGACTTTCTACTCAAAGCATCGGCTACGGTGTTAACTTTACCCGAATGATATTGAATCTGGAGATCATAGTCATTAATCAATTCTAACCATCTTCTTTGTCGCATATTCAGTTCCTTTTGAGTGAAAAAGTACTTCAGACTCTTGTGGTTGGTATAAACTTCACACTTTGCTCTGTACAGATAATGGCACCAAATCTTCTAAGCAAACACAATAGTGGCCAATTTTAAGTCATGAGTAAGGTAATTCTTCTCATGAGGCTTCAATTTTGTTGAGGCACATAGGCTATTACTTTACCATTCTGCATCAAAACACAACCCAAACCTTTGTAAGGAGCATCACTATAAATCACAAAATTCTCCGTACTTGACAATAAGGTTAAAATCGGTGTTGTAATTAGTCTTGTTTTTAGTTTTTGAAATACGAACTCCCTCTCATTAGTCCATTCAAACGATTTCCCTTCTGAGTAAGTCGGGTGAGTGGTACAGCTATCTTTGAGAAATCTTTCACAAACTGTTTGTAATACCCAGCTAGTCCCATGAACTTCGAACTTCCGCCACATTTGTCGGTGTAGACCAATTCACAATCGCCTCAATCTTTTACGGGTCTACCGAAATGTCATCCCTATTGATTACATGCCCTAGAAACACAACTTCATCCAACCAAAATTCATATTTCTTTAGTTTTGCATATAATTTATTCTCCCTTAGTATTTGTAAAACGGTTATCAAATGTTGTTCATGTTCTTCTTTACTTTTTGAGCAAATAAATACATCATCAATGAACACCACAACAAACTCATCAAGATAAGGTTTAAAGATTCAGTTCATCAGGTCCATAAAAGCTGCAAGTGCATTAGTCACTCCAAATGGCATAACTAAAAAATCATAGTGACCATACCTTGTCCGAAACATAGTTTTCTCAACATCTTCAGCTTTCACTTTCAGTTGATGGTACCCGGATTTCAAATCAATCTTTGAAAACGCTTATGAACCTTGGAACTAGTCAAACAAGTCATCAATGCGAGCTAAAGGGTACTTGTTCTTGATTGTTACCTTATTAATTCTTGATAATCAATGCACAGGCGTAAAGTTCCATTTTTCTTTACAAATAAACTGGCACCCAAGGTAAAGTACTTGGCGGATAAAACCCTTGTCAAGTAAATATTGTAATTGTTCTTTCAGTTCTTTCATTTCTGTAGTCGATATTCTATAGGGAGTTTTTCAAATGGATAGAATACATGGCATGATTTCAATACTAAACTCAATTTCCCTGTCAACTTATTCTCCTGGCAATTCCTCTAGATACACATCTGGAAATTCTCTAACAATACGAGTATCATCTAATACAATGTTCATGGATTGATTAGTCAAAACACTACATAGCTCACCCTGACATCCCTTTTTGAGTAATTTGCATGCATTTATTGCCAAAATTAAGTAAGGTGGAAGTACTACACCATTACCCACAAATACAAATTCATCATGTCCCGGTGGTCTAAACAAAACCAGTTTCGTTACACAGTCAATGGTAGCACAATATTTAGGCAACCAATCCATCCCCAAAATCACATCAAAATGTCTAATGTCAACAAATCTAAAAATAATGTAGCATTTCCAACATGTGTTTCACAAGCACAATACACAGATGAACACAAAACAGATTCCCTAGATAAAGTAGATACACACAACATATATGGCAACGATTCCATAAGTCTATTCAATCTAGATGCAAATGTAACAAATACAAAGAAATGTGTCGAACTAGAATGAATTAGCACATAAGTATCTTGGTAGCAAATAGAAAGGGTACCTGAGACAACGGCTTCAGTATTTCGTGTATCGCATGGGACGAGGGCAAAAATTCTTCATCGCCATAGTGTGTCTCTCGTAGCAATATTCCTTGCAGTGTTTCCTAACATTAGAATGGACCCAGTTGAAGTGGCAGCGAGTCTTCCACTTCTCTGTTCAGGTTGGGGACAATCTTAGACCATATGCCCATCTTGCCGCATTTATAGCATGCTCCGAAAGTATGGTAATGAACTCCCGGTGTTTCTTTCCATACACATTACAGGTTGGTGCAAAATCTCTTTTCAAATTGGAGGCACTAGATGTTCCTAGATTTTGCTTTTTCGAAGGTGATGATCCATTATTTCAATAAGAACCATACCTATTTCATCTCCATTCAAATGGTTAGTTATGGGATGCCAAATTTGCCTTAGACAATAAAGTCCTATCGAGAACATCCGCGTATTTTGGTAATTTCAGAACATTTACTTTCTCTAAAATTACATTCTGAAGTCCACCCTCAAACTTTCTCGCCTTCTTATAATTGGTATTGACCGTGTACGATGCAAATCTGTCCAACTCCGTGAACTTCACTTCATACTCAGCTACTGTCATATTACAATGCTTCCCTCAAACTTGGTGTCCCGACCCAAACCCGCCCTATAGGTTTAGCATTGTAATCGGCCAGTAATCCTAAGATTACCGAAAGCCTCTGAAACTAATTAGCAAATTAAGGGTAGTAGAAACAAATATAAAAAATATAATAGTCTATAAAGCTGTGCAGACTTATATGAGACAGACAAATTTCAAACTTATATATGTATTTTATGATGTCTACTTGCGTTATCACCAGTGCAAATAATCAAAAGGGGACTTAGCCCTACATACATAAATAAACAAAGGTTATTCAAAGCAAAACAAAAGATAATAGAAACTTAAGACTAGTTCACAAACTTGACCACAACCATTTATCGGGAACCTCCTCCTGAGGCATACTAGTTGGCTGACAGAACTAGTCCAGACTGGAAGTCTCAAGCTTGGTTGTGCGCCTGGTCACCTACATAAATAATACAAATAATGAGTTGGAGCCTAGTGAATAACAACAAAGTAAAGGTTTTATGAATGATGTCCATAACAGATTCAGAAATTAGATTTCAAATCAGAAACAGATTCATATACTTATTCAGACTTTTAAACAGTCATACGTGGTACATCCATTAGCGCTAACCAATCGGAGTGGCCGTAGATGGTCATTAAGGCCCATATTCATATGAGATGGTCATAAACACCTACTTGCAGATCATATAGTTGATTATGCATAATCAGTTCCATGAATGGAACCCACTTGAAACCCTGTACCAAGTCACATATAACATATCACATGATGCTAAGGATGCCACGATACATTTTCGGAAATAGGATAATCATTTATCTATATAGAAAATGGCATTTCAGAGAAAAAAAAAAAAAAAAAAAAAGAGTTTATCATATCATTTCATTCAAAAAATTGTTATAGTCAAACAAAACTTTTCAGAGTTGTTACCCCAGATAGCTCCAGAAGTGATATTGGCGCGTGACCTAGATAAGCGTATGTCAGATACACATAGAAACACACGCTCTGAAAGCACTTGTCTTGTTTCATTTCTTTCTATGTGTGTTTCTAATTCATATCCTCGTTATTATAGCCTAAACCATGGCTTAAGAATGCCTAAGATCGAATGAGGATGCAATTATGCACTTTGAAAGACTTAGCAAAATTTTAGAAAATAGGGCAGTTTGCTCAAGCGAAGCTTTGGTTGCTCAAGCGGTTTGCAAAGTTTGCGAAAGTACTAGGAACAATCATTTTACACTCGAGCCAACTATTGCTCGCTCGAGCCAAGGTTCCAAATAAAGGGTGGTCGTTCGAGCAGTCTTTAGATTGTTTGAGCCAACCATCAATCAAACTCTACAAAACTTTTTAGAGCTCGAAATTTATGCTCTAGTGACGGTTTGGTCGCTCAAGCGATGCGACCAAATTCTGGAATTTTTAGATTTGCATTCAAGGTTCAAAACCCAATTCCAAAGCTTCAATCTAGTTCATTTGGGCCAAAACTTTAGAAAAACACATGAAAACTAGTATAACATCATGAATTTAAAATCTTTTGACAGCACCAAGGCCCAGAAGCATGTCAATTATCCAAAACAAACTTGAAACTTATATGTATATAACATGCATGTATTAAATTGATATTCTTTGGTTTCAAAACATGTTCAAATGAAATAAGAAGAGAAGAAAGATGTTCAATTCTCATAATTATGCAAATGTATACCTATGCATGTGACTATTTGTTGAGATTCAAACTTAAAATGCATGAATTATGCATGCATACATGGAATGATCCTCTTTTCTACTTCCTAAGCTCAATTCTCATTCTTAATACGTACTTCACTTGATTTCGTGGACTAAAAAATTCAATTAGATGATCAAAGGGTTGAATCTCTACCTTAAGCCTTGAATTCACAAGTGGAGTGGCTTAATTCTTCCAAAGTTGAGCAAAATCTTGACTTTTCCCCTCTATTTCCTTCATTCTCTCTCTAAAGTGTTGAATTCTCTCTCAAGATTTCACTCTTCTCTTTCTCTCACGTTTTTGCTATTTGAAGATGATGGAGTGTATAAGAGGTTTCTAAAATCAACTTTAGCCTTATAGACTTATTGAGCTTAAAGTAATTAATTGTCATTTTCTCTAATTAATTTATTCTAATTATTTGATTTTGAATCAAATTCTAATTAAACTTACCATAAAATTCTAAAAATTCAAATTAACACATTGACTTAGTTAATTTTGTGTTCAGATACCGATAAGGCCTTCAATTAACAGAACAAAGCAAAATTATGAACAAATATTCCTACGGCTAATAGATAAGTACACCATGAAAATACAAAATGCACAATTAACACATACTGACTTTCTTAAAACTTAATTAACATTCGTAATTACCACTACAACAAGTTGGGTCTTGAATGACAATTTTTTTTGTCTTGAAAGAGCTAATTTCGTCACTATAGATATTTGTGAGGAAATATTTTCGTCACCAGTTTCGTCATTGAATATTTATCACAAAAAACCACCGTGATGAAAAATAATTTCGTCACCAATGAAATTAGTTCAGTGATGAAATTTTTTGTCACCAATAAAACAAGATTTTGCCAAAAATTCTCATTTTCGTCACCAAATAATTATTCAGTACCATATTTATATTTTTAGTTGACGAATAAATTTGTCACAAATGTTGATCATTGATGAGGAAATAATTTCGTCACAGTAAGATGTAAAGGTGATGAAATTTTTCGTCTCCAAAAGTCATACATGGGTGACGAAATATATTTATATACGTGATGAAATATAATTTGTCGCAAATATATATATATATACATGACAAAATATAATTCGCCACCAAACAACAAAATCAATAAAAACTTTCATATATGCATTGCAATAAATTTTGTCACAAAAAATGTTTATTAACGACGAATAATCACTTTGTCATAATAACAAGTACAAATGACGAAACAAATTCGTCACTAAACATGTTCCATATTTTATATTTCAATTTCAATTATTATTTCACAAATATCCCTGCTGATATCCCAACAGCCTTTTACTTGTACTAAGAAATCCACTAGCTATTATACATCACTCCACAAAAAAATTCAGTAAACAATTTATATTATAAATCAAAATATATCCATCAAACAACTTTAATAATATAAACCATTAAGTATAACAAAAAAACCATAAAAGCAAATCCCAAAATGAACTAACGTGGAATCCATAAAAAAAATCAACACTCAATCTTGATTTGCAACCACAACTAAGCATCAGTTCAGGAAACAAAATTCAACAGTTGATCTTCATTTGCAAGTATACTTCTAAACGTCATCAAAAACCAATCTGCAAAGAAAATGAACAAAGAAAACATTAATATATTGTCAATTAAATCTAAACTCATATATAAATAATTTTATTTTATAAACCAATTTAGCAGAAATGCATCTAACAAATCAAAACTTCAAAGAGTTGAGGTGATCCTTGATGATAAAGCAACACGGATAACATAAGATGCCAAAAGATTGCAAGAATACCAAATATCACTATCACTAATGGTAGAATATATATATATATATATAATAGCTCCAAAATATAACGTAGCATTGAGGTACATTTGATTCACGACAGTGGGCCGATGACTTCTTCAATAACGTAAATTTGATCAGTGGAATTCAACACAAGAACCTTGTAAGACTTTTGGGTTGTACCATTGAAACCCCTCAATGCCTTCTTGTTTATGAATTTGTACCCAACAAAAGCCTTGATCAAATCATCTTTGGTAAGGAATCATTGTGATTTTTTATTTTTATTTATAAACATGCTCATATTTTTTTGACTATTTGGTTTTTAATTTTGGCTGCTTTTGGCTAATATTATTTATATATTTCTTTGTATACATTTTAAAGAACAGGAATCTTACATAAATGAGGTGCAAATAAATTTATCTGAGGCAAGATGACAACAGCAAGTCCTGGAAACTGAATTACAAAGATTAGTTCTTTTCTAATAGAGTGGGTCCTAACAGGGACTTGAATTCTGCACCTCCCTTTTGTGGGTGTTAGGATATGCAACTCAAGCTAACACCAGGTAAAAATAAAGTTTGCTAAATATTCCTCCTTTGCTTCTTATATAGTCCAATTAAGCACAATAAAGACAATATATGGTTGGCTAACACAAATTGAATGTTGTGTCAAATAACAAGGACAACACCACTAAGAGGGAGAAGTTGAAGCCTCAAGAACAAGAGATAGACCAACAGATATGAATGTAAGTTGTGAGAAAGCACATGATCTCAAGAAAAAACTTCTTTAGCCAAGACAAAGTGGTTGAAATGTGGCTTCACCAAGTTGAGTATAGGGAAAACCTTCAAATGGATCAATCTATTAAAAGTCTTTATTATGCTAAACCATCCTAATGATATAGACAAAACAGCAGCAATCATAAAGTGATATACAAACTTGACCAACCCACTACCTCAGACTCAATAAATGTTCCTTCATTTCTTCAATTGTGAAAATCTCAATCAAAGACACACCCATTATTAATCACATCACTAACTTAGAGCAACTCCAACACTGCCTAGCAAAAATACACAAAAACGTAAACACATAGTCTTGTCTCTACTTTGGTTGGTGTGTATTTTAACTAGGGTCATGCTAAGTAAGAATTTTGATAATGAATCTATTTTCATTAAATACATCTTCAAACCTGTTACATCTTAGTTAATAAGTAGTCAAACTGTTGTACTTTAACTAGTATATACTAACCAACATGAGAAAAATAACAAGATAAAACAAGCGAGACTTACCGAAAAGGCGATGTATGAGGTCATGGGATACCTCCTCCTCTAAATTGTCCTTTGAAACCTTGCTTCTTAAGAAACTCCATGATGATTGATGTCATCTCAAAATTCTCATCAATCGACCCATTCATCTTTCCTATCTCTTTATTTTGTGCTTGAATTTCCTCTTTTTGTGCTTGAATTTCCTCTTTTTGTGACTAAATTTCCTCCTTTTGCTCTTGTATTTCCATCTCTAGATGCCTCATATAGTCACTGTCAATCGAAGCACTGGTAGTCCTAACAGAGAAGGAGCGCCTCAACCCAAGTCCTTTAACATATCCCGACCTTGGCTTGAGCACCTTCATAGGTAGCTCCTCTGGAGTAATTGGAACCACACCAGGTTGGGAGTAATGTTCAGCTTGGATCTTTATCATATTATCCTGTCATTTAAAAAAAAACAAAAGAATAAAGATACAATAAAAATTGCAATCATCCTCATACAAAAGGTAAGTATACATGCATAATTCTTTTCGCACTCCGGAGAAATCCACTGCTTTGTGACATCATTAAAGTTTGTAGATTTGTAAACACATGGCAACTCTGGCAGTTGGCCCCCATTTGCGATTGTCTGATTTTTTTTGTTCTTCAACTAGAAAGTTAAATAAGAATGATGGTAGTAGAATCATAAAACGGAAAAAAAATTAAAGAAGACGGACCACCTCGTGTACCCTAACTGGGAGAGATTTTGTCCCACATCTATGCTTCGTCTTCACTTGATTTCTATTGTCAATGTTAGCTATTGATTGCTTCTACAAGGAGCAAGTTCCAATAGTAAAATATATATATTAGGAAGACAAGGTAATTGTCAACAATAAATTAACATAAGAAAAGTTTACCAGCCAATTGATATCATTCCACTTCTTGTCAATCAAGTTTTTCCATTTCTCGAGGTCACATTCAGGCGGTGGGTGGCTTCTAGCATACTCCTCTCCCTTAGCACTTTTAAGGTTTAGGTATTTTATTCTTCGTCGGTAGGTGTGGGTGCTCAAGCTCCATCCACACTTTGTTGCCACTGCTTTGCTAACATCCGTGGATTCATATTGTATGTCAAATTGATCCTAGCAACAACCACAAATATTGTGAGTCATAATTCATTATATTACATGAATTCAATCAATTATGTAAAACTTTTATCGTTAGACGCTGAAACATAGGTGCCGTAACTTCTTCGTTGATATGTTTCCACCTGCTAATGCTAAAGTCTGGCAAGTGTGTTCGGACCTCAACACCAATTTTGGAGACTAATTGAGAGGCATGATCCCCCACTGGCGCATGATACTCCTGTGGTATGGGAACTTTGAGCTTTCCATCTTTCTCAGCCATTGCTTGAACCTTAAACTCGCGTGTCAAGCCACGAGGGTGTCTACTAGGCACTATTGTAAAGACATAACATTGACTGGTTAGTAGTTAATTAAAGTGAAATCATAAATGGAATATAAGCAACTTTTTTTGTTGTTGTTGAATAAGTCATAAAATAAAATGATAACATATAGAGATATACAAGGGGTATTCCCCAGGCCTTACAATACCAAACAAAAAAACTAGAGCTATACAAGAGAAACAAAACCAAATAGATAAACTAAAACTAATAAACTACAAAGAGAATCGTCCTAAAATAAACCACACAAAGGAATGTTCATTCGCCACATGAGGAAACAAAGGCTATGAACACTCAATAGACCAGCCAAAATAATATAAAATACAGTTGCACAACTCTCAAGAGAGAAAAAGCAAGCAAACCTAGAGATTAAGCTGTGTGGATTAAAAGCTCTTCAATCTGACAACAAGAGAAAGTACTCAAAACATGCTTGACTTAGTGGGTATCTAAATGCCAATGATGGTTTTGAAATGAAAACATAAGTCACAACACAAGCAATATTGTCTACAGAGGTTCAATTGATGAAGAGAATAATTTGAAGCCAATAAAAATGGTAAAGTAAACTGTGTTCTCTGTTACATCAAAGTCGATGGCACACCCTTATCTAATGGTACTGTAACTACTTCAAAGTCAATTGCTAAAGTAAACTGTGTTCTCTATGCAAACTGTGTTACTGTAATGGCACACCCTTATCTAATGTTACTGCAACTACACCCTTATCTAAAGTAAATTGTGTTCTCTATTATATCAAAGTCTCTGTTATATCAAAGTCAATTACTTTCCAGTAACTACTTCAAACCCTGCACTCAAGAGGTTTCAGAAGCAAATCCAAAACAAATTATTGTGTAATGACCACTCAGAACATTTCCCATTCAAGCCACAAAAAAGGAAAAAGGTACTGGTAAAATGTTGCACATGTTGTGAAAAATACCTTAAAATTAACATTGCATAGAAGCTGAAACTTTGAAACAGAATTAACTAATCAGAACATCAAAAGGGAAATATGGTTCAGCTCATGGTTGATTAAATGGCGTTCCACATCATGTTTGTCGTTTCATTGGCTAGAACCCGACCTATCTTCACAAACGAATGAAACAATACAAGAAAAATAAAGGAAAAGAAAAAACAATATAGTTCTAAAATGACAGCAACCGTAGTAAGAGCACTAATTTGCAGACTAGACACACGATAGTTTCTGCAACTTGCTATGATTTATGATGATCGCTTGCCCCTTAAACCGACTTACAAGTGGGCCATAAACATTACATTTTTTGGGAAAGGTCCAAATGTTGGTTAGCCATTAGCTTTAAACTAAGCATTTAGAGATTCATACATGGAACAGAAGGTATAAATTAGGATGACATGACTGGAACACATTTGTTGCCATTAAGAGCCTTTGCACAAATAGCAATACCAGCAGCCACACAGATACAGCTACAGCTTTGTTCCCTACTCTCAAGTTGATGCTTTTCCTTTCTCAAGTTGTTTTCTCTTTCTCACAGTTATATTTGCTCTTCCATTTTCTTGTTTCTTTACTCTTTCCTACCTCTGCAGCTTCTTTGTTCTTCTCATAATCCTAAAATTTCTTGCTTGCACAAAATGGATTGTGGTTTCTTATGTTGCTTCTTTGAACCAAGTTGCTGATATATTTACCAAGCCTTTATATGTCTCTTGCTTCCAGATGTTGGTTATTAGTTAGTTACTCTTCTCTTTCTTTAACTGTTATGTGTGTGTGTGTGTGTGTGTGTGTGTGTGTGTGTGTCTAGCTTAGAGCTAAGAAATGAACATTCATTACAGTTTGTTCTTTTGTTCATCTTAAAGTTCAATTTCAGAAAAAGTTTTCAATAATAAAGGAATTTTGCACCAAGAAAGTTTTCAGAGAACATAGTTTTCTTTAACTGTTAGGCACTCAAGGTTAGTAAAACTTTTTTACTGAAAACTCTCTATAACTTAAGTTACAAAGAAACTTTCTCTGGAATTTATTAAAGTAAAACTTTGTTTTCAGTAAGGCACTCAAGGTCTAGAACATTCATTAGGGTCAGTTCTTTTGCACCATAGAATTATATTAAAATAGAGGATTTCATTTTAATAGAAAAATTCAGCATCTTACTGACACTAGATTTGGGGGCAGCCTCCCTCGGTGCCTCTATATCGACATCAAGTGGTTGTGAGTGTTGGGTCTCCACATTGTCATGTAAATCCCCATTCGGAACAACAATTGCCTCGTGCGAAGGTTGAGGAGATGATTGCTCCAATCATTTTGGTGGCATTGGTAAGCCCTGAAAAACATAATACAAAAGCATAAATAATAAATACATAAAAATGGGTAAGTAAAGATATGTATATGGAAACTCATCAAGGCCACTGTTGATATTTATAATCTAATCTAGTCAACTCCTTTTCTTCCCAAGACTGGTCCTGATAAGGCCACTGTTGATATTTGTAATCTAATCTAGTCAACTCCTTTTCTTTCCAAGACTGATCCTGACAAGCTTATTTGGACTCCTTCTCCTAATGGTTTATTCTCTATAAAATTTGCTTCTCTCTAGATTTCTATTTTAAGGTTGATTCCTCAATTAGTTTCATCCACTAGAACAATAATCTACGAACTACATACACCATGCATGTCACGCCCCTAACCTGCCCCTAAAAGGTTTGGGCATGACCTGTCAAATGCGAGAATGACCTATGATGAGCAGCGTTTGGGGCTGGCAGGCGATAAATTTTAAATGACAATAAACAGACACATCCATTGAGCAACTTCCAAAAACCAGGACCATTTCGAGATTTAACAAAAGGCAAACATGCACACAGAAGTAGGTTACAAAACATCTACAAATACAGCCCAGATATTAGGCACACAAAACAATAGATACAATAACCTGACGCCAAAACATGGATACCAAAAATTACATATACAAAGAAAACTGGTCTAATATGTAAGGGTTCCCTCCTGTGCCTGGTAATCCTTAAGCTGACAAAATGCACGAGGTAATGTTAGAACAGCTCCCCAAGCTAGCTCCTACAGAATCAGACAACATATAGAATGAGACAAGCTCAGTGAATAATAGTGCGCAATAATAAAATCACAATGCACCTTAGTATAAGTACCAAAATCAAATACGGAAATAACAAATTGGCCTGTAGGCCCAGATAGCCTTTCGGCCCAGGTAGCCTTGCGGCACAACAGATAGCCTTTCGGCACAACAGATAGCCTTGTGGCACAGGTAGCCTTGCGGCACAACAGATATCCTTTCGGCACAACAGATAGCCTTCTAAGATAACAGCCTTTCAAGACAACAGATATACGGATATGGTTTCCACTTTTCATTTCCAGATCAATACATAATTTACAATTATGTCTTACAGAACAGATACATAAATATATATGTAATGCACTATTACTCACAGCGTTGGGGCGGTGTACTAGTTCCTTCTGGAGTGTGCCCTGCACACAATATACTGATAAATTAGTATCCTTCCCTTTTAAATCCTTATCAGTCATTCCATATGTCGCTACAGTTTTATGGATATGACTATATCACTATCATAAACTCATCAGAAAAACATTCTAATAACACCAAAGAGTCAAGCATGAAAAACTGAACAAAATAGATTTTTCTTCTTTGGAAAGTCCTCGCTCGGCGTAGATTTGTCGCCGGCGGCGACAGTAATGCTACCAAAAATTCTGGATGGTCGATTCTTACGCTCGAGCGTAAAGTTCTCGCTTCGGCGACAGGTAAATTCGAAAACCGGGAGGTGCATTTCACGCCGGCGGCCACGACCTCCTTTCGAGCGGACGACTACCAGATTCAAGCCCGATTTCAAGCCAAAATTCATCATCCAAACCCAATTTTTCATGCAATCAAGGGTAAAATGCATGCAAGCATTCTACTTAACAACACCATAACATGAAGTAAAGCTTAATCACATCAAGTTGAACCAAGTTAAAGGCTTCAACAAGCCAACACTTCCACAATTTTCAATCTAACTTCAAGTTCTTTAAACATATCACTTGAAATCAACATATATGCAAGATTAGATGATACAAAATCAAGGAGTTGAAGTATAGATTCGTACAACACTCAAATTAGTGTCAACATGCTCAAATGGTGAGAAACCCTAATGAATCAAACATATATTATCCATGAACCCAACACAAACATGGGTTGAAATTCTTGAAGAGTTACACAAGAAATTTGAGTTACCTTAACTTAACTCCTTCAATTCTACCAATTTGATTAGCTTTCCTTGGTGTCTCACGTTTTCCCCAATTCCTTCTTGACTTTCTCTCTCTTTTTTCTCCCAAAGAGTCCCACGTTTTTGCTCACAAATCCCCACACAAGTCTTAGACATAAGCATATATATATATATACTAGCGTATGCCCGTGCCTAAAGGCACGGTGTAACTAATGTTGTGATCAAAATACAATTGTAATTCATACGTATCATATTAAAATTTATAAAATCTGTAATATTTTGACATCTGTATCATATAAAGAAATATTATTCTTTTTAAAAAATTGTAACAATTTTACTTGTATCATACGCTTTATAAAACTCGAATAAAATAACAACGAAATAACCCAAAACTTCAGTAAAGCAGCTCACAGAGAAGCACTGAAATACTCCCACTGCCGACAAACAAATAATTATTCTACCAAATAAATAATTATTATGTTGTTTCAGAATTTAAATTTTGTAGTTTGTTCAACAAACAATAAAAGCTAAATAAATTAAGATTCTAAAAATAAAAATAATAATAAATACAGTATTGTAATTTCCCAATAGATTCTAACCAGGCAAGTCCCCAAGGTTGGTTTGGAGGTTTAAAAATGTATTACTGATAAAAGTAATGTGTCACCTAGTGTATATCCATGTCTAAATTAATTATAAGATTAAAATATAATTAAATTTAAAAGTACTGATTTAAAATGTAATTTATCAAATTTATTGAGTTTGAAATGAATTTTGTAAAAGTACTCAAACATAAATACACCCCAATAAAATTAAAGTAAAAATTGAAAAATATAATTTATTATAAGAATTTGAAGTCAAAATTCTATTAATAAAAAAACTCTTTTCAGTTTTTTCACAAATCACACAACTCCCATTATTTCTTCTCTCTTTCTCAAAATTCACTTTTATGATCATTTTTTTTAACATAACCCAATCTAAACCTAATTTAAATTTTGAGTTTAAATTTATCTACACAAAAAAAAAAAAAAAAAACAAACAAACCAACAAACAAACAAAAAGGGGTGATTCTTTTCATCTGCATTGCAGGCAAAGAGAGAAAATAAGCAGAGACAATCAGTTACATTGGCAGAAATAAAGTGTAAAGTATTAAGTACTTATGATACCAAGAACTACTTTTAGTGCTTCACGAATAGTATCCTCTGGAATGTTTATGAAAGGTTCCTGGATGCACAATTTCAAATGTCAGTTCTTATATTTGGAGAATTAATTCAAATTAAAGAACTTATACCATTCAAGCAATCATGTATATTACACAATTGAAACATTCGACAATTGTCAATTTAAAACAAAAAGATCAATTCATACAACACTAAATCCTCAAAATTATGAAAATTGTAACATTCATAACCTATTCAACATAAACATATCATTGAACCATCAAGCTCACAATCAGTCTCCTACATTATAAGATATGTCATTTCCAATCTTTCTATCACATTGACTGCCTGTACAAATTGGGTGTGGACGGGGCAATCCCGAGCCAAAATAAACTTAGAGAGTAAAGTAATATGAGAGTATTGACCATAGAGTGTGTAGCAAATAATAGTCAATAGAATAAGTAAACAATAATAGAGGAAGTGGGAAATAATAAAGAAACTATGGTTTAGTTTTTTTTTTTTACTTCAAAGATGTGTATTGAGATTTTTTTTTTATATTTTTAAATGATGTGTACAAAAAAAAATATTTTATTTAATTTAATAGTATATTTTGAGGTATATTATAATTATTTTACTTAAAAATAAAAGTATCATTAAAATAAATAAAGGTATAGAAATAGAATTTCCCGACCTTTTTTGCTTAAATCCCTAAAATTCGCTCACAGGGTCACGACAGCAACACCCTCACCAAACCCAAACTCAAGTTATATACTCACTCAAGAGAACACGTTATTTTCACGCAAACAAATATAAGAAATGTCTATGATAAATACCCATAAAAATTCAAGACATAGATCTTACGGAGAAGAACCGGAGCCCTTTCCATTCACACAGCAGCCTCTTTGAGAGCATTCTACATACTTAGACAGCAAAAGCGGAAGAGAGAGCAACAAACAATTTGCCACAGTACCAAAGTGAGCGCAGAAACTAAAAGCATCCATAAACCTCTCTGCCAATTACCCAAAACTTGCAGTATATAAAGCACAATATCTAATCATCTTTGCAAATAAGCTCATCCCAACAAAGCTAGCATTATCACTTCCAAGAACCCATCATTCAACATCTTAATTATAATGCAATTACCAAGCTTAAAGACCAAATTACAGAGAACTTGGATGTCTCCTGACAATCAAGTTGGATACTTTGAACAATTCTTCAAACCCAATTCACAATCATCATTTTTCAACATGCCACAAACTCAATTCAGAAGAAACCAACTGTGGTTTCACCAGAAACAGAGAGCAAAATGTCCATTTGGAACAAAAGCTAAGTAGAACTTATGTATTATTTTTAAACTTATGTATTATTTTTAGTTATGCTCAAAACTAATCAATGCAAGATTTTTCAAAAGCCATGTAGAACTCAAATGCCAAAAGCTGTTATTGTCATCTTCAGAGACATTTGCTCATGAGACCTACAAAAGGTTCTATCAAATTAATAACCAAAATCAAGCATTGAAATCTTCCCCTAATAATCAATTTAACAATCTGCTTCACAAAAAAGCATTGAAATCATCCCCTGATAAGGTAACCACTGCATGATGTATGAAAATATAACGGCTATTATACTATTTCAAAAGAGGCAAAGAAACTATATGATATACAAATTCAAATAACCACTGCATTCAGGTAACCACTGCATGATATACAAATTCAGATAAAAATAAACTTTATCATGGAAAAAGAGGCAAAGAAACACAAAAAGCCACACCTGGGAGATGATGATAGGACCACCTTACTCAAACAACTTCTCATCCTTCATCATTTGGACAATTTTTTAGATTAATCTTGAGATAGAGAGAGATTAATCTCAAGATAGATTAATTTTTTAGATTAAACTCAAGATAGATTAATCTTTAGTTTTTCATTCGTTCATTTCTTTTTTTAATTTTTAATTTTTAATTTTTAATTTTACCACCAGAGAAAGAAAGAGGGAGAAAGAGAGAGGCACTATCTTCCCCCTCTCTTGATTGATTGCTCTACTCCACTGTCTGTCTTTCTTCTCCTAACCTGCTTTGAATGAGTAATCCTTACTTTACTTAGAAGTAGGGTTATCTCTCTCTCTCTCTCTCCTTTCTTTCTATCTACTACTTCAGTGCTCATCTGTACTCCACTCACTGTATATACATAGATTATATTAATGCCGAAATCAGAAAAAAACTAATGCCGGTGGAAATAAACTAATGCCAAGCAGAATCGTAACCTCCTGAAATAAACTAATGCCGAAATCAAATAAATGGAAATAAACTAATGCCGAAATCAGAAAAAATAAACTCCAAATTCAGAAAAATCGAAATCAAAACAGACAAAAATCGTACCTTGCCAAGCATCGGTAGCAAAGAGGCTGTCGTGATGGCGGTGGTCGAGGGATGATGCTTTGATGATGATAAACAAAAACATTAATTTAAACCATTTAAACCATTACAAATAAAGATTGTGAGCAATTCCCCTTTACTGAAATCATCAGAACACAGCCCTAATAGTAATCTTTAGATTACAAAAACTCAATTAGAATTTTGAAAAATAACACACACACATACACAAAATAAATATCGAAGAATAATTATTGATTTTCTTTACGGTTTCCAATCAAAAGAAAAACCAATACCAGAAAATAAAGTATTCAAAGCAAATTCAAAATTACAAGAGAAGAAAACGAACCCAGAGAGCTCTAATCGGGGTTCGAAGTTGCGAGTGAGAGGATTGCGGGGCACCGCATGGAAGATTCTGTATATTGACGGAAATTTATATTAGAAATTATTCCTTGGTCCATTTTCATTATAGCCGATTGAAAAACCAAAATAGATCAATATATTTCCCAACACTATTTAACATTATTATAACATTTCTGAAATTATAATAGTTGGGGAACATATATATTTCAATGTTTGAGCACTACAATGATAAACCAGAAATGTTCCCTGGAGGCACTTAGCTTTCCTTTACCACTGGAGGGGGTTGAGATGATGCTTTGATGATGATAAACAAAAACATTAATTTAAACCATTTAAACCATTACAAATAAAGATTGTAAGCAATTCCCCTTTACTGAAATCATCAGAACCCAGCCCTAATATGAAAAACCCGCTGTCAAGAACTATAGATCTATATAAAACCAAGCAGAAAAAATTAAAGAAAGACATGTATAGGGAGAGAGAGAGACCTCGTTGTTGTCACAGTGCCATCGGGTAGGTTGTAATTGCCATCGGGTTCGACTGTCACAGTGCTTGGGTAGGTTGTAATTGCCCTGAGCTCTCAATCCAGAGTATATCTTGGAGGCTAGGGCTCTCTTCCTTCTCCGAATCTGTGAATAAAATTATGTATATAATACACACAAATGCATATACATACATACAGTGCAAAGAGAGAGATAGAATGGGGGTCTGATTTCAAAATTTGAAATCAGAGAAAAAGAGATGAGAGTGTGAGAGACAGAGAGGGCGTGGGTTGAAAATGGAGGGTGTAAGACTGTGAACCCTTGGATTAAGTTCAATCCAATGGTTTATAATTTGACAAACGGACAGAAGTCCCATCAAAAGAAAAAAACTGAGCTGCCTTATTATATAGATATATCTAACCATAGAAAAGCATATAAGATGAAATTGAATCGCTTTATGGTGTCGAAATAAAAATTCCACAGAAAATCCCATTATAGCTTAAAAATCATGTAAATTCCAAATATCAAATCAATTTTTGAAAATTAAATCTCTAAGGTGTCCAATTTCAGATGAAAGCAATTCAAGTGTAACAGATAATGTTTGAATTCAACAGATACGGGTCAATATGTCTTCTTTCCATGCAATTTACCGCACTTATACATAAAATTTCGTAATAGATATTCAGAGATACAGAACAAAAGCTTGAAAAGATGACAGAATCAGATACGAGGGTCGGGGTATTAAACTCTCCCCCCCTTAATTAAGTTTGGTCCTCCAAACTTGTTTTACCTTATGACGAAAACAGATATGGATATTGATTTTTCATTTCATCTTCTTTTTCCCAAGTCGCCTCAGTTCCGTAGTGCTCTTGCCACTCTACTTTCACCATTGGAATTTCTTGGTTACAGAATCGCTTTACAGACGGTCGAGTCGGATCGGTTTCTCTTAGGACAACTTGTCGATTAGCTCAATCGATGATAATCAATGATATGGGATGGATCTGGAAGATATTCTCGAGCATAGAAACATGAAATACATTATGAACTGACTCATGTGTGGCGGAAGGCGACTCGGTAGGCTCTTGGCCCAACTTTACAGAAGATCCGAAAGGGACCGACATATCGGTGTTAGCTTACCCTCTTTCCAAATCTTGGGTGTCCTTTCATTGGGGTAACTTTCACAAAAACATGGTATTCTCATCAAATTCCAAATTCCTTCGCCGATTATCTGCGTAACTCTTACACTGCTTTGAGCGAGCCACCTTTCTCGAATAATTTTCACCTTTTCGGTAGTCAATTGAACAATCTCTGGCCCTAACAAAGGCCTATCCCCTACCTCCGCCCAGCATACAGGTGAGCGACACGGTCTTCCATACAGAGCTTCATAAGGTGCCATTTGAATACTCGAATGGTAACTATTATTATATGCAAATTCAATCGTGATAGATGAGTTTCCCAACTTTCTTGAAAATCCAGCACACACATTCGGAGCATATCTTCTAGGGTTTGTATCGTTCTCTCAGACTGACCGTCTGTTTGAGGGTGAAAAGCTGTGCTGAATTTAAGTTCCGTTCCCATAGCCTCCTGCAAACTTTGCCAGAATCTCGAAACAAACTTGGGATCTCTATCCGACACAATGGAAACAGGGATACCATGAAGCCTTACAATTTCATTCATATAAAATCTTTGCGAGCTTATCTGCGTTATATTGAGTCTTCTTGGTAAGAAATGGGCGGAACTTAGTTAGATCGACACTAACCCATATTGAATTCATGCCTCGGGGAGTCCGCGGTAACCCCACAACAAAGTCCATTGTCAAATGTTCCCATTTCCATTCCGTAATAGGAAGAGGCTGCAACAAACCGGCAGGTCTTTGATGCTCCGCTTTTACTTGTTGGCATTGTAAGCATTTAGAGACAAATTCCGCGATCTCCCTTTTCATACCCGGCCACCAAAAATTTTGCTTTAACTCTCGGTACATTTTGGTACTTCCTGGATGCATCGAGAATCTCGAGGTATGCGTTTCTTGCATCAATTTCCGTTTAAATTCCAACACATTAGGGACACATATCCTGTTCTGAAACTTGAGCACTGAATCCGTTAAACTGAACCCCGGTTTTGGTTTGGACTCTAACTCGTCACATATCTTCCTCAACGTGTCATCCTCCATTTGATGTAATTTGATCTCTTCAAGTAAGGTTGGTTGAGCTATTGTTGCTGCCATTAGGGCCCCTTGCCTTCGGGTCATACACTCCACATTCAGCTTGTCTAATTCAATTACTAACTCCTTTTGTTCCGTAAACAAATAGGCCAAATCTCCCCTATTTTTCCGGCTAAGTGCATCCGCGACTATATTAGCTTTACCCGGATGATAATGAATTTGTAGATCATAATCTTTAAGCAACTCTAACCACCTCATTATGCATATTCAACTCCTTTTGGGTGAAAAGATATTTGAGACTTTTGTGGTGTATAGACTTCACGAGGTTGTGCCATAGAGATAGTGTCGCCATATCTTCAAAGCAAACACTCTGCTTTGCCAAACTCAAGGTCGTGTGTGGGATAATTTTTCTCATGGGGTTTTAATTGTCGAGAAGCATATGCAATAACCCTTCCATTCTCGCATAAGTGCATAACCAAGCCCTTTATGCGAGGCATCACTGTAAATTACAAACCCTTCAGTTCCTGATGGTAAGGCTAAAACTGGTGCTGTAGTTAACTTTGTTTTCAACTCTTGGAAGGCAGACTCTCGCTCTTCTGTCCATTCAAACGCAACTCTCTTCCATGTCAGTTGGGTAAGCGGCACAACAATCTTGGAGAAATTTTGAACAAACCTCCTGTAATACCCAGCTAACCCCATGAAACTTCGCACCTCAGTTACACTAGTAGGAGTTGGCCAATTTACAATTGCTTCAATTTTGTGTGGATCAACAGAGATTCCTTCCTTGGTCACCACATGTCCCAAGAATGCCACTTCTTGTAGCCAGAATTCACACTTCTTTAGTTTTGCATACAATTTCTTTTCCCGGAGTGTTTGAAAAATTAAGCGAAGATGATCCTCATGAGCTTCTGTACTCTTTGAGTAGATAAGGATGTCGTCAATAAAAACCACCACAAATTCATCCAAATAGGGCTTGAAAACACGGTTCATCAAATCCATGAAAAGTTTGATGCGTTAGTAACTCCAAATGGCATAACTAAGAATTCATAATGGTCAGACGGGTTCGAAAAGCTGTCTTCTCAACATCGTCAGCTTTGACCTTTAGTTGATGATATCCAGACCGGAGATCAATTTTGGAAAAGACTTGTGCCCCCTGAAGCTGATCAAATAAATCATCAATCCTTGGCAGCGGGTACTTATTCTTGATTGTGACTTTATTAAGCTCTCGTTAGTCAATACAAAGCGAGTGTTCCATCTTTCTTCTTTACAAACCTTTGGTGCACCCACGGAGAAACACTCGGACGAATAAATCCCTTGTCCAATAAATCTTGCAACTGAATCTTCAATTCTTTCATTTCAGCTAATGCCATTCGGTACGGAGTTTTAGAAATAGGTTGAGTTCCTGGTAGCACGTCAATTGTGAATTCAATTTCACGGTCTACTAACTCTCCTGGTAGTTCTTTTGGGAAGACATCCGGAAAATCACAAACGACTGGGATTGCATCAATATTTTCATGCTCTACTGGCCCTCCCAGAACACTACATAAATAACCCTGACATCCTTTTTGAATCAATTTGCAGGCCTTAGCTGCAGAGATCACATATGGTGGTGATGTCACTTCCTGACCCTGGAAAACAGTTTCTGACTGACCCGAAGGGTAAAATTTAATTTGTTTCATCAGACAGTCTATGGTAACACTATATTCACCCAACCAATCCATCGCCAAAATAATGTCAAATGAAGTCATATCAAGTGGAACTAAATTAGCTTATACACGGACATCTCCAATGAGAATTTCACAAGTAGGATAGCGAAGTCAGATCAAAGAATTCCCCATAGGTGATGTAACACACAACACATAGGTTAATTCTACTTGATTTACCTAAGTTCTTTGCAAATTGCTTTGACACAAAAACAGTAGAGCGAATCAAACAAAACATAAGCAGAATAGCCATAAACCATACATGTACCTGATACCACTGTTGTTGCATTCTGAAAATCTCCCGGAACCAACGCAAATACCCTACCTTGCCTTGTGGTATCCTTGTTATTGGTTGGTTTAACGGTTGATTTGGCACTAGGAGTCGGTGTAGACCCTGCTAAACTTATGGCGGCCTTATTACCAGTTTGTGGATTTCTTTGTGGACAGTCTCTAATCAGATGCCCCATCTTGCCTCACCGAAAACATGCCCCGGTCAATCGATGACATTTTCCACGATGTTTCAATCCACATTCTGGGCACACAGGAGTTGAATTCTGAGGAGCGATCTTCTTTGGAGTTCCCTGGTTACGCTTTTGTTCGTGAAGTGGTTGTTCCTTAGACCATTGAGTATTACGCCTTTTCCTTTCCATTCGAAATTGGTCTGCGTAGCAAGATTCCCTTATGCTATAACAGCCCGCTCCAAGACATCAACATAGGTAGGTAGCTTCAGTACATTAATCCGATCTTGAATGGCACTCCGTAATCCTTCCTCAAATTTCCGCGCCTTCTTGTACTCCGTGTCTACCATGTGAGGTGCAAACCGGGCTAGTTCTGCAAATTGTGCTTCATACTTAGCCACAGTTTTATTTCCCTGCCTCAACGTTTCAAATTCAGTTACTTTCTTGTCTCGCATACTCTGGGGAAAATATTTGTCATAGAACAGCACCAAGAACCTGTCCCAAGTCAACCCCGGATGTATTGTTCTGGTAAGCATCCACCATCTCCGTGCTTCATCCTCAAGAGTGAAAGCAGCAAGCTGCACCTTTTGCACTTCGGTACAAGGGAAGACTTTGAACAATTTCTCTATCCCTAACACCCATGCCTCCGCCTTCATTGGTTCAATCCCTCCTTTAAACAATGGTGGTTTCATCTTTTTAAACTCCCTCGTAAGTGTAATGGTACGGTCTTCAGCATGAATGTCTTGCATTACAGGTGGGGGTACTAGCGGTGGTGGTGGCTGAGGTTGTTGTTGCTGTTGGTGTTGTTGCCGTAGGGTCTCAGCCATTTCCCTCATCATTCTTTCCATCCTATCCAACCGTACTGAAGTAACATCTTCTGGCTCGTCGGTCCTTGTTCTCACCATAGTCTACAAAACAGGTAATTACAACATATACAAAGATGTACAAGAAATTCAAATTGTTAGCATTAGAGTTAGCAGAAATCATGTCACGTTGCTATCATTCATACTTTCCTATGTGATGCCTACCACATTAGACATCCTAACGCTCAATGGATCCGTGTGTGAGATAGCAACTCGTGCTCTGATACCACTTGTCACACCCCTAACCTGCCCCTAAAAGGTTTGGGCATGACCTAATCGAATGCATTGAATGACCTATGATGAGCAGCGTTTGGGGCTGGCCGGAAGCGATAAATTTTAAATGACAATAAGCAGACACATCCATTGCGAACTACCAAAAACCGGGACCATTTCGAGATTTAACAAAAGGCAAACATGCACAGTAGGTTACAAAACATCTACAAATCCAAGGCCGGATATTAGGCACACAAAAAATAGATACAATAACCCCGGCAAGAACATGGATACCAAAAATTACATATACAAAAAAGCGGTCTAATATGTAAGGGTTCCTCTCGTGCTGGTTATCCTTAATGACAAAATGCGAGGTAATGTTAGAACAGCTCAAGTGGCTCCTACAAAATCGGACAACATATAGAATGAGACAAGCTCGAGAAATAATAGTGCAATAACAAAATCACAATGCACCTTAGTATATGTACCAAAATCAAATCTGAAATAACAAATTGGCTGTTGGCAGATAGCCTTCGGCAGATAGCCTTCGGCACAACAGATAGCCTTTTCGGCACAACAGATAGCCTTCGGCCTGTGACAACAGATAGCCTTCGGCTGTGAGATAGCCTTTAAGACGCAGGTAGCCTTGCGGCATAACAGATAGCCTTTCGGCACAACAGATATACGGATATGGTTTCCACTTTTCATTTCCAGATCAATACATAATTTACAATTATGTCTTACAGAACAGATACATAAATATATATGTAATGCACTATTACTCACAGCGTTGAGGCGGTGTACTAGTTCCTTCTAGAGTGTGCCCTGCACACAATATACTGATAAATTAGTATCCTTCCCTTTTAAATCCTTATCAGTCATTCCATATGTCGCTACAGTTTTATGGATATGACTATATCACTATCATAAACTCATCAGAAAAACATTCTAATAACACCAAAGAGTCAAGCATGAAAAACTGAACAAAATAGATTTTTCTTACTGGAACAGTCCTCCGCTCGAGCGGACAGTGTAGTGCTACCAAAAATACTGGATGGTCGATTCTTACGCTCGAGCGTAAAGTTCTCCGCTCGAGCGGACAGGGTAAATTTCAGAAAACTGCTGGGAGGTGCATTTCCACGCTCGAGCGTACGACCTCGCTCGGCGAGCGACGACCACCAATTCAAAGCCCGATTTCAAGCCAAAATTCATCATCCAAACCCAATTTTTCATGCAATCAAGGGTAAAATGCATGCAAGCATTCTACTTAACAACACCATAACATGAAGTAAAGCTTAATCACATCAAGTTGAACCAAGTTAAAGGCTTCAACAAGCCAACACTTCCACAATTTTCAATCTAACTTCAAGTTCTTTAAACATATCACTTGGAATCAACATATATGCAAGATTAGATGATACAAAATCAAGGAGTTGAAGTATAGATTCGTACAACACTCAAATTAGTGTCAACATGCTCAAATGGTGAGAAACCCTAATGACTCAAACATATATTATCCATGAACCCAACACAAACATGGGTTGAAATTCTTGAAGAGTTACACAAGAAATTTGAGTTACCTTAACTTAACTCCTTCAATTCTACCAATTTGATTAGCTTTCCTTGGTGTCTCACGTTTTCCCCAATTCCTTCTTGACTTTCTCTCTCTTTTCTCTCCCAAAGAGTCCCACGTTTTTGCTCACAAATCCCCACACAAGTCTTAGACATAAGCATATATATATATATATATCTAATCATAGAAAAGCATATAAGACGAAATTGAATCGCTTTATGGTGCCGAAATAAAAATTCCACAGAAAATCCCATTATAGCTTAAAAATCATGTAAATTCCAAATATCAAATCAATTTTTGAAAATTAAATCTCTAAGGTGTCCAATTTCAGATGAAAGCAATTCAAGTGTAACAGATAATGTTTGAATTCAACAGATAAGGGTCAATATGTCTTCTTTCCATGCAATTTACCGCACTTATACATAAAATTTCGTAATAGATATTCAGAGATACAGAACAAAAGCTTGAAAAGATGACAGAATCAGATACGAGGGTCGGGGTATTACAATGCAACATCATCCTAAATGTGTTGAGTCAATTCATCCATAATTAAGGCAAATAGGTAATGACAGAGAGTTGTCCCTTGATGCATTGTTACAGAATAGCTAAAAGAATTGGGATACCCACATCTAGGAAAATGTTACCGAACTCACGCTAGGAACAAAAAATATATACAAAAGCATAACGAAATATTAGCCAATAATACAGTTCTAAACTCACTTTAGTCGATAATTCTAACCTTCTTGTGCTTATCAATTTTAAATTTTTTGCAGTTAGTTAAGCAATCAATCTTGCCCTGTGTTCATGGTTTGTCTCTCAAAACAACAGTTGCAACAGTATGTGTCTTTTCTTGTCCTTTCTCTTTTTTTTCTTTTCTTGCCCAGAGTTGCATGTTCAACCTTCTAGATTATTTAATTTTTTGCTGTCCATATACATCTTTTGGCATCAATGTTTTAACGTTATTACCATAGGATGGTAGGATGTTATTGGAGGCTTTATTCCCTTGCAGAGGCTTGAATTATGTCACTGGTCTACCTCTTGAGAGGAAAGGACTTCAAAACTCTTGAATAATCCCTTTGAGTTTCAGAAGCACTATTGATTGATGGGAATATCTAGAAAGTCCATTGAATATTTCTATTGTTGTGAAAATTGTAGTAGTAAAATATTTTTGTGTAATTAGGTGTGATAACGTAGACTATATCAATAGTTCAATTTAAATTTATAGCAAATACATCACTTAACAGTCATGAACTCATGGTGAAATAATTAAAGAAAAGCAGATATTTAAAATAAAAACAGTTCCAAGGTTTCAAAAAAAAAAAAACACTAATTTGGGGCAGAGAAAGGCATTAACAAACATGAGAAAAATAAATAAATAAATAAGATACTTACAACTTCTTGAAGGAAGAGTCTACTAGATAAAAGATGCCAATAGACTAGAAGGAAGAGTCTACTAGTAGTCATACTAAAACCTGAGAGTTATCAATTAAATAGCAAAAGATATATCTCCATATCTAAATAAAAAAGCATTAGATACAGCTAGGACAACTACAGTTTGGAAACTTCATAAGATTTGGACTCTTCAAGTGTTCTTAAACATTATAATAATTATACATGCACCCAAATTAAAAAACCAATAACAAACCTAGTTAAAGGAATATGCCTATATCACTAATCCATAATAAATAAAGTCACACTTATGTTTCCTTGCCACTCAATGCATAGCGTGCATTGTGGAGACTTACACAAAAAAGTTGCAAGTCTATTTACCTTTAAAGTTAGAATCCAGTAAAGTTTCTTGTTATGATTTGGTAAACTTAACATGATTTGCAGCTGCATGGTTAGGGTGATAAAATGTCTAGAAGAAAAGATCATTACCCAGTGTTTTCTTTTTTCTTTTTTCTTTTTTTAAAAAAAAAAATATCATTACCCAATGTTTCCCAACCAGTGTAGGGTTGTAAGAGGTGTGGAGTGAGAATAGATTTAACCTTTTGTTTGCATGTACTGGCTGCCCTCAACCTTGAAGCCCCTAATTATTGTCTTCTATTACAAACTATATCATCATATCATAGGTAGCGTGGCTCAAAATGCATCATACATGATAGAGTGGTGCTTTGCTTATAAAAATTCCAGATGTCATTCCAAGAAGAAAAAAAAAAATTTGTGACCTGAACTTGTTTTTGATTCTGAATGCAGGTGAGAGTAAATGTGTGCTTTGCAAGTTGTCAATCTGGCCTCTTCTTAGGGAAAGTGGGTTAAGTATTTGTGAGAATATAAATAGTTTGAGGGAGTGGTAGTGAGTGGTGCATTGAGTGAAATTGCACTAACACATTTTTTCCTAACTCGTTGCTTTTGCAGGTTTCTATCTGTGTTGGTGCCTTGTTAGGGAATTTGTTGTTGAGGACCTAGTGATGTGAGGTTACTTTTTTGGATTGGTTTCTATATTCCTAGTTTGAACACTGGAGTTGATATTATGGAGGTTGTATGTAGGATGTATATTTTCTAGTTTTATTTTATGACTTATTCACCTAAAAAAATATATGGAAATATAAAGATGGTATTAACAAACCATCATTAATGAATATATAACTATGAGACATGATAACAAAAATGAATGGCCATACATATAGTACCTCATCGTCAACACTTTCAAAGGACTCAGCATCATCAGTGTCATCTTCATGATCTGACGGTATGTAGTCATCATCATCTACCTCAACCCTGATGTTCTTTCTCTTCTGATTAACATGATTGGGTTGAGTAGAACCCATCAAAGAAGCTGCTAAACGCTTCAATTGTAGAGAATCTATTTTCTTTTTATTCTTCTTGATTGTCTTATATCTTTCCATTTCATACTGTGTTCGCTTCAGTTTCGCTAGAAAACCTGGTTTGATCCATTGTTTCTCCCCTTTGGCCATTTTGGTAACTAAAAAGCATAAATTGATATAAAACATAAAATATAAAGCAGAATATTTACTTGAAGAGACACAACAAAGTATAACATAACTATGTAATGCATTAAAAACATATGTCCATATAGAAACCTATAAAAAACAAAAACTAAATATCATTATCCATATCAAGTTCCATATCAGGATCTATATCATCATTAAGTATGCCAAGTTCTTCATCTTCTTTGTCATCTCTACCTTCTCTCTTTGTTTTATTCGAAATAACCTCAGCTTCAATATCATCCCTATGAAATCGAATAATATCTTCAATGTTGATCGGGACAACTGAGTTAATGTTTTCTTGTTGTAATGCATCATTAAATTCTGGTTGATCCGGTGGTTCTCCATCACCAACCTCTGGTACATCAAACACATCCCTATGTTGGACCTGTTGCACGACTTGCCAAGGTTGCCCCCATTTGGTCTCATTCAGGTAGAACACTAGTTTAGCTTGACTAGGCAAGATAAAAGGGTCAGATTGATACCATCGGCTTGTGACAACGATACTTGTGCAATACGTGTCAGCTCATACTATTCTTCTTCTACCAGTGTTACCGGTGTTGTACCATTCACATTGAAAGAAAACAACTTTATTTTGACACATGTACTCAAATTCCCAAATATTTCACAAGTGACCATAGAATTCGTGCATCTCTCCCTTGTAGTCCCCTTTGGTAAGCACACCACTATTTTGACTCTTACGACGATTGTCTAATTCCTTCGTATGGAGTCTTACACCATTGATTATACAACCCGAGTATTCTTTCACTAGCAAAGTAGGACCATTCGCTAATGACCACAATTCTTCGGCTGCTTCTGGTGCCTCGTCAACTCTCAATCTATTTATCTACATCCATATGCAATGTGCAACACTCAAATTATGTTAGTAATGTTTGTATTTTATACAAGCCTACTAATGTTTGGGGAATTGTGAATATTAAAAATGACTTACATATTCTTTGTACCACTTCCGAAATTCCTTATGTTGTATCTGAGTTATATTTTGTCCAATGGAAATTTGTAACAAATTCTTGTGTTCCCTACTCAAATAGTTTTGGTTAATGAGTGAAATACTACTATTATTAATGACTAATAACATGAAAATGTTAATATATATAATTATAAGAAACACGTACTGAAGATACTTCTCTATCTCAGGACTATTGTATAATAAGAACCAATGAGAAATATCACGAAGTTCCTGTGACATCTTAACATGCTTTCTGATTTGGCTGATGGGATGAGCAGTTTTAGTGAATATTGTCAAACCTCGATGCTGGACTCCATAATCTTCGTTTTGTGCATCTCGATTATGCATGGTTTCAATCCCTTCAAGATACATTGAGCAAAAAGTAATGCACTCTTTGACAATGTAAGCCTCCACAATGGAACCTTCTGATCGAGCTCAGTTGTTGACAAACCTTTTTAAAGCTCCAAGAAACCTTGAAGAGATAACCAATTAGGATATTGGTTAGGCGCACAACATAATCTACACCTTTCATTTGAAACTACAATTTAAGAAATTACCTTTCAATCGGGTACATCCACCGATATTGCACAGGTCCTCCGAGAAAGTCTCACGTGGTAAGTGAATGGCCAAATGAACCATCACATCGAAGAAGGCTGGAGGAAAGATATTTTGAAACTTACATAGTATGAGTACTATGCATTCCTCTAATTTCTCCATTTCACTTCGTTTGAGTGTCCTTGAACATAGATCTTGGAAAAAGCTACCTAACTCAAAAAGTGTTGTGCTGATCTATTTATCTATGTAACCACACATCCCAATAGGAAGAATCCATTGTATAAGTACATGGCAGTCGTGGCTTTTCAATCCTGTTAATCTACCATTTTTTGCATTCACTGATCTCGAAATGTTTGCCTCATACCCATCTAAATACTTGACTGATTTCAAGAATTCAAAGAAACACTCTCTCTTTTTAGGGGTCAGTGAGAAGCTGGCTCGAGGTTTGACATATGATCCATCGGGATTTTTTGTCAGCCACAATTCTTTCCTTATATTCATATCTTCTAAATCCATTCGTGCCTTATATGTATCCTTGTTCTTCCCGTCAATTCCCAACATAGTTCCAACAACATTTTCACTAAAGTTCTTCTCCACGTGCATGACATCAATGTTGTGTCGAAGCCTCCTTTTCTTCCAATATGGTAGCTCATACAAGATGCTTACCTTTGTCCAATTTGGGTTCTGACAAGGTCTTTTCCTATTGCTTGGATGTTTTCCATATGTGACACCTGTCACGTTGCCCAATTGTTCTTCAATCTTTTCTATCGGTATCAGAAAAGATCTCTTCCATTTTTCATGCTTGCCATTATATGCTTTACTCTTTCGTCTTTCTGGGTGGTCATCAGGCAAGTAGCATCGATGGTTACTGTATGCAGTCTTACTTCTTATAGATTCAAAACATGATTCATCATTGCAAGTGTAACAAGAGTAATGACCCTTTGTTCTCCATCCAGATATGTCACCAAATGCGGGCTAATCATGTATCGTCCACAACAAAGATGCACGCATGCAGAAAGTCTCACCAGTTGAGGCATCATAGGTTAATGTACCATTTTTCCATAATTCATTCAATTCATCCACTAAAGGTCACATGTAGACATCAATATCAATTCCTGGTTGTGATTCACCAGGAATAAGTAATGACAGCATGAAAAATGGGTCCTTCATAGCCAACTATGGTGGCAAGTTGTATGAAATGAGTACGACTGGCCACAAACTATATGAGTTATTCATATTTTCGAAAGGGTTGAACCCATCAGTAGCCAACCCTAGCCTCGCATTCCGAGGCTCCAAGGCGAATTCAGGATGTTGTGAATCAAATTCCTTCCACTCATCACTATCTGCAGGCTGCCTCAATACACCGTCATCTAGATGATTTTCATTGAACCGTTTCATATCCTCGGCTCTCTTTCTCGACATGTACAACCTTTTCAATCTTGGTGTTAACGGGAAGTATCGAAGGACCTTACGAGAGATCTTCTTACCTCTACCATGATTTGTCTTGTATCTAGAAGCATTACAATTTGGACATTTATCCAATGTTGTATTTGCCTTCCAAAAGTGCACACAGTTATTTACACAAGCATCAATGAGCTCGTATGACAAACCCACTTCACGTAGTATTTTTTTTAGCTTCATAAGTTGACTTTGGAACCAAATTATCCTTTGGTAAAAGTTTAGTTAAAAACTCTAGCATCATGCCAACTGACTTATTACTCCAATGGTTTGTTACCTTCATATTAAGTATCTAGATGACAAACTGTAACAAAGTGTAATTTGTGCAACCTGGGTACACCTCACTTTTGGCATCATTCAACAATTTATCAAAAGTGTGAACCTCCTCCTTCTGGGTTGTATTAGTTGATTCCCCTCTGTTTGATCTTCCACTAAGGCATCAATGCCTCCCAAAACCTCATTGCCCACAATGGGTATATCATGATGATGAGCCTCATTTGATTCACGGGGTTCCCCATGCACGTGCTAGATAGTGTAAGTTGAAATAATCCCATGTTGCAGCAAATGAATTTGAACAATTTGAAAATTTTGACGAACAACATTCACACACTTTCAACAAGGACACAAAATTTTACCATCTCGATCGATAACCGCCATTGCAAAACGAAGAAATGATATTACCCCATCATAATATGCCCGACTTATCCTTCCATCAACTGTGCTACCTAGTGCAATCCAACTCTTGTCCATGTCTGACTATGCCGAGTTAATTAAAGATAGGTGAATAGGACAAATTTTAGATATAAAAATATATATATTTTTTAATTAAAAAAAAAATAGTTAAAGTCCAATGATTATACTGAGTTATATAAATTTCAACCACATAAATCACATGAGAAAATAGCCAAAGCAATTTAGCATAAACAGAAGAAGTATTCAAAACCAAAACATAAACCACAACAAAATAACCATCAGTAAGAAGACAAATAACATAATGCAGAGAAAATTTAACTAATAAAGCAAAGAGCTGAGAGTAAAAAGCAGATAACATGACATAGAAAAAAAACCACAATATGCCACATTGAGTTTCTAAAGCAGTCAATTTAAGTACTCAAATATCCAAATGAAAAATGTTATGATTGAATTGCACGTATTTGGAAAAATATATATATGCCCCGAATACCAGAATTGACACATCTATCAACTAAATTGGGATATTGAAAAAATAATGCATTGGGAAACAATAACTATTCTAGCTCACATTTTACTCAGTAAACAAAATGTGATTAAATTCTGCAGAGGAACTTAATAATGTACTTAAGGAGTTAGGCATATAAGAAATTAACGATGCCAATAGAATTGATAGCCACATGCGACAATTCTAATGAATGCCCCAAGACTATAATTTAGTACTTATGGCCTGTTACTACAGTTAGTACTCTATTTGATTTTCTCTTTACTCAACTATATACGAACTCCTAGAAGTTAAAGCAAGATATGCTAATTTAAGGGTGTAATATTCCAATTTTCATTAAATCGATAGTTGTGAGAGACAAAATAATTAATTAATATGTAATATATAATATTTTATCATATTGATTGTTTAAATATTTTTTATTTTTATTGACTATTTTAGCCAAAATCTATCATCCCAAACATATAGACTCAAACTCCTCTAAAATCTTAGAAATGCACATGAGAAAGAGCACTGGGACCACTGTTTTGTTTGGGAAGTGTTGGATTGGAGATGATAACAGTGAATGGTTTGTAAGAAAAAGTTGAAAACCCTTGAAAGAGAGAATAATTCCTTTATGGAGCCATGGGGCTGTGAACTGTTACTCAATGTTTTAGATAATTCAAAGTATACAGATTTTGGATGCAAAGCTAAGGGTCACAAGCGGTGCAAATAAATTATTTTAGCCAAATAAATAAAATAGAATAAAAATAAAGAAAAAAAAGATTCACACTCTACCCTATATCAGTACACGATATAATATAGTACAAAAATTATATAAATTTATAAATATATTGACTTTTTTCTAATAAAAAAAATCAACAAAAAAAAAAAGTTTCTTGATGAAAATTGCAGACGTACAAAGAGAGTGTACAATATACAAATACATCAATAAGAAAATCAATGGAGAAATGCATCAAACTGAAACACAAATGAAAGACAAATTGGAATATGATATCAGAACACCAAAAGTAGGATATTGATCTCAGAACATTAAAAAGATATTCACTTCAAGAAGACAAAGCTCAAAGATATCATATATACTAATCAGGTCTCCACATTTTAGTTTTTTTGTCACTAATTTTCTTTGGCATCCAATGTGCCTTTTTAAATGAAGGTGCATAATGCTAAGGGCACAAAAGGAGCTAGTAAAAGTAATTCAAAACATAATTAGCAAATAAAGTATATAGCGTAAATTTAAACTTAATCTCACCTATTTTTTTAGCAAAAATTAAGATTTATTAATGTAAAAGAAAAGGTTATAGAAGTACAACGCAAATACAAAATGAAACTTTTTGGGAATAAATTAAAAAATATTACAAAAATAGTCAACTCTTTTCTTTCCATTTTTATATGCTTTCTTATTATAAAAAAATATATATCAAAAATCAACTTTTCAAAACAACCCTTAATATGATTAACATTCACAATTCATTTAATTTTTGAATAAATTTTTCAAGGTCTGTAATGTTGCTATAAATGAGAATTAGTATATAGAATTAGATACAAACATGGGGTCATTTTAGGGCAACTTAGAGCTGACTCTCTTATATGTTTCATATGGGATTTTAGGAATCAAAGATTCTAAACTAATCAACTCAACATCTATATGCTGAGAAAGTAAAGCATGAAGTGGTCCTTGAGAACAAAGTAGAAATGAAAAGTGAGAATAAATACTAGTGTAATGGAAGACTAAACTATAGACTTAGGCTAGAGAATCCTCTTTACAATTAACTTAGCATTATTACCTTTATTCTTAAACATAAACAACCCCAGAGAATAAGAATTTCCACATGCACATTCTCTGGAGTTGAGCTTAATGAGTAAATGGACTAGCTAATGACACAACAAACCAACTTAACATACCGTAAGGACTTACTAATTAGGTCCCCCACAGTAGATAATTAATAAATACTTATGGTAGTGATTTTAGCAACATAAGTACTAAACCCACCAAATAGTTTTCTAAGTAGGTAATAAGACTCTTAATGGTGTAGCTAGAAGAGTCCATGTGAGGCTAAGTAGCTAGAAACCCTTAACCAAACACAATACCATACCATAGGATGATAGGAGAGTTACATTCCAGAGTTGACAGATGCAAACCCTAAATAGGTTGTGACTTGTTACACTTACTGACAGTGCTCTAAAAATTCTGATATTTCCTCCTTCTCCTTTTCCTCCAGTGATGTCTCCAGAAGAAGGGTTATTATCATCCCATGGAAGAGGATAAGGATATCGGAAAGAAGGGTCTTGATAGAAATCAGCTCCTTCTACTTCATTACCACCCATTCTTCTAGTGAACTCAACTGGCCTCACCGCCCGTTGAGGTGGGTGGGCAACAATAGGCAATGTTGTTTGAATCTTGTATGCTTGGACTTATGACTCTTCCAGGTCTCCTTAGGCTGTGGGTGCTTGTTGGTTGGAGCTACTCCTTATTTCCTATAATGAGCTTCTTTGTAGGTCCTGTTGGTACCTCTTCAGGGATGCCAAAGCAGCAGCCAAAAGCAACACCACAACAGCCAAACAGTAGGCCAAACCAACCATAGTAGTAGCCAAGCAACCCCACCAAAGACAGGACATCCAAAAATAAGTAGAAGGACCAACTAAAGACCTATTTTCCTACATCCAGCAGTTAGCACATCCAGTAAATCAAGGCAAATGGGTAGCAGCAAACAAGTAGCTTGAACTACCAATGCCATGGACATGGAATACCTAATGGAAGATGGGCTATGAACATGCCTAATAGAAGTAGAGATTAACAAACTAAATCCATGTGCAGCTCACATGCATTCATGGGTTCTTATATGGTTGGAACTTGAAGCACACAACAATAAAGGTTCAATTATTAATGATATATTGTAGTTGATATACTCCCTTCCCCTCCCCCCCTTCCTTTTTCTTTCTTCTTTATTTTCCTGAGAAAATGTTCCACCCCCCCTTCCTTTTTTTTTCTTTCTTCTTTATTTTCCTGTGAAAATGTTCTAACACAGTCCAAAGTATTGACAAATAAACAGTACATCATTTAGAGTGCTAGCCTAGCATTATCACCTAATAAAGCCATTATATATATTTTTATGACCGATGTCCGGACTAGTTTACACGCACCTCAAATAATATCATGAGAAGTACCTAACTTGAGCTAATCACATTGTGGTTGTAGAATTCAGTTCTTATCAATTGTGTAGAACATGTTCGGATCCTCTAGAGTCCACACTCTGCAATTTCCGTAGAGTAGTTCAAAACAACATCATTTCACTCGAATGGCAAAAAAGAAAAAATAAAAAAGAGAAGACAGAGGAAGACCAAGAAGAAAATGAGCAAAGATAAAGACTGGAGAAAGCTCTGCATTCAAACTGAAATGAATCTCTCAAACTTATCCTAAAGAAACATATAAATCATGGAACGGGTACAGAACAACACATTATTCAGTTATTTATTTTTATTTTTAAATTATTCAATCATTTCATCTTCTCATTCTAGAAAGTGGATCTCTTTTAATCTTTTCTCTATTCATCTTCACATACAACTTTCCAATTAAGTTCCATTCCAGAAAACGTAATATGTAATGGATACAAAACTATATCAGCAATTTGAAAAAAAAAAAATACATAATCTGAAAAAAATTAAAAAAAATAAAGATAAGACACCCACAGCCAACTAAAACAAAGGCAAGAAATAATGGCAGTAGTAGAGCATCAGGCATGTACAAGGATCCTCAAATAGCCAGGCATGGTATCCAAGAAGAATCAGGAGGATGATCACAGAAGCAAAGGAATCGATCGATAGGAAAACTGATTAATACCCTATTTTGAGAGAGGAAGAGAGAGAGAGAGAGAGAGAGAGAGAGAGAGAGAGAGAGATGATAAACAGAAAAAGGGTAAAAAAAATTAATACCCTATTTTTTTTTATTGCTACTCAATATATCAAAAATTTCCCACCAAAATTGGTGACAATATTATTTCCTCACCAAAAGATATCAAAAATATTAAAACGTTTTGGTGACGAAAATATATTCCTCACAAATAATTTTATAATTAGTGACAAATTTTTTTCTCACCAAAAGTCCCAAAATTTTGGCGCCACCCAAAAAAAATAGCAGGAAAATTTTTTGTGACGAAACTTAATTTTTCCTCACTTAAAATGAAATATTTATTGACGAAAATAAATTTTGTCACCTACCATTTTTATTTTTTATTATTTGTGACAATTTATAAATTCCTCACGAATTATTTTTATTTAGTGACGAATTTTATTTTCTTTACTAGTTTTCGTCACCATAGCTTCTTTTTGTTGTAGTGTACAGATTATGGGCTAATTACGAATCGGGATTATTATAGTCTTCTCCCCTTGAAAAGTTTGGTCCTCTAAACTTTAAGTACCTTCATTTTGGAAGAACATAGGATCCAATGGGAATAGGTCTGGATATCTTTTCATCATGTCTTCTTCAGTTTCCCAAGTCGCATAGGTCCCTCCATGTTGTTGCCAATCAACTATCACTAATGGGATTTATTTGTTCCGTAATCTTTTGATCTGATGGTTCACAATCTGTATTGGCCGTTCTTCAAAAGTAGATTCATTTTTCAAAAACATGTGAGTTGGCTAAATAACATGTAGCGGATCTTTCAAATAATCTCGAAGCATTGAGACATGGAAAACGTTATGCATATGCTCCATGACTAGAGGTAAGGCCACTTGAAACGTCATTGGATTGATTTTCTCAATGATTTCATATGGACCAATGTACTGCGGTGCCAACTTACCGTTGACTCCAAATCTTGTCTGCCCTTTTATTAGAGTCACCTTGATGAACACGTGATCGTTTACTTCATACTATTTATCTCTTCTTCGGATATCAGCATAACTTTTCTAACGACCCTGTGCGGTTTCCAACCGTTGTTGAATCAACTTTACTTTCTCAGTCATCTCTTGCACAAGTTCGGGTCCTAACAATGGTCTATTGCCTGCTTCGGCCTAACAAATTGGTGATTGACATTTTATTCTATAAAGAGCTTCATAAGGAGCCATACCAATACTTGAATGATAAATGTTGTTGTACACAAACTTGGCCAAAGGCAAGTAGGTCTCCCAATTTCCTTGAAAATCCAACACACACATTCGTAACATATTTTCCAACATCTGAATAGTTCATTTTGACTGACCATCTATCTTTAGATGATATGCACTATTGAGCCTCAATTTAGTCCCTGAGCCCTGTTGCAAACTTTACCAGAATCTTGATATGAATTTCAAATTTCTGTCAGTTATAATGGATACTGGCACTCTGTGTAGTCTTACAATCTCATCAATATAGATATTAGCCAATTTATCCGCATTATAAAAAGTTCTAACAGGTAAAAAGTGAGCAGACTTAGTCAAACGATCAACAATAACCCAGATAGAGTCCATACCTCTAGAAGAACGAGGTAGACCGACAATGAAGTCCATCGCAATATGCTCTCATTTCCATTCCGGTATTGGAAGTGGTTAAAGCAATCCAGCGGGTCATTGATGTTCGGATTTTACTTGTTTGGCAATGCAAACATTTGGCTACAAAATCAGCAATGCATTTCTTCATTCTAGGCTACCAGAAATTCTGTTTCAAATCTTTGTACTTCTTCATATTTCTCAAACGCATAGCAAATTTGGAATTGTGGGCTTCTATCATAACACTCTTTCTTAGTTCTAAACAATATGATACATAAAGTCTACCCTAAAATTTCAATACATTAAATACAAATTGCGGTATCGGTTTTGATTCAATCTTATCAACAATCTTTTTCAAGAATTCATCTTCTAGCTGTTTTTCTTTCACCTCTTTAATGATTGTTAGCTGTCTATAAATAGCAGCTAAGACTCCGCCATGTTCACACAAAACAATTTCAATTTCATTCCATTCCAGATCGTACAACAAATCTTTATGTCTGGTAAGCAAGCATGCCAAATTCCCAATAGATTTTCAGCTCAAATCATCTGCAATTGTATTGGCCTTTCTCGGGTGATACAAAATTTGCAAGTCATAATCTTTAATCAGTTTAAGCCATCTTCTTTGTCTCATGTTCAGTTCTTTCGAAGTGAAAAAGTATTTCAAGCTTTTATGATCAGTGTACACCTCACAAGTCATTTCATACAGATAATGGGGCCATATTTTTGGTGTAAACACCTTAGCTGCAAGCTCAAGATCATGGGTTGGATAGTTCTTTTCATGTGGTCGGAGTTACCAGGAAGCATAAGCAATTACTTTTCCATTTAGCATTAATGCACACCCGAAACCTTTGTATGAAGCATCACTGTAGATTTGGAATCCATTTGTACCGGTAGGCAAAGTCAAAATTGGTGCAGTTACTAATCTAGTTTTCAACTCTTGAAAAGTTGATTGAAGCTGATTCACATGAGTGGGTGGCATGGCTAGTTTCAAAAAGTCTTTCACAAATCTACGGTAATAACCAACAAGTCCCAGAAAACTACTAACTTCTGTCTCTGTGGTTGGTCTTGGTCACAATAGCCTCAATTTTTCTGCAAGTCAATGGATATGCCATCCTTGTTGATCACATGCCCCAGAAAATTCACATTGTCAAGGCAAAAGTCACACTTAGACAGTTTTGCAAACAATTTCTTTTCTCTCAGAGTCTGTAGTACAGTTCTCAAATGATTTTCATGTTCTTTCCTGCTTTTAGAGTAAATCAGAATATTATCAATAAACATAACAACAAGCTCATCAAGAAATTGTTTAAAAACCCTATTCACTAGGTCTATGAAGGCGGCAGGTGCATTAGTTATCCCAAATCATATTACCAAAAACTCATAGTGCCCTTACCTAATTCGAAAGGCTATTTCCTTTACATCTTTTGCTTTAACTCTCAACTGATGATACCCAGATCTAAGAACTATCTTAGAAAACACTTAAGCTTCCTGAAGTTGGTCAAACAAATCATCTATTCTAGGTATTGGGTATTTGTTTTTCATGGTCACCATGTTCAATTACCAATAGTCTATACACAACCTCAAGATTTCGTCTTTCTTTTTAACAAATAGAACCAGGGCATCCCAAGGTGAAGTACTCAGTTGGATAAACTTCTTGTCTAATAGGTCTTGAAGTTGAATTTTCAATTCTTTCAATTCAAAGGTTAACATTTTGTATGGGCTTTTAGAAATTGGTTGTGTTTCGGTATTGCTTCAATAATAAATTTGATTTACCTATCAATCAAGTTCTCGAGTAGTTCGTTAGGGAAAACGTCAGGGAATTCACTAACTACAGGAATATTTTCCACATTAACACTACCAGTAGGCACAATCAAAGCACAACACAAATAATCCTTACATCCCTTCTTAAGCAGTTTATTGGCTTTCATAGCAGAAAAGAAGTACAAGGGTATAACTACACCATTTCTAGAAAATACAAATTCAAGCAACCTCGGTGGTCGAACAACAACAGATTTTGGCAACACAATCAATGGTAGCATGATATTTTGTCGACCAATCAATACCTAATATGCAATCAAAATGATCTATATCCAATGGCAGCAAATCAACATATAAAAGTACTTCTCCAATCATAACATCACATGCAGGGTATATATATACACATAACACAAAACCCCCATATGGTATAGATACAGACAACAAATAATTCATAAGCTTTAGAGGTCTAGTTAATTTTTGGGAGAAAGCATGCGACACAAATGAGCGGGTAGATCCAGAATCTATCATGACATAGGCATTTTGAGCACAAATAGGGATTATACTTGACACCACTGATTCAGTATTCTGGACGTCCCCAGGCACAAGTGCAAAAAGTATGCCTTGCCTCAAGGTTTCCTTTCTAGCATTAGTTTTCACGTTTGTTCATGGTATAGAAACAAATCTGGCTGAGCTGGCCACAGGATGATTGGAATTTTGAGACATAAGTGGACAATCTTTTATCATGTGGCCAGTCTTGCCACACTAGAAGCAATCACCTATTCATCGGTAGCATGCGCCCTTGTGTTTTCTTTTACATTTTGAGAAACTAGGTGTCGTACCACTACTTTGACTCGAGCTACTGGAGAATCATGTATTTTGCTTCTTGGAAAATGACCGGCCCTTTCTGAAATTAAATCCAGATTTACCTCTTCATTCATTTGTTGGAGCTTTGGTTTGTTTCATGGCCGCTAAATTGGCCTCAGTCAAAAGAGCTCTATCCAAGACATCCACATACGTGGTCGGTTTTAAGATACCAGCCGATAAAACACATCTAGATTAAGGCCTCCTTCGAATTTCTTGGCATTCTAGTAATCCGTGTCCACCATATGTAGAGAAAATTGAGCTAATTCTGTAAACTTAGCTTCATATTTAGCTACAAACACATTGCCTCATTTTAATTGCTCAAATTCATAGACTTTTTGGTGTCAGAAACACTGAGGGAAGTATTTTTCATAGAAGATCTCCTTGAAGTGATTCCTGGTCAAAGTTCCATTACTATCTCTTCTTAAAATCCACCAATGTCGGGCTTCGTCTTTCAGAGTGTACATAGCCAACAAAACTTTCTGAGTTTCAGAACATGGAAAGACTTCGAACAGTTTCTCCATTTCTAACATCCAAGTCTCAACCTTCAGCGGTTCAATACCACCCAGAAAAGTTGACAGTTTTAGTTTGTTAAACTTTTTAGTCAGAGTGATAATGTCATTGTTTACTGGCTCTACTTGCACCTGGGAAGGCAGAAAAGGTTATGATTGTTTCCTTTGTTGTTGTCTCATGGGCTCAGTTAAGGCATCTAACATTCTTTCCATTCAGTCCATTACACCATCTGAAGATTCGGTTACATCATCACTTTTTGTTCTCTCCATTTGTTATCGGTAAATAGAGCAATAATAAACATAGGCAAATAGTTCTTTTATAGTTTTCACAGTGTTCAATTCCAATTCATTTCATATTATTTCAGATATGGCATATAATTACACAAGCACTCACACATGCTGACGTAATGTCCCCAATTCTTTTCTAGGACATCCTATAGCTCATATGGACTTGTGTGTGTGGTATAACTCATGCTTTAATACCACTATGTCATGACCCAAACCTGCCCTTATAGGTTTAGCATTGTGATCAGCCAGTAATCCTAAGATTACCGAAGGCCTCTGAAACTTATTAGCAAATTAAGGGGGCTAAAGGAAGCAAATATAAAAAATATAATAGTCCATAGAGCTATGTAGATTTATATGAGATAGAAAAATTTCAAACTTATATAAGAATATTATGTCGTCAACTTGCGTGATCACCAGTATAGATAATCAAAAGGGGACTTAGCCCTACATACATAAATAAACAAAGGTTATTCAAAGCAAAACAAAAGAAAATAAAAACTTAAGACTAGTTCACAAACTTGAGCATAACCATTTATCAGAAACCTCCTCATGAGGCATAGTGGTTGGCTGACAGAATTGATCTAGAATGGACGTCTCAAGCCTGGTCACCTACATACATAATACAAGCAATGAGTTGTAACCTAGTGAATAACAACGTAAAGGTTTTATGAATGATGCCCATAACAGATTCAGCAATCAGATTTCAGATCATAAACAGATTCATATACTTAGTCAGACTTGTAAATAGTTATATGTGGTACATCCGTTAGTGCTAACAGATCGGATTGGTCATAAAGACCCATATATAGAGCAGATGGTCATTAAGACCTATATTCACATGAGCTGGTCATAAAGACCCACTTGCAGATCATATAGTTGATTATGCATAATCAGTTCCATGAATGGAACCCACTTGAAACCATATACTAGGTCACATATAACATATCGCATGATGCTAAGGATGCCACGATACATTTCGAAAATAGGACAATCATTCATCTATACGAAAAATAGCAACAAAAAAAAAAAAAAAATACAGAGTTTATCATATCATTTCATGTAGAAAATACTTATAGTCAAACATATCTTATAGAGTTGTTACTCACAGATAGCTCTAGAAGCGAAACAGACAAATCAGATAGATTAGACAGATATTGGCACGTGACCTACATAAGCACATATCAGATACACATTGAAACACATGCTCTGAAAATACCTGTCTTATTTCATTTCTTTCTAAGTGTGTTTCTAATTCATATCCTCCTTATTGTAGCCTAAACCATGTCTTAAGAATGCCTAAGATCGAATGAGGATGCAATTATGCACTGTGAAACATTAAGCAAAATTTCAGAAAATAGGGCAGTTCGCTCGAGCAAAGCTTTGGTCGCTCGAGCGGTCTACAAAGTTTGCAAAAGTACTGGGAGCTCTCTCTTTACGCTCAAGCCATGGTTCCAAATAAAGGGTAGTCACTCGAGCGGTCTTTTGGTCACTCGAGCCAACCATCAAACTCTGCAAAACTTCTGAGAGCTCGAAATTTATGCTTGAGTAACGATTTGGTCGCTCGAGCAATGCGACCAAATTCTGGAATTTTCAAATTTGCATTCAAGGTTCAAAACCTAATTCCAAAGCTTCAATCTAGTTCATTTGTGCCAAAACTTTAGGAAAACACATGAAAACTTGTATAACATCATGAATTGAAAATCTTTTCGCAAGACCAGGGCCTAGAAGCATGTCAGTTATCCAAAACCAAACTTGAAACTTATATGTATATAACATGCATGTATTGAATTGATATTCTTTGGTTTCAAAACATGTTCAAATGGAATAAGAAGAGAAGAATGATGTTGAATTCTCATAATTATGCAAATATATACCCATGCATGTGAGTATTTGTTGAGATTCAAACTTAAAATCCATGAATTATACATGCATGCATGCATGGAATGATCCTCTTTTCTACTTCCTAAGCTCAATTCTCATGCTCAAGCCCTAATTCACTTGATTTCATGCAATAAGAAATTCAATTAGATGATCAAAGGGTTGAATCTCTACCTTAAGCCTTGATATCACAAGTTGAGTGGCTTAATTCTTCCAAAGTTGAGAAAATTTTTGACTTTCCCCCTCTATTTCCTTCAATCTCTCTCTAAAGTGTTGCATTCTCTCTCTGTCTTTCACTCTTCTCTTTCTCTTATGTTTCTACTATTCAAAGATGATGGAGTGTATAAGAGGCTTCTAGAATCAACTTTAGCCTTATATAGGCTTATTGAGCTTAAACTAATTAATTGTCGTTAACTCTAATTAATTTATTCTAATTATTTAATTCCGAATCAAATTCTAATTAAACTTACCATAAAATTCTAAAAATTCAAATTAACACATTGAATTAGTCAATTTCGTGTTCAGATGCATATAAGGCCTTCAATTAACAGAACAAAGTAGAATTCTGAACAGATATTCCTACGGCTAACAAATAAGTACACAAAGCACATGCAAAATGCACAATTAACACATAATCTCTTTCTTAAATCCTAATTAACATTCTTAATTTCAGATTATGGACTAATTATGGATTGGGGTTAGTACACTTGGACACTTTTCGATCACGAACGCATTGCGAAAAAATATTTCTCATAGGAAATTTCAAGAAATCGTGCCTAATCATTCCCCTTATTGCTTTCTCGGATTAGTATCCACCATTTTCTTGCCTCATCCTCTAGAGTGAATGCGGCCAATTGAACCTTTTGTGCATCGACACACAGAAATACCTTCAATAATTTCTCGATTCCATGGATCGAAGCTTCAGCTTTCATTGGGTCTACTCTCCTATGGAACAACGGTTGTTTCATCTTCTTAAATTCCTTAGTGAGGGAAATTATACAGTCATCAACCTGATGACCTTGTATAGGCGGTGCTGGGATTGGTAGAGATGGGAGTGGCTGTTGTTGTTATTGCCTTAATGCTTCTGACATATCGTAGATCATTCTTTCCATTCTGTTTAGTCAGGTGATGGTTGACTCTTCTATCTCATCAGCCCTTGTTCTCACCATTATCTATATAAACTTGCATTATAATAAACACGGGAATTGCACATACGCACATAAGCACAACAGTTCATATTCCATATATTCACATGTTCCCAATGCACACAAATAGATGCTTAGTGGATGAATGCACCTTAAGTCCTTTCTAGACACCTTATTGCTCATTTGGACAAATGTGTGAGTTATTAACTCATGCTATAATACCACTCTGTTACACTCTGACCCCCACCTAGAGGTTTGGATCATAACTGGCCAGTAATCATGGGATTACCTACGGCCTCAGATAAAAATCAAATCATATTTAATTATATGGGGTTAGAACTAGAAGCAAAATTATAAAATTTTGTTCAATGAGCTATGCATATATGGCATGAACAAAAATATTCATTACATTAATAACTCATATCTGATTATATAAACATATCATAATATTACACATATTCATAAATCATCCCATAAGAGTACAAAACATTATCTAACAGCCCAAAAGCTTAAGTACAACCATGGTGAACGTGACCAGCAAAAGTAAACAAAAGAACAAACACAAAACAAAAGCCTCTTCTGTGAGGCATGCAGCACTCTGTGCTTTCTATTATAATGGAACTTTATTTGACCCTTTGATTACCTTCATTGAGACCTTCTTAGCTGTTATTTTAGCCTTGGTTAAGGTGTTACTATAGTCGTTGGGTGACATTGAATCTGAAACTCCAAATTTGAATAATTGTTATTGAGTAGTTTTCACTCTTTCATAATTTTCTCTCTCCATACTTTGAATCTTGGTGTGGGGCTAAAACCATTGGAAAGCTTACTTCTAGGGCTTCAATTTGGACACAAGAACAACCCTAAACGGAGTTCGGACGAGAGACTTATATCTGTTTGAATTTTGTGTTTCTATACTGGAAGCATGCTCGCTCGAGCGAGCTTTTCTCCGCTCAAGCGACTTGCGTGAATTTCAGAAATTCTGAGAGCTTATTTTGTACGCTCGAGCCAAGCTTCCTTTGTTTGAGCAACCACGTCACTAACAGACATTATAAAGTGACTTTTTGGCCCTAAAACTCTATTTTTTCTCCCTTTCTTCTCCTCCCATCCTCCAAAATGAAACCCTAACCTTCCAAACTCCTGATTTCTCTTCTATTTACCCAAGATTCACTGCAAATCTTTCAAGAATGTTGAAGAGCAAGCATAGATCAAGACTTCTACCGATTGTTTTGCGATTTCATTGAAATATCAAGTTAGGTCTTCATCTTTAGCTTTAAATCTTGAGTTTCGAATCTTGAGGTAAGGATTTCCTTGTTCCTTTTCAATACCTTATCTATAGATAGATATGTGGTAGATTTCTATTGCTTAAAAATTATATACATTATGGATTTCTTTCAAAGTCATTAAAGGGAACCTAGGGTTTGTTGTTTGAGAATGAGATTGTTAAATTGATTGTTGTTTGGGTTAATTGGAGAGTAATCTAGCATGCTTATGTTGAAAGAAGAAAAAACCCTAATTTAATGTTTTGACTTGGTGAATTAAAAATGGGTAAAGTTGAATCATGTTTGTAAATTGTTATTATGGGTTGTGTAAATGTGTGAATAGCTAAAAGGGACAATTAACTATGGCATTGAAATTATTTTGGATTGAACATATTAAATTGAGTTGGGTTATGGCTTTGATATCCATGGAATTAGTTTTCTGAAATGAAAAGAATGGATTGGGATAAAGTGTGGAGTATGTTAACTTGGAAAATAAGAGAATTGATTTTTGAAATGGAAGAATGAAATGATAACACTATGTGAATTTTAGAAATTAACTTGAGGTTAGATTTAAAATCTCATGAGAGTTGAATTATTATAATACGTGTGTTGAATACATACATTTCGAGGTTTTGTCCTTAGTTATCTACTACTGTTGTTGGTGGATTTAAAATCTCATGAGAGTTGAATTATTATAACACGTGTGTTCAATACATACATTTGGAGGTTTTGTCCTTGGTCATCGGTAAAGGATGACATTGTTGTGTTGAATTGTTGTGTATGCATTACACTTGTGTTGGTTGTAATTTGTTGAAGAGTTTTTTTGTATGCATTACACTTGCTGGTTGTACTTTGTCATGTTGTAATGATTGGTAACATATACTGCGCTGAGAATGAGAGGTTTCATTACCTTCTAGCTAGCGCCTGGAGAATTGGCCACACTTAGAATAAGAGGTACCAGTACCTTCCCCCTAGCACCTGGAGAACTTGGCAAAGGTGCCATTACCTTCCAGCTGGTGTCTGGTAAATTGGCATTTCATTGTGGAAAGGTGTATCCTTGGCATACCATGCTTAAGGCAGGTAGAGCATAACTTAATTATCATTATTGTCTTAGTGTATCTGGGTATGTTAGGGGTTATGATGGTTATAGTTTTGGAAGGCCGAGTTTCTTCATTTATTGATTAGATACTTGTTGGTTGCTTGTTGTTTCCTTTTGTACTGAAGGTATGCATGTATAGATATGAATGTGTTGGAAACGGACATAAATACTATATTGAGATTCTGAAAAATGTGAAGGATATTGGATACTTGTGAACATGTTTTGAAATGGCAAATCAGGTGCAAGTTCGAAAAGTGAGAGAAAACGTAATGGGCTTGGTGAAATTGTTTTCTAGAATTTGTTATTGTCATATGAATTTTGGAAAAAGGTAACAAGAATAAAGAAAAGTGAATTGCTTACATTATTGAATGAAATGAATGATTTTGAGAAAAGTTGTTATATGCGTATATTTCTGTATAAACTGTCACATTATTATTATAGTATGCGACTAAGCATTCATGATCATAGCTATTTGTAAGTTATTATTGTTTAGTATCATGTTGAGATCCCTACTGAACTTTATGTTCATCCCACGTTGCTAATCCATTTTTAGGTGAACGTCGAGGAGTGTTTCCAGGTCATGGATCTTCTTTACTTGTTAGCCACGGGGTCTTTTATTCGTGGACGGAATGCCAATGATGTAAAAGGGTTAAACCCTGTCTCTTAGTTTAAAAGATGTAAGCCTATAGGCAATTTATTTAAATACAACTCTTGTTGCATTCATATTATATTCAGATGAGAGAATCTTTATTCATGTGTTCTTGTAAATATAAAGAGTTTTTGTATGTTATCTCTGAAATTGAACCTATAGTAATGGTTTGGTAATGGAATCCGAGTAATAAAAAGGTGGGGAGTTATAACTTGGTATCAGAGTGAGCCGGGTTTGAATACTTTGGAGTCGTGGGAAGTGGTTTTTACCACAATGGGCTTGCTGCGTGTGGTAAGGACATTACATGTAGTTATCATAAAGGTTAGGACTTGTATATTGAATTTATGTGAGCATGGGATTAAGTTTCTTGGATAGTACTTGTAGCCGGTGAACTTGCTTTGAAGTCTTATTAGAAACATGCCTGATCAACGTGGTTTTTGAGAGGAATTCCTTGAGAGTTTCAGGATGAGTGGCTATCTTTGTGGACTTAATTTGATTATGTGTTTAGGTGTTTAGATGTTTATATGTAATAGAAATGTATGTTTCGGGGCTAAGTGTGTCTTGTAAATTAAGGGTGTTGAGTGTGTGCCTTGGGGAAGGCTATTGTGTTGTGCACTAAGCTTGGTTTTGTTTCTGGGTTTTATAGGATGTCTACACGAGGGAATAGAGGACGGATGGGTAGTAGGAGTGCCGGTAGAGGCACAACGGTTCCTTTAGCACCCGCCGTTGCAGCATCAGCTGTCGGCGAGGAAGTTACACGCGAGATTGTGAGAGTGATGCAAGATGCTCTAGCTTGCACTGAGGGTGACAGCGGGCGTACCCTCAAACCTACAAAGGAGTTTCTTCGCTTCAATCCACCGGAGTTTGTGGGGGAGGCTAAACCGTTGGAGGCAGAGGATTGGTTAGAGTAGATTACCAAGACTCTTGATATACTCAGAGTCGAGAATGAGGAGTTGAGGATTTCTTTGGCGACTTTCCAATTGAGGGGAGATGTGGGTTATTGGTGAAAGTATGCTAACAATATTGTAGGTAACATGTCGGTTGCTTTTACCGAGGCCTTTTTGGCCAAGTATTTCTCTCCTTCTGCTCGAGAAAGGTTGAAGGAACAGTTTGTTGAGTTGCGTCAAGATGCTACTCTGGTGGCACAGTTTGAGATACGGTTTACTAGTTTGTCATGGTTTTCTCCAGAGTTGGTGGCAACAGAGAAGCGTCGTTGTTATGAGTTTGAGAGGCGGTTGTGTAATGATATCCCGGAGGAAGTAGCTAGATCCCTATGGAAGAATTACTATGCTTTAGTTGAGATAGCGGTCCATGTAGAGGCCATGGTTATGTATGTTGGTCGAGTTAGGGAGGAGGCCATCTCGGCAACTCCTACGGTTCATAAGCACTCTAGGCTCTGTAAGAGGTGGAGGCGAGCACTTGCTCAGTCCCAGGCTCAATCCTTATCTTTGTTAGGGGTTTTGGACTCTTCTGTTGGGAGGTCAAGAGAGGTTTAGGTTTCGAGCCAGTCTTAGAGTAGGGAGTTTGCTGCTTATTTTGATTGTGGTCAACTGGGCCATGTTAGATGTTTATATCCCTTGCGTGTGAATTCTTTGAGTGTTTCAGAACCTAGTCATACTCAGTTTTATTAGTCCAGTCGGGGGTGGTATCGGTACCAGAAATGGTCAGGCTAGGCCTCAAGAGCCTCGCGAGGGTCGACTTATCAGCTAAGACAGTAGTATTACCTTGGAGAGGGGCTTTTCTATTGGAGGCCGGTGATTTAATATGCGAATCTTTTTGTTGTAGACCAATGTACTGTTGGATGCTAAGACATTATGATTATGTGTTGTATATATATATTGTTGTTTGTTTATCCTCATGTATTGGGGGCATGTAGTGAATCTCAAACTCTTTTTTATATATATGTAGTGAGAAGTTGTTAATGGGATCGATGATCCTAGTGTTGTTGTATGTTTGGTATTAAATTATGAGATAGTTATGTGATGGCCTATGAGCCTTGTTCAGTTTGGAAGTTGTTTGTTGAGAACGGGGAATCCATGGGTTACTGTGATTGGTGTGGTGGTATCGCAATGGTCGAGTTATAAGGCTTTGGTTGTGTTGAGTTTAAGGGAATACGAGGCTTTAGAGTTTTGTGGTATTGGCGAAGTTATGTGAGAATGTCTAAGGGAGTGTGAGATTTGTATCTCGGTTAGTGAGAATGGTACTAGTGCATTGTTTAGTGTTTTGGGTTTTGTTGGTTAGTGAGTTTGTTGTGATTCTATCAATCATGAATAGGGGTAGTGTTCGTGTTGTAATTTGTTATAAGTTGGTAATTATGTATGGGTGAAATGGGTTGGTGGTGCTATTAGATATTGGGTGGAGTTTATGAGTAGGAGGAGAATTTTGTGAGTAGATACTAGAAGTATTCCTTGGAAGGAAGAACAGTTTGTGTTCTCAGGTAATGAGAGTAGCGTTGGTCGAAATTGTTTTATGTATTAGGGATTGTGTGATTGCCATTGACCATGTCGGTCTTGCGTTTGAGATATAAGGGCATGCTTACTATGTAGGCATAGGGGTGATGATTTCCTTAGGAACAATGATGTTATGGTTTGATCTTGAGAAATCTAGTGAGATTAAAAAATATGGGGTTTGTGCGTAGAACTCCGTTTTTGGAGTAAATGGTATTGAGTAGCACACATCAGTGTTTAGTTTATCAAGTGTAGAGGTTTATCGAGTTGATTAGTCAGCTTGTTAATATCGGGTTTTGGTTGACAAGTAGTCACCTTGAGGAAAGTTTGGTCTTGTGTATAAAGGTTGATATGTTATGAGTGCCTTGCACTACAAAAAAAAATGTTTTTTGTGACGGCAAAACGCCGTCGCAAATGCTCCCACACGCCATCTCAAATGCTATTTGCGACGGTAATTTCTCCTTTTGCGATGGCAAGTTAGGGTCGCGACAAAGGGGGTTGCAAAAGACCTTTAGCGATGGCAACTGTCGTCGCCATTGTATTAGCAACGGGAAATTTTCTTTTTTGCGATTGCAATTTTCTGTCGCCAATATTGGATGAAATTCTGGGTTTTTTTGCGACGGCACAAGCTTTCCGTCGCTAAAAAATGTCGTCGCTTTTGACTGTTGTCGACGGCAACCTGAGCCGTCGCTAAAGACTATTGGCGACGGCAATTATACTGTCGCTAAAGCCTTGTTTTAATAAATTTCATACCTTTTGCGACATAAATGGCAGCCGTCATAAAAAGCCGAACATTTTTTTTTTTTGCGATGGGGTGTCTTTGCCTCAAAAAAAAAAAACAAACCGTGTTTTACAATTATTAAAAATATAAAAACAACCTGTAATGTTGGCAAATGATATAATTATATAAATACATAAATAAAATAACTAATGTTGGCAAATGAAAAATAACTACAAAAAAAATCCAAAAATTACATAATAATATAAATACATACATAAACAAAAGTTGGCAAATGATGAAAATACATAATGTTGGTCACATGATACATACATAATGTTGTTCACAAATTTAAATAACATAAATCAAAATCAAAATCAAAACCAAAAGTTTTCGTCTAAATTCTTTCGTGGGTTACAAAAACAGAAGTTGGTCATAATCTTTACATGCCCACATTCCACACGAAGCAAACTGCTACTCGGGAAATATCTGAAAAAAACAAAACAAAAATAATTAATAACAATATAAAGGTGTTGATATTTTAATTACAGAAAAATATAAAAAAATTAACTACTATATAATTAGAAAGATAGTTTAGTAAATAATTTTGACTAGACCGAAATCCGAATCTAACTCCCAAACCGGGAACCCAATTCAAGCCCCGTCTTCTCCCGCAAGTCCCTCATGCCTAGGAGGTCGTGTGTGGCAAGTTTCGTCCTAAACCGACGTGGTTTGGTGATTTTGGGGCATTAACTCCTCGAATTCAAGTTTCCAAAGGAACAAGTTTGCCTAAAGTGAAATCCGGCTCTAACTCCCAAACCGGGAACCCGATTCGAGCCCTGTCTTCTCCCACAAGTCTATCGTGCCTACGAGGTCGTGTGTGCCAAGTTTCGTCCTAAATCGACGCGGTTTGGTGATTTTGGGGCATTAACTCCTCGAATTCAAGTTTCTTAACGAACTAGTTTGCCTAAAGTGAAATTCAGCTCTAACTCCCAAACCGGGAACCCGATTCGAGCCCCGTCTTCTCCCACAAGTCTCTCGTGCCTAGGAGGTCAGGTGTGCCAAGTTTCGTCCTAAACTGACGTGGTTTGGTGATTTTGGGGCACTAACTCCTCGATTTCAAGTTTCTTAAGGAACTAGTTTCCCTAAAGTGAAATCCGGCTCTAACTCCCAAACCGGGAACCCGATTCGAGCCCCGTCTTCTCCCACAAGTCTCCCGTACCTAGCAGGTCGTGTGCGCCAAGTTTCGTCCTAAACCGACACGGGTTGGTGATTTTGGGGCATTAACTCCTCGAATTCAAGTTTGTTAAGAAACTAGTTTGCCTAAAGTGAAATCCGGCTCTAACTCCCAAACTGGGAACCTGATTCGAGACCCGTCTTCTCCCACAAGTCACTCGTGCCTAGGAGGTCGTGTGTGCCAAGTTTCGGCCAAAACCAACGCGGTTTGTTGATTTTGGGGCATTAACTCCTCGAATTCAAGTTTCTTCAGGAACTAGCTTGCCTAAAGTGACATCTGGCCCTAACTCCCAAACTGGGAACCCGATTCGAGCCCCGTCTTCTCCCACAAGTCTCTCATACCTAGGAGGTTGTGTGTGCCAAGTTTCGTCCTAAACTGACGCGGTTTTGGTGATTTTGGAGCATTAACTCTTCGAATTCAAGTTTCTTCAGGAACTAGTTTGCCTAAAGTGAAAAACAGCTCTAACTCCCAAACCGGGAACCCGATTCGAGCGCCGTCTTCTCCCACAAGTCTCTCGTGCCTAGAAGGTTGTGTGTGCCAAGTTTCGTTCGAAACTGACGCGGTTTGGTGATTTTGGGGCATTAACTCCTCGAAATCAAGTTTCTTAAGGTACTAGTTTGCCTAAAGTGAAATCCGGCTCTGACTCCCAAACCGGGAACCCGATTCGAGCCCCGTCTTCTCCCACAAGTCTCTCATGCCTAGGAGGTCGTGTGTGCCAAGTTTTGTCCAAAACTGATGCGGTTTGGTGATTTTAGGGTATTAAGTCCTCGAATTCAAGTTTCTTAAGGAACTAGTTTGCCTAAAGTGAAATCCGGCTCTAACTCCCAAACCAGAAACCTGATTCGAGCCCCGTCTTCTACGACAAGTCTCTTGTGCCTAGGAGGTCATGTGTGCCAAGTTTCGTCCAAAACCGACGCGGTTTGGTGATTTTGGGGCATTAACTCCTCAAATTCATGTTTCTTAAGGAACTAGTTTGCCTAAAGTGAAATCCGGCTCTAACTCGCAAACCGGGAACCCGATCCGAGCCCCGTCTTCTCCCACAAGTCTCTCGTGCCTAGGAGGTCGTGTGTGCCAAGTTTCTTCCAAAACCGACGCGGTTTAGTGATTTCGGAGCATTAACTCCTCAAATTTAAGTTTCTTAAGGAACTAGTTTGCCTAAAGTGAAATCCGGCTCTAACTCCCAAACCGGGAACCCGATTCGAGCCCCGTCTTGTCCTACAAGTCTCTCGTGCCTAGGAGGTCGTGTGTGCCAAGTTTCGTCCTAAACCGACGCCGTTTTGTGATTTTGGGGCATTAGCTACTCGAATTCAATTTTCTTAAGGAACTAGTTTGCCTAAAGTGAAATCCGGCTCTAACTCCCAAACCGGGAACCCGATTCGAGCCCCGTCTTCTCCCACAAGTCTCTCATGCCTAGGAGGTCGTGTGTGCCAAGTTTCGCCCGAAACCGACGCGGATTGGTGATTTTGGGGCATTAACTCCTCAAATTCATGTTTCTTAAGGAACTAGATTGCCTAAAGTGAAATTCGGCTCTAACTCCCAAACCGGGAAACCGATTCGAGCCCCGTCTTCTCACACAGGTCTCTTGTGCCTAGGAGGTCATGTGTGCCAAGTTTCGTCCGAAACCGACGCGGTTTGGTGATTTCGGGGCATTAACTCCTCAAATTCAAGTTTCTTAAGGAACTAGTTTGCCTAAAGTGAAATCCGGCTCTAACTCCAAAACCGGGAACTAGATTCGAGCCCCGTCTTCTCCCACAAGTCTCCCGTGCCTAGCAGGTCGTGTGCGCCAAGTTTCGTCCTAAAACGACGCGGGTTGGTGATTTTGGGGCTTTAACTCCTCGACTTCAAGTTTCTTCAGGAACTAGTATGCCAAAAGTGAAATCTGGCTCTAACTCCCAAACCGGGAACCTGATTCGAGCCCTGTCTTCTCCCACAAGTCTATCGTGCCTAGGAGGTCGTGTGTGCCAAGTTTCGTCCTAAACCGACGCAGTTTGGTGATTTTGGGGCATTAACTCCTCGAATTCAAGTTTCTTAAGGAACTAGTTTGCCTAAAGTGAAATTCAGCTCTAACTCCCAAACCGGGAACCCGATTTGAGCCCCGTCTTCTCCCACAAGTCTCTCGTGCCGGGGAGGTCAGGTGTGCCAAGTTTCGTCCAAAACCGACGTGGTTTGGTGATTTTGGGGCACTAACTCCTCGATTTCAAGTTTCTTAAGGAACTAGTTTCCCTAAAGTGAAATCCGGCTCTAACTCCCAAACCGGGAACCCGATTCGAGCCCCGTCTTCTCCCACAAGTCTCCCGTAACTTGCAGTTCGTGTGTGCCGAGTTTCGTCCTAAACCGACACGGGTTGGTGATTTTGGGGCATTAACTCCTCAAATTCAAGTTTGTTAAGAAACTAGTTTGCCTAAATTGAAATCCGGCTCTAACTCCCAAACTGGGAACCTGATTCGAGACCCGTCTTCTCCCACAAGTCACTCGTGCCTAGAAGGTCGTGTGTGCCAAGTTTCGGCCAAAACCAACGCGGTTTGTTGATTTTGGGGCATTAACTCCTCGAATTCAAGTTTCTTCAGGAACTAGCTTGCCTAAAGTGACATCTGGCCCCAACTCCCAAACCGGGAACCCGATTCGAGCCCCGTCTTCTCCCACAAGTCTCTCATACCTAGGAGGTTGTGTGTGCCAAGTTTCGTCCTAAACTGACGCGGTTTGGTGATTTTGGGGCATTAACTCTTTGAATTCATGTTTCTTTAGGAACTAGTTTGCCTAAAGTGAAAAACAGCTTTAACTCCCAAACCGGTAACCCGATTCGAGCGCCGTCTTCTCCCAGAAGTCTCTCGTGCCTAGAAGGTCGTGTGTGCCAAGTTTCGTTCGAAACTGACGCGGTTTGGTGATTTTGGGGCATTAACTCCTCGAAATCAAGTTTCTTAAGGTACTAGTTTGCCTAAAGTGAAATCCGGCTCTGACTCCCAAACCGGTAACCCGATTCGAGCCCCGTCTTCTCCCACAAGTCTCTCGTGCCTAGGAGGTCGTGTGTGCCAAGTTTCGTCCTAAACTGATGCGGTTTTGTGATTTTAGGGTATTAACTCCTCGAATTCAAGTTTCTTAAGGAACTAGTTTGCCTAAAGTGAAATCCGTCTCTATCTCCCAAACCAAGAACCCGATTCGAGCCCCGTCTTCTACGACAAGTCTCTAGTGCCTAGGAGGTCATGTGTGCCAAGTTTCGTCCAAAACCGACGCGGTTGGTGATTTTGGGCCATTAACTCCTCAAATTCATGTTTCTTAAGGAACTAGTTTGCCTAATGTGAAATCCGGCTCTAACTCGCAAACTGGGAACCCGATCCGAGCCCCGTCTTCTCCCACAAGTCTCTCGTGCCTAGGAGGTTGTGTGTGCCAAGTTTCTTCCAAAACCGACGCGGTTTAGTGATTTCGGAGCATTAACTCCTCAAATTTAAGTTTCTTAAGGAACTAGTTGGCCTAAAGTGAAATCCGGCTCTAACTCCCAAACCGGGAACCCGATTCGAGCCCCGTCTTGTCCTACAAGTCTCTCGTGCCTAGGAGGTCGTGTGTGCCAAGTTTTAGGCCCTAAACCGACGCGTTTTGTGATTTTGGGGCATTAGCTACTCGAATTCAATTTTCTTAAGGAACTAGTTTGCCTAAAGTGAAATCTGCTCTAACTCCCAAACCGAACCCGATTAGAGCCCGTCTTCTCCCACAAGTCTCTCATGCCTAGGAGGTCGTGTGTGCCAAGTTTTACTCACCAAGCGATTGGTGATTTTGGGGCATTAACTCCTCAAATTCATGTTTCTTAAAGAACTAGATTGCCTAAAGTGAAATTCGGCTCTAACTCCCAAACCGGGAAACCGATTCGAGACCCGTCTTCTCCCACAGGTCTCTCGTGCCTAGGAGGTCGTGTGTGCCAAGTTTCGTTTGAAACCGACGCGGTTTGGTGATTTCGGGGCATTAACTCCTCAAATTCAAGTTTCTTAAGGAACTAGTTTGCCTAAAGTGAAATCCGGCTCTAACTCCAAAACCGGGAACCAGATTCGAGCCCCGTCTTCTCCCACAAGTCTCCCGTGCCTAGCAGGTCGTGTGCGCCAAGTTTCGTCCTAAAACGACGCGGGTTGGTGATTTTGGGACTTGAACTCCTCGAATTCAAGTTTCTTCAGGAACTAGTTTGCCAAAAGTGAAATCTGGCTCTAACTCGCAAACCGGGAACCCGATTCGAGCCCCGTCTTCTCCCACAAGTCACTCGTGCCTAGGACGTCGTGTGTGCCAAGTTTCGTACAAAACCGACGCGGTTTTGTGATTTTGGGTCATTAATTCCGCAAATTCAAGTTTCTTAAGAAACTTGTTTGCCTAAAGTGACATCTGGCTCTAACTCCCAAACCGGGAACCCGATTCGAGCCCCGTCTTCTCCCCAAGTCTCTCGTGCCTAGGAGGTTGTGTGTGCCATGTTTCGTCCTAAACCGACGCGGTTTGGTGATCTTGGGGCATTCACTCCTCAAATTCAAGTTTCTTAAGGAACTAGTTTGCCTAAAGTGAAAACTGGCTCTAACTCCCAAACTGGGAACCCGATTCAAGGCCCGTCTTCTCCCACAAGTCTCTCATGCCTAGGAGGTCGTGTGTACCAAGTTTCGTCCTAAACCGACGCAGTTTGGTGATTTTGGGGCATTAACTCCTCGAATTCAACTTTCTTAAGGAACTAGTTTGCCTAAAGTGAAATCCGGCTCTAACTCCCAAACCGGGAACCCGATTCGAACCCCGTATTCTTCTACAAGTCTCTCGTGCCGAGGAGGTCGTGTGTGCCAAGTTTCGTCCAAAACCGACCCGGTTTGGTGATTTTGGGGCATTAAATCCTCGAATTCAAGTTTCTTAAGGAACTAGTTTGCCTAAAGTGAAATCGTGTCTAACTCCCAAACCGAACCCGATTCGAGCCCCGTCTTCTCCCACAAGTCTCCCGTGCCTAGCAGGCCGTGTGCGCCAAGTTTCGTCCAAAACCGACCCGGTTTGGTGATTTTGGGGCATTAAATCCTCGAATTCAAGTTTCTTAAGGAACTAGTTTGCCTAAAGTGAAATCCAGGTCTAACTCCCAAACCGGGAACCCGATTCGAGCCCCGTCTTCTCCCACAAGTCTCCCGTGCCTAGCAGGCCGTGTGCGCCAAGTTTCGTCCAAAACCGACACGGTTTGGTGATTTTGGGGCATTAACTCCTCGAATTCAAGTTTCTTAACGAACTAGTTTGCCTAAAGTTAAATCCGGCTCTAACTCCCAAACCGGGAACTCGATTCGAGCCCCGTCTTCTCCCACAAGTCTCTCGTGCCTATGAGGTCGTGTGTGCCAAGTTTCGTCCAAAACCGACGCGGTTTGGTGATTTTGGGGCATTAACTCCTCGAATTCAAGTTTCTTAAGGAACTTGTTTGCCTAAAGTGACAACCAGCTCTAACTCCCAAACCAGGAACCCAATTTGAGCCCCGTCTGCTCCCACAAGTCTCTCGTGCCTAGGAGGTTGTGTGTGCCAAGTTTCAAACTAAATCGTCGCGGTTTGGTGATTTTGGGGCCTTGACTCCTCGAATTCAAGTTTCTTAAGGAACTAGTTTGCCTAAAGTAAAAACCGGCTCTAACTCCCAAACCGGGAACCCGATTCGAGCACTGTCTTCTCCCACAAGTCTCTCGGGCCTAGGAGGTTGTGTGTGCCAAGTTTCGTCCGAAACCGACGCGGTTTGGTGATTTTGGGGCATTTACTTCTCGAATTCAATTTTCTTAAGGTACTAGTTTGCCACAAGTGAAATCCGGCTCTAAATCTCAAACCGGGAACCCGATTCTAGCCCCGTCTTCTCCAACAATTCTCTCGTGCCTAGGTGGTCGTGTGTGCCAAGTTTCGTCCTAAACCGACGCGGTTTGGTGATTTTGGGGAATTAACTCCTCGAATTCAAGTTTCTTCAGGAACTTGTTTGCCTGATGTGAAATCCGGCTGTAACTCCCAAACCGGGAACCCGATTCGAGCCCCGTCTTCTCCTACAAGTCTCTCGTGCCTAGGTGATCGTGTGTGCCAGGTTTTGTCCAAAACCGACGCGGTTTGGTGATTTTGGTGCATTAACTCCTCAAATTCAAGTTTCTTAAGGTACTAGTCTGCCTAAAGTGAAATCCGGCTCTAACTCCCAAACTGGGAACCCGATTCGAACCCCGTCTTCTCCCACAAGTCACTCGTGCCTAGGATGTCGTGTGTGCCAAGTTTCGTACAAAACCGACGCGGTTGGGTGATTTTGGGGCATTAATTCCTCGAATTCAAGTTTCTTAAGAAACTAGTTTGCCTAAAGTGACATCTGGCTCTAACTCCCAAACCGGGAACCCGATTCGAGCCACGTCTTCTCCCACAAGTCTCTCGTTGCTAGGAGGTCGTGTGTGCCAAGTTTCGTCCAAAACCGACGTGGTTTGGTGATTTTGGGGCATTAACTCCTCGAATTCAAGTTTCTTAAGGAACTAGTTTGCCTAACTTAAATCCGGCTCTAACTACCAAACCGGGAACCCGATTCGACCCCGTCTTCTCCCACAAGTCTCCCATGCCTAGCAGGTCGTGTGCGCCAAGTTTTGTCCTAAACCAAGGCGGTTTGGTGATTTTTGGGGCATTAACTCCTCGAATTCAAGTTTCTTAAGGAACCAGTTTGCCTAAAGTGAAATCCGGCTGTAACTCACAAACCGGTAACCCGATTCGAGCCCCGTCATCTTCCACAAGTCTCTCGTGCCTAGGAGGTCGTGTGTGCCAAGTTTCGTCCAAAACTGATCCGGTTTGGTCATTTTGGGGAATTAAATCCTCGAATTCAAGTTTCATAAGGAACTAGTTTGTCTAAAGTGAAATCCGGCTCTAACTCCCAAACCGGGAACCCGATTCCAGCCCCGTCTTCTCCCACAAGTCTCTCGTCCCTAGGAGGTTGTGTGTGCCAAGTTTCGTCCGAAACCGACGCGGTTTGGTAATTTTGGGGCATTAACTCCTCTAATTCAATTTTCCTAAGGAACTAGTTTGCCTACAGTGAAATCCGCCTGTAACTCCCAAACCGGGAACCCGATTCGAGCCCCGTCTTCTCCCCAAGTCTCTTGTGCCTAGGAGGTTGTGTGTGCCAAGTTTCGTCCTAAACCGACGCGGTTTGGTGATTTTGGGGCATTCACACCTCAAATTCAAGTTTCTTAAGGAACTACTTTGCCTAAAGTGAAAACCGGCTCTAACTCCCAAACTGGGAACCTGATTCGGGGCCCGTCTTCTCCCACAAGTCTCTCGTGCCTAGGAGGTCGTGTGTGCCAAGTTTCGTCCTAAAACGACGCGGGTTGGTGATTTTGGGACTTGAACTCCTCGAATTCAAGTTTCTTCAGGAACTAGTTTGCCAAAAGTGAAATCTGGCTCTAACTCGCAAACCGGGAACCCGATTCGAGCCCCGTCTTCTCCCACAAGTCACTCGTGCCTAGGACGTCGTGTGTGCCAAGTTTCGTACAAAACCGACGCGGTTTTGTGATTTTGGGTCATTAATTCCGCAAATTCAAGTTTCTTAAGAAACTTGTTTGCCTAAAGTGACATCTGGCTCTAACTCCCAAACCGGGAACCCGATTCGAGCCCCGTCTTCTCCCCAAGTCTCTCGTGCCTAGGAGGTTGTGTGTGCCATGTTTAGAGTAAACCAGCCAAGGTTTGGTGATCTTGGGGCATTCACTCCTCAAATTCAAGTTTCTTAAGGAACTAGTTTGCCTAAAGTGAAAACTGGCTCTAACTCCCAAACTGGGAACCCGATTCAAGGCCCGTCTTCTCCCACAAGTCTCTCATGCCTAGGAGGTCGTGTGTACCAAGTTTCGTCCTAAACCGACGCAGTTTGGTGATTTTGGGGCATTAACTCCTCGAATTCAACTTTCTTAAGGAACTAGTTTGCCTAAAGTGAAATCCGGCTCTAACTCCCAAACCGGGAACCCGATTCGAACCCCGTATTCTTCTACAAGTCTCTCGTGCCGAGGAGGTCGTGTGTGCCAAGTTTCGTCCAAAACCGACCCGGTTTGGTGATTTTGGGGCATTAAATCCTCGAATTCAAGTTTCTTAAGGAACTAGTTTGCCTAAAGTGAAATCCAGGTCTAACTCCCAAACCGGGAACCCGATTCGAGCCCCGTCTTCTCCCACAAGTCTCCCGTGCCTAGCAGGCCGTGTGCGCCAAGTTTCGTCCAAAACCGACCCGGTTTGGTGATTTTGGGGCATTAAATCCTCGAATTCAAGTTTCTTAAGGAACTAGTTTGCCTAAAGTGAAATCCAGGTCTAACTCCCAAACCGGGAACCCGATTCGAGCCCCGTCTTCTCCCACAAGTCTCCCGTGCCTAGCAGGCCGTGTGCGCCAAGTTTCGTCCTAAACAGACACGGTTTGGTGATTTTGGGGCATTAACTCCTCGAATTCAAGTTTCTTAACGAACTAGTTTGCCTAAAGTTAAATCCGGCTCTAACTCCCAAACCGGGAACTCGATTCGAGCCCCGTCTTCTCCCACAAGTCTCTCGTGCCTATGAGGTCGTGTGTGCCAAGTTTCATCCAAAACCGACGCGGTTTGGTGATTTTGGGGCATTAACTCCTCGAATTCAAGTTTCTTAAGGAACTTGTTTGCCTAAAGTGACAACCAGCTCTAACTCCCAAACCAGGAACCCAATTTGAGCCCCGTCTGCTCCCACAAGTCTCTCGTGCCTAGGAGGTTGTGTGTGCCAAGTTTCAAACTAAATCGTCGCGGTTTGGTGATTTTGGGGCCTTGACTCCTCGAATTCAAGTTTCTTAAGGAACTAGTTTGCCTAAAGTAAAAACCGGCTCTAACTCCCAAACCGGGAACCCGATTCGAGCCCTGTCTTCTCCCACAAGTCTCTCGGGCCTAGGAGGTTGTGTGTGCCAAGTTTCGTCCGAAACCGACGCGGTTTGGTGATTTTGGGGCATTTACTTCTCGAATTCAAGTTTCTTAAGGTACTAGTTTGCCACAAGTGAAATCCGGCTCTAAATCTCAAACCGGGAACCCGATTCTAGCCCTGTCTTCTCCAACAATTCTCTCGTGCCTAGGTGGTCGTGTGTGCCAAGTTTAGTCCCTAAAAGCAGCGGTTTGGTGATTTTGGGGAATTAACTCCTCGAATTCAAGTTTCTTTAGGAACTTGTTTGCCTGATGTGAAATCCGGCGCTAAATCCCAAACCGGGAACCCGATTCGAGCCCCGTCTTCTCCTACAAGTCTCTCGTGCCTAGGTGGTCGTGTGTGCCAGGTTTTGTCCAAAATCGACGCGGTTTGGTGATTTTGGTGCATTAACTGCTCAAATTCAAGTTTCTTAAGGTACTAGTCTGCCTAAAGTGAAATCCGGCTCTAACTCCCAAACTGGGAACCCGATTCGAGCCCCGTCTTCTCCCACAAGTCACTCGTGCCTAGGACGTCGTGTGTGCCAAGTTTCGTACAAAACCGACGCGGTTGGGTGATTTTGGGGCATTATTCCCTCGAATTCAAGTTACTTAAGAGACAAGTCTGCCTAAAGTGACATCGGCTCTAACTCCCAAACCGAACCCGATTCGAGCCACGTCTTCTCCCAAGTCTCTCGTTGCTAGGAGGTCGTGTGTGCCAAGTTTAAATCCAAAACCGGCGTGGTTTGGTGATTTTGGGGCATTAACTCCTCGAATTCAAGTTTGTTAGGGAACTAGTTTGCCTAACTTAAATGCGGCTCTAACTACCAAACCGGGAACCCGATTCGACCCCGTCTTCTCCCACAAGTCTCCCCTGCCTAGCAGTCGTGTCGCCAAGTTTTGTCCTAAACCAAGGCGGTTTGGTGATTTTTGGGGCATTAACTCCTCGAATTCAAGTTTCTTAAGGAACCAGTTTGCCTAAAGTGAAATCCCGCTGTAACTCACAAACCGGTAACCCGATTCGAGCCCCGTCATCTTCCACAAGTCTCTCGTGCCTAGGAGGGCGTGTGTGCCAAGTTTAAATCCAAAATGATCCGGTTTGGTCATTTTGGGAATTAAATCCTCAATTCAAGTTTCATAAGGAACTAGTTTGTCTAAAGTGAAATCCGGCTCTAACTCCCAAACCGGGAACCCGATTCCAGCCCCGTCTTCTCCCACAAGTCTCTCGTCCCTAGGAGGTTGTGTGTGCCAAGTTTCGTCCGAAACCGACGCGGTTTGGTAATTTTGGGGCATTAACTCCTCTAATTCAATTTTCCTAAGGAACTAGTTTGCCTACAGTGAAATCCGCCTGTAACTCCCAAACCGGGAACCCGATTCGAGCCCCGTCTTCTCCCCAAGTCTCTTGTGCCTAGGAGGTTGTGTGTGCCAAGTTTCGTCCTAAACCGACGCGGTTTGGTGATTTTGGGGCATTCACACCTCAAATTCAAGTTTCTTAAGGAACTACTTTGCCTAAAGTGAAAACCGGCTCTAACTCCCAAACTGGGAACCTGATTCGGGGCCCGTCTTCTCCCACAAATCTCTCGTGCCTAGGAGGTCGTGTGTGCCAAGTTTCGTCCTAAACCGACGCAGTTTGGTGATTTTGGGGCATTAACTCCTCGAATTCAAGTTTCTTAAGGAACTAGTTTGCCTAAAGTGAAATCCGGCTCTAACTCCCAAACCGGGAACCCGATTCGAACCCCGTATTCTCCTACAAGTCTCTCGTGCCTAGGAGGTCGTGTGTGCCAAGTTTCGTCCAAAACCGACGCGGTTTGGTGATTTTGGGGCATTAAATCCTCGAATTCAAGTTTCTTAAGGAACTAGTTTGCCTAAAGTGAAATCCGGGTCTAACTCCCAAACCGGGAACCCGATTCGAGCCCCGTCTTCTCCCACAAGTCTCCCGTGCCTAGCAGGCCGTGTGCGCCAAGTTTCGTCCAAAACCGACGCGGTTTTGTGATTTTGGAGCATTAACTCCTCGAATTCAAGTTTCTTAACGAACTAGTTTGCCTAAAGTTAAATCCGGCTCTAACTCCCAAACCGGGAACTCGATTCGAGCCCCGTCTTCTCCCACAAGTCTCTCGTGCCTATGAGGTCGTGTGTGCCAAGTTTCGTCCAAAACCGACGCGGTTTGGTGATTTTGGGGCATTAACTCCTCGAATTCAAGTTTCTTAAGGAACTTGTTTGCCTAAAGTGACATCCAGCTCTAACTCCCAAACCAGGAACCCAATTTGAGCCCCGTCTGCTCCCACAAGTCTCTCGTGCCTAGGAGGTTGTGTGTGCCAAGTTTCAAACTAAATCGTCGCGGTTTGGTGATTTTGGGGCCTTGACTCCTCGAATTCAAGTTTCTTAAGGAACTAGTTTGCCTAAAGTAAAAACCGGCTCTAACTCCCAAACCGGGAACCCGATTCGAGCCCTGTCTTCTCCCACAAGTCTCTCGGGCCTAGGAGGTTGTGTGTGCCAAGTTTTAAATCCAAACCCCAGTTTAGTGATTTTGGGGCATTACTTCTCAATTCAAGTTTCTTAAGGTACTAGTTTGCCACAAGTGAAATCGGCTCTAAATCTCAAAGCGAACCCGATTCTAGCCTGTCTTCTCCAACAATTCTCTCGTGCCTAGGTGGTCGTGTGTGCCAAGATTCGTCCTAAACAAGCGCGGTTTGGTGATTTTTGGGGAATTAACTCAATTCAAGTTTCTTGAGAACTTGTTTGCTTGATGTGAAACCCGGCGCTAAACCCCAACCCGGGAACCCGATCCGACCCCCGTCTCCCCCTACATGTCTCTCGTGCCTAGGTGGTCGTGTGTGCCAGGTTTTGTCCAAAATCGACGCGGTTTGGTGATTTTGGTGCATTAACTGCTCAAATTCAAGTTTCTTAAGGTACTAGTCTGCCTAAAGTGAAATCCGGCTCTAACTCCCAAACTGGGAACCCGATTCGAGCCCCGTCTTCTCCCACAAGTCACTCGTGCCTAGGACGTCGTGTGTGCCAAGTTTCGTACAAAACCGACGCGGTTGGGTGATTTTGGGGCATTAATTCCTCGAATTCAAGTTTCTTAAGAAACTAGTTTGCCTAAAGTGACATCTGGCTCTAACTCCCAAACCGGGAACCCGATTCGAGCCTCGTCTTCTCCCACAAGTCTCTCGTGCCTAGGAGGTCGTGTGTGCCAAGTTTCGTCCAAAACCGACGCGGTTTGGTGATTTTGGGGCATTAACTCCTCGAATTCAAGTTTCTTAAGGAACTAGTTTGCCTGACTTAAATCCGGCTCTAACTACCAAACCGGGAACCCGATTCGACTCCGTCTTCTGCCACAAGTCTCCCGTGCCTAGCAGGTCGTGTGCGCCAAGTTTTGTCCTAAACCAAGGCGGTTTGGTGATTTTGGGGCATTAACTCCTCGAATACAAGTTTCTTAAGGAACTAGTTTGCCTAAAGTGAAATCCGGCTGTAACTCACAAACCGATAACCCGATTCGAGCCCCGTCATCTCCCACAAGTCTCTCGTGCCTAGGAGGTCGTGTGTGCCAAGTTTCGTCCGAAACTGATCCGGTTTGGTGATTTTGGGGAATTAAATCCTCGAATTCAAGTTTCATAAGGAACTAGTTTGTGTAAAGTGAAATCCGGCTCTAACTCCCAAACCGGGAGCCCGATTCGAGCCCTGTCTTCTCCCACAAGTCTCTCGTGCCTAGGAGGTTGTGTGTGCCAAGTTTCGTCCGAAACCGACGCGGTTTGGTAATTTTGGGGCATTAGCTCCTCTAATTTAATTTTCTTAAGGAACTAGTTTGCCTACAGTGAAATCCGGCTGTAACTCCCAAACCGGGAACCCGATTCGAGCCCCGTCTTCTCCCACAAGTCTCTCGTGCGTAGGAGGTCGTGTGTGCCAAGTTTCGTCCTAAACCGACGCGGTTTGGTGATTTTGGGGCATTCACACCTCAAATTCAAGTTTCTTAAGGAACTACTTTGCCTAAAGTGAAAACCGGCTCTAACTCCCAAACTGGGAACCTGATTCGGGGCCCGTCTTCTCCCACAAGTCTCTCGTGCCTAGGAGGTCGTGTGTGCCAAGTTTCGTCCTAAACCGACGCAGTTTGGTGATTTTGGGGCATTAACTCCTCGAATTCAAGTTTCTTAAGGAACTAGTTTGCCTAAAGTGAAATCCGGCTCTAACTCCCAAACCGGGAACCCGATTCGAACCCCGTATTCTCCTACAAGTCTCTCGTGCCTAGGAGGTCGTGTGTGCCAAGTTTCGTCCAAAACCGACGCGGTTTGGTGATTTTGGGGCATTAAATCCTCGAATTCAAGTTTCTTAAGGAACTAGTTTGCCTAAAGTGAAATCCGGGTCTAACTCCCAAACCGGGAACCCGATTCGAGCCCCGTCTTCTCCCACAAGTCTCCCGTGCCTAGCAGGCCGTGTGCGCCAAGTTTCGTCCAAAACCGACGCGGTTTTGTGATTTTGGAGCATTAACTCCTCGAATTCAAGTTTCTTAACGAACTAGTTTGCCTAAAGTTAAATCCGGCTCTAACTCCCAAACCGGGAACTCGATTCGAGCCCCGTCTTCTCCCACAAGTCTCTCGTGCCTATGAGGTCGTGTGTGCCAAGTTTCGTCCAAAACCGACGCGGTTTGGTGATTTTGGGGCATTAACTCCTCGAATTCAAGTTTCTTAAGGAACTTGTTTGCCTAAAGTGACATCCAGCTCTAACTCCCAAACCGGGAACCCAATTTGAGCCCCGTCTGCTCCCACAAGTCTCTCGTGCCTAGGAGGTTGTGTGTGCCAAGTTTTGACCTAAATCGACGCGGTTTGGTGATTTTGGGGCATTGACTCCTCGAATTCAAGTTTCTTAAGGAACTAGTTTGCCTAAAGTAAACACCGGCTCTAACTCCCAAACCGGGAACCCGATTCGAGCCCTGTCTTCTCCGACAAGTCTCTCGGGCCTAGGAGGTTGTGTGTGCCAAGTTTCGTCCGAAACCGACGCGGTTTGGTGATTTTGGGGCATTTACTCCTCGAATTCAAGTTTCTTAAGGTACTAGTTTGCCTAAAGTGATATCCGGCTCTAAATCCCAAACCGGGAACCCGATTCTAGCCCCGTCTTCTCCAACAATTCTCTCGTGCCTAGGTGGTCGTGTGTGCCAAGTGTCGTCCTAAACCGACGCGGTTTGGTGATTTTGGGGAATTAACTCCTCGAATTCAAGTTTCTTTAGGAACTTGTTTGCCTGATGTGAAATCCGGCGCTAAATCCCAAACCGGGAACCCGATTCGAGCCCCGTCTTCTCCTACAAGTCTCTCGTGCCTAGGTGGTCGTGTGTGCCAAGTGTCGCCCTAACCCGACGCGGTTTGGTTATTTGGGGGAATTAACTCCTCAAATTCAAGTTTCTTAAGGAACTAGTTTGCCTAAAGTGAAATCGGCTCAAACTCCCAAACCAGAACCCGATTCTAGCCGTCTTCTCCCACAAGTCTCTCGTGCCTAGGAGGTCATGTGTGCCAAGTTTTGTCCGAAACCGACGCGGTTTGGTGATTTTGGGGCATTAACTCCTCGAATTCAAGTTTCTTAAGGAACTTGTTTGCCTAAAGTGAAATCCGGCTCCAACTCTCAAACTGGGAACCCGATTCGAGACCCGTCTTTTCCCACAAGTCTCTCGTGCCTAGGAGGTCGTGTGTGCCAAGTTTCGTCCAAAACCGACGCAGTTAGGTGATTTTGGGGCATTAACTCCTCAAATTCAAGTTTCTTAAGGAACTAGTTTGCCTAAAGTGAAATTCGGCTCTAACTCCCAAACCGGGAACCTGATTCGAGCCCCGTCATCACCCATAAGTCTCTCATGCCTAGGAGGTCGTGTGTGCCAAGTTTCGTCCGAAACCGACGTGGTTCGGTGATTTTGGGGCATTAACTCCTCGAATTTAAGTTTCTTAGGGAACTAGTTTGCCTAAAGTGAAACCCGGCTGTAACTCACAAACCGGTAACCCGATTCGAGCCCCGTCATCTCCCACAAATCTCTCGTGCCTAGGAGGTCGTGTGTGCCAAGTTTCGTCAGAAACTGATGCGGTTTGGTGATTTTGGGGAATTAAATCCTCGAATTCAAGTTTCATAAGGAACTAGTTTGTCTAAAGTGAAATCCGGCTCTAACTCCTAAACCGGGAACCCGATTCGAGCCCCGTCTTCTCCCACAAGTCTCTCGTGCCTAGGAGGTTGTGTGTGCCAAGTTTCGTCTGAAACCGACGCGGTTTGGTAATTTTGGGGCATTAACTCCTCGAATTCAATTTTCTTAAGGAACTAGTTTGCCTACAGTGAAATCCGGTTGTAACTCCCAAACCGGGAACCCGATTCGAGCCCCGTCTTCCCCCACAAGTCGCTCGTGCCTAGGAGGTCGTGTGTGCCAAGTTTCGTCCTAAACCGACGCAGTTTGGAGATTTTGGGGCATTAACTCCTCGAATTCAAGTTTCTTAAGGAACAAGTTTGCCTAAAGTGAAATCCGGCTCAAACTCCCAAACCGGGAACCCGATTCTAGCCCCGTCTTCTCCCACAAGTCTCTCGTGCCTAGGAGGTCATGTGTGCCAAGTTTTGTCCGAAACAGACGCGGTTTGGTGATTTTGGGGCATTAACTCCTCGAATTCAAGTTTCTTAAGGAACTTGTTTGCCTAAAGTGAAATCCGGCTCCAACTCCCAAACCGGGAACCCGATTCGAGACCCGTCTTTTCCCACAAGTCTCTCGTGCCTAGGAGGTCGTGTGTGCCAAGTTTCGTCCAAAACCGACGCAGTTTGGTGATTTTGGGGCATTAACTCGTCAAATTCAAGTTTCTTAAGGAACTAGTTTCAATCCGGCTCTAACTCCCAAATCGGGAACCCGATTCGAGCCCCGTCTTCTTCCACAAGTCTCTCGTGCCTAGGAGGTTGTGTGTGCCATGTTTCATCCAAAACCGACGCGGTTTGGTGATTTTGGGGCATTAACTCCTCGAATTCAAGTTTCTTAAGGAACTAGTTTGCCTAGAGTGAAATCCGGCTCAAACTCCCAAACCGGGAACCCGATTCGAGCCCCGTCTTCTCCCACAATTCTCTCGAGCCTATGAGGTCATGTGTGCCAAATTTCGTCCGAAACCGACGCGGTTCGGTGATTTTGGGGCATTAACTCCTTGAATTCAAGTTTCTTAAGGAACTAGTTTGCCTAAAGTGAAATCCGGCTCGAACTCCCAAACCGGGAATGCGATTCGAGCCCCGGTTTTTCCCACAATACTCTCGTGCCGAGGAGGTCGTGTGTGCCAAGTTTCGTCCGAAACGGACGCGGTTTGGTGATTTTGGGGCATTAACTCCTCGAATTCAAGTTTCATAAGGAACTAGTTTGCCTAAAGTGAAATCCGGCTCCAACTCCCCAACCGGGAACCTGATTTGTGCCCCGTCTTTTCCCACAAGTCTCTCGTGCCTAGGAGGTCGTGTGTGCCAAGTTTCGTCCGAAACCGACGCGGTTTGGTGATTTTGGGGCATTAACTCCTCAAATTCAAGTTTCTTAAGGAACTAGTTTGCCTAAAGTGAAATTCGGCTCTAACTCCCAAACCGGGATCCCGATTCGAGCCCCGTCATCACCCATAAGTCTCTCGTGCCTAGGAGGTCATGTGTGCCAAGTTTCGTCCGAAACTGACGCGGTTTGGTGATTTTGGGGCATTAACTCCTCGAATTTAAGTTTCTTAAGGAACTAGTTTGCGTAAAGTGAAATCCGGCTCTAACTCCCAAATCGAGAACCCGATTCGAGCCTTTCTTCTCCCACAAGTCTCTCGTGCCTAGGAGGTCGTGTGTGCCAAGTTTCATCCAAAACCGACGCGGTTTGGTGATTTTGGGGCATTAACTCCCCGAATTCAAGTTTCTTAAGGAACTAGTTTGCCTAAAGTGAAATCCGGCTCTAACTCCCAAACCGGGAACCCGATTCGAGCCCCGTCGTCTCCCACAAGTCTCTCGTGCCTAGGAGGTCGTGTGTGCTATGTTTCGTGCTAAATCTGGCTCTAACTAGTCTCGTCTTCTCCCACAAGTCTCTTAACTTAGAATGTAAGGAATGCAAAGATACATTTTGGCCTGGAATGCAAAGATACACTTTATACCTGATCTTCTGGTGGTGGTGTATATGGATTCTCGTCTTCTGCAGATTCTCTAAATGCCCGGTGGCCACTCGATACATCAGGAACCTATGTTAGTCAATGCATAATGTGTTAATGATATTCGAATTTTATACATAATCTTGAGTGAAAATTTAACTATCAAACAATTTAATTTATATGGAACTTGTCTGTTGGGATCCGCACTCGCCCCCTGTGACACAAGGGCCATCATCTCAGCTCTCATCTGTTGTAAATGTGTAGAGAACTCTGCTCGCAGCTCCTCCCTCAACTCATCCCTTAGCTCTGCACGAACCTGCTGCGTGATCTGATCAATAGTTGATGGCTGGGGTGTTGACTGTGATGGCCCAGCACCATCTTTATACACCGCTCTCCGAGGCACAATTCTCCCATATGTGCGACAATATCCATGTTCGTCATGACCTATCAACTCATGGAAAATGGCATTCCTAGCCTCCAAAGTCCGACCATCCTCAGGTAGCATAGAGAGCTGACGATTAAACTCATCCTGTATTGAATAAGACATACAAGTATATGCCAAATTAAGATGGTTGACACACAAAAAATAAACTTTAAATACAATCAAAGGTGTTTGGAAACTACCAAGGTCTGGATAACCTCTGGGTCATCTACTCTACGTGTCATAAGCCAAACATTCATCTTATCAGTAGACTCCCCCTTACTGGTCATCTACATTTTTTTAGAAATATGAAAATTAGAATCCAAATAATTTGCAAATATACAATGTTTATTTATATACAAAAATAAAACAATAAAATGTAAACCTCATGCCGTATCTGAGAGAAAGTAGTACGCCCTGTGGTATGAGCTATGCCGTGAGCTCGCCGATTTTTAGCGTTCCTACTTGCAATTTTCTATAACAGGTTCAACAAATGTAAGTATGTAAATATGATTTGTATGTTTACATATCATAAATATAACGTAATTGTATACCTCAGCATCGGAAGTACGCCAATACTCCACAAGTTGTTCCCACTGGCTTGGCACAACGTTCATAGGAACATCATCCTTCAGATTAGGATCAGAACTTCTAGGCTTGAAATACTTAGCCTTACGCTTGTTCTTGTGATCCTTCTATATGCTGTTGCAATTGGCTTGTACTCCTCTGGACATATATTCAAATTGTCCTATAAAACACAATTTCAAAGTTTAAGGCTAAGTATAACACAAATTTGGAATTCGAATTTGTGGACAAAAATATACTTTTACCTTCACATCCTTCCAGATAGCATCAACAATATCATCAGGCACATTGTTCCAGTCAAGAAAAGTAAGAGGAACAATGTTACGATTCCGCACAATAATGCCAAGTTGAGTAGTTAACTTGGCCATGTTATCCCTTATTGGGCAGTAATTTCAATCAAATTGTATGTCCATCCTTTTACCAGTACCCCACTCTTTAATGCCCTTGGCACATCCTCTACCATGCCTAGTCGAGGTTGATGAAGAACTAACATGACCTGCGATATACAATAATAATAAACAATATGCAATGGTAATAAACAAATGCAAATTTAAATAATGTGAATACAAATCATATCAAATAAACCTGAGGTGGGCTGTGAAGAAGTTGAAGGGTCTACAAAATACAATGAGAATAAACAAGTTATATATAATGAGCATAAATAAATGTATGTGTAAATAATTTTCATACAAATCAAAGCAAATTTATATACCTGCGGATGGCTCATAAGCTGATGATCATAGCTGCTGCGGTACCTCTGATGGTGGACGCACCGATGGTAGGCGTGGAGGCTGAGTACATGGTAGCTGTTGTGGTGCCACTGATGGTGGTCGATATGGTGGTACTAATGGCCCGTCAAATGGTGGTGGCACTAATGGCCCCTCCGATGCTGGCCGATGTCATGCCTCCTCTGATGGTGGTGCTACTGATGTCCTATTATGTAGCACATCAGACATCATGCGCCGGGGATGATCAGGCTTCCTCTTCCTTCCCATAATAATCTGCAAGCAATATAACATTAATTGACATTAGAAACATAGACAACGGTTTGTCATCAACTATAATATGACATTAATTGAACTAATACAATTACAAAGACAAAGTAAATTAAGAAATTGATGATTAACTACAACCTTGGCCTTAATTGAATTACTAATGTTGATTAAATATCAGCCTATTTGAACATCAACCGTTTCCCCTTCTGCGGCTTCCCTCACCCAACCAAGTTCTTCATCACGAGGCATTATATTTTCTTCCAATTGTTGGCTCATGTATGGCTCGATTTGTGGATCAGTCGAACTCATATCAAATAAACCTCTTTGAGACATCTTCACCACGACTTGCCAGTCTGGTTGTAACGGGTCTGCAACATACCAAACTTGCTCTGCTTGGGATGCCAAGATGAAAGGTTCATTGGTAATTCGATCATCTCAGTACAACAAATGATTGAAGTTCACCAACGTGAAATTGAAGACATCTTCTTTCTTTCCGTGAATGTTGTCAATCCAATCACACTTAAACAACACATGTTTCTTCTCATTGGAATATCGAATCTCAACAATATCTGTCAATTGTCCATAATAGTACACAGACCCCAGACGAGGATTCTTGTCTTTTCGACTAGCATAACTTATGGTATCTGCCTTCAAAGCTACACCACAATTTTGTGTGGCTCGACGATCATCCATGGCCTTTACTCGATACCGAAACCCATTCAGTATATACCCGTTGAACCTCCTTGCCAGGTTATGAGGACCATTTGCCAATAGAATAATCTCTACAGAAAATATGACATCAGTAGTCCTTTGCAAAGTTTGGACCTATTTGACACGAAAATGTAAAATTTAAAATGTAGATCGACTTAAGTAACTAGAATCTATAGAGTTAAATACATACATGTTCCTTGAACCAAATGTGAAAAGTTTCAAAATGTTCACGCCGAAGTTGATGATCGTCAACACGAGGCATTTTGAGCTTAAGTACTTCAAGGTGTTTGCTGTGTAGATTGGAATTTTAGCAATACAAAAAATTTAGTTGAAAATTCAATAAAACATAATAAAATATTGAGTGAGTGACTTAACCTACTTTATGAATGGTTGAACCGCGCTTGTATTGAATAAGATGTAGCGATGAGCTTGTACCCAAGAAGTATTATCAAGATAAAAGCTTGTGTTTTCACCAATAGCATGACCCAAATTATCATCACCACGATAGTTCCTCACGAATTAGACTAGATTTGGTTTCCACATCATTGAGATATTGTGCACAAAAATTCATGCATTCTTCCATAAGATATCCTTTAGCAATTGATCCTTCAGGATGAGTTCTATTACGCACGTATTGCTTCAAAATAAGAAGATACCTCTCAATTGGATACATCCATCGAAACTGAATCGCTCCACCCAATAACGCTTCATCAGCTAGATGTATAGGCAAGTGCTCCATTATATCAAAAAAGCTCGGAGGAAATATTTTCTCTAGATGACAAAGTGTTATAGCGATACGATCTTGAATATATTGCAAATCCGTCGCACGATTCACTTTTGAACACAATTGTCTAAAGAAATTGCTCAATTCAATCAAGGGTTCAATTACATTCTTCGGTAACGATCTTCGAATAGCCAATGGAATGAGTTGTTGCATCAGAATATGACTATCGTGGCTCTTAAGACCCCCAATACTTCTATCATGTGGCCTTTACGTGATATATTGGATGAATACCCGTCGGGAACTCTTACTTCCTTCAACACTTTCAAGAACAAATATTTCTCATCCTTGGTCATCGAGAATTGTGCTGGTGGTAAATAGGCTTTATTCGACCCTCTTAACTGCAAATGTAGGGGTTTTCTAATATTAATATCTTGTAAATCACGCCGAGCATTAACACCATCCTTCGATTTTCCTACAACCCCTAATATTGTCCACAACACATTGTCACAAACATTCTTCTCTATATGCATCACATCGAGGTTGCGTCTTATTAGATTGTGCTCCCAATATGGCAATTCATAAAAGATACTCTTTTTCTTCCAACTGTGGGTGCGATGTCCAGCTTTCTCCTTCTCTACCTGTCTCCTATGCCTCTCCATAAGGTCATCCCTCTTGTATTGGGTTAAAATACCCTTAGATTCTAATTGTAGCAACATCTCAGTTCCAGACAACAATTTTGGTTTGAGTCTGACTTCCCGACTACCATCAAATGATACTTTATCCTTCCGGAATTTATGGCCAGTAGGTAAAAATTTGCGATGACCCAAGTATGATTGTTTCTTACTATGCTTCAACCAACACGATGTAGTTTCCTTATTGCAACAAGGACATGCATATTCGCCTTTAGTGCTCCATCCTGACAAGTTTACGTATGCAGGAAAATCACTAATTGTCCACAGTAAAGCTGCATGCATTTGAAACATTTGATTTGTTGATGCATCAAATGTTGACACACCCTCATTCCATAGTTCTTTCAACTCCTCAATCAACGGTTGCATATACACATCAATCTTGTCACCAGGTCCTTTTGGGCCGTCAATAAGAACGGCTAAAATTAGAAATGGTTGCTTCATGCACATCTATGGCGGCAAGTTGTATGGAACGAGCACAACAGGCCAAGTGCTATGAACTATGTTCATCGTTCTGAATGGGTTAAAACCATCGGATGCTAAGGCAAGCCTTACACTTCGGCAATCATTACTAAAGTCAAGATTCCGACGGTCAAAATCTTTCCATGCAAGGGAGTCAGCAAGATGCCTGAAGACACCATCATCAGTTCGTTCCTCTGCATGCCATCTCATTAACTTGGCCGTCTTAGATGACATAAACAACCTCTGCAACCTTGGCTTTAAAGGAAAATACCTCATTTGTTTTGCAGCTATTCGTTTGCCACCTTTGTTAGGACCATTTGAACCTCCATCACCATTTGATTTCCATCTAGAACTGTTGCATATGACACATTTATCAAGATTGGCATCCTCGTTTCGAAACAACATGCAACTGTTGGGACATGCATCCCACGTCTCATACGTGAAGCCCAAATCTGTTGTGACCTTTTGAGCTTTATAATATGAGTCCGGGAGTTTCACACCCAACGGGAACGCCTCATTCAATAACTCAAGCAACATGTCAACAGACTTGTCGTCATCGATTAAGCACCTTCAAATGTAGAAGTCGAACAATGAATGACAAAGATGTGAACTTCTGACAACCCGGATACAATTCACTTTGTGCATCTTGAAGAAGTTTGAAATACTTTGCAGTCTCTGCATTTGGACCGAGCTGGGGTTCAAATGCATGGGGATCAGGCCCCTGTGGTTCATCACCCTCAACACTTGTACCGGCATGTGGAATTCCCATAGCCCCTTGTATAATTCCAATCATATCATCTCCAATGTCTGAAATAGCTAATGTTTCATTCTCTTGATTACCATGCAGAGATACGCAAGATTCCCCATGATTAATCCAATGTTTGTATTTTTTTTAAAAAACCATTCAAAATCAAATGCTCTCGTACACCCTCTCGTACAAAATAGTATCAATTCTCACACTTCCTACACTGACAACTGATCATCGAACCTTCAACCCTATTGGTGTAGGCAAACACAAGGAATTCATCAATCCAATTAATGTATTCGCTCGACATCCTATTTGGCAAATCAATCCAACTCTTATCCATCATCTGTACACATCCACAAAAATATCTCATCAAAGTAACTCTAAATATAATGCCTACGTATTCATGTACCATGATACCTATCCATCCAATTTCTCTCAAATAGGTAGGTAGTCTTATCCTAGTTAGTTATTTACCGATTTAATAGGAGAACAAAAAAAATGAAATACTTATACAACAACACGTGAGATCAATTAATTGAAGAAAAAAATGATATAATTTCATACTTTCTGAGTCATAACTTAAAAAATAAATAAATCATAACCAAACACCACATGAGGCACAACCAAATATCTTATAAGTCTTAACTAAAATAATATCATAATTAACGAAGATAATTCATCATAACTAAAGAAAAAAAAAATGACATAACTAATGATGCATATGATAAATGGATGTGTATGGTAGAATTCTCCAAATTATTAGTATTCCATAATACTATGCGGCATTATTTATAAACTTGATAGATGAGTTATACAAAAACACACTAATCAAGTATATTGTCTCAAAAATTATTTAATAAAGATGGATCATTATTCTGTATATTATAATTTTGAACATCACATACATAATCGTATGTAACAAAGTAGAATAAGAAAGCCCAGTCCAAGTTTCTTTTCTATCTATATATATGGAGGCCCAATTACTTTCCATACTACAAATTACTTCCACAAACACACCAGCAAAGATCAACCAGGTAACGTAAATACTTAAATGCCTCGCATGCTACATGTTGGGAACATTGTAAGATATACTCTCCTTGAAAGAATATGCAAAAACTACATATAATGAAATGATACCAGAACTGCATTAGCTATGGTTATGAAGTTCACAGACTAGATAGATGTACAATACAACCAAATTAAGCACAAAACCATTACCTGTCGATAGAGTGGTGACTGAAACTTAAAATCCACCAAAAAATAAAGGCTGCAAGTTCCTGGATCAAGTCCCGGACTAAATTCCCAAAAGTTTATCAAAAGATCAAAAAGACTACTTTCTGATACAGTTGTCTGGAAGAAAAACAAAACAAATGATAGGTACATCAATAACAATATCAGCAAAATTAAACTCATGATTTATTTTATTATAAGACTTAAACTTTGAGTTTTTTTTTTCTTTTTCTTTTTTTGTAATTTTTCATATTATTTTTTATTGGACACTTCTTATATTATTGAGAATTGCATTACTTTAGTGATTAACTAGTGTATATAATATGAGAAATTTGTTGGATTATATTATGAAATTTGAAGTATACCAATGAAATTTTTTGAAACTCTTCAATTGTGGAACTAAACTGGATTCGAACAAATTTTGCAGTTTGGTTTTGGTTCGATTTCTAAAATTTCACGATTTATGATTCCAAAATTTCTCTAAGGATAGGTTTAGTACTTGGATCATCTCATAAACAAATTAAACTAGTATGTAAACACCCCTACTAAAACAATTGATTAATCAAGCTAAAAATGATTATACGCCATTCACTTTTATAAGTCATGTATATTTTCATTTCCAACATTTTTAGCAAGTGGCCACAAATAAGAGACCCGTTAACAATTTTTATTTTTATTTTTAAATATCTAAAAATAGGTTGTGAATTTTTAAAAGTTTATTATTTTTCAAAAAAATAAAATGATTGGAAATAATGAGTGTTTCCATAAATGTTATTATTATTTATTTAAAGATACAAATTAAGTGTTATTATTTATTTTCAAAAAAATAAAATGATTGGAAAACAATGAAAACAGATTTTAGTTTTAAGTTGGGAATAATATCAATGTAATTAGAATTATAATGTATGTGTGTGTGTGTGTGAGAGTATTATACACGTTTTTTGCAAAGACATTAAAATGTATTATACACACACATACAAGAAGAATTTTGCAAAGAAATGACAGAGTTAATATACATGTGTGTGTGTGAGTATCTGTATATATATAGATGATCTACGGATTTATCAATATACATTCGCAGAGAGAGATTTATCAATATATATATATAGATGATACAGATATATCAATATACATTCGCAGATGACCTACAGATCTGTATATATATACAGAGAGAGAGAGAGAGAGCATACACAGAGAGAAGACTTGTCGTCGTCGCCGCCGCACCACCGCACCACCATTCGCCATTCGTAGATATTTGAATGAAATGATCAATACAGCCGTTCAGCTTCGTAGGGATTTGGGGGAAAAAAATTTGTTTCAAACATTTAGGGATTTGGATGAAATATTGATCGAGCGGCAAGATGATAGGGAAGAGCGGGGGCCAAATCTTTTTTTCACTTTTTGCGACGGTAGGTTTTACACTGTCACAAATGGCAACTAATTTTGTTCATAAAACGACGCCGTTTAAATTAGACTTTTTTGCGACCGACATTTGCTGTCACAATATGTAAACTATTTGCGACAGCAAACGTATGCCGTCTCAAAACATTTTTTTTGGCGACGGTAAAAAACGCCGTCGCTAATACTGATGCATTTACTCCCCTACCCATGCAGTTTTATTACCGACGGGGACAACGCCGTCGCTAAAGCCTTCGTTTGCGACAGTTTACTCTGCCGTCGCAAAAAATCATTTTTTGCGACGGGACAAGGGCCATCGCTAATGCTTCCGTCTTTTTACCCCCTTTTCTTGTAGTGTTGGAATGATTTTGCGACCTTTGAGTCTCGTGTATGTGGTCGGGAAGCTTATGTGAGACTTGTTTTGGATTAGTGGAAACCCCCAGGTTGGGGTAACATGTTGTAGATTCTTCGTTTGTGTATGTATTTGGCTCATGCAGCTGATAATTTATGATAATGATTATAACGAGATGAAATTGCAAAATCGTGGATTTTCTTGTGCCTTATCAGGTTGATAGCACAATTATTATTTCTATTAGCTGTTATTACAAAAATGTTACGTTTTATGTTGGTTGTGACATCACCATATGAGTGATGGGTGTTGTTGGGTGACGGTAGAAGTTCACCGATTGTTATATTGGAAAGGAATTGGAAAATGAATTTTTCCTAGTGTTATGGCCTTCTAATGGCTTTGTTAAAACAGAAATGTCGAGGATTTGATTTAATTTAATTTAAATGGTATGAACAATTTCAATGAGTAGTCTTTGGCAATTAAATTATGGATGGTTATGTGTTATGGGTAACACCTTATTTATGAGAAATGTGTATAAAACTTTTGAGTTTCACATGGAAAATGCAGAAATATATTTTGATTATCAACGGTGAAAATTTGAGTATCTCTAAGAAATGTTTCATATACAGGAGAATGATTTTTTAAAAAAACAAAGTTTTGCTCTGGTTTGTTTTACTTGGGATGATGAATGTTGAGTAGTGACTTAGCTTGGATCGCTAGTCGTGTGTTTAGGTGTTTTGTTTTGAGGAGGGTTTGGTATTGTTGGAGCTTATCGTGCCAAAGCGTTGTCTTTTGGGACATGTTTTCCTGGTAAGTCCTTTTCTTTTGTGAGAATTAAACCAAGGTTTGTTGTGAGGGTAGTTTTCTTTTCCTAAGTGCTTGGGTGTTGAGTGCTCTGTGGTCAGTTTGCCTTGTGTTTTGGTGTATTCTTAATTTCGGGGACGAAATTTCCTAAGGTGGGGAGGTTGTACCACTCTGTGCTTTCTATTATAATGGAACTATATTTGACCCTTTGATTACCTTGATTGAGAACCTTCTTAGTTGTTATTTTAGCCTTGGTTAAGGTGTTACCATAGTGGTTGGGTGAGATTGAATCTGAAACTCCAAATTTGAATAATTGTTAGTGAGTAGTTTGCACTCTTTCGTCATTTTCTCTCTCCATACTTTAAATCTTGATGTGAGACTAGAACCATTGGAAAGCTTACTTTCAGGGCTTCAATTTGGACACAAGAACGACCCTAAACAGAGTCCGGACGAGAGAGTTATATCTGTTTGAATTTTGCGTTTCTATGTTGGAAGCATGCTTGCTCGAGCGAGCTTTTCTCCACTCGAGCAAATTGCGCGATTTTCAGAAATTCTGCGAGCTTCATTTGTACGCTCGAGCCAAGCTTCCTTCGCTTGAGCGACCATGTCACTAACAGACATTATAAAGTGACTTTTTTGCCCTAAAACTCTATTTTTTTCTCCCCCTCTTCTCCTCTCATCCTCCAAAACGAAACCCTAACCTTCCAAACTCCTGATTTCTCTTCTATTTACCTAATATTCACCCCCAAATCTTTCAAGAATGTTGAACAGAATGCATATATCAAGCCTTGTACTGATTGTTTTGCGATTTCATTGGAATTTCAAGTTGGGTCTTCATCTTTAGCTCCAAATCTTGAGTTTCGAATCTTGAGGTAAGGATTTCCTTGTTCCTTTTCAATACCTAATCTATAGATAGATATGTGGTAGATTTGTATTGCATAAAAATCATATCCATAATGGATTTCTTTGAAAGTCATTAAAGGAAACCTAGGGTTTTTTGTTTGGGAATGAGATTGTTAAATTGATTGTTGCTTAGGTTAATTGGAGAGTAATCTAGCATGTTTATGTTGAAAGAAGAAAAAACCCTAATTTAATGTTTTGACTTGGTGAATTAAAAATGGGTAAAGTTGAATCATGTTTGTAAATTGTTATTATGGGTTGTGTAAATGTGTGAATAGCTAAAAGAGACAATTAACTATGGCATTGGAATTATTTTGGATTGAACATATTAAATTGAGTTGGGTTATGGCTTTGATATCCATGGAATTAGTTTTGTGAAATGAAAAGAATGGATTGGGATAAAGTGTGGAGTATGTTAACTTGGAAAATAAGAGAATTGATTTTTGAAATGGAAGAATGAAATGATAACACTATGTGAATTTTAGAAATTAACTTGAGGTTGGATTTAAAATCTCATGAGAGTTGAATTATTATAATACATGTGTTGAATACATACATTTCGAGGTTTTGTCCTTAGTTATATTACTATTGTTGTTGCTGGATTTAAAATCTCATGGGAGTTGAATTATTATAATACGTGTGTTGAATACATACATTTGGAGGTTTTGTCCTTGGTCATCGGTGGAGGATGACATTATTGTGTTGAATTGTTGTGTATGCATTACACTTGTGTTGGTTGTAATTTGTTGAAGAGTTTATGTGTATGCATTACACTTGCTGGTTGTACTTTGCCATGTTGTAATGATTGGTAACGTATACTGAGCTGAGAATGAGAGGTTCCATTACCTTCCAGCTAGCGCTTAGAGAATTGGCAGTGCTTAAAATAAGAGGTACCAGTACCTTCCAGCTAGCGCCTGGAGAACTTGGCAGAGGTACCATTACCTTCTAGCCGATGTCTGGTAAATTGGCATTTCGTTGTGGAAAAGTGTATCCTTGGCTTACCGTGCTTAAGGCAGGTAGAGCAAAACTTATTTATCATTATTGTCTTAGTGTATCTGGGTATGTTACGGGTTATGATGGTTATAGTTTTGGAAGACCAAGTTGCCTTATTTGTTGATTAGATACTTGTTGGTTGCTTGTTGTTTACTTTTGTACTAAAGGTATGCATGTATAGATATGAATGTGTTGGAAACGGACGTAAATACTATATTGAGATTGTGAAAAATATGAAGGATATTTGATACTTGTGAACATGTTTTGAAAAGGCAAATCAGGTGCAAGTTCGGAAAAGTGAGAGAAAACGTAATGGGCTTGGTGAAATTGTTTTCTAGAATTTGTCATTGTCGTATTGTAGACGCGCCCCTAGGGCCTCATGCTTCTACAGTTCGGACGCAAAATGTCACAGTTCTAAATCTAATCCTGCAAAGTGCAATGCGAGATCGATAAGTCACCAAAGAGTCCAAATCCGGCAAATCGTTTTGGAAAACTGATTTTTAAGAAAGAAGTGCCAAACATGGACTGCTTTGCCAGATACAGAGTCGCCACCTAAATATTTTGTTTTGGGGGAATTTATGAAACCCTGACTCGTTGCCTAAGGCCACGTGTCCGTCATCACCAAAGTTGCCTCGGCTCGGGAACTTGGGTACGATTGGGGAAGGTCATCTATGAGCACCCCCGCTCGCCCGATCCGAAGATCAGCATGTACTAAGCATGATATCTTGTTTTTGAAAGAACATGCGTTCTTATTCCGCTTAATTAGCTAGAATTACTATATGATGCGCACAATACACAAGTATAGACTAGATCGCCTAATTTGGAACAAAGCATCGCATATCCGTTTATTTGGAAATGGTTTGAAGTTTGCTACTCGCAAGTAGGCTAAAAATGTAGATTTCAATGAATTGTCTTAATTCAAGCAATCCAACTTTCACCCATAGGCATTCAGGCAGTTATATCACATAAGCACTTAGCCTCATGGCAAACATGCTGTCATGTTAACACTCACATACATGCGAGATGCTAAAGCATAAAAACTCACAGTGTACTCCGAGCCAAAACAAAGAACATGTTAGTAATCAATGCATGATCCAAGTCCATGTTAAGATGGCTAATGCATCACATACAAAATGCAACTAGAATAAGCTCGGCTAGTCTAAAATGGTGTGTGAGGTGCGACAATTCGATACATGTATTCAACTTAGAATTGAAATACAATGCAGTTAGTATGATGCACCGAGCCCGGTGCATGCAATACAGATGAATGATGCAAACCTGCATAGCATAAGGATGATAATTGAAACGTGTCTTAGAACTAACCATCGAAAGCAGGTAAGTAAAAGGGAGAAAGACACGGGGTTGGAAGACATTCACACACGCACGCACACTTATTACAAAATTCGCCCTCTCGATGGAGGGTCCGAAAGAATAATACAAATTGACTAAATTAACTAACTAACTAGCTAATTAATTATTACACAACACTTAACTAATTAATCAAATCAATTAAGCTATGAAAATAGTAAAAACAGCCTCGGGAAGAGGGATGCATGCGTGCTCGGACGGCTTTGCTCAGAAATCCATCGCCATGTCACATGCCTCTGACATACATCGCCTTCATCAAACTGTGCCAACTTCTGTGACACTTCTGAACCACCTTGGGGACTTTCTGAGAGTCCATCGGCCAAGAGACAGGGCCATCGGCCATGGTAAATTGGTCATCGACCAAATGTAAGTCTCTCGGCCATAAATTTGTAGCCGACCGGCACTGAACATGGCCGACCGGCCATCTCTTCCTTCAGGATGCTATTTTGCAGTAGCAGAGGACAAATAGAGCATGGTAATACATTTTCAAAGCAATGTGTGCACAACCACCCTCCCTATCATGTCATGGACTCAAGGGAGTATGGTTCTCGACCCTCGGGCCATCAATCACGCATTTCAATGCATGATAGCCAAAGAAGCCGAATGTGCAATTCAATATGGGATGAAATGCACAAAAACATATAAGGGGGCCCAACCTCTATCATGGTTGATCAAGAGGAAAGGGATGCAATCATGCAAGCAAAACTAATGCAACATGAGCATGTTAAGGACAATGCCATACAAGGCTAATGGTAATAAGCCTACCAAATGCAATGCAACCTAGGCAAGCATGCAAACATGCAAGGCATGTAACAACATTCAAGGTTAGGTAAGTATGTAACAACATGTGGGGCAAGCATGGAACAACATGCAAGGGACAATGCATGCAAATATGCAAAGCAACTTAACAAAAGGCATGCCAAATGCGATATAACTCAAGCATGCGACAACATGCAATAGGCCAAGTATGCAACAACATGCAAACGATGGACTTAAACCAAAATGGACAGCTCTCAAATAAGCCCAAATCGGTGGCCTCAATGCAGTGGAAATGAGGACAAAAAACACATACAAACATGCATGCCTATTGGCCTAACACTTGAGCATAGTAGAGCAACTCTTAAACACGCTTAAAAGAGGATAAACACGGACATGTGACAAACATGTTGAGCTCTGAAATCATGCAGGGGATGATGCCAAATCAACCAAAATACACAAGCAAAGCATGCAAGAAAGCTTAAAGCTTGAAACTAGTGAAGGGGCTCCAACCATGGCTACATGAAGCAAGCCCCAAAGGGCCAAGGGGACCTAAAATAGTCCCAAGGCAGGTCTAAACAAGACCAAAAGTGAGCTCAACACTAGCCAACACAAGCTAGAACATAATGCCAAAACACGAGGCATGCAAGGCCACAAAAGAGGTGTTACACTACACCTAACACAACCAAACATGGTATGATTTAAGCAACCAAAATCAGAGTTATGGCATGTTAGAATGAGCCCAAAAACAAAAACCCTTTAAAACATTAAAGGAGTAATAAGTGCAAGTGTTTGAGCATGAAACATGGACTGAGATAACATTACAAGTGATGCCAAACCACCGAAATGGTCTGAATAGAGCATGCTAGTGACTTAAACACCCAAAGCTAACAAGCTAGATTGCATGGTAGCTATACAAAACAATGCAAGCATGACCAAAACAATGAAAAATAGAGCTTTAGCATGGTAAGACAAGGCTAAAAGATTCATGGAGTTAAGCCAAAACATGCAAGCATGGTAGTCCAAATGCTAGGTACATGTTAAGGCAACTGAGGGGATTGCAAGGCAAGTATATGGTGCATGCAAGAGACCACTAAACCAACTTTAAACAGAGGTAAATAACGGCAAAACAACACCAAATACTTGCTGAAATGAAGCTAAAACAAGCTAAGCACACATGCCACCAACATAAGCCACTCATGATAGTATTCAAGACAACAAGGAGAGGGGATGACCCTCTCCTATTTAGGACACCAAAACCACCTCTCCACCACTAAAAATCCTCGAGATTTTAGTGGTAGGGAGGCCATGCAAAGCTCAAAGCAAGGGCCAAAAGAGATGGCCTAAAACAAGGCCTAACAAGGCCTTGGAGGGGGTAAACAACCCTAAACCTTAAAATGACCTTAAAAAAAGTTCAAAAGAAAGTAAAAACATAACTTTTATCAGTTAATAGCTAAGCTTAAAACAATAAGCAAAAAGGTCTAAAAGCCTAAGCAAGAAAGGGGCATCTAAAGCAAGAATGCTCACCCTTGAAGAACACCTTCAAGAATACAACACCGGTACCTTTCTCTAATAAAAACCACTCCAAGAATCCTAACAACAACTCCTTAGAACCTCAACAACCAAGGATGGTGTAATGCTAGGTGTTTGTGTGCAATAGTGTGAACAAAAATCACTTTAGGTCACAAATACACACACAAATGATAAAGATAGGAAGATACAGAGATAGAGAGATACAACTTTTTCTAACCCTAATTTCAAAACCTCTGAGAAGGGAGGAGGGACTCCCCTCTTATAGAAATCCAATTTGCAAAGCTTCTTGGAGAAGCTAAGCAAAGGGAAAATCCCTCCATACATGTGTATGGAGGGGGTTAATTTTGGATGTCAGCTGTGCCAGCTGGCACAAAATATTTGCATAAAGCAGATGAACAGGGTTCGGCCACCAAAAATGGCCGATCGACCAACATAAGTGCCGACTGACCAAATATAGTGCCGATCGGCGAAAACTTTTGGCCGATGGCAAGAAAACAGGGCCGATGGCCTCAAGCCTTGGCCAGTCAGTTGAGGGTATGGCAAACAAGCCACCCTCTTCCCTTAGAAGCAAAAACACAAGTGTTTGGTCCACAACCAAGCACAAAATAGACAAGTCGAGAGATCTTGAGGCAAGGCACGCGGCCAAGACCTCCGGGAACTCAAAACGAACACGAACATGGATGATCATCAAGTGTTCAAATGATGACGTCCAAGTCTTGAGGACGGTCAAAAATGGGGTGTCTATAGTTGCCCCTCTTTGACAGAACTCGAAAGTCATAAAGATGACGGGAATGAATGTCAAAGCCCAGAGACGACCTATTTTTGACAAGGTCGAAGACTCAGACAAGCATACAGGATAACAAAGAGATGTGCCCGCAGGCAGGGGCAAGATGCAAATGACATGCAAGATGCCGAGCATAACTTATGATCATGCAAAGAGAGCTGTAATGAAGCATTTAGGAAAAATAAATGCAACAATTAAAACAAGCGAACAAGAGTTAACAATCCTACTGTAGACGCGCCCGTGGGCTTCTCTCTACAGTTCGGACTCGATTTTGTGTCGCGGTTCTAAATCTGAACCAAAGAGTCCACCTCTGGCAAATCGTTTTAAGGAAAACAGATTTTTCGAAAAGTAGTGCCAAACATGGACTGCTTTGCCAGATTACAGAGTCGCCACCTAAATATTTTTTAAAATGGGGGAATTTAGGAAACCCCGACTCGGTGTCAAGGCCACATGTCCGCTATCACCAAAGTGGTCTTGGCTCGAGCTTGGGTACGATCGGGAAGGTCATTATGAGCACCTTTCGCCGGTCAAGACCGCCTCTACTAACCATGATATCCTTTTTGAAAACATTATATGTTCTTATTCCGTTATTAGCCTAGAATTACTATGTTATGCATAAGAAACAAGTATAGACTAGATCGCCTAATTCGAAATAAACATTGCATATCCGTTTGTTTTTGGAAAACGTGTTAGAAATTGCTACTACATAAGGAGGCTAAAACACGGATTTCAATGAGTATTCCCAACTCAAGTAATCCGACCTCCACCCACAGCATTCAAGCGGTTTATCACATAAGCACTTAGCCTCATGGTAAGCATCTTGTCATGGCAACATTCACACGCATGTGGTATGCTAAAGCGTAAAACTTACATCGCACTGCGTGCCCAAAACAATAACTCGGTTAGCAAACATGCATGACCTAATTCATGTTAAGTGGCTAATGCAACACAGGCATTGATGTAATCTAGGCAGGCTCGGCTATCCTAAACATGGCATGTGAAATGTTACAAATAACATGTATTCAATTTGGAATTGAAGTACAATGCAGTTTGTATGATGTACCGAGCCTGATGCATGTTAACAAATGCATGGATGCACGCATGCATTGCATAAGGTGTGCTAAATTAAACATGCCCTAATCTACCATCATAAGCAGGTAAATAAAAGGGATAGAAAGAAATGGGGGTTGGAAGACATACACCCACTCACACACACTTATTACAAATTCGCCTCACTGAGGCACCAAAATAATAATATACCAAGATAACGAATGAATAAATTATTACAGAATTCTAATTACTTAATAAATAAATGTGAAATAAATGGGGCCTGACCCCGCCTCGGATGCGTGAATGATGCATGCTCGATGTCCGCCTTGCCCGAATCCGCACCGTGCCACCGCCGCCTCGCTTTTGTCAGTTTTACTTCTCCGAAAATTGCCAAAGTCTTGGGATGATCCTGAGTACCTCGTAACATCACCGGAAGAAATTACCAACGGCCATGTGATGGCCACCGGCCGCAAAACAATCTATCGCCAGAATATAGTCGGCCTTTTTTCGCCGGTCGGCACAAAGTTCCTGCAGAAATACTGATAAAGAAGAAGCAGACAAAGAAGGCATGGCATTGGACTTTGGACATATTTGTGCATGGCCAATGCCCCTATCATGTGTAGAACTCAAGGAAGCATGGCACTTGGTTCTAGGGCTATCAATTGTGCACCTTGGTGCATGATAGCCTAAGGACCAAGGTTGCATTTTCAATGTAAAAATGCATGCAAACAAACACATGAAACCAAGACCTTATCATGCTCTAGTCAAAGGCCTTGGTGACTTGGGAATGGAGGTGTGTTTTGCCACTTGAAGTACAAACACCCCTCACTTTCCACACTTGGCTTGACACCCCAAACCAAGTAATGAAATGCATATATGCAACATAAAGCAAATGATGCAATATGGGACTAAGATGCAAGGCATACTAAATGCAATGCAACCTAACATGACAAGTGTATGATGCTTAGACATGCAAGATACAAATGTAATGCAAGTGTAGACAACCTAAGCAATGTGACCATCATATCACAACACTTAATGAACCAAACATGTAATAAGCATAAGACAAGCATGCAATGGTGGACTAGACCACAAAGGGCAGCCTCAAACCTCCCCAAAACAAAGTGGCAAAATGGACCAAAAGATGTAGACAAACAACCATGTAAGCATACAAGCCAAAAGGCCTAAGGCAAAGGCATAAAGTGGTGTATTCAACCTTCCCCTATTCATGACCAAATATGGCACATATCAAGCAACCCAAAATGACAGATTTTCAGCATGCAAAACACACCCAAAACTCACACACATGGCATCCCAAAAGCTCTAAACACACAAGCATACATGAGGGATATTTCGAGGCATAAAAGGACACACCTTTAAAGCATGAAAGAGATGACAAATATGAATATGTGAGCATGGATTAAGGTCTGAAATAACATGTTGGGTAGTTCCAAACCCCTAAAATAATGGAAGCAATGTATGCTACACACTCACACACCTAAGGCTAGCAAGCCAAAATGCAAAGTGACTATATAAGGCATGTCATGGATGGCCTAAATAACCAAAAACAGATCTTATACATGACAAAATAAGCACATTTTCAGTGTATGACCAGCCAAAAACAGAAACAGGATACACTAAGTAAGCATGCAAGATTACGGTAAATCACATGGATTTCAAAGCAAGTAGCATAAGGATTATCCAAACAATGTTGAGCCCTTCAACAATGTTGAAGAAGGGCTCAAAATAAGCCTACTCTTAGCTTACATCATGCTCTGAAACAGATTATACATTAGTCAAAAATAGCATGCAAAGATCATGGCATACAAGGGGTATTGAGATAGGTGCTAGATGCAGCCACCAAATGGCAAGGGGTCCTCAATCAAACATGAAGAGGACCCCAAAACAAGACTATTTGAAGTTTGGGTCGGAGCCCGAAAGTGCTTGCAACTAGGGCTAAGATATGAAGCAAGAAAAAGGCTAGAAAGGGAAGATGAAGACTTACCCTTGTAGACCAACAAACCAGCACCTCTTGGACCAAGTTTTGGTGCTCCTAAGCTCTGCAAATGTCCCCAAGTCGTTGGTATGGAGTGTGTATGAGTTGTGCTATGGGTTGATGAAGGAATGGCCCAAGAACTATGGACTTTGGAAGTTGTATGGAAGAGATATGGAGAGAGGGGGTGGGTAATATATGTATGTAACAGATTTACATATATATCTGCTGCTTTTTGTTTCAAAGCTCCATCCCTTGCCCAAGGGAGAGGACAGGTGCTTTTATACGCATGTATGTGCACTAAACTTCGAGCCTATGTTAAGGAAAGGGTCAAGGGGTTCAAAGGAGGTGCAAGGCTTCTTGGAGAAGCTAATACAATGCTGCTTCTCCAAGAAGCTTGGCCAAGGGTTCAAGCTCCTAGAGGAGAGAGGGGGTCAAAGGGCTCATAAGGGTGCAAAATAGGCACATGTATGCCCATGGGTCGAGTTCTGTGCACTCCAGCTGGCACAGCTGGCATGCACTAGGCTTGGGGGGTGCAAAGGGTTCAACCCGGCCAGCCAATTTGATTTTCAGCCAAAATAAAGTGCCGGTCGGCACTCTTTTCTGCCGGTCGGCTAAATAGAGTGCCGACAGATGATTCCTTGGTCAAAACATGGCCGGTGGGTATGCAAATCGAAGCCCCGGAAGTTATCTTTCCAATGGCGCAAACCTTACATCAAAATTCCTTCTGTGAAAAAAGTTATGCCCTTTTCCGTGAAGTCGCGCAGACTCGATCCAACCGGGATGATGCCCAGCTTCAACCAATCATATCTCCTCCACCCGGACTTGGCTCTAGGAGATTCTTGAGTGCAAAGTGAAGCCCCGGAGGTCTTCTTTCCAATGATGGTGGCCTCATAGGTTAACTCCAAGTATTGAATTGAATAAGCCCGATTTAGCGAGGGCTGCGCGATTCCCTTCTACCCGGATCTATGCCGAACTTCTCCCAAACCAGTTTTCTCCTCTCCTTTCCTCTTTTCTTCAACTCCAAACCCCTAGACAAAGTGTTTTGAAGGGTTTTCCTCTCTCCTTGCCGAAGGAATTGAACCTGTGCCCTGCGCATCTCTCAACACCGAGCAAACCATCAGTAATGCCCAAGTCTTGAGGGCGGTCAAAAATGGGTGTCTCTGATTTGCCCCTCTTTGACAGAACTCGAAAGTCATAACAATGACGGGAGTGAATGTCAAAGCCCAGAGATGACCCATTTTTGACAAGGCCGAAGACTTGAACAAACAAACAAAATATCGATAAATAAATGGTTGTGCCCGGAGGCTGCCTACGTATCCCTTTGCAAGGAATCAAACCAGGGTAGTTCAGGGGCAGGATGCAAAGTGATGCACAATGCAAGTGCATAACTTATGATCATGCGAAGGATGCTGTGATGAAGCAATTATGCAAAATAAATGCAACATTTTTAAGCGAATGCTATGCAAGCAAGTGAACGTGAACCAACCTACATCTCATGCAGAAAGGATGTAAGAGAATTTTATGCAATTCTCACGAACATGTGCGTTAGATACACAAAAGTGAACAAAGTGTGATGGATACACTAAGTGGACAAACATGTGTGATGGATACACCAAAGTGAGTGCAGTGTGATGGATACACTGTATGAAGCAAAGTGTGTGATTGATACACAAAGCGAGCGTGTGATTGATACACAAGGTAAGTGTGTGTGATGGATACACAAAGTGAGCACGTGATAGATACACTACATGAAGCATAATGTGATAGATACAGTAGCTGAGTGCGGTGAGCACAGTGTGATGGATACACAAAGGATGAACACAGAGTGTGATAGATGCACTAAGTGAATGAGTGTGATGGATACACAAAAGGCAAACACAAAGTGTGATAGATGCACTAAGTGAACAAGGTATGATAGATATACTAAATGTGAACACGAAGTGTGATAGATGCACTTAGTGAACAAGGTATGATAGATATACTAAAAGTGAACACAAAGTGTGATAGATGCACTTAGTGAACAAGTATGATTGATATACTAAAAGTGAACACGAAGTGGGATAGATGCACTTAGTGAACAAGTATGATTGATATACTAAAGGTGAACACGAAGTGTGATAGATGCACTTAGTGAACAAGTATGATTGATATACTAAATGTGAACACAAAGTGTGATAGATGCACTTAGTGAACAAGTATGATTGATATACTAAAGGTGAACACGAAGTGTGATAGATGCACTTAGTGAACAGGAGTATGATTGATATACTAAGGGTGAACACGAAGTGTGATAGATGCACTTAGTGAACAGGAGTATGATTGATATACTAGAGGTGAACACGAAGTGTGATAGATGCACTTAGTGAATAGGAGTATGATTGATATACTAAATGTGAACACGAAGTGTGATAGATGCACTTAGTGAACAAGAGTATGATGGATATACTAAATGTGAACACGAAGTGTGATAGATGCACTTAGTGAACAGAGTATGATTGATATACAAAATGCAAATAAAGTGTGTCAGATTGATACACTAAATGCAAATGAAGTGTGTGATTGATACACTAAATGCAAATGGAGTGTGTGATTGATACACTAAATGCAAATGAAGTGTGTGATTGATACACTAAATGGAATGAAATGTGTGATTGATACACTAAATGCAAATGGAGTGCGTGATTGATACACTAAATGCAAATGAAGTGTGTGATTGATACACTAAATGCAAATGGAATGTGTGATTGATACACTGAATGGAGTGTGATAGATATAGAAAATGAGAAGGTGTGTGATAGATACACAAAAGTGAATATGTGCGTGGTAGATACACAAAATGAGAACGTGTGTAATAGATACACAAAATGAAGAGAGTGTGATTGATACACTAAATAAACATGTGACAGATACATGAGGCAAACAAAGTGAATGAGGTGTGATGGATACACTAAAGCAAATAAAGCGTGTTAGATACACTGAGTGAAGCAAATAAATGTGTGTGATAGATACACAAAGTGAATGAAGTGTGATTGATACATTAAGGCAAATAAGAGTGTAATTGATACACTAAGTGAGTGAAGTGTGATTGATACACTAAGGGAATGAGGTGTGTTAGATACACCATTCTGGCTTGAAGCAGACTTGATCTTGAGCTTGAGGTAGAGGTACACTCATACTTCGGAGCATTGGCAAGGCCTTAAGAGGTACACACGGGATGTAGTCTCGGAACTTACTGAAGTTGAAACAAACTCAGATACCCGACATTTTCCTCTTTTGCTCTTATTTTGCAGTCCGGAACCACTATAGCTTCAGATAGGTCCTGGTTTTACTGTTCACACTTATCGGGGGTGGGCCCTGTGGTTTTATGAAAGAACGAATCTGTTTTGCACAAATTTGGGGAATGGCACAGCATTCTGAGCACAAAACGATTTTTTGAAATTGAAATTGAGTTCTCAACTGGGTATTGAGTCTACGACTGGACACAGCACACCACGACTCAACACGGAAATAAAAGGCACATAACCTAGACACGTCGAGTGACACCCGAGACGACTTAAAACAAGAATCGAGACAAACAAAAGGACACGACACTCAAACGCAGTGGAGCCTGTTTCACCGTAGTGTTTCCCACCCCTTCTCACTTGTGATTCCCCCATCACTCCGGCCCCCAGCTCTGGTTTTTTGAAAAAGCCCTTTTCTCACTTTTTCTCTCATCGCGCACCTCTCTATTATTCAATCTCTCATTTTTCATCCCTCCCCTGGATGGTTGATGGATAAACAGCAAGTTGTGGGCTCGTGCCCCTAGCATTCTGCTAGATTCTCATTCTGGTTCACAACAATGAGTTTCTCCCACAGAGGGGCCGTGCTACAATTGGGTGTGTAGCAAATCTGCAGCTAACATCGGTTGATGATGCCCTGCTGGGGAGTTTGGACGTGGTTAGATCTGTCCAGATGAGGAAGTGGAACATCTTGATCCATTCCAATTCGTGCTTCGCACTTGACTTAATACCTCGCTGCTTGGAGGGTTAGAGAGCTTTCAGCCCTTTGTTGTTGACTTCAGTTGTGCCCTTTCTGGCAAGTACGATGCCCTTCTTGGCAAGTATGTTGAAAATGGGGAAAAGACAGGAAGCCCGCCTCAACTGTGCCCCTAGTTCATCATTTTGACCATTTTTTGTTTTAAAACAATTTTGACCAACATGAAAGTTAGATTAACATGCTTATTCAACTTTTTGATTTTGAAAATCACGCAAGTTAGGTTGTGAGCACTGAAAATTTTCCTTTTTTGGGTCCAAGAAAATGGTCCAGTTTTGGAAAAATGGAATGATTTTTGAGAGAATAGTCAACCTCAGTAAAAATTCTCAAAAACTGTTTTTTTTTGCAAACGGCCACCGCTCAACAAGCAGGGAACCTACTCTTGAGATGCGCAACCTCGGATCCATAAGCAATGGAAAATTGCCCCTTGTCTGAAGGACACTGCATGGCAACGGAAAGTTGCCCCTTGTTTGAAGTGACACCGCGGCGTTTTGAATGGCAACGGAAAGTTGCCCCTTGTTTGGATAGCATCGCAGCGTACTTGTAGTCAGTCCCCAGAGCGACGAATACAACTAGACTCTCGGATACAGAGGAGACAAAGATGACCAGAACCATCGCATGGACACAATCGAATTTGAATTGTTTTACTACCGACTTCGTAATGAAGTTGCCTCGTATCCCAAACATGGGAATCAAGCCTCACGTAGTTCGGGTTAAGGTACACTCGGTATTTAACCTCCTTTTTATGCTCTAACTTTTGCCAAGCCTATTGCGTTTTTCGACCTTGCGAGCTTTGTTTCTTTCCTTTTCAATTATTTTTCATTTTTTCTCTTTTTTTCCTTTTCTTTTAGGCTCTAACTTTTGCCAAGGCGCCCGATGCGGGTTTTCGACCTTGCGAGCTTCTTTTTCTTTTTTTTTTCTTTCTTTTTTGTATCTTTTTTTCTTTTCCTTTTGTATGTATTTTTTGCTTGCTCTAACTTTTGCCTGGGTCGCCCTTCCGGGTTTTCGGCCCAGCGAGCCTCTCAAAGGGTAAAAGTGTAACAAGTCCATGCCAAATGGTTTTTGAGATTGAAGCCATCCGTATCCAAGAGAGTGGCTGTTGCATCGATTTGCAGAAGGATCCATCTTCGGCTCTTCGAGCACATCGGACATTTGTGCCCCTAGTTCGAGGGGTGTTTCGATCCGCCTTGCAAGCTTCTTCTGATGAGGAATGATCTTCTTGATCTGACTTTCTTTGCCTCTAATTCATAGGCTGCTTTGAATTTGGCCACACAGGCCTCACATTGTGATTGACCTTGGAACATTCTAAATGCGAGTTCAAGGTTTGAAGGCAAGGACTCAAGTCTCGAGGTTGAGGGCGATCCTAAGTCGCTAATCTTAAGAGCGATTCCACACATGTTCGCAGGACCGCAAAACATTTTTGAAAGTTTTAAGAAAGACAAATCGTCATACCAAGACAAGTAGAACCAATCTGGATCAAAGCTAGGATCCTTCCCAGTACTCACACTAACAAGTATGATTTCATTCATTAAGGGCTTAGCACGCCTCTCTTTCTCTCAATTTGATCAAAGTTTTGCAAATCCCGAGGAATTCCTCCCTCTTTGTTTTTTATCACAATATTTCGAAAAAAGTTTTGGAAAACTTAGGTCGATGCAATGAATTCAAGGCACAGAAAAGACAGCTTCTAGTCAAATACTGCCATCTCATTTAGAATTTCTGGCACAACTGGCACACGGCAGAAGCAAACACAAGAGTGTGAAAATCACTGCTGTTCATTCAGAATCTGTTGACACAACTGGCTCCCTGGCAGAAACAGACTCAAAACAAAATGAAAAGACAGCTACGAAACAAAAATGGTGATGCCCGAGATAACACCCCCGGAATCACCCGACCTTTGTACACCAGGACTGACTCGATACAACAAGACAGACCTTTAATCAAAAAGACTGACTCAAAACAAAGAGACAGACTCAAAACAAGACTACATAGTTGACTCAATACTCAAGTCAGAAACTACAAAACTAGCATTCGCAAATGCTCAAAACAGTGCGTGCCACACGCCACATCTGGAGTAAGCTGAACTCTGCCCGCAGGTGGTTCATCCCCTGATCATATCGTATTATCCCCCAAGTTCACTGACCCAGTGACGATAGACCTTACTGAGCTGGTGCGGTGATGACGTTGTTGTCAAACAAATCTTGTACATCATGGCGCAGACGAAAGCAGCTATCGGTCTCATGACCGGTTTGTTGATGGTACGCACAGTACTTAGTCCTGTCATGCTTTGGAGGGAGAGGATCAGGTAAAGGCCGTTGTTCCAATGGTTTCAGATGTCCTTTCCGGATTAGGACCTCTAGAGCCTTTGACAAAGGCATATGAAGTGGGGTGAAAACCCTCTTGACTCGAGGTGGATATTTGGTTTTCTGTGAGCTACTTCCGGACGCACCGGTGAATGGGGTAGCTTTTTGTGATGTAGTGTTGGTGACCATGCCCACTTCAGAAGATCTTGCAACTGCATCACCATTGGTGGTCGCATTCGAACTGCGGGAAAATGCCCTCCTGGGCTGCTCCTTCTCCTGGTCAATGAGGCCCTGCTTCATAGCATCCTCGATCCAGACTCCCATCTCATGTAAGTCTGAAAAGGTAGGGAAGGGGACTACTATCATCTTTTGCATCAACTTCGGCTGAAGATTGCGCACAATCATCCGAATTTGGTCCTTGTCCGTAGGCCTCAGGGTCATCATCGAAGCCTTGGCTCTCCAACGGGTTACAAAGTCAGAGAAGCCCTCTTTCGGCTCTTGCCTGGTTGTCTCAAGATCACGGGTTGTGATCTCGATCTGGGTATTGTATGAATATTGTGCGACGAAGGCCTCGGACATCTCCTCCCGTTTCGCTTTCACCGAGTCCTCTAATTTGGCGTGCAAGGCGCGATACCCGACAGGGTCCTGCTAAAGAGGGAGAGCTTCTGTAATCTTGTCAAGCCCATCGGGCGCAGAACATCTGAAAACAAACTCAAGTGGACCATGGGATCTCCCGACCCGTCAAAACGGTCGATGCGAGGCATCTTGAAACGATCTGGCAACGTCACAGCTGCGTCGGTATATCCATCTTCGATGTCCGGGATGGACTTGACTCCTTGGGATTTCTTAAACATTTTTCCAACTTACTCACCATTGTAGGTCCGCTTCAACTCGAAGGAGAGTCCCAGACATTGATAGGCGAGGTGCCTTGGATAGTTGTGGTAGAATCGGGGCGAGCCGCCCCGCTGGAAGATCTGTATCCTCTTGGACATTTTGGACATTTACGCGTCCCCAGTCTTTGGAGCTCTGTTGGGAGAGGAACTTGTTGTGAAGCAGACGCGCCGCTTTGCTGTTGCAGCCTGGTGATGAGCTCGGCCTGCTGAGCCATAATTGCAGCCTGCTGCTTGGAGAATTCCGCTTGGCGGACAGCGTCTTGCTGCATGAGTTTCATAGTTTCCTGCATCTGACGCATCATTGCCTCCACCCCTGACGTATTCTGTTGATCCATCTGACTGACTGGTATATCTATCCCTGTGGTGAAAACTGAGACCTCGGCCTGACAATTCACTGGTGGGGGGATAAGGACCATCGATCCGTAATCTTGAACCGGTGATCCGTGCTCGACCGCCCTTTACTCGCCTCTAGCAAAGAAAATTGCCCTTGAGTGAATCTTCGACCGACGAAGTCTACTAACGCAAATCCAATGTACCCAGAGGATAGTGGAGCCTTCTGAAGCTATGGTTCCAGGACTACCTAGCAAAAGGGAAAACAGACAGTATCTCAGCCCAACTTCACCAAAACAGATACTGGCGAGCTTGAACGATCAGATTCTATTATCGATCATCGTTTCCCGAAATCATTGCCCCAAATCAACTGACACCGCAGATATAATCGATTCTCAAAATATCGATATCGTGCCCGCAGTCGGATACCAGACTTGCAAACCGGTATATGCATTCCTCAGAAGATATACTCTAAAAGCACATAGCAAGTAAAAAGAGCCAATACACCCCTATGTTGGGGTAGGGTTTCCCTGTCCTATTTTGTCAGGAGCTAGGGTTTCACTACGCACGCAGCGGTTTCAAACAACCTATAAACGGGTAAGCAACCTGTCCTAGTTTGGAATGGTCACTATGGATCCGAATATGCACTAGGTCGAATGGTCAAAAAGGGTGCCCCGGTAAACCGGGGTTTGTGTTCCCATACTGGCAGAGCCCGTAACCGGTCAGCCTTATGGACATGCCTTGACAAGACAAGCCTCCGACAAACCGCTCAGGAATAGCAGATGGCCAACACGGTGTCCTAGGCGCACCAATGCACATGCAATGCAAAGAAACACATAAGTGTAGTCAAAACAGGATAACACGAGTTCGAGTCAAGCTCTAAAATCCCTCAAGAGTCGCCAAACTGTAAGACGCCGTGGGCTTCTCTCTGATTCGGACTTTTTGTGTCATGTTCTAAATCAACCAAAGAGTCCACCTCTGCAAATCGTTTTAAGGAAAACAGATTTTTCAAAAGTAGTGCCAAACATGGATCGCTTTGCCGGACATGAGTCGCCACCTAAATATTTTTTAAAATGGGGAATTTAGAAACCACGACTCGGTCAAGGCCACATGTCCGTCATCACCAAAGTGGTCTTGGCTCGGAGCTTAGGTACGATCGGGAAGGTCACTATGAGCACCACTTTCGCCGTCCAAGACCGCCTCTACTAACCATGATATCCCTTTTTTGAAAACATTATATGTTCTTATTCCGGTTATTAGCCTAGAATTACTATGTTATGCGCACAGCAAACAAGTATAGACTAGATCGCCTAATTCGGAAATAAACATTGCATATCCGTTTTGTTTTGGAAAACGTGTTAGAAATTGCTACTCGCAAGGAGGCTAAAACACGGATTTCAATGAGTATTCCCAACTCAAGTAATCCGACCTCCACCCACAGGCATTCAAGCAGTTTATCACATAAGCACTTAGCCTCATGGTAAGCATACTGTCATGGCAACATTCACACGCATGTGGTATGCTAAAGCGTAAAACTTACATCGTACTCCGTGCCCAAAACAATAACTCGGTTAGCAAACATGCATGACCTAATTCATGTTAAGTGGCTAATGCAACACAGGCATTGATGTAATCTAGGCAGGCTCGGCTATCCTAAACATGGCATGTGAAATGTTACAAATAACATGTATTCAATTTGGAATTGAAGTACAATGCAGTTTGTATGATGTACCGAGCCTGATGCATGTTAACAAATGCATGGATGCACGCATGCATTGCATAAGGTGTGCTAAATTAAACATGCCCTAATCTACCATCATAAGCAGGTAAATAAAAGGGATAGAAAGAAATGGGGTTGGAAGACATACACCCACTCACACACACTTATTACAAATTCGCCCTCACCGGAGGCACCAAAATAATAATACGATCCAAGATAACGAATGAATAAATTATTACGAAATTCTAATTACTTAATAAATAAATGTGAAATAAATGGGGCCACACCGCCTCGAGATGCGCGAATGATGCATGCTCGATGTCCGCTTTGCCCGAATCCGACCGTACATCTTGCCTCTTTTCTTTGTCTTACTTCTCTGAAAATTGCCAAAGTCTTGGGATGATCCCCGAGTACCTCGAACATCACCGGCCGGAAGAAATTACCACCGCAAAACAATCTATCGCCGGAAATATACAGGTCCGGCCTTTTTTCACGGTCGGCACAAAGTTCCTAGAAAACAGCTGGATGACAGAAGCAGACAAAGAAGGCATGGCATTGGACTTTTGGACATATTTGTGCATGGCCAATGCCCCCTATCATGTGTAGAACTCAAGGAAGCATGGCACTTGGTTCTAGGGCTATCAATTGTGCACCTTGGTGCATGATAGCCTAAGGACCAAGGTTGCATTTTCAATGTAAAAATGCATGCAAACAAACACATGAAACCAAGACCTTATCATGCTCTAGTCAAAGGCCTTGGTGACTTGGGAATGGAGGTGTGTTTTGCCACTTGAAGTACAAACACCCCTCACTTTCCACACTTGGCTTGACACCCCAAACCAAGTAATGAAATGCATATATGCAACATAAAGCAAATGATGCAATATGGGACTAAGATGCAAGGCATACTAAATGCAATGCAACCTAACATGACAAGTGTATGATGCTTAGACATGCAAGATACAAATGTAATGCAAGTGTAGACAACCTAAGCAATGTGACCATCATATCACAACACTTAATGAACCAAACATGTAATAAGCATAAGACAAGCATGCAATGGTGGACTAGACCACAAAGGGGCAGCCCTCAAACCTCCCCAAAACAGTGGCAAAATGGACCAAAAGATGTAGACAAACAACCATGTAAGCATACAAGCCAAAAGGCCTAAGGCAAAGGCATAAAGTGGTGTATTCAACCTTCCCCTATTCATGACCAAATATGGCACATATCAAGCAACCCAAAATGACAGATTTTCAGCATGCAAAACACACCCAAAACTCACACACATGGCATCCCAAAAGCTCTAAACACACAAGCATACATGAGGGATATTTCGAGGCATAAAAGGACACACCTTTAAAGCATGAAAGAGATGACAAATATGAATATGTGAGCATGGATTAAGGTCTGAAATAACATGTTGGGTAGTTCCAAACCCCTAAAATAATGGAAGCAATGTATGCTACACACTCACACACCTAAGGCTAGCAAGCCAAAATGCAAAGTGACTATATAAGGCATGTCATGGATGGCCTAAATAACCAAAAAAAGATCTTATACATGACAAAATAAGCACATTTTCAGTGTATGACCAGCCACAAAAACAGAAGCAAGATAGGCTAAGAAAGCATGCAAGATTACGGTAAATCACATGGATTTCAAAGCAAGTAGCATAAGGATTATCCAAACAATGTTGAGCCCTTCAACAATGTTGAAGAAGGGCTCAAAATAAGCCTACTCTTAGCTTACATCATGCTCTGAAACAGATTATACATTAGTCAAAAATAGCATGCAAAGATCATGGCATACAAGGGGTATTGAGATAGGTGCTAGATGCAGCCACCAAATGGCAAGGGTCCTCAATCAAACATGAAGAGGACCCCAAAACAAGACTATTTGAGGTTTGGGCCGGAGCGCGAAAGTGCTTGCAAGTAGGGCTAAGATATGAGGCAAGAAAAGGCTAGAAAGGGGAAGATGAAGACTTACCCTTGTAGACCAACAAACCAGCACCTCTTGGACCAAGTTTTGGTGCTCCTAAGCTCTGCAAATGTCCCCCAAGTCGTTGGTATGGAGTGTGTATGAGTTGTGCTATGGGTTGATGAAGGAATGGCCCAAAAACTATGGACTTTGGAAGTTGTATGGAAGAGATATGGAGAGAGGGGGTGGGATATATATGTATATATCAAATATACATATATATCTGCTGGTTTTTTTGTTTCAAAGCTCCAACCCTTGCTCAAGGGAGAGGAGAGGTGCTTATATAGGCAAGTATAAGCACTAAACTTAGAGGCTAAGCTAAGGAAAGGGTCAAGGGGTTCAAAGGGAGGTGCAAGGCTTCTTGGAGAAGCTAATGGTGGCCAAGCTTCTCCAAGAAGCTTGGCCAGGGTTCAAGCTCCTAGAGGAGAGAGGGGTCAAAGGGCTCATAAGGGTGCAAAATAGGCACATGTATGCCCATGGGTCGAGTTCTGTGCACTCCACCGCACATTGGCATGCACTAGGCTTGGGGGTGCAAAGGGTTCAACCCGCCAGCCAATTTGATTTTCAGCCAAAATAAAGTGCCGGTCGGCACTCTTTTCTGCCGGTCGGCTAAATAGAGTGCCGACAGATGATTCCTTGGTCAAAACATGGCCGGTGGGTATGCAAATCGAAGCCCCGGAAGTTAGCTTTCCAATGGCGCAAACCTTGCATCAAAATTCCTTCTATGCAAAAAGTTATGCCCTTTTCCGTGAAGTCGCGCAGACTCGATCCAACCGGGATGATGCCCAGCTTCAACCAATCATATCTCCTCCACCCGGACTTGGCTCTAGGAGATTCTTGAGTGCAAAGTGAAGCCCCGGAGGTCTTCTTTCCAATGATGGTGGCCTCATAGGTTAACTCCAAGTATTGAATTGAATAAGCCCGATTTAGCGAGGGCTGCGCGATTCCCTTCTACCCGGATCTATGCCGAACTTCTCCCAAACCAGTTTTCTCCTCTCCTTTCCTCTTTTCTTCAACTCCAAACCCCTAGACAAAGTGTTTTGAAGGGTTTTCCTCTCTCCTTGCCGAAGGAATTGAACCTGTGCCCTGCGCATCTCTCAACACCGAGCAAACCATCAGTAATGCCCAAGTCTTGAGGGCGGTCAAAAATGGGGTGTCTACACCTACGCATTCCAACAGAAAGGACGTAAGAAAATTATGCAATTCTCATTGCGCCTCACGCGGAGAAGATTAAAAGCGACTACCGAGGACACCCGAAGTCTCAAACACCACATCTCTCAGCGTATCACACGCAAGAGAGGCAAGAGAGCATCTCTCAGCGTGGCACACGCACAAGAGGGAAGAGAGCATCTCTCAGCATAGCACACGCATGAGAGGAAAGGGAGCATCTCTCAATGTGGCACACGCATGAGAGGAAATGGAGCATCTCTCAGCATGGCACACGCATGAGAGGAAAGGACTATGCAAGAAAGCGTAGTCACCCAAACACGTACCAAACGCGAAGAAGGGGTGCGTCCAAAGCGACGCGAGTGGAGAAAGAATGCGTAAGCAGCGGCATGCGAGTAGAGAAAGGGTATGTCCAAATGTGGCACGCGAGTGGAGAAAGGATACGTCCAAACGCGGCACGCGAGTGGAGAAAGGGTACGTCCAAATGCGGCACGCGAGTGGAGAAAGGAGACGTGCAAACGCGGCACGCGAGTGGAGAAAGGGTACGTCCAAACGCGGCACGCGAGTGGAGAAAGAGTATGTCCAAATGCGGCACGTGAGTGGAGAAAGGGGACGTCCAAACGCGGCACGCGAGTGGAGAAAGGGTACGTCCAAACGCGGCACGCGAGTGGAGAAAGGGGACGTCCAAACGCAGCACGCGAGTGGAGAAAGGGTACGTCCAAACGTGGCATGCGAGTGGAGAAAGGGGATGTCCAAACGTGGCACGTGAGTGAAGAAAGGGAACGTCCAAATGCGGCACGCGAGTGGAGAAAGGGGTATAGTCAGACTGAACCGGAACTTCTCTTGAATGAACCGTACATACAATATCATCTGGTTTCATCATCTTCAAATGAACAGTACATACAATATCGTGCATGCAAAAGATAGAAATTCAACAGGTACAATATAGTAGAAACACGTGTTCCATGTTAAATCATGATATCGTTTCAATATGAGATAAACACATGCACATATGATGTGGATAGAAACATGCATAGCAATGCAAGTGAAAGGTGCATGACAACGCAACTAAGCGTGCATGCATAACAATGCAACCTAAGTGTGCGTGACAACGCAAGTAAAAAGGTGCATGACAATGCAACAAGTGTGCACGACAACGCAAATAAGGTGGTGCATGACAATGCGACAAGTGTGCATGACAATGCGACAAGTGTGCGTGACAACGCAAGTAAGGTGGTGCATAACAATGCAACCTAAGTGTACACATAACAATGTGAGGAAAAGCATGACAAAACATGTAAGTAAAGCATGCGCGACAATGCAAGCAATGTATGTAACAATACAAAAGGGTGCACAAACACATGTAAGTAAAGCATGCGCAACAACGTAAGCAATGTGTGTAACAATGCAAAAGGGTGCATAAACACATGTAAGAAAAGTATGAACACATGTAAGTAAAGCATATGCGACAACGTATAGCAATGTGTATAGCAAGAAAAGCATGAACACATGTAAGTAAAGCACACGCTACAACGCATAACAATGTGTATAGCAGGAAAAGCATGAACACATGTAAGTAAAGCATACGCGACAACGTATAACAATGTGTATAGCAAGAAAAGCATGAACACATGTAAGTAAAGCATATGCGACAATGTATAACAATGTGTATAGCAAGAAAAGCATGAACACATGTAAGTAAAGCATACGCGACAACGTAAGCAATGTGTATAGTAGGAAAGACCCATGTTCAGCATAAGTATGGTGAAGGCACGTCACTCGCGATGTTGAGATGGAACTTCAAAACAAGACGAGGCATTGTTCAATGCAAGACACGTAACGAGCGCGCTTATTACAGTCATAACAAAGCATTGTAACACAACATATTTAAAGCGATTTACGAAACTCGCAAGATACAAAAAGATACGAGAAAGGATACTCCTTGTGCGCACCAAGCATCGCACATAGAAGACACGGCTCGAGGTCAACACGAAGGCCGGTTAAGCTTCAAAAGTGCACTTTCTTGCACTGTCTTGAGTAATGAAGGTCCCAAACCACATAACTGACCCAAACAAGGGTGTGGGAGGTGCATCGACCACAAGGGGAGGCCACCGGCCATCAATCAGCCACAAAATAAGCTCATCGGCCAAATACTTAGCCGATTGGCTAACAATTTGGCCGACCGGCCAAAAAAGGCAGTTTCGGGGGCAGTTTTGTCCTTTGGCCACGGGTCTTTAAATATAAGGTTCCAAAACTTATATTTCCACTTCACCCTAGCTCGAAAATCACGCCTCTCTCTCTCTAGGTGATTTCCCAACCTTCGATCCGAGTTTTTACTGTGTTTTCGAGCCCTTTCCGACGTTCGATTCGCGAAACCCTTCCCATTTCGCACACTCTAAACCGAACAAAACTTGGTTTTCGGTGTTTCATTCTTGGTTTCCAGTACTTGGGGTTTGTTTCCCCCCAAGTTTACTTGGTTTTCGTGCCTTTTCCACACTCCGACCTTTTCTCCCATTTTTCATCCTCTCGGGGTTGACTTCTGGGTTGACCTTTCGCATTCTTGCCCGTTTTTCACATTCTCGGCCATTTTCACGCTCCTTTTGGGATGGCAGACGACATTCCACGTGGTGGGACTCCCCCAGAGATGGACGTGGACCCCGAGGTCGAGCTCCTACCTTTTCGCATCCGGCCGTTCGATCTGGCGACCTACAGGTCGGCGATACACGTATTGCCTCCAGATGGCATCCGACACTTCAGGAGCTATGCGCGGGGCGCGCCACTTGAGCTTTTGTTGCGCAAGCCAGAGTCACATCTGTCTTATGGCGCCGCTGAGGTATACTCTTTCCCTGTTTCATTTTCTGCAATGTAGAACATATAACTGCGATAGTCGACTCTGTTCTTTAACTGCTTAACTCTGACACACTGATACATCACATGTTGTATTTCACTGTGAGCACACCCACACCCAATATCTATATAAATCTGAACACATGCACACACGCTGCATCCTCAACTGAACTATTCAAACACACTGATACATCACATGCTGTAGTTCACTGTGAGCACGTCCGCACCCGATATCTGTTTAAATCTGAACACATGCACACACATTGCATTTTCATCAACTCTGAGCGCATTCAACACTGTATTTCTAACACTGCTTCGCAACTATTTGTTTTGAATACAGGGAGATTCCCATGCCTTATGGGGGTATGGGAATACCGTCGCCCGATGTTGGTACATGGAGCTACTCGATGCGGTCCGTCATATTGTCGACCAGGCCAGCTTTGGGACTTTCTATATGGGACTCTCGCGCCTCACTACGAGTAGGCCCCTTCTTGCTGCTTTGGTGGAGAGCTGGTGGGACACTACCCACTCCTTCCACCTTTCTGCCACCGGGGAGAAGATGATGACTCCCTTTGACTTCTCCATGCTCACAGGCATCGGAGTGGAGGGTGATCCGTTCCCCTTTGATACAGATATGGACGAGTGGGATGCCGCTCAGCTATACTTGCTCGGCACTCAGCCACCTTTTGCCCGGGCAGGATTTGTGAGGTACTCATGGTTCGAGGATCACTTCCAGATCTAGGCGTCTACTACTTGGGAGGAGGAGGAGCAGTATGCCCGTGGCATCATCATGTTCCTGCTGGTGACCACACTCTTCGCCGACCGGGCAAACACCGTCGCCCTCTACCTGCTAAGCGCATTAGTAGATGTGACACGGATTCGCCGCTACGACTGGGGTGGCGCTGGCTTGGCCACTCTTTATGGATATATGAGCTCATCCTCCCGCCACAGGGGCCAATTGCTTGGAGGCTGCTGGCAAGCCTGGGAGGTACATGTTCCCTTTTCTGTCTTTTCAATTCCGTCTTTCATTATCTGTACATCGCACACACTGTGCTCACGCAATCTGGTTTACACTGGTTGTACACTGCACACACTGCACAATATACTGCACATACTGCACCCTGTTTTATCTGTATACTGCTTTATCTGATAAGCATACTCATATCTACTCTGTTACATCCTGTAGTTGTGGGTATATGCCTACTTTCCTAGGCTCGCCCTAGTGCCAGATGAGGAGATTCCTCTCGGTGTTCCATTTTCTCACCGCTTCGATGTGAGGTGCGAGCGGAGGCCAAGGGAGTCCTTCATGTTCTTCTGCCTCTACTTCGACACCATCACTACAGCCGAGGTATGTCAAACATTGCAGTTCATTTAAGCTTTGTTTTATATTGTACTCCTAATATCAGTAGATAACAAACTGTGTTTTATTTGCAAATCACCTGGTAGCCTTGGGCCCCGTTACTGACGTGATTCGGGAAGCGATATCGGTGCTTTCATTGCGATTTAGGGTTCTCCTGAAGGGCCCAGTCTATTGGGCATGGTATTTCGGAGAGCGCCTCTTACGCCAGACCCTTGGTCTACCAGAGTAGACAGTTCCAGCACATCCTCCTACCCACGTGAGGCACACTGAGAGTTACACCTTAGAGGAGATGATAGACTACACGATTGGCTGGGACTCTGAGCCTTTCAGGAATGAGGTTGACTACGTCGAGTACATTCAGGCTTATATCATGCGGCCTTTGACTGGTGCTCGTCGAGTTGAGCGAGAGAGGCCAGCGGCACCAGTAGCAGGAGCAGGGGCACCGAGGGCACCTCTAGCCCGAGGCAGGAGAGGTCCTGGAGGGGGCAGGGAGTTGGATGGCCAGAGTTGCCTACAACGATCACATGCCAAGGATAGGGTGGGGAGACTTATCAGATTCCCTTCGCTCCTTCTCCGGCTGATCATAAGCTTGTCGGAGTCTATGGCTCAACCCCGGTATGTACTACCACACTTTGCATTCTGTACAGTCATTTCAATTCATTTGATATCCCGCAGAATACTAATGACTTCAACACTTTTTGCGAGGCTTCATCGAAAGTACACTCGCCCGATCCACAGAGTTGACAACCTCAGCGGTAGGGATGCTGCAGCGGTGCATCGACTGGTTAACCATCTACAATATCCTGGTAAGTTCTTTCAACCGCAATCTCGAACTCGACCTAATCTGTTTCATACAAAATTTGATGCACCACACTATTAACATGGCACTTGATACATAGCACTCACGGCACTGATACACTGTAACCCACATACTGCTCACAACATTGCTCACAACCTTCATACACTGTATTCGGTATTCATACTCTGCTTTGCGTAGCATAACTGATGCATTTGCCATTTGTCCTTTTTAGGCCTCGTTCGGTCGGCGCGGGGCGCTCTCATTGGACCATTTGTTCTTGCTCGAGGAGGAGGGGGAATCAGGCGGAGGATGACTATCCACAGCCAAGGCAAACATAGGCGCACCCGTGTTGAGAGCAGTTCACAAGAGCCTTCCTTCGATGATTCTGACGAGGAGGCGATGTCATCCCAGGGCAAGGCCGAAGACAGCTCAGATTCTGACTATGGAGGTGGCGGTGGTGACCCTGGATCCCCGTCCAGGAAGAGGACCAGGACCAACTCCCGCACTTGAGATGACTGATATTGATCCAGACATTCTGCTATTTTTTCTTCTTTTTTGCTCTGTTCAGACATTTTGTTGTTTTTCTCTTTTTTGCTTTACTTTTCTTTTTACTGATAGTTTGAGCACATTGTACTGCCTCAGGCAGGTTTTACTTTTCCAAAACTATGTACTTTTGCAAAAGAAATATGATGAAATGAAACAGCTATTTTGTTCAAAAAGTGTTACATTTGTACATTTTATGCATCGCATCGCATCGCATTACACAACAATGTAAACGAGATTTGAACTTTTGTTTGAAAATTAAGCACTTGCATCGTAATAATCAGGTAGTGAACCGACTAACGACCAAAAACAACTCAATAAGCAACAATAAGACCTTGACAAGTTTACAACTCGATAAGCAAAGAGCAACAACTCGATAAACAAAATCGCGACAACTTGATAAACAAATGAGGAACAACTCAATAGACAAATGAGCAACAACTCGATAAGCAAAACATATTCTATGCAAAATTGAAAGCAAACACATTTTACGCAATAGACAGGTATATTATATGCAACATTGAAAGCATATTCTATGCATGAATCATAACGATGCGTGACATGCATGCAACAGAAGTGTAGATGAAAGTGCACATCATGTGCAGTAAAGGGGCATCAAACATGTACTCTGGTGCCTCCGATTTATCTCTCGGAGGGCTTTGCAACACACTCAGCTCAAAAAGGGTACACTCTGTTTATATTGGCAAGAGATAACATCTGCATGTGAAAACCATAGGTGCTGCTTGGACTACCATTTTGACTTGAACAGGCTTACACTTGGGGTCGAGATACACTCATACTCTCAAGAAAGGCGAGGCCTAAGAAGGTGCACCTGAAATACAATCTCGGAATTTGCTGGAGTTGAAACATACTAAGATGCTCCAAATTTTCCCTCTTTTCTTTTGCTTTGTAGTCTGGAACCCATATAGCTTCAAATAGGTCCTGGTTTTACTATTTTGATGCGACCCGGGTTGAACCTTGCAGTTTATGAAAGAACAAATTCTGTTTTGCGCAAATGTGGAGAATGGCACAGCACTCTGAGCACAAAATGATTTATTTTTGAAATTGAAATGAGAAAAGGGTTCTCAAACGAGTATTAAGCCTACAACTGACTACAGTCAAAATGACTCAACAAAGGAAAACAAAAGGTAAACAACCTAAGCACATCGAGTGACACGCGAAACAAGAATCGAGACAAACAGAACAACAAACATAACACCCAGATGTGTTCCAATGATAAGAGACCTCTTAGCTCGCGAGGAGCCAGTTTCTTCGGGTATTGTTTCCCACCCTTTCTCATTTGTGATTCTCACATCACTCTGGTACTCAATCTCTTGTTTTCTGAAAAAGCCATTTTCTCACTTTTTCTCTTAGCGCACATCTCTCTATTCTTCAATCTCTTTTTTTTTTTTTTTATCCCTCACCTGGGTGGCTGATGTATAAACAGGAAGTTATGGACTCCTGCCCCTAATTTCCACCAGATTCTTCTTCTTCTGCTCACAACAATGAACTTTCCCACAGAGGGGTTACGCTACAACTGGGTGCGCAAATCTGGTGACATCGGTTGTGATGCTCTGTGGGGAGTTTGGACGTGATCAGGTCTGTCTAGATGAGGGAATGGAATATCTTGATCCATTCCAATTCATGCTTCGCACTTGGCTTGATACCTCGTTGCTTGGAGGATGTTGAGAGCTTTCGGCCCTTTGTTGTTAGCTTCAGTTGTGCCTTCTCTGGCAACTTTGTTGACAATGGAGAAAAAACAGAACACCTGACTCAACTGTGCCCCTAGTTCATCATGTTGACCATTTTTTTTTTCTTTTTGGGCTTCTACTAAAACAATTTTCACCAAAACGAGAGTTAGATTAACATACTTGTTTAATTTTCTGATTTGAAATCATGCAAGTCAGGCTATGAGCACTAAAAATTTCCCTTTTTTGGGTCCAAGAAATGGTCCAGTTTTGGAAAAATGGAATAATTTTCAAGAAAATTAGTCAACCTCATTAAAAATTCTCAAAAACTATTTTTGCAAATGGCCACTACTCGACCAACATAGAATCTACTCTTGTGATGCACAACCTCAGATCTATAACAATGGAAAATTACCTCTTGGCTGAGGGATGCTGCGTGGCAACGGAAAGTTGCCCCTTGTTTGAATGGCACCAAGACACCTTATGTATGACAACGAAGTTGCCTTGTTTGAATAGCACCTCAATGTCAGAATCCTTAGAGTGACGATTACAACCGAAACTCTCGGACACAGAGAAGACAATGATGATCAGAACCATTACATGGACACAATCAATTTGGAAGTGTTTATGGCTGGGCTTCAAAATGAAGTTGCCTACGTATCCCAAACATGGGAATCAAGCCTGGCGTAGTTCGGGTTAAGGTACACTCGGGTATTTAACCTCTCCTTTTGCGCTCTAACTTTTGCCAAGACCGCCCTTCTGGGTTTTCAACCTTGCGAGCTCTATTTTTCTTTTCTTTTCTTTTCAATTCTTTTCATTTCTTTTTGTTCTTTTTCTTTTCTTTTCATTTGCTCTAACTTTTTCCTGGGTCGTCCTTCTGGGTTTTCGGCCCAGCGAGCCTCTCAAGGGTAAAAGTGTAGCTTTGTCCATGCCGAATGGTTTTAGGGTCTCGAAGCCATCCGAATCTAGAAAAATGGCTGCTGTTTATTGATGATGTTGGAGTCCATTCAATGGGGGCTAAATTTGCCCCTAGTGTTGTGGATAGGAACTCGATTGTCCTTCAGCAATACTTTCTCCTTTCCTCTCTTCTGGGATTTGGCATTCTTGCCAATCTTCAATGATTTGCAAAATGGTCCATCTTTGGCTCTTCGAGCACATCTAATATTTTTGCCCCCAGTTCGAGGGGTGCTTCTGATCTAGCTTTGCAAGCTTCTTTTGATGATGTCTGACCTTCTGGATCTGACTTTATTGCCCCTAGTTCATGGGCTGCTTCAAATCTGGCCACATAAGCCTCACATTGTGGTTGACCATTTAACATTCTGAAGCTAAGTTCAAGGTTTGAAAATAAGAGGTCGAGTCTCAAGGCTGAGAGTGATCCTAAGCTGCACAATCTCAAGAGCGATTCCACACAGGTCCTCGCAGGACTGCGCAAAATATTTTTTGAAATCTTTTAAGAAAGCGACAAGTCACTCGCGCTGAAGATAGTGTAGGACCAAACTGGATCAAGCCAGGATCCTTCTTAGTACTCATATTGACAAGCATGGTTTCATTCATTAAGGGCTTAGCATGCCTCTTTTTCTCTCAGATGATCAAATTTTTGCAAATCCCGAGGAATTCCATCCTCTTTGTTTTCATCACAATGTTCAAAAAATTTTGAAAAACTTAGGTCAATGCAATAATTTCAAGGCGCAAAAAAGTAGGTGAAAAGCACTGCCGTTTCATTCAAACTTCTTGCACAACTGGCACAAGGCAGAAGCAAACACAAGAGTGTGAAAATCACTGCTATTTCATTCAGATCTGTTGGCACAACTGGCTCAATGGCAGAAACAGACTCAAAAGAAAGCAAAAAGACAAACACAAAACAAAATAGTGATGTCCGAGGTAACACCCCCGAAATCACCCGACTCAAACAAAACAGGACTGACTCGATACAACAAGGCAGACTCGACTAACATAGTACAAAAAGACTGACTTAAAGCAGGAAGACAGACTCAAAACAACACAACAGAACTGACTCAATGCCCAAGCCAGAATGCAAAATAAACAGCATTCGCAAATGCTCAAAACAATGCGTTCCATACGCAACATCTGGAGTAAACTGAACGATGCCCGTAGTTGGTTTGTCCCCTGATCACATACTCGTACTATCCCCCAAGTCCACTGATCCAGTGATGATAGACTTTGTTGAGCTTGGTGGGATGATAACCTCGTCATCAATCAAATCTTGCACTTCGTGGCGAAGACGAAAGCAATTTTCGGTGCTGTGACCGGTTTGTTGATGGTATGCATAGTAGTGGGTACCATCATGCTTAGCTGGAAGGGGATTCGGGAGGGGGCAAGGCTCAAGGGGTTTGAGATGCCCCTTTTCAGCAAGAATTTGAAGTGCCTCGGACAAAGGCATGTAGAGGGCATGGAAGACCCTGCGACCTCAGGGTAGATACTTCGAGGTTTGCGGACTTTTGCCGGATGCACTGGCAAAAGGGTCAGCAGGTGCTGACTTGGTTTTCTGATCTTTTTTGGGTGCAAGGTTAGGGTTGGAAGGAACGGTTCTGGTACGACGGTCCTTGTCCCGATTTCCCCCTTGGCTTGAACTACTCTCACTCTGAGTGGGGAAAGAGTCATCCACAGTTTTTATAGCAACAGCGAGCACCTGCTGTCTATTCAGTCCTCCGGCTTTCAAAGCCTCAACAGCCCATAGGAGTTGTTCATAGGGATCGGTGTCCACCTTCACCTTGTTCTTACCACTCGCCTCAGCTTGGTGGAAGGTTTGGGTTGCTATATCAAAGCGGAGCCCCGTTGTTGTCGACATGCCATTGTCGGAACTTGGGATGGCTTCAGGTTGGCTAAGCTCAATCACAATTCGCCCCAATAGCGGGGGCTCTTCCGGCATGAAATTCCCAGCATACGATGCAGTCGGTGGCGGAGCCGATATTTCGTAGGTTAAATCAGCCACAGATCTCTGGAGATCGCCAATCATTCCCATCAACTCAAAAGTGGTGGGCTCACAGGTTTGAAATAACCGGGGCTCCTAAATTGGACGTGCGGCCAGTGACCTAAGTGGGTGTTGTACTTCAACATCAGTCTTACCCTGTATGGTGATTCCTTGGTTTAGTGTCGCTGCCATGACCACAATTTCTTTTGAATTCTGTGTCATCACGAGTCTACTGAACAGAGGTGATGTGACTGGTGGCTGACGGATCTAATGAACCGGTAAGCCTTGACTGGCCCTTTTCTGCCTTGCCACAGCGAAGGAGAACACTGGTTGTTCACAACAGAATCTCTAAACTGAAAGAGAAAACAGGTAGCATCTCAGCCCAATTTCACCAGAATAGACATAAGCATAGCTGAATAACTGTATTCGATCACTGATCACTGTTCCCCAAATTACTGCCCCAAAACTGAATATAATACCCGCAGATATAACTGATTCTCAAAATACTGATGTTCGTAGACCTGATACTCAAACTTGCAACCTGATACGTGCATTCCCTGCAGAGACACACTCTAAAAGCACATAGTAAGCAAATGAGAGCCAAAACACCCCTATGTTGGGGTAGGGTTTCCCTGTCCTATTTTGTCAGGAACTAGGGTTTCGCTACGCACACAACGGTTTCAAACAACCTATAATCGGGTAGGAACCTGTCCTAGATTGGAATAGTCACTATGGATTCCAAATATGCACTAGGTCGAATGGCCAAAAAGGGTGCCCCGGTAAAATCAGGGTTTATGTTCCCATCGTGGCAGAGTCCGCAACCAGCCAACCTTATGGCACGCTTCCCAAAGCAAGCCTTCAACAAACTGTTCAGGAATAGCATACGAAAAACACGGTGTCTTAGGCGCACCAATGCAAAATGCAATGCAAAGAAACACATAAGTGTAATCAAAACAAGATATCATGAGTTCGAGTCAAGTTCTCTAAATCCCCAACAGAATCGCCAAAAACTGTAGATGCGCCCCGAGGGCCTCATGCTTCTACAATTCGGACTCAAAATGTCACAGTTCTGAATCTAATCCTACAAAGTGCAATGCGAGACCGATAAATCACCAAAGAGTCCAAATCTGGTAAATCGTTTTCGAAAACTAATTTTTAAGAAAGAAGTGCCAAACATGGACTGCTTTGCCAGATACAGAGTCGCCACCTAAATATTTTCTTTTGGGGGAATTTATGAAACCCAGACTCATTGCCTAAGGCCACGTGTCCATCATCACCAAAGTTACCTCGGCTCAGGAACTTGGGTACGATTCGAGAAGGTCATCTATGAGCACCCCCACTCGCCCGATCCGAAGATCGGCCTGTACTAAGCATGATATCTTTTTTTGAAAACACATGTGTTCTTATTCCACTTAATTAGCTAGAATTACTATCTGATGCACACAATACACAAGTATAGCCTAGATCGCCTAATTTGGAACAAAGCAACGCATATCCGTTTGTTTGGAAATGGTTTGAAGTTTGCTACTCGCAAGTAGGCTAAAAATGCAGATTTCAATGAATTGTCCTAATTCAAGCAATCCAACCTTCACCCACAAGCATTCAGGCAGTTATATCACACAAGCACTTAGCCTCATGGCAAGCATGCTATCATGTTAACACTCACATACATGCGAGATGCTAAAGCATAAACACTCACAGTGTACTCCGAGCCAAAATAAAGAACATGTTAGTAATCAATGCATGATCCAAGTCCATGTTAAGATGGCTAATGCATCACATACAAAATGCAACTAGAATAGGCTCAACTAGTCTAAAATGGCATGTGAGGTGCGACAATTCGATACATGTATTCAACTTAGAATTGAAATACAATGTAGTTAGTATGATGCGCCGAGCCCGGTGCATGCAATACAGATGAATGATGCAAACTTGCATAGCATAAGGATGCTAATTGAAACGTGTCCTAGAACTAACCATCGAAAGCAAGTAAGTAAAAGGGAAAAAGATGTGGGGTTGGAAGACATTCACACACGTATGCACACTTATTACAAAATTCGCCCTCTCGATGGAGGGTCCGAAAGAATAATACAAATTGACTAATTAACTAACTAACTAGCTAATTAATTATTACACAACACTTAACTAATTAATCAAATCAATTAAGCTATGAAAACAATAAAAACAGCCTCAGGAAGAGGGATGCGTGCGTGCTCGGACGGCTTTGCTCGGAAATCTATCGCCATGTCACATGTTGCCTCTGTTTACACTGCTTTGTACCTCTGAAAACTGTGCCAACTTCTATGACACTTCTGAACCACCTTGGGGACTTCTGAGAGTCCATCGGCCAAAAGACAGGACCATCAGCCATGGCAAATTGGTCATCGACCAAATGTAAGTCTCTTAGCCATAAATTTGTAGTCGACCGGCACTGAAGATGGCCGACCGGCCATCTCTTCCTTCAGGATGCTATTTTACTGTAGCAGAGGACAAACAAAGCATGGCAATGCATTTTCAAAGCAATGTGTGCACAACCACCCTCCCTATCATGTCATGGACTCAAGGGAGTATGGTTCTTGACCCTCGAGCCATCAATCACGCATTTCAACGCATGATGGCTGTAGACACCCCATTTTTTACCGACCTTAAGACTCAGACGTCATCGATTGAGCACTCGATGATGGTGCATGTTGTGCTCGTTCTGAAGTTGCGGAGTTTCAATTGAGAGCCTTACCCCCGGACCTCGGGACCCCTTTGTGCTTTACCTTGGTTTGCGAAATAGGTCTTGTTTTCTCTTCCTGGAGGGAGAGGTCTCGTAGACCATCTCTCAGTGGCCATAGGCTACTTTTCATGGTCATAGGCCACTTTTCCCATTTGGAGACCAATTTTCAGTTTTCAAAGCTGTCGGCCGTGCGCCTTGGTTCGAGACCGCTTAGCTTTCTCCGTTTGGCATGGTTTTTGGCACACACCTTGTTTCCTTTGTCTAGAGGGACACTGTGGCCCGGGAGACCACCTTTGTGGTCACATGCCACTTTCGATGCTTCACAGCCTATCTTCGGGGCACCTGGCTGTGCGTTTTGACCCCCGAACCCTCGTTTTGCATCCGTCTTGGTTCTTTTTTGGCATGGACCTTGTTTTCATTGTTTGGGAGGTGGTACAAGGGTGGGAGACCATATTTTCTCCTTGGAGACTACTTTTCTCCCGCCAGTCGATTTTCTTGTCAGGAAGCTTGAGCCACATTTACTGGTCTCCCATCATACCACTGGCTTGCATTTAGTTGGGAGACCACCAAATGGGCTAGCCGACCACCTTTCTTGGAGTGGAATATTTTTGAACTGGTCAACCGACCAGGGGAAATGGTCGGCCGATCACCTTAACTGGTCGGCCTGCCTCCCTCAATTTTGTCTCTCTGAGTGTGTGCTAGCTGTGCTAGCTGGAAGGCACAGACTATATCCTCCATACACATGAGCGTAGCTTTTTTGCCTCTTGAAGAAGTTTTGGCCTTGTATCTCTATAAGAGAGGCCCTCCTCTTCTTTGTTTAAGGTTCAGATTTTTCTAAGGCACACACATATATCTCTCTCTTTGTCTCTATATTTTGTGTTCAAAAGGGTCTTGTTCTTGGCCCTTTGCACATCACCTCTTAGCCTAATACTTCCACCATCAACCTAAGGATCTTAGAGGCCATTTTCAAAGGTTGAGGAGCTGTGTCTTTAGTCCAGAAGTTGCTGGTCTTATTGAGCTTCAAAGGTAACACAGTTTCTCCCTTTTTAAGCTTTATTTTGATCCTTATCTTAGCCTTATTTTCAAGCATATTTGAGCTTTGTTTTTCAATTAAAAAAAGTCTTATTTTGAGGTCCTTTTCATGTTTGTTTAAGGTCATTTTCCTGTTGGAGGTCATTTACACTCTTGCATGCTTGTTTTAGCCTTGTTTTGTGCCATGCTACAAGGCCTTTGATTTAATCTTTGCTTGGCCTTCCTACCACTGAAATCTAGTGGATTTTCAGTGGTGAGAGTTTGGTTTTGAGGGCCTAAATCAGAGAGGGGTGACCCTCTCTCTTGTTGTCTTGTTTACTAGCATATTTGGCCTTACAAATGAGCCTCAATTTGCACACCTCCAAGCCTTATTTCAGGCCCTTTTGAGTGACTTTTAGGGCCTTCCTAGGCTCTGTCCAGAGTTGGTTTTGTCACCTTGGGTGTGTCTCTTGCATGTGTAGAATAACCCCTCTTATAGCCTATCAAAGGAGCATGTCATTCTTGCATGCATTGATCATGTTTTAGTGGTTTTTTGGGCTCTATTTGGCACATAATAGCTCTGACTTTTGCTGGTTTAATTTCATATGGTTGTAGTGTAAATCATGGTTCACTAGCTTATAATGCATGTTGTTTTGGCCCTTCATTCTAGCATATTTTGGCCATGGTCCGAACTATTTTTATTCATATTTTGGGCTGAATTGGCTCTGTTTGAAGTGTTTTGGGTCATGCATGCTTTCTTGTATATGGTCATGGTTCAATTAAGCTTACTAGCTTTGTATATCGGGTCCACTAGCATGCGTTGTTTGGGCCCTTGACATGATTTAGCATCATTCCTACCATGATTTCGAAGCATATAGGGCTGCCATATTCTCATGCTTTTCACTCTTTCAATGTGTTTGAGAGTTGCATCATTATACCCTATTTATGAGCCATTGCATGAGCTTCATTTTTGTGCACTTCAAGCCATCATTTTAGTCCATTTTGCCACTATTTTGGGTCTACATAGGGACTGTTTGGGGTTGTTTTGGTCATTTGGGCATTGCTTTGCATACCTCTAGTGTAATGCACTTCGCTAGTTTCGGTAATTGTGCCATCCAACATGCATCGGGGGAGTTGTTTACATGATTCGGGACCATCTTGTATGCCATTTCAAAGCTGGAATGTATGCCATTGTGTTCATTGTTTCATCCTTGCCATGCTCTTATAGAGTTACATCTTATGCCTTGGCTTGAAGCCCTTGCGTTGTGCATGCTTTTGTGTGTGTCATTGCCTTGTTTTCATCACGTTTGGCCACTAATTTGGGTGTGGCCGAGGCCCATCCATCTTGGTCTAAGTCTATCTTGCATTGTCTATGCCATATAGTCCATGTTATTGCATGTTCGATCATTGGATTGCGTATGCCTCATTCATAACATTGCATATGTTAGTGCATTGCGTATGCATGCCATATAATCCATGTGCTTGGAGTATGCCCCTGATTAGTCCATAGCATTGTGTATGCTAGTTGCATGCTTGCATGTCATCCATTGCATGTTTGCATCACTTAGTCGCATTACATTTAGGATTGCATACTAGAGTTGCATTTGTACATGCCATGCCATTCCACTTGTTGCATTGTGTTTGGAATAGGAGTCAGTCTAAACACGGGAAACGAGGAACGTTTCATACTTGAAGTGATGAAATGTGCCTCGATTCCCGGTCGCTGACACTCTTGACCATCCATGATGGAGTTGTTGGTTTTAGTTTCTTACATGTGCATTCATTTCACATTGAGTCGTGCAATCCGACTCCTCGGCCATCATGCATCGAGATGTGTGATTGATGGCAGGAGGATCGAGGACTACACTCCCTAGAGCTTATGCAATGACATGGAGAGTGGTCGGGCACACATATGTTGAAAATACTTTGCCTTCTCTCTCTCTTGCCTTTGTTGCAAAAAAACTAGAAACCAGAGGCAGAAACTGGTCGATCAACCATCTTTTCTGGCAGGCCGACAACCCTTTTGGGTTTCTCTTACAAAAGGTGGTCGGTAGGTGGTCTCCAATGCCATTGGCTGGTCAGCAACCTTCCCACAGCTTCCCAAGGTGGAGTTTCAGCCTTCTGGAGCCTTGTGCAAGTTTCTGAAATCAATTGCAAACAAGGGCGAGTCGACGCATCGCGATGGATTTCCCGACAAGGTGACTCGAGCACGCATGCATTCTTTGTCATCCAAAACAGAAGTGGGGCAGTCCATTTGCATGCTAGTTTATTTGCTTACTTAGTTAATTTGTTAATTAGCTAGTATTGTGTAATAATTAGTTAATTCGATTCTGTATTATTTATTCGGACCCTCCGAGAGAGGGCAATGTTGTAATAAGTGTGCGTGTGTGTGATGTATGTCTTCCAACCCCACATCTTTCTCGTTTTTATTTACCAGCTTATGATGGTTAGTTTTAGGGTACATTTCAATTAGCATCCTTACGCTCGTATGTTTGCATCCATTCATCTGTTTTGCATGCACCGGGCTCGGCGCATCATGCTAACTATATTGTATTTCAATTCCAAGTTGAATACATGTATTGATTGTTGCATCTCATAGGCCATCTTAGAATAGCCAAGCCTATCTTAGTTGCATTCTTGCATGTGTTGCATTAGGCATCTCAGCATAGTTAGGATTCATACATGTTTTCTAATTAGCTTCTTTCTTTAGCTCGGAGTACTCGGTAAGTGTTTATACTTTAGCATCCTTCCATGCGCGTGAGTGACTGCCATGATAGCATGCTTACCATGAGACTATGTACTTATGTGCTATAGCTGCCTGAATGCCTATGGGTGAAGGTTGGGTTGCTTGAATTGGAATAATTCGTCGAAACCCGTGTTTTAGCCTACTTGCGAGTAGCAAACTTCAATCCATTTTCAAAACAAATGGATATGCGATACTTTGTTCCAACTTAGGCAATCCAGTCTATACTTGTATGTTGTGCGCATCAAATAGTAATTCTAGGTTAATAGCTGAGATAAGAGCACATGTGTTTTCAAAAACAAGATATCATGTTTAGTAGTGGTCGATCTTTGATCAGGCGAGCGGGGGTGCTCATTGCATGACCTTCCCCAATCGTACCCAAGTTCCCGAGCCGAGGCAACTTTGGTGATGACGGACACGTGGCCTTAGGCACGAGTCAAGGTTTCCTAAATCCCCCCAAAATAAAATATTTAGGTGGTGACTCTGTATCTAGCAAAGCAGTCCATGTTTGGCACTTCTTTCTAAAAATCAGTTTTTCAAAACGATTTGCCGGATTTGGACTCTTTGGTGATTTATCAATCTCGTATTGCACTTTGCGAGATCAGATTATGAACCGTAACATTTGAGTCCGAACTGTAGTGAGCCCAATGAACAAAACAGGATTTTCCCGAGGCGTTTGGGGACGTGTACAGTTTCTGGCGACTCTGCTGGGGATTTAGAAAACTTGACTCGAACTCATGATATCTTGTTTTGACTACACTTATGTGTTTCTTTGCATTGCATTTGCAGTGGTGCGCCTAAGACACCGTGTTTGCCATCTGCTATTCCTGAATGGTTTGCCGGAGGCTACGTGCCATAAGGCTGACCGGTTACGGGCTCTGCCACGATGGGAACACAAACCCCAGTTTTTACCGGGGCATCCTTTTTGACCATTCGACCTAGTGCACATTCGGAATCCATAGTGACCATTCCAAGCTACGACAGGTTGCTTACCCGATTGTAGGTTGTGTGAAACCGCTGCGTGCGTAGTGAAACCCTAGCTCCCGACAAAATAGGACAGGGAAACCCTCCCCCAACATAGGGGTGTTTTTGGCTCTCACTTGTTTGCTATGTGCTTTTAGAGTACGTCTCTACAGGAACGCATGTATCAGTTTACAAGTTTAGGTATCAGGCCTGAGGGTACCAGTATCGGTATTTTGAGAATCAGTATATCCGCGGGTATCATATTCAGATTTGGGGCAGTTATGCTCTCCATTTTCTGGTTGTTTATTTCCTTATTATGCTTTATTTATCTTTTTGCTAGGTAGTTTAGCACAATTGCTTCCGACCAAGTAGATATTCCCCAAGCACTCTGGACTAGAGGTTGTCGACTGCATCGATCTGAGGATCTAGTAGACGGACAACCAGTGTTCTATTCCTTACCCCCGGTTGTCATGCAGAGGTTGACAAGACGCAGTGTATCGGTACCGAGATTGCCAGATCAGTGGACTTTGAACAGTTCGTCTAGGATTCCCGAGGCTACTCCAGAGATAGACATACCGGTAGTTCAGATAGATCAGGGCAGTATGGCAGGAATGGAAGAAATGGTGCGTCAGCTCCAGGACAGCATGAGAACCATGCAGGAGGACGCTGCTCGTCAAGTAGAATTTGCCAAACAGTAGGCCGTCGTCATGGCCCAACAGGCAGAGCTAATTACCCAACTACAGCAGCAAGCCGGAGCATCAGCTTCACACCAAGCTCCTCCCTCACCAAGAGTTCCAATACCCGGGGAGACGGTGAATATCCAGAATGTCCAGGAGGATACAGACAACCCGACAGGGCCGGCTCCACCCCCGATTCTACCTCAACTATCCAAGGGACCCACCCCCATCAATCAACCGGATTCTCCCTTCGAATTCGAAGTAGACCCCACGGCATTAAAAGTGAGCAAGCTTGAAAAGCTGTTCAAGAAATCTCAGGGTGTGAAGTCCATCCCGGACATTGAGGATGGGTATACTGACGCAGCCGTGACGCTATTGGACAGATTTAAGATGCCACATATTGACCGCTTTGACAGGTTCGGGGATCCCATGGTGCACTTACAGCTGTTTTCAGACATATTAAGGCCGATGGGCCTCACCAGACTATAGAAGCTTTCTTTATTCGGCCAGACCTTGTTAGGTGTGGTGGCCATCTGGTACACAAAACTAGAAGATGATGTTAAGAGGAATTGGGATGAGATGGCCGAGGCTTTTGTCGCTCAGTACTCCTATAACACACAGATCGAGATCACAACTCATGATCTTGAGATGACTAGGCAAGAGCCTAAGGATTGTTTTTCTGACTTCGTAACCCGTTAGAGGGCCAAGGCCTCAATGATGACCACTAGGCCCACTGATAAAGATCAGATCCGGATGATTGTGCATAATCTCTAGCCCAAGCTTATGTAGAAAATGATTGTTCTCCCCTTCCCCACCTTTTTAGATTTACATGAGATGGAGGTACAAATTGAGGATGCTATGAAACAGGGTCTGATTGACCAAGACAAAGAACAGCCTAGGAGGACTTTCAACAACCGTAGTACAAATACAGGCACAAGCAGTGCTACAGCTGCCAGAGCTTCAGAAGTAAGTGTGGTCACCACCACTCCCCCCCTCCCCCCAAGAGCCCTTGAGGCTACACCATTCACTGGTGCATCCGGAAGCAACCCGCAAACAACCAAATTCGCCCCCCGAGGCCAAAGAACCTTCACTCCATTATACATGCCCCTGTCCAAAACTCTGGGGGTTTTAATCAGGAAAGGGCACTTGAAGCCCCTGGAGCCGCGGCCATTGCCGAATCCACTTCCCCCTCCCATAATCTAGCCAAATACTGCGTCTTTCACCAACAGCATGGTCATGACACCGACCAATGCTTCCGATTACATCATGAGATTCAAGATCTTGTTGATAATAGGGTGATTGTGCCTCCAGAGAAACCCAATGTCACAACCAACCCTCTCCCACCACACAAGCAAGCTCCACCTCCAAAACGTATCAACTTTATCTAGATCGGGGTCATGTCATACGACCCTAGCATATGTATCACCCCATCTCACCTACCCAAGCCGGAGGTGTTCCTTCCTCACAGCACTGACTTGTGCATGTTGGACATCTCCCAAACCCAACCCGAACCAATGGTGGTGACTGTCAAAGATAGAATATGGATGATTTCGGAGGAAAGTGGTACAGTGGATTCAGGGACTAAGGAATTGGGGATCTTTGCTGAGGAGGTGTACAATCTGAGTGGCTACATTGTGCCAACGGGTCAGATTAGGCCAAATGTGAAATTGCCGGTGGTAGTAGAAATTTGTGTACTACGGGGGAATGGATTTGATCAGAGGATACATGACTTAGCAGTTCTAGAAGGGGACATTGTTGACCTTCAGATTTTCAACGAACAAGATCCTGGGGACATGACAGTCAACTGGTTCGATTTTGAGGAGTCAGGAGAGGTCACAGGGTGGCTTCACGACCAACCAGATATTGTTGAAGAATCTCAGCTGGAAAAGGGCCCGTCAGGGGCAAGGACATCAATTGTGGCCAGAAGGGCCGGGGATCAGAATACATCGCCGGAGAGCGCCAGTGCCAAGAATTTCGCTCAAGATTTGGGCCTTTTGAATACAGGGAATGTTGACAGCAAACTGTACTGACGCAGTTGGAACAAAAAGGAATCAAAGACTCTGAGAGAGCCAGAAAAGCTAAGGCCCTGGTGGCGACTGAACCTACTATGTGTACAAAGATAGAACGTGCTGCGAGCACCTGGATGGAAAGTACTGCGAGTACAAGGATAGTTACAATGGAGCTGGACAGGTGTATGTCGGCTGCCGATGGAATGTGGTGGGAGGACGATGATCTATGTTTTGCCCACACAGATGAGGATTGGGGAAGCAATCAACCGAACGATACCTGGTATATTGGCAAAGTTGACCATATGACTAGGAGTGGGTGGTATTTCAAGTCCCCGCACCTAGATCAGCCAGAGGTGTCTGGGAAGGACAAGGAGGCTGAAAAACAGAAAGAGAAGCTACTTGAACAAGAGGCCGTGCTGAAACAATTGAAAAATATACAAGCAGACATCTCCATCTGGGGACTGCTTATGGCTTCACGTGTGCATAGACAAGCTGTCCTATCAGCAATGGACAAGGCCAAACTCTCGATAGACACCACGCCTGAACAACTGGTGGGCTTGGTTTTTCTGGGAGGAGGTTCCCCGCGTTGACTTTTTCTGACAAAGAACTACCGCCTGAGGGCTCGGATCACAACAAACCTCTCTACATCTCTGTGCAGTGTAGAAACAAATGGATACCGGTGGTTCTTGTCGATACCGAATCTGCCATCAACGTGTGCCCGGCAAAGACAGCGTATGCAATCGGGTTGAAGCCCGCAGACTTTGTGCAGACAGCTTAGATGATAAGGGCATATGATAACACAAGCAGAGAAGTAATGGGGACGGTGAAAATTCAGACCCAGGTCGGTCCAGGACAGCATCAGATTGACTTTCACGTTTTGGAAGTCCCTGCAACCTTCAATCTACTCTTGGGGCGGTCGTGGCTGCACCAGGTGAAGGCAGTTTCATCCACCTTGCACCAGATGTTGAAATACCCCCAAGGGAAGGGGATGGCCATTTTTTTTCGAAATTCATTATTCATCCACCGCCAGAAGTATCTACGCCGATTTTGGAAATCGAGCATGGTATAGAGAATGTGCTCTTGTCGGGTTTTACCTTCGCCGAGGCTTGGGTTGTACAGAACATCTTGGCTGTTGATGAGGGGTTGTATGTTAATGCTCAAACAGTGTATCTCATGAACAAGCTCCAACACATCCCCGAGATGGGATTAGGGAAGAGTGGCCAGAAGGGCATTGCAGTATCAGCCGAAGTGCCGCACAACCCACATACCTTTGGCTTGGGTTATTTACCCACCAAAGAGGATTGGGTGAGGAAAGGTAAGGAGATGGCTGGGAGAGCCAGAGCAAAGCAGGCAGGGAAGCCTTTTGAGTTGATGCACCGACCCATCCGCGGTACCCTAAATGGACGCTTCATCCGGGAGGGGGAGGACTTTCCATTTTGTGGCTTCCTAGAGCCATGGCTGAATGCCGAGAGGAGGCCCCTGCTGGGGTTTGAGATCTTCTTTGACCTACAGTTATCGGGGGATGATGTTGCCGAAGAGCAGACAGACCCATCAGCTGAGGTTGAGCGGTATAAGAAAGTGGATTTCGAGAATGCCGAAATCAAAATGGGGGTAGCACTGGCTTGTCTACTTTCAGATCCTCCGATCGTACAAAAGTGCTTGGGGGATAACTTCTCGGTGTCCATGATTGGGAATGAAATGGCTGCGAGCCCACCATCAAGCAATTTGGATGCATCCATCGCACCCTCTCTCATCTGGCAGTACGAGGAGGGATTTTTGTCAAGCAAAGACCGGTCGTAGTGAGCCTAATCTGATTCCATCGAGTCTCAGGTCGAATTAGGTTCCAAATGCCCGAGTCTGAGTCCAGTAATCTTGGGGGTGATAACCCAGATACCACAATCTTGTGCAGGTCGTCTTTTTCTTTCTCTTTTGAGTCTGTTGTAATAGAGGAATCGGACGATTTGGATGTGCTTAATGAGAGTGGAATGGCTGTGGTTTCTGAGTACTTTTCTGTGCCTTTGATTTATTATATTAATCAGGACTTTCAAAATTTTGACGAAAACGACGAGGAAGAAATTCCTCTGATTTTATAACGTCTAATTGATCAAGAGCAGGAGAGATTAGTTAAACCCTTGGTTGATGAAATCACTACAGTTAATATGGGTACTGAGGAGGACCCGCGGCTGGTCCAGATCGAGTCCACGTTGTCTTCGGAGGAGCGCAAGCGCTTAGTCGCTTTATTAAAAGATTTCAAAGATGTTTCGCGTGGTCCTACGATGACATGCCTGGAATCAATCCTGAGATTATACAGCACCGGATCCCTCTTAACCCAGAGGCCCAACCCGTTAAACAGAAACTCAGAAGGATCTGCCCGAAATGGGCTCTCAAGATTAAAGAAGTGGTCACCAAGCAAATTGACGTAGGGTTCCTGCTGGTATCTGAGTACCCAACTTGGTTGGCCAACATCATTCCGGTACCGAAGAAGGATGGCAGGATCTGGGTATGCTTGGATTTTAGGGATTTGAATAGAGGACGACTTTCCTTTGCCGCATATCAACGAGTTAGTAGACTTCACAGCGGGGCATGCTTTGCTTTCGTTCATGGATGGCTTCTCATGCTACAACCAGATTGTAATGGCACCCGAAGACCAGGAGAAGACTGCTTTCACCACTTCGCGGAGGACTTACTACTATAGGGTGATACCATTTGGGTTGAACAATGCTAGAACTACATATCAACGTGTCGCAACCACGATATTGCATGCCATGATCCACAAAGAGGTTGAGGTGTATGTGGACGACATGATTGTCAAGTCTAAAGAAAGAGAGGGCCATTACACCGCCTTACAGAAATTTTTCCAAAGGATCAGGGAATTTCGATTGCAGCTAAACCCTCAGAAGTGCACGTTTGATGTTACAGCAGGGAAAATGCTGGGGTTCTTGATTACACAGAGAGGTATTGAGGTCGACCCTTCCAAAATCAAGGCCATCTTAGAAATGCCACCACTAAGGAATGAAAAGGAGGTGAGAGGCTTTCTGGGTAAAGTGCAATTCATAAGACGGTTTATCTCAAAATTAACCTTGACTTGTGAACCACTTTTTGGTCTCCTGAAGAAAGGAAAGAAGTTCCAATGGGATGACCGATGCCATGCTGCTTTTGAACAGAACAAGGAATACTTACAGAACCCACCCATGTTGTCCCCGCCTGAGCCGGGAAAACTGTTGATTTTGTACCTTTCAGTGGCCGAAACTACGATGGGCTACATGCTTGCACAGGAATCAGAGGATAAAGTGGAGAAAACTATCTACTATCTGAGCAAGAAGATGTTGAACTACGAGACCCGCTACACTCCACTCGAAAAGGCTTGTTTGGCCTTGGTATGGACTACCAGGAAGCTGCGGCACTACCTGTTAGCTCACTCCGTAATGTTTGTTTCAAGATTAGATCCCATCAAATATGTCTTCGAGAAACCGGCACTTACGGGTAGGCTAGCTCGTTGGTTGCTTCTGCTTTCCAAATTCGATCTGAAGTATGTGACTCGCAAGTCAGTAAAGGGGAGAGCGGTAGCGGAGTTCCTAGCCGATCACCCAGTGGAAGGGGATGAAACAGTGGAGTACTTATTCCCATACGAGGCTATTCTGTATGTCGACGATGAAACTTGGACAATGTACTTTGACGGAGCATCAAACTAATATGGGTATGGGATAGGGGTGTTGCTAATAGCACCCGACAATTCCCGTATCCCTCTAGCATTTAAGCTCTGGTTTAAAGTCTCGAACAACGAAGCAGAGTATGAAGCATGCATTGCTGGTTTAGAAGCAGCCCTAGAACTAGGAGCAAAACGGTTGGACGTCATCGGGGACTCAAACCTTGTTGTATTCCAAGCTAAGGGAGATTGGAAAGTCAAAGAAGAAAAGATGAGAATGTACCACCAAACCTTGGACTTGCTGATTCCTCGGTTTGAGAAGCTGAACTTCGCTCATCTACTAAGAGAAAACAACAGGTTTGCAGATTCACTAGCAACTCTATCTTCCATGATAGACATCCCTTTCGGAGTCCGGATGCGTCCGATTATCATTGGCCAGAAGTTTGCACCGGCCTACGAGTCAATTGCTGCCATAGAAGAGGTTCAAGATGAGAACCCCTGGTATTACGATGTCTGGAACTTCTTGGAGAAAGAGGCGTACCCACCAAGGGAAAATGCCAAGGACAAAAGGGCAATTAGAAGAATGGCTGCTCAGTTCATCGTCTGCGGAGGAAAACTGTACAAGAGAGGTCATCTAGGAATGCATAAACTGTGTGTCAACGCTGAAGAATCAAAGCGCCTGATGGAGGCTATCCATGGAGGAGGATGTGGAGCACATATGAACGGGGTGATGCTAGCCCGAAAAATCCTGAGACAAGGTTACTACTGGTCCACCATGGAGGAGGATTGTATCGGCTTTGTGCGGCGATGCCATAAGTGTCAAGTCCATGAAAACCACATTAATATCCCGCCGTCGAAGCTGTACAATATGACTTCGCCATGGCCATTTTCAGTTTGGGGAATTGATGTGATCGGGGCTGTCACTCCAAAGGGGCCTAATGGGCATAAGTTCATTCTGGTCGCGATAGATTATTTCACAGAGTGGGTTGAGGCCCAATCTTATGCGGTGTTGAAAGCTTCACACGTTGCGAAGTTCATCAGGAACAACATCATCTGTCGCTAGTGAGTCCCAAACGAGATTATTTCAGATAACGGTTCCCACTTCAAGAAGGAAGTGATTGACTTGTTGGAAAAATACAACGTGGCTTTTCATAAGTCGTCCATATATCGGCCGCAGACCAACGGAGCAGTCAAGGCCGCCAACAAGAACATCAAACACATTTTGCAGAAGATGGTGGAAACCTACCAGGACTGGCCAGATAAGTTGCCATTTGCTCTGTGGGGCTACCGGACGTCAATTAGGACTTCTACTGGGGCGACTCTGTATTCATTAGTTTATGGGATGGAGGCCGTTCTACCTATCAAAATTGAGGTTCTGTCATTGAGAGTGCTGGCGGAGTGTCAGATAGCCAAAGCAGATTGGCAGCAGAGCAGATTTGAAGAACTCATGCTCTTTGATGAAAGAAGACTGAAAGCACTGTACCATGTTCAGGGTTATCATCGTAGAATTGCCAGGGCTTTCAACAAGAAAGTTAAGTCCAGGAATTTGAAGGAAGGAGATTTGGTGCTCAAAGACAACCGAGCTCCCATTCACGGCCCTAGGGGCAAGTTCAGACCTAATTGGATTGGTCCTTACATCATCAAGTCTATCTGGTCAAGTGGAGCTGTCGTTCTGATGGACCTAGATGGCCTAGAGTTCTCACAGCCGATCAATATGGACAAGTTAAAGAAATATTACCCCTGAGAGGCTCATTAGGCCGAAAACCCGAAAGGGCAACCTAAGCAAAAGTTAGAGCATGAAAAATTTGAAATTACAAAAACTGAGCTCGCAAGGTTGAAAACCCGCAAAGGGCGGCCTTAGCAAAAGTTAGAGCGTAAAAGGTAAGGGTTAATACATGAGTGAACCTGAGCCGAACTACGTAAGGCTTGATTCCCATCTTTAGGATACATAGGCAGCTTCATCTTGAAGTCTAGCCATGAACTTTTCCCCGATCAACTTCGTCTATTTGATCATCTCGGTCATCTTTGTCTATTCAACATTCAAGAGCTTCAGTTGTGATCTCCGCTGCAATGCTATTCAGACTAGGGGCAACTTTCCAGTTGATGGGATCCAGGGTTGTGCATCTCAGTGACAGATCTCAGGCGTGTCCAGTTCTGATCCATATCGAAAATGGTTTTGAAAAGTTTTAATAAAAGTTGATTTTGCTCAAATTAATCTTTTACAACTTAGACCATTTTTGGACCAAACGGAAAATTTTCAGTACCAACAACCTTCAATTTCATTGATTTCAATGCAGAGTTCTCCTACTCTTGAATACAAATTGAAGTTGCCTTTTATTACATTCATAAAGAAAACTTGAAAGTACTGATTAAAATAATAAATTCGAGGCATAGATAAGTCAGGTGTTCCTTCGCCCCCTCCCAGAGCTGGTTGAAGCCTCTGATGCCAAGCTGGGCCCAACCTGTGCCTCTTCATTGAGCCAATCTACGCACTCATCAGACAAAGTGCAATTGAAAGTGGGAGCGGGGGCCAAGTGATCTCTAGTCCTCTATGCTGTGGCATACCAAGAAAGTTATGTGCCTCGGACCGAAAATGCAGCTGGATACTCTATCCCCTCTGCTGGGCAAATCTGATCATGGCCGAACTAGCGCTGGAACCGGAAAGGAAAGTAGAACACACAGTGTGTCAAGCCAATCAACTGAATCCCGGGCTGGCGAGACATGTTGTAGCTCATTGTCGGTAGATTGAGCCAAGGACAGCACCAAGCAATGCGGTCTGCGGACAAATTGCACATCCAATCGAACCACCATCCCTCATCCGGGGCATCGACTAGACAACGCCGGAAGAAGTAGCCGCGAGCCAAGTATGTTGGGCAAGAGTCCACAACCTGCAATTTGTCCATCAACCACACCTGGGAAGGGATGAAAAATGAGAGATTAAAGAATAGAGAGGTGTATGTTGAGATAAAAGTGAGAAACGGGTTTTGTGAGAAAAACCGAGCCTGTGGGCCGAGTGATGTGGGCAACACACATGTGAGATAGGGTGGGAAACATTACCTGCAGTAGCAGTGGACTCCCCGCAAATCTGGTCGTCTCTCGGTGATGGAAAGCATCCAAGCCCATCAATGTCTCGGCCAATGTCATGGCAGAGCAGTTCTTTCCATCTTTCAAGCCTCGAACAACTTCGATCAGACGAATGCTAGACCCACTGAAGCCTGGGGCAAGCAAAAAGTGAGCTAGCATGCACAAGAAAAGGGCATGTCGCCGAAAACCTTGCCAGTGGTGAGCACCGCGGTCACCAGCATCAGAAAAGCGGTGAATTAGGCTGAGGATTACCAATTCTCTGTCGCGGATCAGAGACCGAGCGTCGTGCATAGTAAGCCCACACATTCGCCCTAAGGCTTGGGCATGGCCAAAGCGAAGTTGCGGCAAGATTTCTTCGTTGCGCTCGGATTCCGTCAAAGCTTGGAAATCTTCGGAGGTAGGACACACCTCTTGCCCGCCAAAGCCAAAGACATGTGTTACCGGATTCCAAAACTTTGCCGCGGCATGGAAGAATGGAAGATGTAGTGGAGTACGACTCAGCGTGAATGGTGCATTTATGCCAAAGCCCTGGAAGTTCAACTTTCCCGAGCCGTCTAAGGTAGCAATCCAAGCTGTAAGATTTTGGATGAGAAATGCCTCCATTTTGATGCAAAACTAAGATGCAATGAAAGAACCACGAAGCCAGAACTTTTATAGAGGATAAGACACTGTTTGGATGACATGTGTCAAAAATCTGGAGGTCGCCGGGCTAAGTGGTCGGCCGACCACTTTTTCTGGTCGGCCAACCTGTTTTCCTGGTCGGCTGACCACCCCATTGGTCTCCAAGGCAGAAAGCTGGTCAGCCACCCTTCTCTGGTGGTCGGCCATGGTGGAAAGTTGGTCTTTAGTCTTCTCCTAGTCTCTAGAAGGGAGTTCCTAGCATTTTCATGTGTTGGGAGTGTTGAAGGTCCGAGTCTACCTCTGTTTCAGGTGCGTTCCGTCGCCTGGTTTGTCCGAAGTGCATTTGCTTATCGAGTTGTTGTTCTTTGCTTGTCGAGTTGTTGTTGAGTTTTGCTTATCAAGTTGTTAAGTTTTGCTTATCGAGTTGTTAAGTTTTGTTTATCGAGGTGTTAAGTTTGCTTATCGAGTTGTCGAGTCTTGTGCATCGAGTTGTTACTCTTTGTCTAAATCAACATTGTCATGTTTTGCTTATCGAGTTGTAAACTTACTAAGGTTTTGTTGTTTCTTAGTAAGTTAAATTGTTTAGTTTGTTGCATCGGTTCACTACCTGACTTGGTGATATACAATGCTCAATTTTCATTCAATCTCATTTTTGTGCAAAATGATGCGATGCAATGCTAAGAATACAAAATACAACACTTTTTGAACAAAAAGCTGTTTCATTTCATCATGATCCTTTTGTTACAACATCTTACAACAAGGTACAAGTTTTGAAGAAAATAAAACTACCTAAAAGCTGATGTGCTACAACTACTAGTAATAAAAGAAAATAAAGCAAGAACATCTGCATCAGTGCTATCAAGCACAAGACTGAGAGGCCCTCTTCGTCCTCGTTGGCTGAGCAACCTCTGCACTAGCACTATCATCTGAATCAGAGTTGCTGTCCTCAGGATCCTCTCTGGCATCACCTCCACTCTCAGAGCCGGAACCAGAGTCCTCCTCTCTGCCTGCGAATGTCTCCGACTGAGGATGTGCAGACTCCTCCTCCTCGCTAGACTCCTCATCATCTCTGATAGACGCTCTACGCCTGCCTCGGCTGCGAGTCGAATCCCCTCTCTCGGCTCCTCGAGAAGGCCTAGACGGCCCAGCCTGTAGCGGTGGCATCTGAAACAAAAGAAGGGGGGGCAATTTGAATACATTAGCCGATATGTATATCAGATGCAGAAACAAGAAAGCTACATAGAGTGGGTGTATGCAGATACGGTATATGAATGAGGTGTGTGTCAGATGTGCTCTACACATACAGTCAACCAATGCAGTGAAATGGTCAAATTCAGCATGTCATCAGAAGTATAATGAATGCAAGAAAATTGAAAAATACCAAGACGTCGGCGATGAACAGCTGTGTCTTCCTCCGCAGAACCATGTCCTCGAGCGAGGCCATCACTCCAAGCATCCTATTCATGTACTCGCTGGGAGGCTGCAGATGCAAGTACAAGTAATCAGTGAATGAATGAATGTCCAAATATCTGAGTGATAAATCAAAACTGTAAAGCATACCGATGGCGAGTCAGGGTCTCTGACGTAACGGTGATGAGGCAATGGAGGCTCTAATGGGATCGGGTAAGTTGTCTCGTATCACCATCTTGTCAACTCAGTTGGAAGATCTAGCCATCCAGCGTGCTGATAGGTCGGTGGAATCGGGGGAATCAGTCCAGCCCCACCTCTCGATATGCCAGCCCTGCTAGTTGAAGGAATATCTGCAGCCCGGACTTGACTTGATGATGCACCGGTAGCCCTCTTCGTAGGAGTACGGATACCTGTCAGTGGGGGCATCAGGTACGTATGGCAGTAAGTCGCGTACTTTCCCTCCTCCATGTGCAGGATCGCATCAGTACCCAACATAGCGATGTCGACCTCCTCAGGAGTGAGTCCCTCAGTGGACCGCATGTCCTCTGGAGGTGCTGAGGGGATACTCTGATCAGGGACGCCCATCGTCTGATGCATGAAGTGGTCCCCCAAAAACCTGGCCCTGCTAACTGGCCCCTCAAACAAAGTCCTGTATAGAGAAGAGGCCCACCCCCTAGGGAATCAGAAATGGATATCTCCTCCTAAGGGCGTCCAGGGCCGCCAAGTGATCTGCGGATAACTAGTGCATATGCTGATTAGATATCGTAAATATGCAAGATGAATCAAAGCTGAAAACATGAAGAACTGAGAGTTCTGAATTACCTCGGTCGCCCACACCATATCAAAGAACTGCCGCAGGTAGGGTAGAGTCTCCCAAGCCCTCGGCTGGCACCGGTCCTCAAATACGTGAGAGTAAAGAATCATAAGAGGCACCTCCACCTCGAGCTCCGGGGCTAGCGTCAGAAAGTACGCGTAAACCCATAGCTGTGGAAAACAGGGCAATAGCAATCAGAATACAGAATGGAGAATACAGAATGTAGGATACCGAATGTAAGGTGTGCCGTGTGCAGTGTACCACTAATGAAAAACAAGAATGTAAATCAAGTGGGCAAAAAGTACCTCCCAGGCTCTCCAATAGCCACCAACTATGTTCCCCCGCCCGCGGGAGGTCGCACTCATGTAACAGTAAAGGGTAGCGAGGCCGGCGCCACCCCAGTCATACTGTCTAACCTGTGATAGGTCCACTAAAGCACTGAGCAGATACAGTCCAACTGTGCTCCCCCTGTCGGAGAACAAAGTGGTCCCAAGGAGGAACATCAAAAACCCTCGAGCATACTGCTCTATCTCCTCGAGAGTCTCGGGCATAGTCCCCCTGTACTGCATGGAAAACCAGGTGTACCTAACTCTACCCGAAGATCTGTCAATCGGCAGGCGGGCTCCCGGCAGATGAATCCAAGCCGCCTCCCACTCGCCCATGTCTGCGTCGTAGGGGATCGGTCAGCCGGCCACATCAAGCCCGTCAGCATGGCAAAGTCAAACGGGGTCATCGTCATGTCCCCGGTAGCTGAAAAGTGGAACGAGTTGGTGGTGTCCCACCATCTCTCCACAAGTGCCCCCATCAAGGTCCTGCTCATCAGGTAACGTGATAGCCCTAGGCAGAAGGGTCCAAACCCTGCCTTGTCAACCATATGATGAACGGCCTCTGGGAGCTCCGCATACCACTCCCTAGCGATAACCGAGGCACAGCCTCGTGCAGAACGAGAAGATACATGCATTCAGAATTAATAGATGTATTCAGTTTGCAAATGAAATGTATGAGCTGTGTGTTCAGAAATGAAGTAGATGAACTGTGTGTTCAGTATGACCTGCAGGCAAATGAAGTAAATGGACTGTGTGTTCAGTATGAGCTACGTGTTTAGAAGTGAAAAGTTTGAGCTGTGTGTTCAGATTACAAGAGTTTAGGCTACGCATTCAACTTTCAAAAACTGTGGGCTATGTGTTCACCGACAAAAAGTTTGAGCTGTGTGTTCAGATTTCAAAAACTGTGGGTTGTGTGTTCACCAACAAAAAGTTTGAGCTATGTGTTCAGATTTCAAAAACTGTGGGCTGTGTGTTCACCGACAAAAAGTTTGAGCAGTGTGTTCAGATTTCAAAAACTGTGGGCTGTGTGTTCGCCGACAAAAAGTTTGGGCTGCGTGTTCAACTTTCAAAGACTGTGGGCTGTGTTTAGATTTCAAAATTGTGGGCTGCGTGTTCATGACAAAAAGTTTGAGCTGCATGTTCAGATTTCAAAAATGTGGGCTGCGTGTTCACAACCAAAAGCATGAGTTGCGTGTTCAAAAATTCAATAGCTTGAGCTGTGTGTTCAAAAATGCAAACAGAATGCTGTGTTATAGACTGAGTGTTCTGAACAAGCTGTGTGCCAACTCAACAGAATTCTATGTTGTGAGCTGTGTGCTAAAATGAGCAAAGTCCAGTTATACATAAGCTGTGTGCCAGGTGGACCGAATGGTGTGTGAATGTGTTCAGAATGAGCAGATGAACATATATAGCGAAAACGGGAAATGCGCAAGAAATGCAGAATACATTGCAGAGAATGTGAAAATGAAGTACATACCTCTCATGCCTGGTGAGAGAGGTGAGACTCCGGCTTCCATAGCAGTAGATCCCCGGGTGCTCGTCGATCAAACTTAGTAAAATGGTAGAAAGTAGCGGGAGGTAGGATGTGCTCTTGAGGACGATACCTCTCGGGATCGAAAGGCTGAACTCTCGGAGGCAAGGACATGATGTCTGGCTCATTCCCAATACCTAGAGCACCTCTACCATGATGAAAATGACCCACCATTTGAAGAAATCTGCAAAAATGAGCAAAAATGAGCAAAATGAGCCAAAATTGGAAAAAGTCAACAAAAGTCAACTCTCGGGAAATGAAAAGGTCAACAAAAGTCAACTCCTGAGAAAATGTTCCAAATTTCGAGACAAACTTACCTCAAGCGATGAAAATGGAGAAAGAAGCTCTGAAATCAAATTTTAATCGGTTCAAAGTGAAGAGAACTGAAAGTTTTCGCGAAACAACTTTGCGTGGGGCGTTGGAAAATGCATATAAAGCGCAGATCTGAGGGAGAAAATGGTCTACGAAGGAAGAGGGACTAATTTCAGACTTGGAGTTGTGAGCAATAGTGTTTGGGATGTGTGTACTTAAAGATCTAAGCATGAAAAGACAAAACTGCCCCGGATTTAGCAAAGTGGTCAGCCGACCAGCTTTTCTGGCAGGCCGACCACCCCTTGAACAAAAGCTGGTCGGTGGCTATTCTAGGTGGTCGGCCACCCCTCCTGGGTGGTCTCCCAGTCCCCTTTGTTCTCCGTATGAATTTTGGTGATGATTGGAGTCCCCGGCTTTCAGGAAAGTACAAGAAAAGTGCACTTTTCGGTGCAAAATACCTCCACCAAAACTTCAATTCCAGTCTTCGACGTGTGGCTTGTCGTTACTCGCCAAGTGCGAGGTGTATCCTTTTTGAGTACGTTGCGACTCCTCCGAGAGGTAAGTCAGAGGTCGCATTTGAGGTGCTCTTTTTAAAGCTTGCATTTCTTTACTCAGCGTCTTGTCTCAAACCTGCTGTTGAGATTGCACTTATCCTGCATTGTTTTGCACATCGCTTGCATTGTTGTGCACATTTCATTGGCATTGTCATACATCCATACTTAACTTGCGTCGTCACGCACGTTTCTCTTACATTACGATGCACTTTCCCATCGGCATCATGTCTGTCCACGTTCGATATAGCATTGAACATATGTTGCTAACTATGTTGTGCCTGTTAAGTTTCTCTCTTTTGCAGGCACGATATTGTATGTACAGTTCATTTGAAGCTGGTGCGACCAGACGAACCGGATGGTATTGTATTCTCCGTGTGAGACATAACGAGAGTTGTATAATTCTCATACATCATAACTGCATGAAATGTAGTTTGATTTGCCTCCTTGCTTAAAACTGTCGCATTTATTGTGAATATTTGCTTCATTACAGCTTTCTTTGCATGATTTTTACTGTATGAAATGTAGTTTGATTTGAATGGCATTCTTGCTTAAAACTGTTCCATTTATTGTGAATATTTGCTTCATTACAGCTCACTTTGCATAATCATGAGTTATGTTCGGCTCTGTGTATACCCCTTTGCATTTTGCCCCTGCCTACGAGCACATCTCTTTGTTTATCTCGTCTGTTTGTCTACGTCTTCGGCCTTGTCAAAAATGGGTCATCTCTGGGCTTTGACATTCACTCCCATCACTTATGACTTTCGAGTTCTGTCAAAGAGGGGCAACTGTAGACACCCCATTTTTTACCGACCTTAAGACTCAGACGTCATTGATTAAGCGCTCGATGATGGTGCATGTTGTGCTCGTTCTGAAGTTGCGGAGTTTCGGCTAAGAGCCTTACCCCCGGACCTCGAGACCCTTTTGTGCTTTGCCTCGGTTTACGAACTAGGTCTTGTTTTCTCTTCCTGAAGGGAGGGAGAGGTCTCGTAGACTATCTCTCAGTGGCCATAGGCTACTTTTCGTGGTCGTAGGCCACTTTTCCCGTTTGGAGACCAGTTTCCGATTTTCAGAGCCGTCGGTCGTGCGCCTTGGTTCGAGACCGCTTAGCTTTCTCTGTTTGGCATGGTTTTTGGCACACACCTTGTTTCCTCTATCTAGAGGGACATTGTGGCCCGGGAGACCACCTTTGTGGTCGCACGCCACTTTCAATGCTTAACAGCCTGTTTTTGGGGCACCCGGCTGCGCGTTTTGACCCCCGAACCCTCGTTTTTGCATCCATCTTGGTTCTTTTTTGGCATGGACTTTGTTTTCATTGTTTGGGAGATGGTACAAGGGTGGGAGACCACCTTTTCTCCTTGGAGACTTCTTTTCTCCCACCAGCCGATTTTCTTGTCAGGAAGCTGGTCTCCCTAGTCTTTGAGCCACATTTACTGGTCTCCCACCATACCATTGGCTTGCATTCAGTTGGGAGACCACCAAATGGGCTAGCTGACCACCTTTCTTGGAGTTGAACCTTTTGAACAGGTCAGTCGACTAGGGGAAGTGGTCGGCCGACTACCTGAACTGGTCGGCCCGCCTCCCTCAGTTCTGTCTCTCTGAGTGTGTGCCAGCTGGAAGGCACAGACTGTATCCTCCATACACATGTATGGAGGATCTTGAGCCTAGCTTTTTAGCTTCTTGAAGAAGCTTTGGCCTTGTATCTCTATAAAAGAGGCCCTCCTCTTCTTTGTTTAAGGTTCAGATTTTGTCTAAGGCACACACATATATCTCTCTCTTTGTCTCTATATTTTGGGTTCAAAAGGGTCTTGTTCTTGGCCCTTTGCACATCACCTCTTAGCCTAATACTTCCACCATCAACCTAAGGATCTTGGAGGCCATTTTCAGAGGTTGAGGAGCTGTGTCTTTGGTCTAGAAGTTGCTGGTCTTCTTGAGCTTCAAGGGTAATACACTTTCTCCCTTTTTAAGCTTTATTTTGATCCTTATCTTAGCCTTATTTGCATGCATATTTGAGCTTTGTTGTCAACTGAAAAAATTCTTGTTTTGAGGTCCTTTTCATGTTTGTTTAAGGCCATTTTCCTGTTTGAGGTCATTTACACTCTTGCATGCTTGTTTTAGCCTTATTTTATGCCATGCTATAAGGCCTTTGATTTAATCTTTTCTTGGCCTTCCTACCACTGAAATCCAGTGGATTTTCAGTGGTGAGAGTCTAGTTTTGACGCCGTAAATCAAAGAGGGGTGACCCTCTCTCTTATTGTCTTGTTTACTAGCATATTTGGCCTTACAAAGGAGCCTCCATTTGCACACCTCCAAGCCTTGTTTCAGGCCCTTTTCAGTGACTTTTAGGGCCTGCCTAGGCTCTGTCCAGAGTTGGTTTTGTCACCTTGGGTGTGTCTCTTGCATGTGTAGAATAACCCCTCTTATAGCCTATCAAAGGAGCATGTCATTCTTGCATGCATTGATCATGTTTCAGTGGGTTTTTGGGCTCTATTTTCCATATCATAGCTCTAACTTTTGCTGGTTTAATGGCCTCTTGAATGCTTCATATGGTTATAGTGTAAATCATGATTCACTAGCTTATAATGCATGTTGTTTTGGCCCTTCATTCTAGCATATTTTGGCCATGGTCCAAACTAATTTTATTCATATTTTGGGCTGCCTTAGGTCTTTTTGAAGTGTTTTGGGTCATGCATGCTTTTTTGTATATGGTCATGGTTCAATTAAGCTTACTAGCTTTGTATATCGGGTCCACTAGCATGCGTTGTTTGGGCCTTTGACATGATTTAGCATCATTCCCACCATGATTTCAGAGCATATAGGGCTGCCATATTCTCATGCTTTTCACTCTTTCAATGTGTTTGAGAGTTGCATCATTATACCCTATTTATGAGCCATTGCATGAGCTTCATTTTTGTGCACTTCAAGCCATCATTTTAGTCCATTTTGCCACTGTTTTGGGTCTGCATAGGGACTATTTGAGGTTGGTTTGGTCATTTGGGCATCGCTTTGCATACCTCTAGTGTAATGCACTTCACTAGTTTCGGTAATTGTGCCATCCAACATGCATTGGGTGAGTTGTTTGCATGATTCGGGACCATCTTGTATGCCATTTCAGAGCTGGAATGTATGCCATTGTGTTCATTGTTTCATCCTTGCCATGCTCTTGTAGAGTTACATCTTATGCCTTGGCTTGAAGCCCTTGCGTTGTGCATGCTTTTGTGTGTGTCATTGCCTTGTTTTCATCACGTTTGGCCACTAATTTGGGTGTGGCCGAGGCTCATCCATCTTGCATTGTCTATGCCATCTAGTCCATGTTATCACATGTTCGATCATTGCATTGCGTATGCATCGTTCATAACATTGCGTATGTTAGTGCATTGCGTATGCATGCCATATAATCCATGTGCATGGAGTATGCCCTTGATTAGTCCATAGCATTGTGTATGTTAGTTGCATGCTTGCATGTCATCCATTGCATGTTTGCATCACTTAGTCGCATTACATTTAGGATTGCATACTAGAGTTGCATTTGTACATGCCATGCCATTCCACTTGTTGCATTGTGTTTGGAATAGGAGCCAGTCCAAACACAGGAAACGAGGAACGTTTCATACTCCAAGGGATAAAATGTGCCTCGATTCCCGGTCCCCGACACTTTTGACCATCTATGATGGAGTTGCTGGTTTTAGTTGCTTATATGTGCATTCATTTCACATTGAGTCATGCAATCCGACTCCTCGACCATCATGCATCGGGATACGTGATTGATGGCACGAGGATTGAGGACTACACTCCCTAGAGCTTATGCAATGATGGGGAGAGTGGTCGGGCACACATATGTTGAAAATACTTTGCCTTCTCTCTCTCTTGCCTTTGTTGCAGAAAAAAAACCAGAGGCAGAAACTGGTCGGCCGACCATCTTTTCTGGCAGGCCGACCACCCTTTTGGGTTTCTCCTACAAAAGTTGGTCGGTAGGTGGTCTCCAATGCCATTGGCTGGTCGACAGCCTTCCTACAGCTTCCCAATGTGGAGTTTCAGCCTTCTGGAGCCTTGTGCAAGTTTCTGAAATCAATTGCAAACAAGGGCGAGTCAAGGCATCGCGATGGATTTCCCAACAAGGCGACTCGAGCACGCATGCATTCTTTGTCATCCAAAACAGAGCTAGGGCAGTCCATTTGCATGCTAGTTTATTTGCTTACTTAGTTAATTTGTTAATTATCTAGTGTTATGTAATAATTAGTTAATTCGATTCTGTATTATTTATTCGGACCCTCCGAGTGCGTTTGTGTGATGTATTTCTTCTAACCCCATGTCTTTCTCCCTTTTATTTACCAGCTTATAATGGTTAGTTTTAGGCCATGTTTCAATTAGCATCCTTACCCTCGTATGTTTGCATCCATTCATTTGTTTTGCATGCACCGGGCTCGGCGCATCATGCTAACTGCATTGTATTTCAATTCCAAGTTGAATACATGTATCGATTGTTGCATCTCATATGCCATCTTAGAATAGCCGAACCTATCTTAGTTGCATTCTTGCATGTGTTGCATTAGGCATCTCAGCATAGTTAGGATTTATGCAAGTTTTCTAATTAGCTTCTTTCTTTGGCTCGAAGTACTCGGTAAGTATTTATGTTTTAGCATCCTTGCATGCGTGTGAGTGACTGCCATGATAGCATGCTTACCATGAGACTATGTGCTTATGTGATATAATTGCTTGAATGCCTGTGGGTGAAGGTTGGGTTCCTTGAATTGGAATAATTCGTCGAAACCCGTGTTTTAGCCTACTTGCGAGTAGCAAACTTCAATCCATTTTCAAAACAAATGGATATGCGATGCTTTGTTCCAACTTAGGCAATCTAGTCTATACTTGTATGCTGTGCGCATCACATAGTAATTTTAGGTTAATAATTGGGATAAGAGCACATGTGTTTTCAAAAACAAGATATCATGTTTAGTAGTGGCCGATCTTTGATCGGGCGAGCGAGGGTGCTCATTGCATGACCTTCCCCAATTGTACCCAAGTTCCCGAGCCGAGGCGACTTTGGTGATGACGAACACGTGGCCTTAGGCACGAGTCAAGGTTTCCTAAATCCCTCCAAAATAAAATATTTAAGTAGCGACTCTGTATCTGAAAAAGCAATCCATGTTTGGCACTTCTTTCTAAAAATCAGTTTTTCAAAACAATTTGCCGGATTTGGACTCTTTGGTGATTTATCATTCTCGTATTGCACTTTGCGAGATCAGATTAAGAACCGTGACATTTGAGTCCGAACTGTAGTGAGCCCAATGAACAAAATGGGATTTTCCCAAGGCGTTCGGGGACGTCTACAAAGGCCAAAGGGGCTGAATGTGCAATTCAATATGGGATGAAATGCACAAAAACATATAAGGAGGCCCAACCTCTATCATGGTTGATCAAGAGGCAAGGGATGCAATCATGCAAGCAAAACTAATGCAACATGAGCATGTTAAGGACAATGCCATACAAGGCTAATGGTAATAAGCATGCCAAATGCAATGCAACCTAGGCAAGCATGCAAACATGCAAGGCCTGTGACAACATTCAAGGATAGGTAAGCATGTAACAATATGTGGGGCAAGCATGCAACAACATGTAAGGGACAATGCATGCAAATATGCAAAGCAACTTAACAAAAGGCATGCCAAATGCGATATAACTCAAGCATGCGACAACATGCAACAACAACATGCAAATGATGGACTTAAACCAAAATGGACAGCTCTCAAATAGGCCCAAATTGGTGGCCTCAATGCAATGGAAATGAGGACAAAAAACACATACAAACATGCATGCCTATTGGCCTAACACTTGAGCATAGTAGAGCAACTCTTAAACACACTTAAAAGAGGATAAACATGGACATGTGACAAACATGTTGAGCTCTGAAATCATGAAAGGGATGATGCCAAATCAACCAAAATACTCAAGCAAAGCATGCAAGAAAGCTTAAAGCTTGAAACTAGTGAAGGGGCTCGAACCATGGCTACATAAAGCAAGCCCCAAAGGGCCAAGGGGACCTAAAACAGTACCAAGGCAGGTCTAAACAAGACCAAAAATGAGCTCAACACTAGCTAACACAAGCTAGAACATAATGCCAAAACATGAGGCATGCAAGGCCACAAAAGAGATGTTACACTACACCTAAAACAGCCAAACATGGTATGATTTAAGCAACCAAAATCAGAGTTATGGAATGTTAGAATGAGCCCAAAAACACATTGAAATGGTATCCAAATGACCTAAGCATGGAAGCATACACAATGACCCATTCAAGAGGCCTAAAAACAAAAACCCTTTAAAACATTAAAGGAGTAATAAGTGCAAGTGTTTGAGCATGAAACATGGACTGAGATAACATTACAAGTGATGCCAAACCACCGAAATGATCTGAATAAAGCATGCTAGTGACTCAAACACCCAAAGCTAACAAGCTAGATTGCATGGTAGCTATACAAAACAATGCAAGCATGACCAAAACAATGAAAAATAGAGCTTTAGCATGGTAAAACAAAGGCTAAAAGATTCATGGAGTTAAGCCAAAACATGCAAGCATGGTAGTCTAAATGCTAGATACATGTTAAGGCAAATGAGGGGATTGCAAGGCAAGTATATGGTGCATGCAAGAGACCACTAAACCAACTTTAAACAGAGGTAAATAATGGCAAAACAACACCAAATACTTGCTGAAATAAGGCTAAAAAGAGCTAAGCACACATGCCACCAACATAAGCCACTTATGCTAGTATTCAAGACAACAAGGAGAGGGGATGACCCTCTCCTATTTAGGACACCGAAACCACCTCTCCACCACTAAAAATCCTCTGGATTTCAGTGGTAGGGAGGCCATGCAAAGCTCAAAGCAAGGGCCAAAAAGGATGGCCTAAAACAAGGCCTAACAAGGCCTTGGAGGGGGTAAACAACCCTAAACCTCAAAATGACCTTAAACAAAGTTCAAAAGAAAGTAAAAATAGAACTTTTATCAGTTAATAGCTAAGCTTAAAACAATAAGCAAGAAGGGCTAAAAGCCTAAGCAAGAAAGGGGTATCTAAAGCAAAAATGCTCACCCTTGAAGAACACCTTCAAGAATACAACACCAGCATCTTTCTCTGATCAAAACCACTCTAAGAATCCTAACAACAACTCCTTAGAACCTCAGCAACCAAGGATGGTGTAATGCTAGGTGTTTGTGTGCAATAGTGTGAACAAAAATCACTTTAGGTCACAAATACACACACAAATGATAGAGATAGGGAGATATAGAGATAGAGAGATACAACTTTTTCTAACCCTAATTTCAGAACCTCTGAGAAGGGAGGAGGGCCTCCCCTCTTATAGAAATCCAATTTCCAAAGCTTCTTGGAGAAGCTAAGCAAAGGGCAAATCCCTCCATACACGTGTATGTAGGAGGTTAATTGTGGATGCCAGCTGTGCCAACTGGCACAAAATATATGCATAAAGCAGATGAACAGGGTTCGGCCACCAAAAAATGGCCGATCGACCAACATAAGTGCCGACCGACCAAATATAGTGCCGATCGGCCAAAACTTTTGGCCGATGGCCTCAAGCCTTGGCCGGTGGGTTGAGGGTATGGCAAACAAGCCACCCTCTTCCTTTCGAAGCAAAAACACGAGTGTTTGGTCCACAACCAAGCACAAAATAGACAAGTTGAGAGATCTTGAGGCAAGGCGCGCGGCCGAGACCTCTGGGAACTCAAAACGAACATGAACATGGATGATCATCGAGTGTTCAAACGATGACGTCCAAGTCTTGAGGACAGTCAAAAATGGGGTGTCTACACATATGAATTTTGGAAAAAGGTAACAAGCATAAAGAAAAGTGAATTGCTTACATTATTGAATGAAATGAATGATTTTGAGAAAAGTTGTTATATACGTATATTTTTGTACAAACAATCACATTATTATTATAGTATGAGTCTACGCATTAATGATCATAGCTATCTGTAAGTTGTTATTGTTTAGGCTCATGTTGAGATCCCTAATAGACTTTATGTTCATCCCACGTAGCTAATCCTTTTTCAGGTGAACATCAAGGAGTGTTTCAAGGTCATGGATCTTCTTTACTTGTTGGCCACAGGACCTTTTATTTGTGGGCGGAATGCCATTGATGTAAAAGGGTTAAACCCTTCCTCTTAGTTTAAAAGATGTAAGCCTACGGCCAATTTATTTAAATACAACTCTTGTTGCATTCATATTATATTCGGATGAGAGAATCTTTATTTATGTGTTCTTGTAAATATAGAGTTTTTGCATGTTATCTTTGAAATTGAATCTATAATAATGGTTTGGTAATGGAATCCTAGTAATAAAAAGGTAGGGCATTACAAGGCGCTTCTTGGCTGCTCATCTACATCTATATATATATAACGGAGTGGCCAGAAGCAGTGAATAACAACAAAGTAAAGAGATTATAAGAATGTGTTCTGATGTTTAAATAAAATCATACTCATCGTAATAATTTCTTGTCATAACAAACGACCTTGGGTCCAACAGATAGCAGAATGACCTCGAGTCCAACGTCTAACAGATGTACAAAACAGAACAAATCATATCTTAATAAAATGACCTCGGGTCCAATCATTTATAACTATATAATGACCATTCAGTTAACTCATAACAAATAATCAGACTTATCAAATATTTAGAATGTCCTTAGATCCATCATGTCAAATATACAGAACGACCTTGGATTCATTTCTGATATACAGAATGGCCTTTGGTCCATCATATGCGTTTGTATTTCATCAAACTTTGGTCAGAGCTTAAATATTACACATTTGGCCCGTTAAAATATATTTTATTAGTCTATTTATTTTTACTATTTTATAATTTTACATATTTTTATGTGTTTTTATATATTTTATTTATTATATTATATATTACAAAATAAATAAATAAATAAAAGAAAAAGAATTTGAGAGGGTACCGACAAAGCTGCCCATTCATTCAAACAAATAATATATATACATATATTATACTATTATAGTAACTATTTTTGTTTGTTTTCTTTTCCTAAAAAAATAAAAAATAAAAAATAAATAAGTAAATAAATAACAAACAAACAAACAAACAAAGGAGCATATGTAGCAGAGAATGAGGGAGCTCAGCGAGGCAGAGGTTTCAGCTACGGAAGTCAAGGAAATAAAGAGAGAAAATAAAAAGAAAGGAAACGTGAGTAGTGTGTCTATAATTATGTGAAATTAATGTTTTTTTTAGAGTAGAGATGAAATCCTGACCAAATAATTATGGTGAATTGAATTTTATATTTTTACTTTTAATTTGATTTGGATAAATTGTATAACTTTTAGATCTTTTTGTGCAATAAATGTTTTATTCAAATCATATTATACAATTATTTTCACATTGTTGTATATTAAAATTATTAGACGAGTCATACCTAGTATGACGGGTAGTGCATCAACCATAGTTTAGTGTTGACGGCCCATGCTAAGCGAAGATGATTTGTGGCTTTCGGGTTTTAATATACAAATCTTCTTGACGATGTATTTCTAATCAATTTACATCATTTTATCCAAATTAATGATTTTCTGAAAATTAATACAATAACCCCCTAATTATAAGGTTAGTGATGGATTCAAAATCCTGAGATATTTCTTATTTTATTTTACTTAATTTATATTTTGTTAGGTTTAGTTTTAGTATTTTCAAAACCAATTTCCAAAATCAATCTTTTTAAATTACTTTCATTATTATTTTTGAGTAAACACAACTCGATTAGTCCTTGAGGATTGATACCTGATCTTAACTGTTGTTCTACGGAGTAGTAGTTATTAATTGGTTTTAATTAGAATATTTTGGTGTGCAAACGACCAGCATCAATTTTTGGCGCCATTGTCGAGGACTAAAGGTAAGTTGTTCGATTTAGTGGTAATTTTTATTGTAATTCATTTTTTTTTTGGTATATATTCTTTTTTTATTTTTCTTGTGCATGTGTTACTAGTTTTCTCTCTCTCTCTCTCTCTCTCTCTCTCTCTCTCTCTCTCTCTCTCTCTCTCTCGCTCTCTCTCTCTCTCTTGTGTACAGATTGTCTTGTGCAGACAAATATTTTTAAAAAAAAAAAAACAAAATATATATATATATATAAAATTCATACCTTGACATTGGAAAATTATCATTACCTATGCCGGACAAATGATATTTGGACTAATGTAGAAAACTAGTATTACTATTGTTGTTGTTGTAATTTTTCATGATTTTCGGAGTGGATTACCACTTGATTATCTTGTAAAATTTTGTTTTGTTTTTATTGCATTTTTCTTTATCGCAATTTACTTCCTACAATTTAATTTTACTTAAAAGGTAGTTTGAGACTCCCTACATGTTGTACATTCATTTTATTTTGTAAAGTAATTTAATTTTACTTAAAGGGTAGTCTGAGACTCCCTACATGTTGTACATTTATTTTATTTTGTAAAATGTTGTTTTATTTGTACTAATTTGTAGGTGTTTTTTCTTTTCTTTTCTTTTCTTTTCTTTGCTTTTCTTTTTTTTTTTTTTTTTTTTTTTTGAGCCTTGTATATAATGAAGTTATGGCATATTTTGGAAATAATTTTTGGGGATATGAGAGTCAGGATGACAATTATTTTGAAACCCCTTCTGATTATTATCAATATCAACATTATACTCTACCATCTCAATATTCTTCCTATTTTGAAGAGACGGTGTTGCAAATTCTTTAAAATATGGTACCCATTACACAATTATTGCACTCTCAAATCCTACCTCAACAAGATTCAGATCACGAGGATAGAATGTTAACATTTCTTCAAAACACCTTAGATTCTGCCAATGAGTTGTTGTATATCCAGGGTCAATAGATTGCCAAAATAGAAGCCCATTTAGGGAAAATAACTAACATTCTTGATAGGGAAGGAGAGACTGTCTCCTAGAAAATTCTTTAGAAGAGTCTCTGGCCCATTTTGATTTTGATGATAGTGATATGGATGAGTCATTGTCTATCCCTTTCGGAGAATCACATTTTTCTTCCATTGAGGATGATCCACTCTCAACACCATCTTTTTCATCTTGTATAAAAGTACCCATTTGGAGTTAGAACCTTTACCCTCGGATAATACTGATGAGTTTTTAGATAGGGTCGAGACTATCTCCATAGGTACCCCTCCACTTGTTTATCTAGTGTTTGAAAAATAATGAGTGAGCTGAGTGCATTTGATAGTGATTTGGACTGGGACTTCGTGATTGGTAATGATCTTTTGATCTCTGTTCCTAGGGCCTGCTTACATGATTTCCTACTAAAAGATAAATACCCTAAGTTTGCATATATTAGTCATGTTTTGTTAAACAATGAATTTTTAGCTCACTTTTGTCTACTTTTGGACAGGTCAAATAATTTTTACCGGAATGACCCATATCTCATAAATCATAAAAAGCATAAAAAGTAGACTTGTTGCACTCAAGTAAAATAGATTAGTTTTTTTTTTTTTTTTTTTTTTTTTTTTTTTTTTTTTAACGTTTTTTGTGTCAGGGAAAAATAGACAAGTATACCTTTGAAGGGAACCACTGAGTAGGACTAAAGAAATTTGGTCTAAGATGGGTTACTTAAAAGAGAATAAAATTTGTAGCCCTAAAACGTCTTGGAATCTGACGTGAAAATAGCAATTTTTATTTTTATTTTATTGTGTTTTCCTTCTCAGTCCTTTGTGGCATGTGCCATTGAGGACAATGTCATTTAAGTTGGAGAGAAAGGGTTTGTGTATATTTTGTGTATTTATTTTTATTTTTATTTATTTATTTTGTGTGTTTATTTTGATTTTTAATTTCAGTTATTTCTATTTTTAGTTGTGTTTTGAAAAAAAAAAATTAAAAACAAAAAATTTGTTTGCTGCTGTTCATGTTTTCAACCAAAAAAAAAAAAGCAGCAAACAAACAAACAAACCGTTTTTCATTGTGTGTGCCGTTGTGTGTAGTTTTATTAAAAAAATTAAAAAATAAAATATTGTGTTGTGTGTGCGTTGTGTTAAAAAGTTTTGCAATTACTTGTTAATTTTGTTGCCTTAATATTTTAATTATATTTTAGTTTATCATACTATCTTTTGATTAAAAATATTTTTTTATCTCATCTCGAATCTGCATATGCACATAGTCGCTTAAATATTTTTTGATTAATTTTTGGACTTAGACTTGAACATTTTGATGATTAATGTACAGACTATAACCCATGTGAGATTTTGGATCTATCATTCTTTTTCGAAGGTTATTAAGTTTACTCTTAACTATTTATTTGGAAGCGTAGTGTTTCGTTGTTCAGTCTCATATTTTTCAATTTGGTTGAATGTTGAGAAATCATTTTGCATTTACATCCTTTAAAAATCATGAAAGTTGAAAAATTGTACCAAATTTTGGGAAGTGATTTAGGCCATTTTTGTATTATTTGAATTTTAACATTTCCTTCTCTATACTCAAAAATCCTTTAGAAACCAATTTGAGCCTACATTCCAAACCTTTCATTCAGTAAACCCCTGGTGATAACTGGCCATTGTCTTCAGGAGCCCCCCAAAAAAAATGGAGGAATTGATAAGGAGGATGCTAGAGAAGAGGGAAAAAAATCAAAAACAAAAACAAAAAAGAAAGAAAAAAGAAAGTAAGATTATGAAAAAGAGTCTACACCGATAAATATTGTTGAAAGAGAATGTCAAAACCATGAAATAATAATTTTGATTGTTCTCTTACACTCAAAAAGGAGATACTAATTCTTACTCATTTTCTTATCTATCCCTAACCCTGTTTGACTAATCCAATAAAAGTCCTATTTGATCCCATAATTGGTAAAAATTTAGATGCAGACATGATGGATAAAGGTGTTAGCATAATTTTAGCATTTAGCATTCTTTAAGCTAGCATCTTTCATCAATTATATGCGAGATATTTTGATTTATTTATATTAATTTCACTCGCATATGTTGAGAGTACACAAAGTTGTACTGTAATAACCCGAACCTCGCACATGATTTCTGATATACTCTTAGTCCTTGATTGGTACTTTTAAACGCTTGCTGTAAAATTCCATGAAAAAATACGGTTAAGGAAGCGAAATCCATGTTTATGAATGCCTATTTGTTGCATAAGGAAACTATCTGTTACCATTAACACGTTTGAATTAGAAATTGGGAGCCTTAATGGCTTAATTATCTGAAATTGATTATATATCTGTGATCAGCATAATTTTTAAGTAATATTAAGCATGTTTGCGAAATTTTAATTTTGGACTGATTAAACGATTAAATTTTGTCTTATATGTCATTGTTTATGAATATATACACCTAAACCTCTTGAGCCTTGATCAAAAACGTGAAGTGCCTTTGTGAGAGAATAAGGGTTTGGAAAGAAGAGAAAAGAAAACAAAGACAAGGTTCAACAAGGAAGAGAATTGGGATTAAATTAGGAGATCCTTGCCATTTTTTTAAAGCTTAAGGTATGTTAAATTTACTATATATGAGAATTATCCTTTTAATTGTGAAGAAGGGTTGTTATGATTTATGTTTGATGATTTAGGGTTGTAAGGGAGAATTGTTCATGATTCATGTTTGATTGAAGAGGATACTCATCAATCGGTTGTTTCGACATGAAATTATGCCTCAATCTTTGTTTCTCATGTAAAACCCATGAAAATATATATATGTAATGTATGATGTTTTAATAAGCATGAGGAACTTGATTTAAAAATAGAATTTAGAGGGTTTGTAACTTGAATAAGCTTCCACTCATGTGTATTTTATGATGCTCAAGTTCTAGTACATGCTATGGTGAAAGTTATGCTTCAATCTTTGGTTTTATGCCATGTATCATGTGTTATGATTTATGAACATAAAGAACTTAAGTGAAAAGATGGAATTTGAAAAACAAATAGGGACTTGATCAAGCTTTGAATCATGTTTACTTTGTGATATTCAAATGGTAAATTATGTTATAGTGAAGTTGGGTTCAAGTATTGCTTTAATTTCATCTTGGGTTGTATGAAAAATGAAGTGGTGAGGCTTGAAATTGAGTTGAAACCGAGCTGCCCCAAAACAGGGACATGGCCGCTCGAGCGGAGGAAGAAGAAAAATCTAAAAATGCATACTGTCTACGGCCGCTCGAGCGGAGGGGGAGGACCGCACGTGCGGTGCATGGCCGCACGAGCGGAGGGTCTGGCTGCACGTGCGGCCCAGGTCCGAAAAAAATATTTTTTCTGTTTTGCATGCTTAACCCTCCGATATTTTTAGAATATTTTTCTGATGATTTTAAAGTGGTTATAAATTCCTTGGAAGTGTAATGACTCGGGAATTACTTGAACAAGGAAAAAGGAAGAACTAATGTGCAAGTTTGGATGTATGCAGAACACACCCCAGAAGGAAGTAACACGTCATCCCAACACTGTGAGTAGTAGTACCTATGTGAATGTTATGCAATTATGGTAATGTTTCGGGATATGTAAGGCAACCATGTTATGTAAATGTTATGCAATTATGTTAATGGTTCAAGACATGTAAGACAACTATGTTATGTTGTGTAAATGTTATGCAATTATGTTAATGTTTAAAGTATGTAAAGAAAAGCAAGTTTCAAGTGCTTAATGCCATATGTTTCAAGGGCTTAATGCCACAAGATTCAAGGGCTTAATGCCATATGTTTCAAGGGCCTCGTGCCACATGTTTCAAGGGCCTTGTGCCACATGTTTCAAGGGCTTTGTGCCACCACATTTCAAGGGCTTCGTGCCACCACATTTCAAGGGCTTATAGCCACCAAGTTTATGTTGCAAAATTGGGCCTAAGGCCGTCATATACTTAGCACAGAATCAGACTAATGTATCGATATGTAATATGTTTCACGTTAAGCGCCATTTTCTTTTGTCAACCTTTACAAGTCCAAGCACCATTCCAGCCATTAATTTTGTGAAACTATTAAAATGTGGGTTCACTTTTTGAGTGCTATCTAAGGTTGATGTGCATAACTTTCAAGTTTTTTTGTATACGCCCAATCATGGGGCTGGGACTGTAAATGTATGTGTATGTAGCCGACATTCAGGGATTTAGTTTTAAACTTTGTCTGCTTTTGATGAAGTATATGATGTATGAGATCCTGGCATATTAAAAATAGCTCAATGGAGTATATTGTATCTATGTTATGTCCGTAGTTTTATGCTTCCGATAAGGCCCCGTAAGTTTGTATACCAGGTTACATGGCCATTTATGAATAGGTCATGCCCAAACTTTTAGGGGCAGGTTTGGCGCGTGACATGTACCATATCTAGTGATTCATTTGTTGAGTGCAAAATTTGTGAGCTTTGAGTCAAAACATTCTTCTGATAGAATTAACGTCTTCTTTCTTTAAGAGATTAACTAATATTTTTGTTGATTATAATTTACACACATACACACTGAATGTAGAGATAGATAAATTATTTTTTACCAATTGCTAGTATTTTGAATTATGATAATTATTTTGCTAACATATTAGAATTAACAATTATCTATGTGAATATTTTCTTAAAAAATAAATAAAAAATAAAAAATTCTGAATTTGGTGGGTATATCTTCTGTAAAACCTTATGAGACTACAATTCGTCCACTAGGGATAACCTGGGGGTTCAAAGCCTAGTTGTATATGCTAAATACAATTGTGTTCCCTACGAAAATGACTTAAATAGATTTTAATTTGTTTACTCGAAGACTAGCAAAATGTAAGTTGGAGGATGTGATCAGAGCCTAAATATTACACATTTGGCCTACTAAAATATATTTTATTAACCTATTTATTTTTATTATTTTATAATTTTACATATTTTCATGTGCTTTTATTTATTTTAAATTTTTGTACAAAGATTAATATAAATGATACATTTTAGATATTTTATTTATTATATTATATATTATAAAATAATATATATATATATATAATTTGAGACGGTGTCAGCAGAGCCGCCCCCTCAATGAAACAAATAATATATATATATATATATGCATATTATATTATGATACTAACTGTATATATTGTATTATGGTACTAATTATGTTTGTTTGTTTGTTTTTCTTATAAAAAGAAGAGCATATGCAGCAGAGAAGATGGAGCTCGGCGAGGTAGAGGCTTCAGCCCAAAAAATAAATAAATAAATAAAGTGGGAGAGTAGTTTGCATATATTAGAGTAGTGCGTTTATAATTATGTGGAACTAATATTTTTTTTAGGATAGAGATGAAATCCTAAGGAATAATTATGGTGAATTGTATTTGATATTTTTAGTTTTAATTTGATTTGGATAAGTTATATAACTTTTAGAATTTTTTGTACAATAAATGTTTATTCAAATCATGTAATACAATTATTTTTGTTGTTGTGTATTAAAATTGTTAGACGACTCATACCTAATAAGACGGGTCGTGTATTAACCATAGTTTAATTTAGTTTAGTGGTGATGGTTCATCTTAAGCGAAGATGATTTGTGACTTTCAGGCTTTAATATACAAATCTTCTTGATATTTCTAATAAATTTACATCATTTTATCCAAATTAACGATTTTTTGAAAACTAATGTAATAACCCCCTGATTATGAGGTTAGTGGTTGATTCAAAATCCTGAGATATTTCTTATTTTATTTTCCTTATTTTTATATTTTATTAAGTTTAGTTTTATTATTTTCAAAACCAATTTCCAAAATCAACCTTTTCAAATTACTTTAATTATTATTTTTGAATCAACACAACCCGATTAATCCCTGAAAATTGACATCTGGTATTAACTGCTCTTTTATGGATTAGTAGTTGTTACTTGGTTTTAATTAGAATATTTTGTTGTGCAAACGACCAACATCAAACTTATTTGCAGATATCATGTTGTTCAGACCTATAGAAACTCTTTCATACTAGCAAAATCATACATTCGGAATAAATAAATAAATAAATAAATTACCACATTAGGACATTCAGAAAATAGAGTAATTAAGAAAATATCTTTACTAAGATATTACTCACTATGATTCGGTTGCTGGCACGTCCACACGGATAGTCCTATACAATCATAAATATACACAAATTGAATCTCATTGCTCAACCAGATAGTTCTTTAACTTTTTCAATTCTTTTAAGTCTCATTAACTCATTAATTCATTTGGGATGCACAATATATGCCTAAGAATACTCAGAAGGGAATAAGAATGCCAAAATGAGTAAAACATGACTTTTCAAAATGTGTTGAAACAAGACAGTCCGCTCGAGTGGACCACATGGTCTGCAAAAGTACTGGATGGTCCGAATCTAGGCTCGATATTCACTCGAGCCAAGATATAAAATAAAAGGCGATCACTCAAATAGTGACTTGGTTGCTCGAGCCAGCTGCAAATGTCTGCAAAAATACTGGATGCATGAAATGTGCGCTTGAGTGGCTGATTGTTCACTTGAGCGGTGAGTCAAAATTCTAGAATTTCCATAACTGAGTTTGAACTTCAAAACACATGTTCAAAGTATGGACTCATGCAAGACTTGTCCAAAAACTTGAAAACATGTAATTAAACATAAACACTTGATGATTTGCAAATCTTATGCTCAAAACTTCATGAATTTACCAAAATTAACCTTTACTCTTCATACATGTATGAACTTAAACTCCTTCTTTTCTTGCTTTACAACCACATGCTCTTTAATTCATATATTCATGAAATTCAACCTTCAAACTCTTATGAATCATGAGTGCATGTCTAATATAACTTTTATTTTCAACATGGATGACATGAATCATGTTCTAAATCATGAAACTAAACAAAATTGTCCTTGCAAGTATGAATTAACACCAATTCCTTCATTCTAAGCTCAATTCTCACATTTAATCACACAATCTTCTTGGATTCACATATTTGATGAATTTAATTCTTAAGTTAAGGTGTAATCTCATACCTAGAGTCTTCAACAACACAAATTCTAGCAAAAACTTGAGCTCTACTACACAATCCTTCAATTCTCCAAGCAATTTCTTCAAATCAAGCTCTTTCTCTCTCTACAATTTAATTCTCGCTCTCTATAAAATGTTACATTACAGATTTTTGAGTTGTTCCCCTCTAATTAGCCTCAAATTATCATATATACATTAGATTAGCATAGGTTGCTAATTAGAGCTCCAACTAGCTAATCAAGCTTCGGTTAATTAATCAAAACATAATTTTGCTGAACTAAATCAAATTTTAATCAAACCTCCCAATAGGCTCTAAACATGATGCCAATCTCAATAAACTAACCAATTTCAATTTCTAACGCCATTAAGACCTTCAATTTTAGATTATAATAGAAATCACAACAGATATTCTTACGATTAGCAGATATGAATCTAAAAACCATATAAACACATAATTAGCCTTCAAATTCACACTAAGCACTAAGATAATATTCAAAATTAATGATTAAAAGCATAATACGTAACGGGGTTCTTAAATGAGCCAACATGGGAAGCCTTTGTTATTACTTTCCAAGACAAGTACCAACCTCCTACTACTAGAGAGAGACTAAGGCAAGAGTTTTTAGACCTTAAGTAGATAAGGATGTCGATGGCCGAATTTGAAGCGGCCTTTACTTGGTTATCCCGGTTTGCACCGAAATTGGTGGCACCGGACGAACGCCGTTATATCGAATTTGAGAAGAGACTCAGGACCAATATTTTGTTCAAGGTTGCCGAGAATATGATTCAAAACTATGACCATTTAGTGGAAATGATAGCGCATGTGGAAATCACAGTGCAGGCCAACGAGGAGAGGATTTGAGGTACAAGATCTAGAGGGTAGAAGTCACATGGGGACTTCAGGCCTAGTAAGAAGCATAGGGGCTCTGCCTTATGTCAGTCTCACTCACATTAGACCAAATATGCTTTTCCATTGCCTAGTTTAGGCCTACGAAAGAGTGCTCAAGGCAGTTTTGCTTATTTTAGATGTGGCCAATCTGGTCATAAGGCCAATGCTTGTCCACAAAAGGGAGGAGGATAACAGATACCACCACTACCACCTAACCAATCTCAGAGTCAATCCTAGAGTAAGGGGAAAAGACCTACTTGCATTCACCGTAATCAATCAGGCACATGAGGAGAGCATGCCCACAGTTGGGAGCTGCATCGGGGTCGACGAAAACTCAGAGCCACCAGAAGGCTCATTCAGTCCAGACCTGATGAGCTATTCAAGGAGCTACCTCGACTTAGTCAGTACAGCAAGCCTATGCTCCAAGAGATAAGCAGGTTGATTAGAGGCCACAAGGGTGCATGTACGCTGTTACAATGCTAGAATAGTTATCGGGAACCTTTGTTGTAAGAGGTAATTTTGTTGTGTTCAATTCTATGGCTAGTATGCTGATTGATACAGGTGTGTCACATTCATTTATATCTATTGCTTTTGTTTCTACTTTAGGATTAGAGATTGATCAGCTAGAATCTTCATTGTGGGTTGAGTCACCGGCTAGGGATAGAGTGGCATTGGGACGAATGTGCCGCTCTTTCAAGATTGAGGTCGCAGATCACCAACTCTTTTGATTTCATTATCTTAGACATGTACACTTTTGATGTTATATTGGTTTTGGATTGGTTGTCACATTTTCGGTCCATGATAGATTGTTAGTGCCACCCTATGTTTGTATGCACACCTACTAGGGATTGCTTTTATTTCCTATATGACTGGGGTGATAGCTCCATTCTGACAAAGGACTTAGCTTTCTTTTTTCCCTTTCTTTAACTAATGAAGTTAGTGTGATCCGTAGCAACTTGCCGAGGGTAGTTTGTGAATACCCAAATGTTTTCCTTAAAGATCTCATTGGTTTACCACCCCATCAAGAAATTGAATTCTCCATTAACTTAGTGCTTAGCACGACACCAATTTCTATGGCCCCATATAGATTTGCACCCGCCGTGTAACGACCCCAAAATCTGTATCAGAAATTACCCTTATGTCCTTGTGGGTTAATGCAATTTAATTTAATGATATCTGTTTGAATTGAAGCATTATCTATTGAGTTACGGCTTTAGAATTGAAATTACCGACCTTTACGGGTTCAGAAAGCAAAATTGAGTACTTGGGTATGTTAATAGGAATTTTTAGAACTATTTGGGAAAACTAATTGGAAAACCAATTTGTCTGATTCGTTAATGCACGTTTGGGTGGTTAACTTTATGCTGCCAATTGAAGGCCTTAGAGGCTTCAGAAACCAGAACAGAGAACATATTTATGATCAGCACAATTTATAAAGTCACCTGGGAACTTTAATTGAAATTTGTTTTCGTGCGATTCGTAAGGCCACATTTGGCCCTCCCTATTGTGTTAAGCCATGTGTGTGTTTATTTTTATATATAGATGTGCCTTTGAGTGGTTGATCTCATCTTTTGGGAGCCCAAAATATCTAAAAAAAGAGAGAAAAGAACTGCGAGAGAGAAAGAAAGAAGAGAGACCAAGATTCTTGAAGAAAAGCTCAACAATCATGGGGGTTTGAAGATGATTGAAGGGAATTGAAGAAAGCGACGGAAGATCACCCATGAAAACTTGGGGGAAATTGAAGAGAGCTATGAGATAGAAAAAGATTAAGCTAGGTATGATAATCTATCTTGAAACCTTGTGTTTAAAGTATCAATTTGGTGAAACTATAAAGATCTTGGAAGATTTAAACCCATTTGGGGTTAAGATTTTATGTATGTATTTGCTTGAGCTAATTTGAGAAATTAGAAATTGTGTTCTCTAATTTTGTTTATGAGTGAAGCTCAAACTCATGGATATCATGAAATGAATTTTAGATTATGCAAGAATCAAGTGAATTTGTGGGTTTGTGAGTTGTGTTTTAAGAACCATGAAGATCATTAAAGATTAAGCATTAATCTTGAACTTTAAGACAAAGATTGATTTGTTTGAGATGAAATTACACTTGGTTGATGTTAGTTTATCATGTTATGAGGCAATTTTACATGTGTTTTGAGTGATTTATGTTAGAAGCCAAGCTTAGAAATGAAAAAACCAAGTGTTGGAGCAAAAGCCATTTTCGGACTGTCTGATTTTGCCCAGACCGCACGAGTGGCCACGAGCGGCCACGAGCACCGCATGAGCAGAACATGAAGAAAAAAATGAGGTTTTCATTATGCTCTTTAGGCGCTCGAGTGGCCGGTTTTTTCGCTCGAACAGATTTGGGCCGCACGAGCGGCCAACCCTATTTCAGCTTATATCCGGTAACTTCAAACAAGCATATCTTTTGCATCCGTACTCCATTTTGAGTGATTCTTGAGCCTAAAATCAAGCCCCGGAAGTCTAGCTTCCAATGGTGGTGGTCTCACCCCCTAATTCTAAATATGTAAATAGTTATGCCCAAATTAGTGATGATTGTTCACTTTCTATTTACCGGTTTGTACCGTTTCTTCGTCTGAACCATTTTCCTCTCAATTCCTCCTATCTTCTGTGACATGGATTATAACTGATTAAGGAATAATGAGCTTGGTACCACCATGGCTAATTGATTAAATGATCAAAGAGAATAAGTAAAGGATCGATTATAATCTCATATTATGTGTTGTGCACTGTACTTGTAGGTCGAGACGAGGACACCGTCCCATTAATACCAGGAGCCGATCACTGTGAGTAATAGTAGTGTAACGATATGTTTCACTTACTTCCTGTGATTATGATTTATGTATTGTCATTTGTGAATGGCCTATTCCATTAATATTGTGCTTTGCTTAAATTAATGGATATGATTGAATAATAACATTGGTATGGACATAAGGCTGTTCTGTCCCTATTAATAGAAGTGGGCCTGAGGCCGTTATGATGTGAATTATTCTGTCCCTATTAATGCAGTAATACATTTGCCTTCTGTTAGTAGTTATTAGTAATGTTCTGTTATCCGCAAAACAACTATGTCAACTTGTAATAAACCATGGGAAAATCTTTGTGCACTATTGAGTAATAGTACTGTAGTAGTACGTTTTGCTTACTGTTAATAGTTAATACTGACGTTCTGTTATCTTCAAGTTAACTATCTGAATTGATGATGAACAAATGGAACATATGTATATTATGGAACAATGATATCTTGGTGTATCTGGAATCATTCTGTTTTGCTAATGATGGGCCCGAGGCCAATCTGTTGATATCTGGGCTTAAAGTCGTTCTGTATTATCTGTGGACTTACAGCCGATCTGTATTATATCTGGGCTTACAGCCGTTTTGTATTATATCTGGGCTCACAACCGACCAGATATATCCGCTCACACTGCTCATCTTATATCTGGGCTTATAGGCTCAGATATATATGGGCTTACAATGTATCAGATCATATCTGGTTTACACCGCCCCAGATCATATCTAGGCTTCTGACGCTCAGATATATATGGGCCTGAGGCCGTTCTGTGTTACACATGGGTCTAAGGCCGTTATAAAATATGATTATGAATAAGATCTGTGTATGGTTTGATATGCATATTTAACTCACCTCTTTACACAGCTATTATTGATTGAGCCTTGCTCACCTATTTTTATATATATTTTTTTGTAAGCGAGCCATTAGAGATTAACACTAGAAAGGTCTTGAGGTCTACCTGTCTGCCAAGCCGCCTGGGGTACGCCTCCATGTTGAGGCCTTAATTTGTGTTGGGAGTCATATAAATTATTAGGTCTTTTGTAAGTGTGTGTGAGATCTATATAAATTCTGTGAATGTATTTAAATGCTTGAATCTAATTAAACCATCATGTATGCACAAGCTTAATGGATGTTGTCTTTTATTGATATTGCTTCCGCTTAAGGCCCCGTATGTGTTTAAATATTATTCTAAATTATGTTTGAGGCCTATGTACAGGCCGGTCATGAACCAAACTTTTAGGGGCGGGTTTGGATCGTGACACGCCGAGTTGTATGAATTGAATATCTAACTCCAAGACCTCTTAGATAAGGGCTTTATTCACCCTAGTACATCGGTTTGAGGAGCGTCGGCCCTTTTTCCAAAGAAGAATGATGGGCCATTGCGGTTGTGTATAGATTATCGTAAGATGAATCGAGTTACCATTAAGAACAAGTATCCTCTACCCAGAATAGATGACTTATTTGACCAACTTAAGGGGTTTTGTTGCTTTTCAAATATAGACTTGAGGTTGGGGTACCATCAGTTGAGGGTTAAGGAGGGAGCTATCCAGAAAATAGACTTTCATACACGTTATGGCCATTATGAATTTCTTATTATGTAACTCGGGTTAACAACCAATTCCACAACATCGTTCATGGACTTGATTGAATCGGATCTTCCGGGATTTCTTAGATCGATTCATAGTCATTTTTGTGGACAACATTTTGATATATTCAACCTTTGAGAAAGAACACGATGAACATTTACATATAGTACTTGGCTTACTTAGAGTGCACAAATTGTTTGCTAAATTTGAAAAGTGTGAGTTTTGGTTAACAGAGGTGAAATATGTTGGACATGTTATATCGAGAGAAGGGGTAATCGTTGATTCCTCCAAGATAGATCTCGTGCAAGATTGGGAACAACCTAAGAATACTTTTGAAATTCAAAGTTTCTTAGGGTTAGCCGGTATTACCACCATTTTGTAAGGGACTTCTCTAGGTTAGCTACACCGTTGACTAGGTTGACTAGAAAAGGGTATTAAGTATGTATGGAATGAGACTTGTGAGAAATCATTTCAAGAATTTAAGACTAGGTTAACTACCATTCCAGTTTTGATAATTCCGTAAACGGGTTTGGGTTATACCATGTATTGCAATGCGTCTTGGGATGGGCTTGAATGTGTGTTGATGCAAGATGGGAAGCTTGTAGCTTATGGGTCACGACAATTACAAACCCACGAGAGAAATTACCCCACCCATGACTTAGAGCTAGTAGGGGTAATTTTTGCCTTAAAATTTTGGAGACATTATTTATATAATGAGAAGTTTGCCGTCTATTTTGATCACAAAAGTTTAAAATACTTATTCTCTCAAAAATATGTAAACTTAGGCCAACGCAGGTGGATGAAGTTTATGGAGGACTACAATTTTGAGTTGTACTGTCACCTGGAGAAGGCCAATGTTGTAGCTGATGCCCTTAGTCAAAAGTGTGTGGGTACTGTGGCAAGTGTGGCCATTCAAGAATGGATTATGTTGGATGGTATCTATGAGTATGACTTGCATCTTGGTGAGTCTGGTGAGGGTGCTACCGTGTTTACTTTGATTGCATAACCCACATTGATTAGCGAAGTAATAGAAGCACAACAAGGTGACCGTGGGGTGGAGACAATCCACGAGAAAATCTCCAATGGGAAGGAAAAGAAGGGTTTGAACATCCACTTGGATTTGAGTGTGAGGTATTTAGACCATTTGTTCATGCCAGAATCTTGTAGAGAGGTGGTACTTTGGGAGTTTCATCATTCACGCCATGTGATACATCTGTGGGGCACAAAAATGTACAATGATCTTAGTTGTCAGTTTTGCTGGAGGGGCATAAAACGAGATGTCACTTCATTTGTATCGAAATGCCTTACTTGTCAACAAGTGAAGGCCAAACATCAAAAACCAATGGGTTTGTTACAACCTCTATCCATAGTTGAGTGGAAGTAGGAACATGTCACCATGGATTTTGTGGTTGGATTCCAAGGACACAACATGGTAACGATGTCTTTTGGGTGATTATTGATAGGTTAACCAAGTCTACACACTTACTTCCTATGCGCACAAGTGACTTAGTTGACTATTGGGTAGAATTGTACATTAGAGACATAGTTTGACTTCATGAGGTCCCCGTGACAATTATTTCAGATAGGGATCCTCATTTCATCGCCCAATTGTGGCAAACCGTTCAAGAGGCATTGGGAACTAAACTAACATTTAGCATAGCCTATCATCCTCAAACCGATGAGCAATCCAAATGTACTATACAAATTTTGCAATATTTGCATAGGGCTCGTGTCTTATATTTGAAGGGGTCATGGGAGACACACCTACCGTTGATTGAGTTTGCCTATAATAATAATTACCATGCTAGTATTGGGATGGCACCGTTTGAGGCCTTGTATGGTCGACCTTATAGATCACTGGTTTGTTGGGCCGAGGTAGGTGATGTACCAATGTTAGGCTTAGAGTTAGTCCGAGAGGCAACTCATAAAGTTTCCCTTATTCATAAGATATTGATTATAGCTCAAAGCTGACAAAAGAGTTAAGCCAACAAGAGGAGACAACCTCTATCCTTTGAGATCAGTGACCATGTATTTCTGAAGATCTCACCGAGGCGGGATTTGATGAGATTTGGGAAGAGTGGGAAACTAACTCCAAGGTTCATTGGAACTTTCGAGATCTTAGAGCGTATCACAGAGGTAGCATACCGTTTGGCCTTACCACCACTACTTTATAGGGTTCATGATATGTTTCATGTTTCTATGCTTAAGAAGTATGAACCTGACCCTTCGGATGTGCTTGATTAGGTTGATTTAGAGGTAGATGAGAATGCCTCATATGAAGAGCGACCAGTTCAAATCCTAAATACCCGAGAACAAGTGTTGAGAGGCAAGACCATACCCTTAGTAATGGCGTTGTGGAGGCATCACAGGATTGAGGGGGCAACTTGGGAGCGAGAGGCAGAAGTGCACTCCAATTATCCAGATTTGTTTAAAGATATTTAGTTTATTTGAGATCGTTGTGTAATTGAATGTTGTTGTGAAAATTGGGCATCCCATTGCTAATTATCAATTGTTAAACTCCTTATAATTGTGAAAACAAGGGTTTTGTAAAATCATCGAAGATAATGGAATTATGAATCATTTACATTGTATTAAATGATCTTGTTGTTAATATTCGGCATAAATCTTGCGATAAGGGATTGTTGAGTTAAAATTTGTTCTTACAGAAAAGATCGGTTTAATTTCGGGGACAAAATTTCCTAAGGTGGGGAGGCTGTGATGTCCTGAGTCTTTTTAAAGTAAATTGAGTGCATTAACTGGTAAATTTTGTTTCTTATGTTGTCTTCGTCATCGTTGAACCATTTGAGTTTTGTGTGGTTATCAATTCTTCCTTGTGGTTATTTCAGTTGGTGTATTATTGTGAGTTCTGAGATGTCTTCTTGTACTTTTGGGTGTTAGAGTGAAATCGATAAGGTGGGTTTTGTTTTAAGGCTGCCTTGTCTCATTCCAGGTTGAGACCGCTTGAGCAGTCTTTTGGTCACTTGAGCGGTAATCGACTTTCCAATATCTTATTTTGCAGTCTGAAATTCTGGGAGCAGTTGTTTTACGCTTGAGCGATTTCGCTTGAGCGGTCTATTATAAAGCAGAACGGAGTTTCTAGGAGTTGGTATTTTCCACTCGGGCAGGTTTGGTCGGTCAAGCAGCCTTTCAAATTTGAATTGTTCGCTGGAGCACAAGTTTGGTCGCTCGAGTGGTCTGTCTGCAGTCTGCTCCAAAAATTATGCCAAATCACTTCAAAAGTTGAGCCTTACACACTTTTCTCTCACTTTTCACTTCACATTATCTCTCCACATTAACTCTCACTCTCTTTTCTCTCATCTCTCTAGAAACCCTCCATCAACTTCATTTACTCCTTGATCTCTCATTATCCATTGAGATTTTGACCTTAGTGTCTTTAATTTGGGAAAGCTCATCAAGGGCTACATTGTGTATGCTGGAGATCGAATTTTAACACCATTGATTTCGAAGCTTTTCATCTTTTCTCTCAAAGTTTTGAGGGTAGGGAGTTTCTTTGAGTTATATATATGATTTTAGCATGTCTTGTTCATTCCTTTACAATTTCAAGTTTGGATTTTGGATTTTAAAGTGTTGAATCTAGGAGATGTTAGAGAAGGGATTTCTTTCTCATGAATTTGACCTTAGATAAATTATCCTGTGAATTATGAACCATATTTGGGGATGCATGCAAGAGGACATTTTAAAGACAAAGGAAAAACCTTCTTTTGAACAAACCCTAGATTTTGGGGCAATTTGGGAAAAAGTGAAATCTACGAAACATCTATGGAATTTATGCTAAAACCTTCGAGAAATTGAAGAAACATTTACTCATGCTGTTGTGTAATTGAGATACTCATGAAAGGGGTAAGAGGTGAGATTGGGTAATTTTGATAATATGTTGTACATATGTTTAGCGTATGGAAGATGAAAATGAATGTTGATTGTGAATATAAGTGAACGTCATATGTCACATGAATTTGTGTTATATTATGATTTCTTTTTTGAAAACTATTGAACAATGGAAGTTTTTACTAGAACATGTGTTGGGATTTTGGAGATACTTTATCTAATTATCTCTTATTTCATTCATTTTCATCATCTTGAATATTGTTTCACTCATGGTTATATTTTGATAATTAAACCTATTGTTTTGAGGAAACAATTATTGTTATGGAAACTTTTTAGGGTAAATACATTTGGTAAGTATGGATAGGGGGTGTAATTGGTATTGTTTAAGTTGGCCTAAGTGTCTAATGTGAACGATTGAAAACACGCACGGAGGAGGTATCACATGCCTTCCAGTTAAAAGCCTGTAAAGTGGGGACTTAGTAGTGCTTGTTATGCCTACTTGCAGACACCAGCTTAGGGATTACCTGAGTCGTATTTACCACCTCATTGTCTAAATTTGAATTTCATGAAGAAAGTGAATTTTTGAAAGAGACATTGCATGTTGTTTCAAAAGAAATGGAAAACGTTGACATTTGTACATGGCATGGCATTGCATTCATGTATATGGACTGCTTAAACATATATATTTTGTTAAGAATTCTCTATAGGGCTATGTACTCACCCCTAGTGGATTTGTGCAGGAAATGATGTAGTGATCCCGTCTAGTTAAAGGTGTGGAGTGTATTGAGGGCAAGTGGCTCTCCTTTTTGTGTGAATGTGGCAAGCCAAGGCTTAATATGTTTGGTCAACACCCTTTTGTGTAACTGGGCTTAAACCTTGGAATTTGTAGCCATTAGGTATTTACCTTGTTATTATTTTCGTCACTTTTATATGGTTACATATCCTATGGATTCATCTTTTTAGAAGGTTGAATATGTATTGCATGTGAACACTTTTGTATACTTCTTCTATGAAATGAAATACTAATTGAGGTAAATTGGTTTGTAGAAGAAGGGTTGTGTATTGGGTATATTTATTCATGTGAACCTTATTGTTATTAGATTTTGGGGGCGTTACAAATGGGTTCAAGCATTGTTGGCCATTACTTTTCTTGGATGGGATGTTCTTAAAAGGCAGGTTCATGAAGAATTTACTTGGGGCAACGACTAAGGATATCAATCAAGGTAAGGGGATGTCCTACTTTTATTTTCATACAGAACACACGTCAACATCTCCATTACACTCATGTTAAAGTATGTAACACACGAACAATCTACAAGTTTCTTCCCGCTAAAACACACATCAACAATGTGGCATACATTGTTTGTGAACTTACTAAACATGGATTATTTTCTCCACATGGTTGTTTCCATTAGAATTCGCAATTGATGATTCAGAAAATTACACTATTTGGGAGTGGTTTCTATGTCATCTATCTGAAATTGTTGGTAGAGATCGGGTGTTGACATTCATGTCCGACTGTCACGCCGAGCTTCGACAATCCATGCCAACCATATTCCTATCGGCACATCATGCATTTTGTTTGTTACATCTTCAGATGTATTTGAGAGATCGGATGAAATATATTAACTTGTCACATAAAATTTGGTTGATGCGCAAGCTACGAGAATGTGCATATGAGCCGACTATAGCAAGTCTCAACCAAAAGCTGGAGGCGTTAAAGCAGTTCAGCCTAATGGTGATTGAAGATTTCTTTAAAGACTTGCATCCAAAGTACTGGGATAAAACATACTTTAGGTAAGTGACACTAGAACAGTATTCGCTTAGTATTTTTCTATTTGGTGGGACCCAATTTCGTTATTGTGCTTATTTTTTGCCCACATAATGCATGCTTGTATGTTGTTTGGTCTTTTTTTAGCTACCACATTATGCCTGGTTCTTTTTTTTTTCCCATCTAATTGTTTTCTCGCGTAGGTTTCATTGTTGAACGTTTTCTAGGGGGCAACGATACGATGAAATGTGGTCGAATGTACCCTAGTCATTCCGCAACTGGATACATGACGCTCATCATCTTCCAATTACTAGGTTGGTCGATACAATTAGAGGTAAAATGATGAAAAGTTGACAAAGCATAGGGTGAAACGTACCACATGAGCTGGCATAATATGTTTGAAAATGAAGAAGAAATTGGTGGTAGCATATAACAACAACAGGTCATGGAGTGTTAGTCAGGCAAATCAAAATGTTTACAAGGTCCACTTGCACCCGTTGGTGTTGGTTGACCTTGGTAGGCAAACATGCTCATGTTTTCAATGGTAGTTACATGGGTTCCCGTGCTCCCATACTACTGTCGCATTTCGTAATAGTGAGCAAGCATATTTGACTCAATTGAACCGTACTACCACATTGACAAGTTCAAGGTGACGTATAGCATAACTATATTCCCAATACCAACCGTTGGGAAACCGACGTTCACATTGGATGATTACATGATCGCACCACCAACCATGAAGCGTCCGCCTAAAAGACCCAAATGGAAGAGAATTCCTTTGAAGGGCGAGGTGGTGTAGCATATTTTTTATGACCATTGCATGAAGTTGGGTAACCATAACAAGAAGACATGTAAAGAACTGATCTAAGTGTGGTACGATATGTTCATTTTATTGGGTTGTCGGCTTTAGTTGTTGATTGGATTTCATGCATTGTTACGCCAAATTTTCATTCCTCAAGATTTAATTAATGTTTAGGATTGAAATACCTTATTAATCAATAATACGTATTTTACGACATTTCAATTTGAATAAACAATTCGTTGATTACTTTTGCTTTTTGTCTCATTAGGATGTTCCTAACCCAATTACATTCTGCTACATATTATGTCATTCACTTGTTTTGTTAATGATTATAGGAATTCGGTTTGTATTTCTTCCAATTTTGCAATGTATGTTCTAGCATATCGACCAATACACAATGGCAAGAACTCCGATTCATCTCGATATAACATTGACACTTTGCTTTTTTTTTATTTTTTTATTTTATTCTTTTGCGCTACACAGTACCATGTTTGTTTGACTCTGGGAAAGTCATACAGTACAAAATGGGACATTAACATCCTACGGCTTAACTGGACATGGATTTGATTTGTTTTTGGACATCACATTGTTATTATTACCATGACTAACAGTACAATACGCACCTATATTGTCTTCATGTTCGCATATACATAGCGTGCGTCCATGACTTAATGTCTATGCACGGGTGTAGACACCCCATTTTTGACCGCCCTCAAGACTTGGGCATTACTGATGGTTTGCTCGGTGTTGAGAGATGTGCAGGGCACAGGTTCAACTCCTTCAGCAAGGAGAGAGGCAAACCCTTCAAAACACTTTGTTTAGGGGTTTGGAGTTGAAGAAAAGAGGAGAGGAGGAGAGAAAATAGGTTGGAGAAGAAGTACGCCATGAATCCGGGTAAGAGAGAATCGAGCAGCCCTCGCTGAATCGGGCTTATTCAATTGCGTACTTGGAGTTAAGCTATGAGGCCACCATCGTTGGAAAGAAGACTTCCGGGGCTTCACTTTGCACTCAAGAATCTCCTAGAGCCAAGTCAAGGTGGAGGAGATATGATTAGTTGAAGCTGGGTATCATCCCGGTTGGATCGAGTCTGCGCGGCTTCACGAAAAAGGGCATAACTTTTTGCATAGGAGGAATTTTGATGCAAGGTTTACGCCATTGGAAAGCTAACTTCCGGGGCTTCGATTTGCATACCCACCGGCCATTTTTTTGACCAAGGAATCATCCATCGGCACTCTATTTAGCCGACCGGCAGAAAAGAGTGCCGACCGGCACTTTATTTTGGACAATGATCGAATCTTCTGGCCGGTTTGAACCCTTTGCACCCCCCAAGCTTGGTGCATGCCAGCTGTGCCAGCTGGGATGCACAGAACTCGACCCACGTGCATACATGTGCCCATTTTGCACCCTTTAACCACCTTTGGACCCTTTTTGTGCACCCTTTGCTCATGGCTTCTTGAGGAAGCCTTGACTCCTTGTCTTGGCTTCCTCAAGAAGCCTTACCAGCTGTCCAAGCTTCCCTTACAAGCTTTGGCCCCCCTTTGACCCCTTTTGATGACTTAGCTTCTAAGTCTTGGCTTTACATTGCTTATATAAGGAGGCCCTCTCCTCCTTTGATTAGGGTTGGAGACTTTGGAACAAAAAACCAGAGAAATATATGTATATCTGATATAGATAGATACAACCCTCCATCTCTCTCTATATCTCACTCCTTTACCTCGAAAAGTCCATTATTATTGGCCATTCCTTCACCAACCTATAGCACAACACCCCCAACATCCATTCCAGCGACTTGGGGCTATTCTTCAGAGCTTGGGAGCACCTAAACTTGGTCCAAGAGGTGCTGGTTTGCTGGTCTTCAAGGGTAAGTCTTCATCTTCCCCTTTCTAGCCTTTTCTTGCTTCATATCTAAGCCTTGCTTGCAAGAACTTTTGGGCTCCGACCTAAACTTCAAATAGTCTTATTTTGGGGTCCTCTTCATGTTTGATTGAGGACCCCTTGCTGTTTGGTGATTGCATCTAGCACCTATCTCTTTACCCCCTTGTATGCCATGATTCTTACATAGTATATTCGGCTGGTGTATAATCTGTTTTTGAGCATGGAATAAACTGCAAGTAGGCTCATTTTGAAGAAGGGCTCAACCATGTTTGGTAACTCTATCATGCACTTGCTTTGTAATCTCTTCTATTTACCGTAAGTTTGCATGCTTTGTTAGCCTATCTTGCTTTTGTTTTTGTGGATGACCATAAACTGGAAATGTGCTTGTTTTTCCGTGTATAAGATATGTTTCTAGTTTTTTAGGCCATCCATGACATGCCTTATATAGTCACCTTGCATTTTGGCTTGCTAGCCTTAGGTGTGTGAGCGTGTAGCATGCACTACTTGTCTTGTTTACTTGGTTTGGCACCTTTTATAACATGATTTCAGAGCCTTATAATGCATGCTAGTTGTTCATGTTTAGCTTCCTTTAAGTGTGCTTGAAGCTTGCTTCATTATGCCTAAGTGTTGGTACCTTTGCATGTGTATGTGTGCATGTGTGCTTAGCCCTCATACTTAGCATTATGGCCACTGATTTTGGCATGCTTGTGAGCTATCCATGTTAGTTTAAGTCCATTGTTGCATGTTTGTTGCATGCCATGCTTGTTGGTTTAGGTTGTGTGCCTAATACATGTTGCATGTTTGCATACTTGCCTTTATGCTCATATTGCATACTTAGCTCACATGTTTAGGTTGCATTTGGCATGCATACCTTGCCTCTTGAATCACCATGATAGAGGTTGGGCCTCTTGTTTGTTTGTGCTTGCATTCCATTTCATTAAAAGTTGCTAACTTGGCTTTCGGGCCATCATGCATTGAAATGCGAGATTGATGGCCCGGGGGTCGAGGGCCATGCTCCCTTGAGTCTATTGCATGATAGGGAGTGTGTCCGTGCATACATTTGTCCCAAAATTCCAATACCATGCTCTGCTGCTGTCTGTTGCTGTCAAAACTGTCTCCTGCAGGAATTTAGTGCCGACCGGCACTCTTTAGTGCCGACCGGCAATATTTTTGTGCCGATAACTATCAATTTCAGCCGGTGGTCAAACCCCGCAGCCGGTGGCAAAACCCTCCAGCCGGTGGTGATCTTCAGAATTTGTGGAAGGCTTTCCAGGACTTTGGCAATTTTTGGAGACAGGGCAGTGCAAAACAGAGGCAACAGTGGCATGGTGCGGGTTCCCGGGCAAGGCGGACATCGAGCATGCATCATTCGCTCATCCCGAGGCGATTTACTGTTTAATTAGATTAATTAATTTATTTAATTAATTTAGTTAATTTGTAATATTTAATTAGCTAGAGTAGTTAGTTATTTATTCGGTTCTGTATTATTATTCGGTCCCTCCGAGCGAGGGCAAAATTGTAATAAGTGTGTGTGAGTGGGTGCATGTCTTCCAATCCCCACTTCTTTCTATCCCTTTTATTTACCTGCTTACAATGGTAGATTAGGGCACGTTTATTTTAGCATACCTTATGCTACGCATGCGTGCATCCATGCATTTGTTGACATGCATCGGGCTCGGCACATCATACAAACTGCATCGTACTTTCAATTCCAAATTGAATACATGTTATTTGTAGCATTCCATATGCCATGTTTAGGATAGCCGAGCCTGCCTAGATTACATCTTTGCATGTGTTGCATTAGACATTTCAGTATGCTTAGGTCCATGCATGGATTTCTAATAAGCTTCTGTTTTGGCTTGGAGTACTAGGTGAGCTTTTATGCTTTAGCATATCGCATGTGTGTGAATGTTGCCATAATACCATGCTTACCATGAGGCTAAGTGCTTATGTGATATAACTGCATGAATGCCTGTGGATGGAGGTTGAATTACCTAAATTGGGACAACACATTAAAACTGTGAGTTTTAAAGCCCACTAGATAGTGGCAAAATCGTCTTTTCTAAAAGCCCACTTGAGAGTGGCAAAACCTGCATTTTAGCCTACTTGCGAGTAGCAAATCATTTTCAAAACAAACATGTGGTGTTTTGTTCCAACTTAGGCGATTTGGTCTATACTTGTTTGCTGTGCGCATAATATAGCAATTCTAGGCTAATAATCGGAATAAGAACACGTAATGTTTTCAAAATCGGATATCACGGTTAGTAGAGGCCGGTCTTCGGACCGGGCGAAAGGGGGTGCTCATAGCTGACCTTCCCCTCTCGTACCCAAGCTCCCGAGCCAAGACCACTTTGGTGATGACGGACATGTGGCCTTGACCGAGTCGTGGTTTCCTAAATTTCCCATTTAAAAATATTTAGGTGGCGACTCAGAATCCAAAGCATCCATGTTTGGCACTACTTTTCAAAAATCTGCTTTTCTTCAAAACGATTTGCGGATTTGGACTCTTTGGTTCGATTTAGAACCGTGACACAAAGTCGAGTCCGAATCAGAAGAGGTCCTCCACGGACGTGCTACGCTTCTGCGACTCTGGGATTTTTAGAGAGCTTGACTCAATTCTCGATATCTGTTTGACTACACTTATGTGTTTCTTTGCATTGCATGTGCATTAGTGCGCCTAGGACACCGTGTTGGCCATCTGCTATTCTGGCGGTTCTTTGGAGGCTTGTCTTGTCAAGGCATGTCCATAAGGCCGACGATTCTGCGGGCTCTACCAGTATGGGAACACAAACCCCGGTTTTACCGGGGCACCCTTTTCGACCATTCGACCTAGTGCATATTCGGAATCCATAGTGACCATTCCAAACTAGAACAGGTTACTTACCCGATCATAGGTTGTTTGAAACCACTGCGTGCGTAGTGAAACCCTAGCTCCTGACAAAATAGGACAGGGAAACCCTACCCCAACATAGGGGTGTATTGGCTCTCATTTACTTGCTATGTGCTTTTAGACTGTATCTTTACAAGGAATGCATATACCAGTTTGCGAGTCTGGGTATTCGGCCTACGGGCACCAGTATTAGTATTTTTTGAGAATCAGTTATATCTGCGGTATCGATTGATTTGGGCGATGATTTGAGGAACAATCATCGATAATAGAACACGATCGTTCACTCTGCCAGATTCTGTTTTGGTGAAGTTGAGCTGAGATGCTGTCTGTTTTCCCTTTTGCTAGGTAGTCTTGGAACCATAGCTTCAGAAGGCTCCACTATCTCCCGGGTACATTGGATTTGTACTGATAGACTTTGTCAGGTCAGAGACTCAGTTCAAGGGTAATCAGGGCTAGAGAAGGCTAGTCAGGCACAGATCACCAGTTCAGCAATTACCAGATCAGTGGCCCTTATCCACCCCTCCAGTGAACAGGTCAGTCAGATGGATCAGCAGAATACATCAGGGATGGAGGCAATGATGCGTCAAATGCAGGAAACTATGAAACTCATGCAACAAGACGCTGTCCGCCAAGCGGAATTTTCCAAGCAGCAAGCTGCAATCATGGCTCAGCAGGCTGAGCTCATCATCACTGTGCTACAACAAAGAAAGCGGTGCGTGCTTCACAACAAGTTCTCCCCAAGAGGAGCTCCGGACTGGGAGACGCCAAATGTCCAGGAAGGTACAGACATTCCGGTAGGGCGGCTCGCCCCAATTTTACCCGGTTATCAAAAGCACCCACCAACCTACGGACTCTCCTTTGAGTTCGAGGCGGATCCCACAAAGAAGTTGAGCAAGCTTGAAAAGCTGTTCAAGAAATCAGTCAAAACCATCCACGACATTGAAGATGGATACACGGACACACGGTGACATTGCGAACGAGTCCAAGATGCCTCACATCGACCGTTTTGACGGGTCAGGAGATCCCATGGTCCACCTGAGTTTGTTTTCAGATGTTCTGCGCCCGATGGGCTTGACAAGATTACAGAAGCTCTCCCTCTTTAGCAGGACCCTGTCGGGTATCGCGGCCATCTGGTACGCCAAATTAGAGGACTCAGTGAAACGAAGCTGGGAGGAGATGTCCGAGGCCTTCGTCGCACAATATTCATATAATACCCAAATCGAGATCACAACCCGTGATCTTGAGACGACCAGGCAAGAGCCGAAAGAGGGCTTCTCTGACTTTGTAACCCGTTGGAGGGCCAAAGCTTCTTCGATGACCACTAGGCCGGTCGACAAGGACCAGATACGGATGATTGTGCGCAATCTCCAACCCAGGCTGATGCAGAAGATGATTGTCCTCCCCCTACCCACCTTTGCAGACCTCCATGAGATTGGGGTACAAATCGAGGATGCTATAAAGCAGGGCCTCATTGACCAGGAGAAGGAGCAGCCCAGGAGGGCGTTTACCCGCAGTTCGAATGTGACCACCAGTGGTGATGCAGCTGCAAGATCTTCTGAAGCGGGCATGGTCGCCAACACCACATCAAAAACAGCTACCCCATTTACCGGTGCGTCTGGAAGTAGCTCACAGAAAACCAAATATCCACCTCGAGTCAAGAGGGTTTTCACTCCACTTCATATGCCTTTGTCAAAGGCTCTAGAGATCCTAATTCGGAAAGGACATCTGAAACCATTGGAACAACGGCCTTTACCTGATCCTCTCCCTCCAAAGCATGACCGGACTAAGTATTGTGCGTACCATCAACAAACTGGTCATGAGACCGATAGCTGCTTTCGTCTGCGCCATGATGTACAAGATTTGTTTGACAACAACGTCATCACCGCACCCATTTCGAAGGCCTATCGTCACCAGCAATGAACTTGGGGGATAGTACGCATATATGATCAGGGGATGAACCACCTGCGGGCAACACTCAGTTTACTCCAGATGTGGCGTTTGGCATGCACTGCTTTGAGCATTTGTGAATGCTAGTTTTGTACTTTCTGACTTGGATGTTGAGCCAGTTCTGTCGTTTTTGCTTTGAGCCTGTCTCTTTGTCTTGAGTCAGTCTTTTTGATTAAGGGTCTGTCTTGTTGTATCGAGTCAGTCCTGTTTTGTCAGAGTCGGGTGATTTCGGGGGAGTTACCTCGGACATCACTTGCTTGTTTTGCGTCTGTCTTTTCATTTTGTTTTGAGTCTGTTTCTGCCAGGGAGTCAGTTATGCCAACAGATTTTGAATGGAACAGCAGTGATTTTCACACTCTTGTGTTTGCTTCTGCCGTGTGCCAGTTGTGCCAGAAATTCTAAATGAGATGGAAGTATTTGACTAAGAACTCTGTCTTTTCTGTGCCTTGAAGTCATTGCATTGGCCTAAATTTTTCAAAACTTTTTCAAACACTGTGGTGAAAACGAAGAGGAAGGGATTCCTTGGGATTTGCAAAAATTTGATCAATTAAGAGAAAGAGAGGCGTGCTCAGCCCTTAATGAATGGAATCATGCTTGTTAGTGTGAGTACTGAGAAGGACCCTAGCTTCGATCTAGACTGGTTCCACACTATCTTCTGCGCGAGCGATTTGTCGCTTTCTTAAAGATTATCAAAAAATGTTTTGTGCGGTCCCGCGAAGACCTGTGTGGAACCGCTCTTGAGATTGTGCAGCCTAGGATCGCTCTCAGCCTCGAGACTCGACCCCCCTTTGCTTTCAAACCTTGAACTGGATTCAGAACGTTCAAAGGACAATCACAATGTGAGGCCTGTGTGGCCAGATTTGAAGCAGCCCTCGAACAAGAGGCACCAAAGTCAGATCAAGAAGATCAAATCTCATCAGAAGAAGCTTGCAAAGCTAGACCAGAAGCACCCCTCGAACTAGGGGCAAAAATATCCGATGCGCTCGAAGAGCCAAAGGTGGATCTTTTTGCAAATCAATACAACAGCCACTCTCCTGGATACAGAGGGCTTCAATCTCAAAACCATTTGGTATGGACTTGTTACACTTTTACCCTTTGAGAGGCTCGCTGGGCCGAAAACCCGGAAGGGCGACCCAGGCAAAAGTTAGAGCGAAGAAAAGAATGAAAAAAGAAAAAAAAAGAAAAAATGCAAAGATACAAAAATGCAAAAAGAGAGAAAAAAAGAAGAATGCAAAAAAAAAAAGAAAAGAAAAGAAAAGAAAAAGGCAAAGAAGAAAAAAGAGAAAAAAAAATAATAAAAAAGAAAGAAAAGAAAAGAAAAACATAGCTCGCAAGGTCGAAAACCTACATTGGGCACCTTGGCAAAAGTTAGAGCATAAAAAGGAGAGGTTAAATACCCGAGTGTACCTTAACCCCGAACTACGTAAGGCTTGATTCCCATCTTTGGGATACGTAGGCAACTTCATTCTGAAGTCCAGCCATAAAACAATTCAAATTCGATTGTGTCCATGCGATGGTTCTGGCCATCTTTGTCTTCTCTGTATCTAAGAGTCTGGTTGTGTTCGTCGCTCTGAGGACTGACTACAAGTACACTGCGATGCTATCCAAACAAGGGGCAACTTTCCGTTGCCATTCAAGACGCCGCAGTGTCACTTCAAACAAGGGGCAACTTTCCGTTGCCATGCAGTGTCCTTCAGACAAGGGGCAATTTTCCATTGCTATGGGTCCGAGGTTGTGCATCTCAAAGAGTTGGTTCCCTGCTTGTTGAGCGGTGGCCGTTTGCAAAAACAGTTTTTGAGAATTTTTACTAAGGTTGACTATTCTCTCAAAAATCATTCCATTTTTCCAAAACTGGACCATTTTCTTGGACCCAAAAAAGGAAAATTTTCAGTGCTTACAACCTGACTTGCATGATTTCAAATCAAAAATCGAATAAGCATGTTAATCTAACTTTCATGTTGGTCAAATTTGTTTTAAAACAAAAAATGGTCGAAATGATGAACTAGGGGCACAGTTGAGTCAGGTGTTCTGTCTTTTCCCCGTCATCAACATACTTGCCAAGAAGGGCACTCTACCTGCCAGAAGAGGGCACAACTGAAGTCAACAGCAAAGGGCTGAAAGCTGTCTCATCCTCCAACCAACGAGGTATCAAGTCAAGTGCGAAGCACGAACTGGACTGGGGCAAGATGTTCCACTTCCTCATCTGGACAGATCTAACCACGTCCAAACTCCCCAGCAGAGCATCATCAACCGATGTTAGCTGCAGAGTTGCTACACACCCAGTTGTAACACAACCCCTCTGTGGGAGAAACTCACTGTTGTGAACAAAATCTAGCAGAATGCTAGGGGCAAGAGCCCGCAACTTTTTATCTATCCATCAACCACCCAAGGGAGGGATTGAAAAATGAGAGATTAAAGAATAGAGAGATGTGTGTTGAGAGAAAAAGTGAGAAAATGGCTTTTTCAGAAAACTAGAGATTGAGTGCCAAGTGATGTGAGAATCACAAATAAGAAAGGGTGGGAATAATACCCGGTGAAACAGGCTCCCTGTGCGCATTTGAGTCTTTCGTTGTGTTTTGTTTGTCTTGAGTCTTGTTTTGAGTCGTTTCAAGTGTCAATAGATATGTTTAGGTTGTTTACCTTTATTTTCTGTTGTTGGGTCGTCTTTGCTGTGTTCAGTTGTAGGCTCAATATCCGGTTGAGAACTCATTTTCTCAATTTCAAAAATGATTTGTTGTGTGCTCAGAGTGCCGTGCCATTCTCCACATTTGTGCAAAACAGATTCGTTCTTTCATAAAACTGCAGGGCCCACCCCCGATAAGTGTGAACAGTAAAACCAGGACCTATCTGAAGCTATGTGGTTCCGGACTGCAAAGCAAAAGCAAAAGACGAAAACGTCGAATTATCGAGTTCGTTTCAACTTGATGAAGTTCGAGACTACATCCGTGTGTACCTCTTGAGCCTTGCCAATACTTCAAAGTATGAGTGTACCTCTACCTCAAGCTCAAGATCAAGTGCCTTCAAGCGAATAGTGTATCAATCACACTTCATTCATTTCGTATATCTATTGCACATATTCTCATTTAGTGTGTCAATCACACTTCGTTCACTTTGTGTATCAATCACACTCTATCACGTGTTTACTTAGTGTATCAGTCACACTTCACTCATTTTGTGTATCAATCACACACATTCTAATTTTATGTACCTATCACACCCATTCTCACTTTAATGTATCAATCACACACTTTATTAGTTAGGTGTATCAATCACACACTTTATTGCAAATGCATCAATCACACACTTCATTGCATTCAGTGTATCAATCACACACTTCATTTCATTTAGTGTATCAACCACACACTTCATTACATTTCGTGTATCAATCACACTCTCTTCACTTAGTGTATCAATCACACTTCTTTCATTTTATGTGTCTATCACACACATGTTCACTTCAATTACTTAAGTGTATCCATCACACTTCATTGCCTTTTTGTGTATCTATCACGCACATATTCACTTTATTCCATTAGTGTATCAATCACACTTCATTCGCTTAGTATATCAATCATACTTGTTCACTAAGTGCATCTATCACACTTCGTGTTCACCTTTAGTATATCAATCATACGCCTGTTCACTAAGTGCATCTATCACACTTCGTGTTCACCTTTAGTATATCAATCATACTTGTTCACATAGTGCATCTATCATACTTTGTGTTCACCTTTAGTATATCCATCATACTTGTTCACTAAGTGCATCTATCACACTTTGTGTTCACATTCAGTATATCCATCATACTTGTTCACTAAGTGCATCTATCACACTTTGTGTTCACATTCAGTATATCAATCATACTTGTTCACATAGTGCATCTATCACACTTTGTGTTCACCTTTAGTATATCAATCATACCCATGTTCACTAAGTGCATCTATCACACTTCGTGTACACATTTAGTATATCAATCATACTTGTTCACTAAGTGCATCTATCACACTTCGTGTTCACCTTTTGTGTATCCATCACACACCTTTAGTATATCAATCATACTTGTTCACTAAGTGCATCTATCACACTTTGTGTTCACCCTTAGTATATCAATCATACCTTGTTCACTAAGTGCATCTATCACACTCTGTGTTCACTTTTTGTGTATCCATCACACTTTGTTCACTTAGTGCATCTATCACACTTTGTGTTCACCCTTTGTGTATCAATCACACACACTCGCTTTGTATCTATCACACTATGCCTACTTTGTGTATCAATCACACGCTCGCTTTGTGTATCAATCACACATTTTTACTTTGTGTATCAATCACACGCTCGCTTTGTGTATCAATCACACATGCCCCCCTTCGTGTATCCATCACACACATTTGCTTAGTGTATCCATCACACTCGTTTCGCTCTGTGTATCAATCACACACTTTCTCTTTATGCATCTATCACACTATGCTCATCTTGTGTATCCATCACACTCTGCTTCATACAGTGTATCCATCACACTACGCTCACCTAGTGTATCCATCACACTTTGCTTCATATAGTGTATCCACCACACTTGCCTCACTTTGTGTATCCACCGCACACATTCGCTTAGTGTATCTATCACATATTTGCTTAGTGTATCCATCACACTTGTTTCGCTTAGTGTATCTGTCACACTTTGCTTCACTTAGTGCATCAATCACACTTTATTCATATAGTGTATCCATCACACTCTCTTTTTACTTCGGTGTATCCGTCACACATGTTTGTCCACTTAGTGTATCTATCACACTTCGTTCACTTTTGTGTATCTAACGCACATGTTCGTGAGAATTGCATAATTCTCTTACATCCTTTCTACATAAGGTGTAGTTTGGTTCATGTCTACTTGCTTGCATAGCATTCGCTTAAAATGTTGCATTTATTTTGCATAATTGCTTCATCACAGCTCCTTTGCATGATCATAAGTTATGCACTTGCATTGTGCATCACTTTGCATCCTTACAACTACTGTTGGTTTGATTCCTTGCAAAGGATCGTGGGCGACTTCTTGGGCACAACCATTTATCTATCCATATTTTGTTTGTTTGTCCAAGTCTTCGACCCTGTCAAAAATGGGTCGTCTCGGGGCTTTGACATTCACTCCCGTCATTGTTATGACTTTCGAGTTCTGTCAAAGAGGGGCAACTGTAGACACCCCATTTTTGACCGCCCTCAAGACTTGGGCATTACTGATGGTTTGCTCGGTGTTGAGAGATGTGCGAGAACAGTTCAATTCCTTGACAGGAGAGAGGCAAACCCTTCAAAACACTTTTTTTAGGGGTTTGGAGTTGAAGAAAAGAGGAGAGGAGGAGAGAAAATAGGTTGGAGAAGAAGTACGCCATGAATCCGGGTAAGAGAGAATCGAGCAGCCCTCGCTGAATCGGGCTTATTCAATTGCGTACTTGGAGTTAAGCTATGAGGCCACCATCGTTGGAAAAAAGACTTCCGGGGCTTCACTTTGCACTCAAGAATCTCCTAGAGCCAAGTCAAGGTGGAGGAGATATGATTAGTTGAAGCTGGGTATCATCCCGGTTGGATCGAGTCTGGGCGGCTTCACGAAAAAGGGCATAACTTTTTGCATAGGAGGAATTTTGATGCAAGGTTTGTGCCATTGGAAAGCTAACTTCCGGGGCTTCGATTTGCATACCCACCGGCCATTTTTTTGACCAAGGAATCATCCATCGGCACTCTATTTAGCCGACCGGCAGAAAAGAGTGCCGACCGGCACTTTATTTTGGACAATGATCGAATCTTCTGGCCGGTTTGAACCCTTTGCACCCCCAAGCTTGGTGCATGCCAGCTGTGCCAGCTGGGATGCACAGAACTCGACCCACGTGCATACATGTGCCCATTTTGCACCCTTTAACCACCTTTGGACCCTTTTTGTGCACCCTTTGCTCATGGCTTCTTGAGGAAGCCTTGACTCCTTGTCTTGGCTTCCTCAAGAAGCCTTACCAGCTGTCCAAGCTTCCCTTACAAGCTTTGGCCCCCCTTTGACCCCTTTTGATGACTTAGCTTCTAAGTCTTGGCTTTACATTGCTTATATAAGGAGGCCCTCTCCTCCTTTGATTAGGGTTGGAGACTTTGGAACAAAAAACCAGAGAAATATATGTATATCTGATATAGATAGATACAACCCTCCATCTCTCTCTATATCTCACTCCTTTACCTCCAAAAGTCCATTATTCTTGGCCATTCCTTCACCAACCTATAGCACAACACCCCCAACATCCATTCCAGTGACTTGGGGCTATTCTTCAGAGCTTGGGAGCACCTAAACTTGGTCCAAGAGGTGCTGGTTTGCTGGTCTTCAAGGGTAAGTCTTCATCTTCCCCTTTCTAGCCTTTTCTTGCTTCATATCTAAGCCTTGCTTGCAAGAACTTTTGGGCTCCGACCTAAACTTCAAATAGTCTTATTTTGGGGTCCTCTTCATGTTTGATTGAGGACCCTTCTTCATTAGTGATTGCATCTAGCACCTATCTCTTTACCCCCTTGTATGCCATGATTCTTACATAGTATATTCGGCTGGTGTATAATCTGTTTTTGAGCATGGAATAAACTGCAAGTAGGCTCATTTTGAAGAAGGGCTCAACCATGTTTGGTAACTCTATCATGCACTTGCTTTGTAATCTCTTCTATTTACCGTAAGTTTGCATGCTTTGTTAGCCTATCTTGCTTTTGTTTTTGTGGATGACCATAAACTGGAAATGTGCTTGTTTTTCCGTGTATAAGATCTGTTTCTAGTTTTTTAGGCCATCCATGACATGCCTTATATAGTCACCTTGCATTTTGGCTTGCTAGCCTTAGGTGTGTGAGCATGTAGCATGCACTACTTGTCTTGTTTACTTGGTTTGGCACCTTTTATAACATGATTTCAGAGCCTTATAATGCATGCTAGTTGTTCATGTTTAGCTTCCTTTAAGTGTGCTTGAAGCTTGCTTCATTATGCCTAAGTGTTGGTACCTTTGCATGTGTATGTGTGCATGTGTATTTAGCCCTCATACTTAGCATTATGGCCACTGATTTTGGCATGCTTGTGAGCTATCCATGCTAGTTTAAGTCCATTGTTGCATGTTTGTTGCATGCCATGCTTGTTGGTTCAGGTTGTGTGCCTAATACATGTTGCATGTTTGCATACTTGCCTTTATGCTCATATTGCATACTTAGCTCACATGTTTAGGTTGCATTTGGCATGCATACCTTGCCTCTTGAATCACCATGACAGAGGTTGGGCCTCTTGTTTGTTTGTGCTTGCATTCCATTTCATTAAAAGTTGCTAACTTGGCTTTCGGGCCATCATGCATTGAAATCTTGAGATTGATGGCCCGGGGTCGAGCCATGCTCCCTTGAGTCTATTGCATGATAGGAGTGTGTCCGTGCATACATTTGTCCCAAAATTCCAATACGATGCTCTGCTTGTCTGTTCTTTGTCAAAAGCTGTCTCTGCAGAATTTAGTGCCGAAGCACTCTTTAGTGCCGACGGCAATATTTTTGTGCCGATAACTATCAATTTCAGCGGTGGTCAAACCCGACGATGTGTAAAACCCTCCGGCCGGTGGTGATCTTGAAATTTGTGGAAGGCTTTCCGGGACTTTGGCAATTTTGGAGGCAGGCGATTAAAGCAAAGGCACCTGATGGCATGGTGCGGGTTCCCGGGCAAGGCGGACATTGAGCATGCATCATTCGCTCATCCCGAGGCGATTTACTGTTTAATTAGATTAATTAATTAATTTAATTAATTTAGTTAATTTGTAATATTTAATTAGCTAGAGTAGTTAGTTATTTATTGGTTACGTATTATTATTCGGTCCCTCCGAGCGAGGGCAAAATTGTAATAAGTGTGTGTGAGTGGGTGCATGTCTTCCAATCCCCACTTCTTTCTATCCCTTTTATTTACCTGCTTACAATGGTAGATTAGGGCACGTTTATTTTAGCATACCTTATGCTACACATGCGTGCATCCATGCATTTGTTGACATGCATCGGGCTCGGCACATCATACAAACTGCATCGTACTTTCAATTCCAAATTGAATACATGTTATTTGTAGCATTCCATATGCCATGTTTAGGATAGCCGAGCCTGCCTAGATTACATCTTTGCATGTGTTGCATTAGACATTTCAGTATGCTTAGGTCCATGCATGGATTTCTAATAAGCTTCTGTTTTGGCTTGGAGTACTAGGTGAGCTTTTATGCTTTAGCATATCGCATGTGTGTGAATGTTGCCATAATACCATGCTTACCATGAGGCTAAGTGCTTATGTGATATAAGCGCATGAATACTGTGGATGGAGGTTAAATTACCTAAATTGGGACAACACATTAAAAGCTGAGTTTTAAAGCCCACTAGATAGTGGCAAAATCGTCTTTCTAAAAGCCCACTTGGGAGTCGCAAAACCTGCATTTTAGCCTACTTGCGAGTAGCAAATCATTTTCAAAACAAACATGTGGTGTTTTGTTCCAACTTAGGCGATTTGGTCTATACTTGTTTGCTGTGCGCATAATATAGCAATTCTAGGCTAATAATCGGAATAAGAACACGTAATGTTTTCAAAATCGGATATCACGGTTAGTAGAGGCCGGTCTTGGACGAGGCGAAAGAAGTGCTCATAAATGACCTTCCCCGATCGTACCCAAGCTCCCGAGCCAAGACCACTTTGGTGATGACGGACATGTGGCCTTCGGCACCGAGTCAAGGTTTCCTAAATTTCCCATTTTAAAATATTTAGGTGGCGACTCTGTAATCTGGAAAAGCAGTCCATGTTTGGCACTACTTTTCAAAAAATCTGTTTTTCTTCAAAACGATTTGCCGTATTTGGACTCTTTGGTTCAGATTTAGAACCCTGACACAAAGGGAGTCCGAACTGTAGCGAGGTCCCTCCACCGGACGTGCTACAACGGGTTTGAACAAAGTGCTTACCCTATACGACATGCTACATTTGTAAAACTTATAATTTCATCCACGATATCACCACAACTAATTGCATAAATTTGTTCAACACATTGTTAGGAATTTGAATTTCAAATGTCAAACATCGTACAATAAGTGCAAACATAACAAACATGTGATTAAATTAAATATAATCAACACACCCAATCTACTAAAATTTCCTTCATCTGCAACGACAACAGAGATTTCTTGACATGTTTCCACGTGCAAGTGCTTATGCAAAGGTAGCATGACACAACAGGCCTTTCATCATACATTACACAACCGGTTTATTTATTGATATAACCACATACTTGTCTTAATCAAATTTTGAACCATTTCATACACAACAAACACACACAAGATCCATGCTACATGGTAAAGGTATACCAACAGCAATATAAATTATAAGTACTACAGCAAGTCTTAATACGATCAAAACTCATAACATAATCGTAACAAAGAAAAAAAATAATACTAATAATAATAATAATAATGTTAAATCATATTCATAGCAAAATGACACGCATATTGTTATGCCGTCAAAAAATAAAGTCAAGCAATATGAACAAAATTGTCCCAACCAAAACATGCGAACAAAACATATATAATATCAGAAGAACATTAACTAGTTGCATCACATAGGCCGGCTGATAGCCCCCTTTTCGAGTCGTTGATGAAAATTTTCACGAATGTTGCCCTCAATACGGCTGGTGTCATACCATTCATTGAGCTGTCAATTTCAATCTTGTTGACATACTGCCTCATGATGAAACATACCACAATCGCATAATCAAGCCTACACATGCAACACACGTTTCAATGTTAACCCACAATTAATACAACACCAGATTTCATTCATACTATTTATTGCAAAATAGTTGTGACTTACAATTCTAGGTATTACTAGAGGCAATCTACCACAGACTCTAATGAACCATCATTGGTATGGGTTGACGACCCACCAACTACACTCAATGCACTCAACGAATGCTTTATATACTCAATCACAGACTGTTTCTGGAACCACATCATCACTATTACAGTCAATCCGTCATTCATGCATCGTGCCTTAACGTGGACACGTGCCAAAATTAAGTTGTAATTTCATAAAGACATTCCAAAAATTTCATATGTATTTCGGTCACATTCAGAAGTATATAGCTTACTGAAGAACACAAGTTCAATAAATAAATAAATAAATAAATAAATATCACTTACCACTTTCATGGACTCATAGAAATGATCGTCCAAACATCCCCTCCATTGTTTAATAGAATTGTAACATGTCCACATACCCAGCTGTGAATCGTGAACCATGATTGTCCAATGGTTAGCATGGTATATTGGGAAATGTATGCATTTGTGTCAAGTTGCGGGCATCACATGTACTTTCAAGTAACGATCCTTCAACGAGACACTAGGATTCCGTATCATGTCTTGCACACATGCACCTAAAAAAAATTGTTAGAAAAAAACAAGTTATACATCACCACAGTCACCATTAAAAAAAAAAAAAAAAAAAAAAAATTGGGAAATGTGAGGGTGGCTTTGTATGTTTTTCCTTTTCCATACTGAACATACACTGTTGTAGAAATATGATTTGTCAACATTCATTGTGCTTGCACATGACATGGTCTGCAAATCCGCTAGCACATCAGCATATGCATCAATAACCTACAGTACCACATTCTATACATTGGTCAGACTTTTTCGTATAACTTTAGAAGGATCACAGCTACGAAACGTTTCGTTGTACATATCACTTACATTACCGATCGTTGCACTCCCTTGTACGAGCGATTGAATATCTGTGATAAACCAACCTGTACTATACTTAATCATGCATTTGATTATGTGGTTGATATGAATTTGCAAATTTACGTATGTGAATTATGTGAATTTGAAAAAATATCTATTGAAAGTAGGAATATCTATTGCAATTGAGACTTTGAACCAAAATTGAAACCTTAGAGGCGCGATAAACAAAAACCAACTTCATATCTATAGTTAGCATGATTTATAGAGCTTACAGTGAAATTTTTAAAAATTATGATTCGTAATAATTTAATCATGTTTTATGAGTTCGGTCATATATGTCACACCCCAAATCCGAGCATGACCGGCCGTGGCCCACAGGGACTTAGCCCAAGGCACACGTAAGCCTAAACACGAATCCATAATCACATTGAACAACTAAGCACTAGTCCAATAATAAATAACCAAAACTCAATCCAGACATGCCACAATTATAAACAGCAAAATCAACCGTAATCAAAACCATCCAAACTTATGGGATATAAACAGCCCACATATCAAAATAATCCTAAATGAACCTCAATAAAAATAAAAAGAAGTATGCACAAACTGGACATGAAAATCTAAAACAAAATAAATGAATGTCCTAGAGGTCCATGTAATTGAGTCCCCGCTATGCCATAAATCCACTCTAAGTCCTTCTAACACCTGGAAGTGATAAAAAAAACTAAGTCAGCTGATAGCTCAGTGAGTAGCAACATGGATAGTAAATACCGTTTTGAAAACAGGGTTCAATTCCAAAATAAGATATATATCACAGAAACTAGATTGGCATACAGTTTGGTAAATACAATCTATTTCAAAAAGAAGGTTCCACAGTTAAACAATTAAAATACTCATGTCTCGCAAGAACATGATAAACGACATTTTCCACTTAAAACATATTTTAACATGAACACCAATAATTTTCTGGGTACCAAGAAAAACAAATAATATGCCACACATTTCTCAGGCTATAAGCCCCGTTTGATCCAATACAGAACTAAGAGTCATCCTCAGGGTGGCACCTGGGCCTTTTCTCAAAGACGATCCGATTGAAAGTCACCTAGTTGTTTTTAAAGGTCTTTTCCTTACAATCGTTGAGCACTAAAGTTATCACGGCTCAACTCGGATCTATTCTCTAGTGGCCAGAGTCACCACACATAGTAGAATAATTTCCCTAGACTAAATACACACATGGTCCCAATAATCAATACACATCAGTTTCGCAAAACGTGGTAGCTCATCATTATAAACATGAGACCAAAACAAATAGTTTACAGTATGCCAAGTTCACACATGTTTCAGAAATAATTTGATTCAATTGATAATATAATAATTTATCAAAACAGTTTAATCATGAAACAACAATTTAATTTTACAACAGTTCAGGGTAGGGGAACATTTATAAAAATATGTAGCATGAAACTACTCACCTGAAACGAAATAATATAATCCTTGAATCGAATAGAGTATAAAAGTCCAACTAGTGCCCTGAACCAAGTATAAAAACTACACGTCACAACTAATTTAAAAATACTAAAAAAAAATAGGAACTAAGTAACCTCAACTAAAGTGCACTAACACGGCTCAACCCAACTCACCGTTACTCTTAAATATTACCTAAGTTCATGTTCTTCAAGGTTTAAAATCACCCAAGACATGGGTTCCGGTCAAAACTTAATTAATTGCGACTTTAAGATAAAACAAAATTTCAAACAAGCCTTCCCAACCTATTCGCTAACTTTGAAAATTACAAAACCCACTCCACGCTATTCAAAAAATTCCAATAACCTCCAGATATGATCTAATATATCCTAAGTTTCAAACCCAATTGGTTTCACTTGATTTGCTTATCAAAATAATTATCTACAATTTATTATATCCAAACAGGTTGTTTTCTGCAGCATTTTAAAGAAATTAACGATTCTCTTAATATACACGAGCAATCAATGCAAGGAAAAAAACGTACGAAACTAGACTCGTAACCAGTTCTAATGACACTAATTTGATAATTTTTGGATTTATACCCAAAGAGAACAACACTCCCGAATTTACTGTTTCGGACTGGTTTCCTGGACAGATTTGAATACCTCAATTTATATGGATTTTGACTCCCAAAAATTATGAAAAAATTTCAGATATGCAATTCAATATGTAATTGATCTACTGTAAAAATTTCAGCTTAAAATTCACTCGTTTGATATGATTTCTTGATTTTTAAAATTTGCGATTCTGTGCAGAATTTTTAAACTAAAAATAATACACATTCTTTATACATGAATTTAACTCCTCAAGTTTCTTAATAGGATATCTATATACACAATACATAAACCTACAACCTCTCCATCAATGAACTAAATAATCATAGAGTAAGGATAAAGAACAAAACCTTAAGGAAGAAGAAAGATAAAGACCTAATACACACCCAAAAATCCATCCTTGTTTGCAACCCCCTTTTTTTTCTTCTTCTTTTCTCTCAATCTCTCTCTCTCCCTGTGGCTTCCTCCTGCTGCTGCTATAGAATGTATTAGGCAACCTAGGGTTATGTATCGAAACAAAAGGCTCTAGTTTATTATCTTTTTATATTATTTTATTTTCTAACCCATTAATTTAAATAAAATATAACTATGAATATAACAAAATATACTTACAAACTTACCCTCTATTTTTTTTTTAAATAATAAATCTTGCCTCTAAATTAAATACTTTCACTATAAATTTATTTTAAGTTTAAAAATTAATTAAAAGACCCTCCAATAATATTTAATTCGCACTTAAGGATTCACAATAAAATATTTGAGATTTGTAAAATTAATTAAACAAAAACCAACTTCATATCTATGGTTAGCATGATTTATAGAGCTTACGGTGAAATTTTTAAAAATTATGATTCGTAATAATTTAATCATGTTTTATGAGTTCGGTCATATATGTGTGTTTAGCCCAATTGTTCTTCATTTGTAGCTTAAGAGCCTTAGAGAGTGAGTTAAAGAGTGAGTGGAAGAGAAAGCTAAGGATTTGAAGAAAATCAAAGGAGCAAACCTTAGATTTGAGTTGAGGTATGTTAATTTGCTTACAAACTTTGTCTCTAACTCATCTTTGTCAAGAAATCATGAAGAAATTAAGAATTTTGAGCTAGGGTTTTGAGTTGTGTAGTGACTAGGGCTAAAGGCATAAAATTGGACCTTAATCTCTACACCATTGTTTGATTTGAGTTCATTTTTATGATTGATCCATGAAACAAACCCCAGATGGTTCATATAAACAAGATTTGTGGGAAAATCATTCATGAATATATGTATTTTGAACTTATGTATGTAAACCATGAAATTGTTGTTGATGTGAGATTGATATATTTAATGTGGAATTACACTTGTATCATGCTTAGATATCATGCTTTTGAGTTGTTTTTGCATGAATTTGGGCTTGGAAATGAGAGGAAAATGTTTGCATCTTTGATTCATTTTTGGACTACCTGAGTGAGCCCAGACCGCTCATGCTGCCTTGGGCTCCACACGAGCGCCCAGGATTTAAGCCTAAACCCACTCCTCACTGTGCACTCAAGCAATGGCCATTTCTGCACATGCGAAGCCAGACTGCTCGAGCGGCTGGACCGGCCGCACACACGGCCAAATAGGAAAAAAATTGTGTTGTTTTGTCTTGCTACCCCCGACCTCCGGAATGCGTTCCCAACCTTATTTAGCCCTTTTTGGAAGTGAATGATGAATAGAAACTCATTAAAGAAGGTTATGTATAATGAAAGAAAATAGTACAAAATTGAAGTGAATTACTTATCGAATATTTGTGTGACATGTTTGGTGTAAGTCGTGTGCCGAAGGAAATGGCACAAGATCGATCCCACTGTGAGTAATAATACCATGTTTATATGTTCGTTATTGTGTACCTCAAACTATGAATGGTGAATGGTGCCGACATTGTGATTTGCTTGAAATGAGAAACCTCATTAATATTATATAGCATGTGCAATGTTGGGCCCGAGGGCATTTTGTTATATGTTGGGCCCGAGGCCGTTTTGAAAAATGATTGGGCCTAAGGCCATTTTGATATACATTGGGCCCGAGGGCATTTTGATATACGTTGGATCCAAGGCCATTTTGATAAATGATTGGGCCCGAAGACATTTTGTTATATATTGGGCTTTAGGCCGTTTTGAAGCATGATTGGGCCTAAGGCCGTTTTGTTTATATGATTTTGGATATAATGAGAATCTTATGACTATCTATTTACACTGCTTTGGTTTATTGTTACTCATTGAGCCTCGCTCACCCAATTTTATGTATGTACATGTAGGTAATCCGCAGTATGGAGCACACTCCTAGAGTCAGCTTCAGGAGCCATTCTTTTTGAGACCCAATCCAATCACACCTCTGAGATGGAGTTTCATCTTTGATTCACATCATACTTTGACTTTATTTTGTTTTTGCTATTGTGGTCTTGGGTTTGTAAACATTATGCACAAATTTCTTTCGATACTTATATTTTTTTTGTATGGGCATGTAAATGACATGGATGTGTCACTTTTTGCTCATATTGGAATAGTTCGATGGACTCATTCTTTTGTTGTATACTTCCACTTTGGGCCCCATTACTATAATTACTCTGTATGTTTGTTCGAGGCCGAAGGTAATCAAATGATTACCGGCCGATTATGACCCAACTTTTAGAGGGTGGTTCGGGTCATGACAATATCTTTAAAGTAGACTTGTATATCGTCCTTCACCGCACTCCATATAGCAGCTCTGCACCGAAGAACTACAAACATGAGGAACAACTTAAAAATACTGACAATTCATTACAACAAAAATACAATACAATCAAATTGCCCATCACCGTCGAAACTATAAACATTTTCTAGTTGTTTCTTCTCATCCACATCGACCATTTTCCATACAAGGTGTGGGTTGGTCATTTCAAAGCTCGTCTAAGTTCTACGTGGGCCGACCTCATCATCAACGTTTATTACAGCGTCGCACAATGACAAGAAAATGTTACCTACAAATTTATGTTGCTTTGAAAGCCTAACCAACTTGGGATTCTAGTAATCTTCCAATCTCCACTCTCGTCTTGGTTTGTTCTTTAAACGCCTCACCATCGATGTCATCATCGGTTCCACATCATACACCATGTCCCCACAACTTTGCCTCTTCAATCCACCTGCCTCACCATTCATGTCTTCTGCAATGTTTCCACCAAGCGCATGCGACGCAGCTCTAGTGCATGCCACACGAAATGGACTGCAACTTTCATTGTCCGTGTATATTACAATGCCAATACCAGCAGCGATTTCTATTGATGTGTCCCATTAGCCATTGTGGGTTTATCGACACTTGTAAATTTAATGCGTCCTTTCATGCCATCCCCCTCATTACCAAAAAGATTATGCTCCGTAATGTTGTCTACAATGTTAGTAGTTGTTGGATTTGGTGAGTCTGAACAGTGAAGGCTAACTGCGATTGTTTAAGTATGTTCTAGAATTTAGCCCAAAAGAATGTTCAGATCGCATGCCCTGCCTCGAGTTTGTTTTCCTCACTGATTGTGTTACTTCATGGGTTTCAAAGTCATCGACTTGGTCTTCCAATCAGGTAATTGTCAGTGTCAACTCAGTTACAAGCTTGTTTAAGCGTGATATTTCAGCGTCTTTTGAAGTGATGACACTATCAAAACCCGTGAACAGATTTGTAGCTTGCATTCTGATTACGTGTTTCATATTCACTACCTTTGCTTCTAATTTACACACATGTATACATTTCTCACATGCTTGGGCCTCTAACTCCCACAATCTTTTTCAAAGCTTTTCGCAGTTGCTGACTTGCATAATGTAGTTTGTCCTCATTTCCTTCCACTGCTTGTGTGAATGACAAATCTAGTAGGTCGGGAAATAGTTCTGACCATCCTTCTCCTATGACCAACATGTTATGTTTGTCAACGGCCCGAGTAGCCTCAATGTTAGTGTTTGTTGTGTCTGCTTCTATCTATTTCAATGTGCTCCCCAAACGGTGAATCCGATTTCCAGCAATCAAAACTAGCCTCAATCCCTAGACCGTCAACACCCTTAACAGCATTCCCATCCAACATCAAAATCGGCTCCATATCCAGCATATTCCTTTGTGGTTGAGCATGCTTCTCCTCTACCACTGATATATTCAATTTGTAACGTTCCATTATCGTGCCTGCTAGTTTCTCCCTTCTAACTTGTCAGCAAACAAAACAAATTCAATTTCATCTCAAAACAACTTGCAAAAATTATCCATAGTATAATTAATGAACATCATACCTTGAACAAGCTTTCATCCACCAAATCTAAGCCTTTCATATTCGGGATAAGTGTTGCAATGTTCCACCTGCAGAACCTTGGGAATACATTTCGTCGTTTCGATTCTATGAGGTTGGTGTGTTCACAAACAAAAAACTATAAAATAATTATAAACACAAATGAAGATTTACTAAAGTGTTCGAATGACATACAAATAGTATTACATTCACCAACATAAGTGCATAACAAATTAGAATTTTAAACGTCTTACGAAACCCAACAAAGCAACTTACAAGTAGGGCGACAATACATCTGGTGCCTATTGTAGAACTCGTTCAATGATGCAATTAGAGTGTTGCGTATAGCCGCAGTCCGATCATATAATTTTAACGTGTCCAACTTGTTGATAACTTGAACAAATGCCCACCCAATTGCCTTCCTTGTGGTTGTGTAAAAATAACTTTCCACATATATACAAACAAAACAGCTTCACAACGTCCGCTTCATCATGTTTGTTGCTGCCTTGCAATGCTTCTTCTATCAGTTCCTTTGTTTTCTTGCAGGAAATCCTCCCAACAATACTGCAACGTTGTTGAATGAAATCATAAAGGGGCCTTGACCCATGTGCCAAATCCAATTGGTCCGTGCCACATTGAATATTGAAAATACGACATATACCGCTGTTTCTAAGTGGCACACCTTCCCTACCAATGTAGAACTTCTCATCTACACGATTGTATGTGTGTATAATGTGGGACACTGTGTAATTGCACTTTTTGAATGAGTTTGGCTCCAAATTGTGCTTACGGATCGCGTCAATCATCATCCAAAAATGTGTTCTCTTCAAGTCTTGTATGTGCCCTTCACCCAATTCAACCTCACTAACAGTTTTAATGATCCCAGTTATGTTCGAGCAACACATCAGTCTTGCTGCCTCAACCACCAATTTTTTAACCATCAGAGCAGTTGGCTTTTTGTTCTTAATTGGTAGCCTGGTATGTATCTTCATTGCCAATTTTGTAGATGAAAAATCAGAACCCATCACACTACATTGTACATTGGCGGCTCTCTTTCATGGTGATTTCCTTCACTCGCTACCTGCAACAACGGTCGCAAAACGTCAAACACCCTGACCAGCAAAATTAACCATTCAGACATAATGTCACAAAAACACAATAACCAACCCCTTTCCCTCCCACTCCCCCTCTCCCTCTCCCTCCCCCTCCCCCCTCCCCCCTCCAAAAAAAAAAAAAAAAGAAAAAAAAAAGAAAGAAAACATCATCAAGTCATGCAGTAACACCTGGATAGGCACATGCTTTCAAATTATAAATGTCACATATGACACACTTCAAACATGTACTTGAAACCCACAAACAAAAAATACTCTATACCATTGTCGAATTCCACTAATCAACAACGTAAGCACATCACCACACCATTTGAAAACCCCAATTCCTGTGGTGGTTTTTGATCTTCACGATCAAAATATGTTTGTTATGCTCACATATCATAAATTATTGTAACGGAATGTCCAACACCACCAAACCAAAACACAAATGCATCATCACATTGACAGAATGTTTGTACACACCATATTCTTAAGTGTTGCAATGCGTACACTATGTGACATTGCCACCCATTTAGTATATACCATCAACACAACACATGATGTGCCCCCAAACACAAAGACCGTATTAACATCATTATTGCAACCACATCAAACGTACACATTAACAACAAAGTAGAGCATTATACAAACATATAAACAAAACCTACAAATCCCAGTTTCATGTTAACATTGACCCACATCCATACTAAACCTACCAAACATTTCATTATAGCAACAACATTCCCAATCTACCAAACCGACAACCATAACCACAATCTACACCACAGTTAGTCCACAACCATCCATCAACAAAGACGTACCTGAACCTACCATTATGGTCTCCAAACTCGCATAAACCTACATAAAAAAACACTACACTTCATACTCCAACATATGACCCACAAACATCATGCAATCCAAACATCAACGACAAAGGCATACCAGACCCACACCCATAGTCCTGCTACAAACACCAACAAAACAAAAATAAAAAACGACCACAAATTGCATAAAAATCACGAATGAAAACAAACCTCAAATTACATTTCAATGTCTACGCAATCACAACAATACATACCTTCATTTCTCATTGTCATTCGTCCTCAACACCAACTCCACGATCACCTTACCTTTTCACCATTGAATCCGATGTTACTAGACTCAATACTCGACGTCATGGATTGTTGTTCGCACCAATTTATGCGCCGTTGTGAGCCAATGTTACATTTGACAAATGTTTCTAGGGTTTGGTCAGTATAGGGTTTTTGAATCACAAATGTGGGGAATATGGAGTTACTAAATCAATGTCGAAAAATATATGATTCCCATTTACATTGCACCCAAACCCACGTCCCTGTTGATGAATGTTACACCAATCTACAAAATCTTTCCATATCTGAATCCTGAAATTCAAATCACAACATATAAAAAGAAGCCCCAAATTTGTAATTTCCCCATGCGTGACGTGCCATATTTACCCCTTAACATTGCAGAACTCCCCATACTTATTAGTGTCATTTTTTGTCAAACACACTGCAATGGGACTTTTGAGGGTGCCTTTATTTACACACCACCTTTCATCTCAAGGCACATCATTAATTAGTTTATTTTTTATTACAATATTAACCTAATGTAAAATGACCACAAAGAATAAAGGGCTATAATACACACCTTGCGTAATACACACTAATTACTCATTGCACACCATACCCAATTTTGATTTTTTTACTCAATACACACTATTAATTTTCAAAAATTTCCAAAATATCCTCATATTCTCTAACCATAACCATAACCATAACCCTAACTCTAACTCTAACTCTAACCCGTTGCCGCCACCGCCATTAATCATTGTCATCAGTCGTCCTATCTCTTTCTACTGCCGCTACCCTCCGACTGACACCATCCCCTTTTCTATTTCCATCCCAAATTGATTTGCACTCTTGTCATGGCAGCAACTTGCGCTGCCATTTCCTTCACTGTTGACATTGCAACTCGTATCTCTCTCACCCTCGTCACCCCTCTCCAACCCCGTTGGCCACCATTTGCCGTTACCCATCATCTAGATCCCCTCTACAGCGTGACTCAGCTCCTCCACTCCATCACTCAATCTGTAGTTGCAAGAGAGAGAAAGAGAGATTTGGGTTTCCAGATCTAGGGTTTGAAGAGAAAAAGAAGGAGAAGAATTGTGGACTTTTGATTTAAATTTGAATTTATAGAATGAATATCCAATTTTAAAATTATTTCTAGCCTCCCATAAATAAAAAATGATATGTATTTTTTATTTTTTTATTTATTTCAGTGAATTAATTTTAAATTTTGTAAAAATAAAATTTGAAACAAATTTCTAAAAACATGGCTATCATACAACACCTTTTTCAATGTGTGTTATAGAAATCAATAAGGCCTTAGGAGTCAACTATTTACTATTCAATTTTTTTCTTTTTTTAGGTCCTGTAGCTGGGTTTCGCCTCAATGGCGACTCAGAAATTTTTATAAATAAGGTCACTCATATAAACTTAAGTTTTATAAATTCTAAAATGAAAATTAAAAAAATAAACTAATTGAAAACTAATTTCGATTTTTTTTTTTTAGTAATTGTTTACAAAATTTTAACAAAAAAAATTTATTTTGAAATGTATATTAAATCCATCTAAAAATTTAAAAAGTTCACCAAACATAAATATATATATACAAAAACAAAAATTATTTTTGAAAATTATAAACCAAATAATGTGATTTAAATTTCTCAAACAGTGGATTTCTAATGGCAAGAAAAATAAAGAAATAAAAAAAAATTTATTGATATTTACTGTGACTAGTGAATGTTGGATGTAACAATGATACTAGTACGTGAGGGATTATCATTCAATGAACAATCTTGATTTACAATTGGGATTACAACAATGTTCGATTAGTGTCACCGTTACACAATATTTTTTGCTTTAATGGACATGAATTTTATTTAAGCCAAATGATATATAAAGAGGAGCTACAATGGGAGAGAGAATAGTAGTAGAGCAGGGATTTCGTGATTCTCTCCACTCGAGCGGACAACAATGTCTGCAAAACTGCTGGGAGCTAGCATTTCACGCTTTATTCAGTCTGGGGACAGTTCCTTACCATATGGTCCATTTTACCACACGGTCCATTTTACCACACCTATAACAAGCCCCAGAAATTCGGTAACAAACTCCTCGATGTTTCTTACCACATTCATTACACGCTGGTGCTGTATTCCTTGTATTGTTTGATGTGAGCGATGATCCCGTATTTTTCCTTTTAAATGATCTTTTCTTTGATAAAAAGCCTTGTCTCTTGCTTTTCCATTCAGAAGATCGATTCATGTTAGCTTCGGTCATCAGTGTTCGGTCTAGCACCTCAACACATTTTGTGACTACCAACACATTCACTTGGTGCTCTTGCGCTGGTGGTGGCAAAGGTTTTTGTCGTAGCGGTAACTGATGTTGTTTTAAGATCTCTGTCATTTCTTGTACTATTCTTTGCAGCCTATCAAGTCGGGCTACGGAAGAGTCTGCCAACTCGTATGCCCTTACTTTATCCATGATCTACATAAACTCTTATTAAACCATACCAAATACAGGAATGCCCGATACAGAAATAAACACAGATACACATAGGTACATAACAAATGATTGCATACTTATTAGATATCGCGTGCTGAACACTTACTAAGCAATTATACACTTAAACCATATTCATATTCCACATAGACACCCATTTGCATAATTGAATGCACATAAGCAACTTTTCATGATTCATATGTTCATGTACGTGCATCATTGCAACCAAAACTTACTGTACATATTAGTGCAACAATTCATATCTCATATAATCACAAGTTCTCAATGCTTACATCATGTACTTATCAAATGGATGCATCTTAAGTCTTTTCTAGACACCTTATGGCTCATTTGGACAAGTGTGTTAGTTATTAACTCGTGCTCTGATACCACTCTGTCATAACCCGAACCCGCCCCTACAGATTAATGTCATAACCGGCCAGTAATCATGCGATTACCTATAGCCTCAAAACTGATATCAATTAATAATTTATAATATGGGGCCAGATGCGGAAGTAAACTTAAAAATTTTGTCCAATGAGCTATGCTTACATGGCATACCAAAACATTTCACATATAGCAATTATAATAACCTACACCACATATCAGTAGTTAACATCATGCATACCCAGGATCGTTCACACATAGAGTCAGCTAAACCAAAAACTTGTACACATAAACGGTCTATCATGACCAATAGGAATAGCAAAAGAAATACAAAAGATCATAAATAAAGCCTCTTGTGTGAGGCACCTGGGCTGACTTCACAAACTCGGGTTCCTTTCTTAATTTCCACTAAGGCTGGGGTTGAATGTCCCTTTACTCACCTACCTACACATGAACGAGTGTGAGCGAAAGCCTAGTGAATAATATCAAATAAAGAAAGTACACGAATGAGATTCACATATATCAAATGGCCTTGGGCCCATTTAGAATTCTATTTAGTGCATTATTTAGTACACTAGGCGATTCAAGCCCGAACATATCAAACGGCCCCTGGCCCACTTCCTTCCTTAACAAATGGCCTCAAGCCCAAATCATTGATGTCCGACGGCCTTTGGCCCAATCATTTATGTCAAACAGTGTCCGACGGCCTTTGGCCCAATCGTTCATGTCAAACGGTGTCTGATGGCCTTTGGCCCAATCATTCATGTCAAACACCCTTCGACCCAACCACTCATATCAAACGGCCTTTGACCCAATCATTCATGTCAAATTCCAAACGGCCTTCGGCCCAGTCAATTGTGTCCAACGGCCTTTGGCCCAACCATATGGCATAACAAATATTTGTCCACAATTCAATTTAACAAACTTATAAGACTTATATGGAAATAAGCAATTGGACAAATAACATACTTCAAATATCTTTACTAAGATATTACTCACAGTGTTCTGCCAATGGATTTGCCCTTGTGCTTGACCCTACACATTTCATGAACATAATGGGTCACAAATAATTCAATCCATTCTTAATTCATACATCCCTCTTAGGCTTCTTTCTTATCCTTTTAACTCATTCACAATGCTTAATGTATGCCTAAGAGTGCTTGGAAGTGAAAGAGAATGGAAAATGAAACACAGAACACCTTTACAAAATTTCGAATAGGGGTCCTCGCCGAGCGTGGTTTACGCCGAAAGGCACCTCATGGTCTACCAAAGTACTGGTTGCCTCATATTCACGCTTGAGCGCTAAATCAGACACTCAAGCTAAGGGTCAAATATATACCTTGGACACTCGAGCGTAATTCTCCCTGCTCGAGCGGACGACAATGTCTGCAAAACTGTTGGGAGCTAGCATTTCACGCTCAAGCGGACGTGCTGAATTCTAGAATTTCCAGAATTGTTCTCCAAGTTCAAACTCAAAGTTTAAAGGTTCAAAGCTCATGTTTTGGACACAAAAACATGGTAACATATTACATAACATGAGAACAACAACAATATGAGGCCAATTGCTCAAATTCATGGTCCATTTTTCCAAAATCATTTTGAATTCTCTTCATGGTCCCAAAACATGTATATTCACCCTCAAACCAATTCCATATCTTCACCAATCATGCATACATGTACACTCTTGACTCCAATTCTATCTTAACCGGTACAAACAAGGCTTATGATCGTGAAACTTATGAAAATCATGCATGCATGTGAGATTTGGTGCCCAATTCTTCTTGTTTAACATGATTCATGCTTGAATATATAAAATTATGCATGTTCATACAAGCTCCAAATTCAACAAATTCAATTCAAGTTATGTTCTTGACCATCATCAAACCTTGAATTCACAAAATTACAAACTCAAACTCATGAATTTACTCACCTAGGAACTCCAATCTCCCAAATTCCAGCTAGTTCTTTGAGTTTAGCTTCCAATTCTCAAGCCTTGAGCCCAAAATTCATAATTTGAGCCCTTCTCTCTCTCTAGAGCCGTCCCCCTCTCTCTCTAGAGTACACTTCAGATTTTGAGTTCAACAATGAGGAACTTAAGTGTATAATGGCCTATTTATAGGCTTGCTTAATCATATTGATTAAGTCTAATTAATTAATCCCAAATTAATCATTCTAAATCTAATTATTTTTATCCGAATCAATTTCTAATTAAATTTCACCGTAAACTTTAAAAATTACACCAATCACAATGGCGTAGTCAATTTCGGTTTCTGTGGCCAATAGGGCCTTCAATTTTCAGTTCAAAGCACAGATTCTAACACATTTTCCTACGGTGAACAGATACAAAGCCCAAATCACATATAACCATGCAATCAACACCCAAATTCAAATTAAGCACATAATTGCAAACATCATCATGATTAATTAACATAGTACAGGACAAGGTTATTACACATAAGGCACAAAGTGAAGTCATTTAGGAAAAAATGACTTTTATGACTCATACAGTGAAGAAGCAGGGATCCATTCTCTCACCTCGCTAACGGGTCGATAAGCACATGCAGTACAAATGCATGTTATAGTGGAGTAACTCTTCCAAAGAGTGATGTTAAACTCACACACCATACAGATCTTAGTCTAATCGCTCTTAAGCGCACAAGTTGCTTCTTAGCGTCTAACTCGAATTCTCTATTTGCTCGCCTCTCAGGGATCAAATGAGATCTCGCATCTAGCTATTCATAACAGGCACATCATGTAAAAGTGGGTACTCTCATATCCATGGCCGATCTCTAACAATACCTCATCTTGGCTCCAACCAAGGCGACATAGCTAGTGGATAATTTTAGCTTCTATATTGACTCCAAATACAATAGGCCACTATTCTCATCCTTACTCGGTACCTTGCGCTAAGAGCGATTGCTCGTGTGAGTGAGCCAATCTTCCCTGCTAACATCAATTTGTTTATTCTGTGTATGCTAATTCACAAACCATTGCAAAAAGTAGTAGACATAAATGTGTAATAGAAACAAATATGAATACTAATGGCATGAATATCCCAAAAAAATGAGTTCAATTGAATACACACACACACACATATATATATCACCACCAATGTAATCCTAAAGCCCTAACATGAGTAAGATAAACATCTCTAGCAATGGGCTCAGTGAAAGGGTCCGCAACCATACGACTCGTAGGGATGTGCTCCAGGATCACTTCTTTCTATGCCACAATGTCTCTGATAAAGTTGAACCTTATATCAATGTGTTTGGTTCTCCCATGGTATTTAGGATCCTTAGTGTAGGTGAGTGCAACCATGCTGTCACAATGGATAGTCACAGGGTCTGAAGTGTGTGTGACAATATCCAAATGCCGAAGGAATCTCCTCAACCAAACAACTTCTTGAACGGCAAATGAACAAGCCGCAAACTCAGCTTACATAGTCGATAAGGCGGTACAGGATTGCTTCTTACTACTCCAAGAAATAGCACCATCGCTAAGCATGAAAGCATATCCTGAAGTAGACTTATGCTCATCTAAGTCTCCTCCCCAGTCAGCATCACAATAGCCAACTAGACATAGATATGAACTTTGGTAGCAAAGTGTGTAATCTGCAGTTCCTCTAACATATCATAATATCCTCTTAAATGCTTTCCAATGAGCTGGTCCTGGGTTTGATTGGTAACAACTCACCAATCTAACTGCATAAGAAATGTCAGGGCATGTACACATCATAACATACATCAAGCTCTTCCAATAGCATTTGCGTAGGGAACACGAGCCATCTTTTCATTTTGTTCTGGAGTCTTAGGACCCATATCAAGGCTTAGGCTCTCGCCTTTCGTAACAGGAGTGTCAATGGGTTTGCAGCTCTGCATTTGGAATCGCTCTAGGATAATCTTAATGTAAGTCTCTTGAGACAAACCGAGAAGTCTCCTAGAGCGATCCCTAAGGATCTTAACACCGAGCACATAGCTCGCTTCACCCATGTCTTTCATCTTAAATGTAGAGAACAACCACCTTTTAGTGGCGTCAATCATCTCCTTGTCATTTCCAACAAATAATATGTCATCTACATATAATGACAATATTAGAAAAATATCCTTAGACCGCTTCACGTACACACAGTGATCTTCATCGATCATCGTAAACCCATTAGAAACAATGGCTCGATGAAATCTCAGATTCCACTGTCTAGATGATTGCTTTAAGCCATAAATAGATCGTTGAAGCTTGTAAACTTTGCACTCCTGACCTACTACCCTAAAGCCATCTAGTTGATCCATATAGATCTCTTTATCTAATTCACCACTGAGAAATGCAATCTTAACGTCCATCTGATATAGCTCTAAGTCCAACTGAGCTACTATGGCCAGAATTAGGCGAATAGAGGCAAACCTCACAACTGGTGAAAAAGTTTCCTCATAGTCCACACCCTCGCATTGGGTGTAACCTTTCGCCACTAGGCGAGCCTTATACCTTTCTATGGAACCATCCGCCTTGCGCTTGATTTTGAGAATCCATTTGTTCCCAATAGTCTTGTGCCCTAGCAGCAAATCAACCAAGTCCTAGACATGATTTTTCTTCATAGACTCTATTTCTTCATCCATTACAGCACTCCATTCTTTATTAGCAGGGAATGAGAGAGCCTCTTTCAGATTCTTAGGCTCCATCTCATCACTCGGAGCAATCATGAATGCTTTCACTTCAATCTTAAAACGATGACGGGGTATGAGGAGATAATCCCTCAAGCTCCTAGGGACAGTGGGAGTGATCTACCTGTCCATAGATTAGATCCAATAGGTGAGGATTCTTAGGATTCTCAATTGCGTAGAAGCAAACGTGGAGCTATACCCTGTCGTCATTTTGAGATTCTTAGGCTCCATCTCATCACTCGGAGTAATCATGAATGCTTCCTATTCAATCTCAAAACGATGATGGGGTACAGCTTCACGTTTGCTTCTACACAATTGAGAATCCTGAGAATCCTCATCCATTGGATCTAATCCATGGGCAGGTAGATCACTCCCACTGTCCCTAGGAGCTTGAGGGATTATCTTCTCATTCTCTACTAGGCTACTAGGTGTGCTGTAATAGCCCGACCCTCTCGTGTGTTCCTGATATCTGTAGTTTCTTATTCTGGTATTTAAAATGGTACTCAAAAAGATTTATAAATGAAATATTGGGATTCTATCTGTTGTTTAAGAAAGATATCTGTTATTCATAAATTGTTCAGGATAGAAATTGATCACCTTAGAGACATTATAACTCCAAATTGATATTATATTTGCATTCAGCATAATTTTTAGGCAATATTAAGCCTATCTGTGAAATTTCAATTTAGGATGCTTAAACGATTGAATTTCGTCTTATTATAAGGGAAAATATCTAGCCTATATCTATCCAATTGTTTGGACATGTGGATTTAACTTTTGGGTGTGATCAAGAAACACAAGGGGGAGAAAAACGTGGGTGAGAGAGAGAGAAGCCATCAAGGGGAAACTTTGTGGAGAAATTGTGAAGAATTGTTGAAATTAGACTTAAGGTATGAACATCTCTTGATTTAGTCTTACTCCCTCTTACTTTTGGTTAGAAGTCTTCCATGTTTTGATGACCATGTTATGTGATGATTTGTGTTTTGGGACAACTACCTTAGTTCCTTGCTATTTTATGCAAAATTTCCATCATGAGTTTGAATTAGAGGCTTGAGTGGCTTTATGTGTGTGCATGTTATGTGTGGAGTGCCTTATGAGTGAGATATGGAAATTAAGTGATGAATGACTTCCATTTTGATAAACAAAAATGATATATATAGAGTAATTGTGTGATTAAATGCTTTGGGAGCTATGGTGATCCTTGATTATACTTGGAATTGGGAGATTGAAGTTTGAATCCAAGATAGAGCTCAAATGGAAGAAAACAGGGTGAAGATTTTGCAGGTCGTCGGCGGCGGATATCCCGCTCGAGCGGGAAAAACACCCTCCCAAAGAATTTTGTGTTAGCGATCCGCTCGAGCGGCCAAAGTGGCGCTCGAGCGGGGAGGGTATATTTTGAGGAAAAAATGTGTCCGTTCAGTTTTGTATGCTTGATTCACTGGTACTTTTAGAATATGTTTTTAATGATTTTAAGATAGAAAAATAAGTTATGTAAAGCTTGGTGCGTCGAGGAATGATTTTTATGATATGTGAAGAAGGGAAACTAATATTCAAATTATGATTGTGTGCAGGGCACACTCCCGAAGGCACTAGTGCACCGACACATCGCTGTGAGTAATAGTGCTAAGAATATGTATTCCTTTGTTGTTAATGATTACTTTGTTTAAAGTTGAATACCATGTGATGCATGTGATGTGAAAAGAAAGTTAATGTGGAAAGGAATTGAGAAACGTTCTGAATAACATTCTGTGAAACATTCTGGGCCGAGGGCCACTTTGTGATAATGAGTAACATTCTGTGCACCATTCTGTGTAACATTTTGCCGCGGGCCATCGTGTATCATTCGTTGAACCTTCCGGGCGAGGGCCATGTTGTGATATTCTCAGAACATTACGAGCCAAAGGCTAAATGTAACGATACGGGTCATGGACCACCCTATGGCAATGGACTAATTTACGACATTTGAATATGAACTATGACTTTAATCAATTTGATACTATTATTCACCGAGCTTCGCTCACCTCTCATATTGTCTCATTTACGTAGGTCAACCCGAAGCGATCTTAGCTCTGGCTTCGTTCCTTTTGTCAACCCTTATGGTCAGGCACAAAAGAAGACTTGCCCTATTTTTGCATACTTTTGTCCAGTTTGGCTTGTAACTTAAACACTTATTTTGGGGTTGTCTATAAGTACTATTTTGGTTGTACACCCTGAGGCAAGGGTTGCTGGTATATAGGGAGTCTGTACATATTTGTATAGTTCTGTATATGACGCTTGGTTCTGTTTGATGTGCATGATCCTGGCATATAATAGTAGCTCAATGGAAGTTTGAATGTTATTCATTATGTATTATGCTTCCGTTCAGGCCCTATACGAATTATTATCTCAGGTTATCATTTGTTTCTGCATAGGTCATGTCCGAACTTTTAGGGGCAGGTTCGGGTCGTGACAAGTGGTATCAGAGCACGAGTTGCTATCTCACACACGGGAAACCATTGAGCTGTAGGGTGTCTAGAAAAGCTTAAGGCATTTTGCATGACATCCTAAACATTATGAAAGGCCGATAGCAACGTGAAGCGTACTCTGCTAATGTTAACAATGTTCAATTCTGTCAATTGTCCATTATGGGTTGTTTTGTAGGAAATGGTGAGGACAAGGGCAGAGGAACCGGAGGAGACGAGTTCTGCGAGGTTGGATCGGATGGAAAGGATGCTCATGGAAATGGCAGAGACCTTACGCCAACAACAGCAACAACCCCAACAGCAGCAACAACCACAACAACAAGAGCAGCCACAAGACCAACCACCACCTCCACCAGTACCTCCCCCAGTGGTACCAGATGTCCACGCCGAAGATCGAACTATTACCCTCATAAAGGAGTTCAAGAAGATGAAGCCGCCGATATTCAAAGGGGGAATAGAGCCAATGAAGGCCGAGGCCTGGTTATTGGGTATAGAAAAATTATTTGAAGTCTTTCCCTGCACGGAAGCTCAAAAAGTTCAACTGGCTGCTTTTACTCTAGAGGGCGGTAGCGAAGATGGTGGATGCTTACGTCTGCATTTACGGGCGGTATGGGATAGATTTGGAGGCATTTTATGATAAGTATTTTCCACAAAGTATGCGAGACAAGAAGGTGACCGAATTTGAGACTCTTCGCCAAGGGAATAAAACCGTTGCGGAATACGAAGCTCAGTTTGTAGAATTAGCACGATTTGCCCCTCACATGGTAGATACCGAATACAAGAAGGCGCGCAAATTTGAAGGGGACTACAGTGCAATATTAGATAGGGTAAATATGTTGAAACTACCTACTTATGTTGAGGTATTGGAGAGAAATTATAGCGAGGAAATCTTGCAACCCAAAACCGAATTTGAATGGAAGGGAAGAGGCAAACTACGCAGTGGTCGAAGGAACAACTACCCCTTGTGAAGAGACAAAATTCGAGACCTCTAGTATATTTACTCCTCCTCAAGATCTAGCTCGGTATGTTCGAGTGTGGTGGGAGACATCGTGGAGTCTGCCACCGATTGTGCAGCGCATGTTTTCGATGTGGCAAGGTGGGTCACTTGATAAGAGATTGTCCTCTAGGGAAACAACAAGCTAATAGCAAAGCTGTGACGAGTTCAGTCGGATCGGCACCAAAAGCCAATTTCAACACTAAGTCCGTTACCAAACCTATGAATAACAAAGATACTACAAGGCAAGGTAGAGTATTTGCACTAGTTCGAGGATGTGCAAAATCTTTGCGGCAGTGGTAACAGTACATTTACGCTTCTGGTTATTACACTGTGTGTTATTTGATTCTGGTTCTACCTGCTCCTTTGTGTCCAAATTGTTTGCACAATATTTAGATAAACCTGAAGAGGATTTAACTTACATGTTATGTGTCTCGTCACCTATGGGAAACACTATGATCTGTACTTCTGTATATCCTGCATGTGAGCTTCTGATTGGGAATATCCCTGTCTATGCTAATTTGTTACCTCTTGACATGAACTCTTTTGACATTATTCTGGGGATGGATTGGTTGAGTGAAAATAGTGCAACTATAGACTGTCTAAACAAGCAAATCAGTTTTCATCCTCCGGGACAACCAATTTCTATCTTTCAGGGACAGGAAGTGGCATCACCCCCATACTTAATTTCTGTTGCGAAGGCTTGTAAATTAATTCAGAAAGGGTGTTAGGGGTTCTTATGTAGTGTTTTGCACGGGCAAGAAATGTATGGAAATACTGATCTAATTCCAGTTGTTTGTGAATTTCCGGATGTCTTTCCGGAAGAATTGCCGGGGCAGTTGATAGACCGTGAAATTGAGTTTACAATTGAAGTAGCACCGGGAACTCAACCTATCTCTAAGACCCCGTATAGAATGTCACCAACTGAGATGAAAGAGTTAAAGCTCCAACTACAAGAGTTACTTGATAAGGGATTTATCCGTCCAAGTGTGTCTCCCTGGGGTGCACCGGTACTATTTGTAAAGAAAAAGGATGGAACACTCCGATTGTGTATCGATTCTGAGAGAACTCAACAAAGTAACAATTAAGAATAAATACCCATTGCCACGGATTGATGATTTGTTCGATCAACTCCAACGAAAGCAGATTTTCTCAAAAATTGATTTGCGGTCGAGGATACCACCAGAAGTTAAAAGCCGATGATGTGGAAAAGCGGCTTTTGAACCCGTCACGGTCATTATGAATTCTGGTCATGCCCTTGGCGTTACTAACGCGCAAAGCGACTTTTATGGATCGATGAATCGAGTCTTTAAGCCGTATTTGGGCGACTTTGTTGTGGTTTTATTGATGACATCCTTATTTACTCAAAGAGTGTAGAAGCTCATGAGAACCATCTCTGGTTGATCCTTCAAAGCGCTCGAGAAAAGAAGTTATATGCAAAGTTAAAGAAGTGTGAATTTTGGCTACATGAAGTAGCATTTCTGGGGCATGTGGTCACCAAAGACGGTGTCTCTGTTGATCCACATAAAGTCGAGGGAATTGTGAATTGGCCAATCCCTACCAATGTGGTGAAGTCGTAGTTTTATGGGGTTAGCGGTTATTACAAGCGATTTGTTCAAGATTTTTCCAAAATTGCTGGACCGCTTACACAATTAACTCGAAAGGGAGTTCCATTTGAATGGTCAGTAGAGCGGGAAGCCGCTTTTCAAGAGCTAAAAATGAGGTTAACTACAGCACCAGTTTTAGCTTTGCCATCCGGTACAGAAGGGTTTGTGATTTATAGTGACGCGTCGCGTAAGGGGCTTGGTTGTGTGCTTATGCAAAATGGTAGGGTCATCGCTTATGCGTCTCGGCAGTTAAAACCTCATGAAAAGAATTACCCCACTCACGATCTTGAGCTAGCAGCTGTTGTTTTTGCTCTAAAAATTTGGCGACATTATCTGTATGGTACCACCTGTGAAGTTTATACTGACCACAAAAGCCTCAAGTATCTCTTTACCCAAAAGGAGTTAAATATGCGACAACGGCGTTGGTTGGAGTTAATTAAAGATTACGATTTGGCGATTCACTATCACCCTGGTAAAGCCAACACGATCGTGATGCATTGGGGAAAGGTATATGAGATTTGGCGAATTTATTGACGAGGGAATTGGTGGTGATTTGGAAAAGCTAAGTATGGATTTGATCATACCGACGAAGGCCATGATAGCGGCGGTCATGGCTCAACCAACCTTGCTTGAAGAAATTAAAATCGTCAAGCGGAGGATGAAGCCTTGCGAAAAGTATGGGATGAATTGGGAATAAAACCAAAACTGGGGTTTAATGTGGTGGATTCGGAGCTCAAGTTTCAACACAGACTATGTGTCCCTAACGTACCAGAACTTAAACAAAGACTAATGGAAGAAGCACATGCCTCGAAGTTTGCAAGACATCCAGGAAGTACCAAAATGTATAGGGATTTAAAACAACACTTTTGGTGGCCAGGTATGAAAAGGGAGGTTGCAGAGTTTGTTTCTAAATGTCTACAGTGTCAGCAAGTAAAAACAGAACATCAAAGACCAGCGGGACTGTTGCAACCCCTCTCAATCCCGGAATGGAAATGGGAACACTTAACTATGGATTTTGTTGTGGGACTACCACGGACTCCTCGGGGTATGAATTCTATCTGGGTCATTGTTGACCGACTGACTAAGTCTGCTCATTTCCTTCCAGTGAAAACTCAGTATAATGCTGATAAGCTTGCAATACTTTACATAAATGAGATTGTGAGGCTTCACGGTATCCCGGTTTCGATTGTTTCAGATAGGGATCCAAAATTTGTTTCGAGATTCTAGCAGAGTTTGCAGGAAGCTATGGGCACGGAACTTAAATTGATCTGACTTTTCATCCTCAAAGCGGCGGTCAATCGAGAGGACGATACAAACTCTAGAAGATATGCTCCGTATGTGTGTGATGGATTTTCAAAATACTTGGGAAACTCACTTACCTCTGATAGAATTTGCATACAACAATACTTATCATACCAGCATTGAAATGGCCCCTTATGAAGCATTATATGGAAGACCGTGTCGTTCTCTGTATGTTGAAATTTGAAGTGGGAAGCGAGCCTTGCTAGGACTGAACTTGTGCGATTAACAAGCGAGAAAGTCAAACTTATTCGAGAAAGATTAAAAGCGGCTCAAAGTAGATGAAGAGTTATCACAGACAACCGGAGAGATTTGGCATTTGGCGTGGGTAATCATGTGTTTGTGAAGGTTACCCGATGAAGGACATCAAGGTTTGGGAAAAAGGGTAAGTTAAGCGCCCGATATGTGGGCCCCTTTCAGATTGTGGAAAAACTTGGTCTGGAAGCTTATCGAGTCGCCCTACCACCAAATATGAGCCAAGTCCACAATGTATTCCATGTTTCCCTGCTCCGAGGGTACCTTAGGATCCGTCACATATGATAGATTTTCAACACATTGTGTTAGATGACAAGCTAATGTATGATGAGAAACCAATTCGGATTTTGGACCGGCAAGTAAGGCAGTTGCGAAATCGAAGTATTCCAATGGTAAAGATCGAATGGCAAGAACACTATGGAACTGAGGCAACTTGGGAAAAAGAGGAGGATATGCTCCGTCAATATCCGCACCTGTTTCAGTCCTGAGGTAAAGCAAGTTTGGGGACCAAACTTATTTAAGGGGGGGAGAGTGTAATAGCCCGACCCTCTCGTGTGTTCCTGATATCTGTAGTTTCTTATTCTGGTATTTAAAATGGTACTCAAAAAGATTTATAAATGAAATATTGAGATTCTATCTGTTGTTTAAGAAAGATATCTGTTATTCATAAACTGTTCAGGATAGAAATTGAGCACCTTAGAGACATTATAACTCCAAATTGATATTATATTTGCATTCAGCATAATTTTTAGGCAATATTAAGCCTATCTGTGAAATTTCAATTTAGGATGCTTAAACGATTGAATTTCGTCTTATTATAAGGGAAAATATCTAGCCTATATCTATCCAATTGTTTGGACATGTGGATTTAACTTTTGGGTGTGATCAAGAAACACAAGGGAGAGAAAAACGTGGGTGAGAGAGAGAGAAGCCATCAAGGGGAAACTTTGTGGAGAAATTGTGAAGAATTGTTGAAATTAGACTTAAGGTATGAACATCTCTTGATTTAGTCTTACTCCCTCTTACTTTTGGTTAGAAGTCTTCCATGTTTTGATGACCATGTTATGTGATGATTTGTGTTTTGGGACAACTACCTTAGTTCCTTGCTATTTTATGCAAAATTTCCATCATGAGTTTGAATTAGAGGCTTGAGTGGCTTTATGTGTGTGCATGTTATGTGTGAAGTGCCTTATGAGTGAGATATGGAAATTAAGTGATGAATGACTTCCATTTTGATAAACAAAAATGATATATATAGAGTAATTATGTGATTAAATGCTTTGGGAGCTATGGTGATCCTTGATTATACTTGGAATTGGGAGATTGAAGTTTGAATCCAAGATAGAGCTCAAATGGAAGAAAACAGGGTGCAGATTGCCTGTCCGCTGGCGGCGGATATCCCGCCGGGAAAAACACCTCCCAAAGAATTTTGTGTTAAGATCCGCTCGGCGCCAAAGTGGCGCTCGGCGAGAGGGTATATTTTGAGGAAAAAAATGTGTCCGTTCAGTTTTGTATGCTTGATTCACCGGTACTTTTAGAATATGTTTTTAATGATTTTAAGATAGAAAAATAAGTCATGTAAAGCTTGGTGCGTCGAGGAATGATTTTTATGATATGTGAAGAAGGGAAACTAATATTCAAATTATGATTGTGTCGAGGCACACTCGAAAACACTAGTGCACCGACACATCATTTGTGAGTAATAGTGCTAAGAATATGTATTCCTTTGTTGTTAATGATTACTTTGTTTAAAGTTGAATACCATGTGATGCATGTGATGTGAAAAGAAAGTTAATGTGGAAAGGAATTGAAAGCGTTACGAATAACATGCGTGAAACATTACGGGCGAGGGCCACTTTGTGATAATGAGTAACATTACATGCACCATTACGTGTAACATTTCGGTCGGGCCATCGTGTATCATTCTGAACCTTACGGGCGAGGGCCATGTTGTGATATTCTGTAACATTACAGGCCAAAGGCTAAATGTAACGATACGGGTCATGGACCACCCTATGGCAATGGACTAATTCTGAGACATTTGAATATGAACTATGACTTTAATCAATTTGATACTATTATTCATCGAGCTTCGCTCACCTCTCATATTATGCATTTACGTAGGTCAACTTTGAAAGCAGTCTTAGCTCCTGAAGCTCGTTCCTTTTGTCAACCCTTATGGTCAGGCACAAAAGAAGACTTGCCCTATTTTTGCATACTTTTGTCCAGTTTGGCTTGTAACTTAAACACTTATTTTGGGGTTGTCTATAAGTACTATTTTGGTTGTACACCCTGAGGCAAGAGTTGCTGGTATATAGGGAGTCTGTACATATTTGTATAGTTCTGTATATGACGCTTGGTTCTGTTTGATGTGCATGATCCTGGCATATAATAGTAGCTCAATGGAAGTTTGAATGTTATTCATTATGTATTATGCTTCCGTTTAGGCCCTATACGAATTATTATCTCAGGTTATCATTTGTTTCTGCATAGGTCATGTCTGAACTTTTAGGGGCAAGTTCGGGTCGTGACATGTGCCTTCAAGTAGATCCCCCATCTCATAGAGTTTTACATCTCTGGTTACCTCACCTCTGTTAGGAAAATCCTTCTCTAGGAAATCCACATCTCATGACTCAATTTCAGTCACACTTCTATCCGGATGCTCCCCAATAAACGTATAGTCCTTAGAATGCTCACTATAGCAAATGAAGATACACTTCTTTTCTCTAGGGCCCAACTTTCCAAAGTTATGAGAAGCGTTGTGTATATAAGTTGCAAAATGCCCAAATCAGGCTTTTTGCCAGTCCACATCTCATATGGGATGGGAGGGACTGATTTGGAGGGCACACGATTAAGGATGTAGGTAATAGTGAACAAAACATCTCCCCAATAAGAAATGGGAAGATTAGCTTGCGCCATTATAGATCTAACCATGTCAAGCAATGTGTGACTCCTTATCTCCGCTATACCATTTTGCTGCGGAGTCCCAGGAATTGTCAATTGCCTGATAACTCCTTTTTTCCTCATAGAGCCCTTTAAATTGCTCAGATAGATACTCACGTCCCTGGTCAGTCCTTAGAGCCTTAATGCTCTTGTCTAATTGATTCTCAACCTTATTCACATACCGTCTAAAGCAATCCAATGCTTCTAACTTGTGAGAAATCAAATAGACATGGCCAAAACACATGCAATCATCTATAAATGTGATGAAATCAGGGGCTCCATGCCTCACCCTCACATTCATTGGTCCACATATATATTAGAATGAATAAGTTGTAATGGGATAGATGCCCTTTTGCCTTTCCCAAATGGTTTCCGTGTTGCCTTTCCAGCAAGACAGTACTCACAAGTAGGCAAAGTGATTCTAGTGAGTGGGCCTAAAAGACATTCTCTAGCCAATCTAGTCATCCTGTCTTGCCCTATGTGGCCTAATCTAGCACGCCATCTCTAGAATCATTATCACAAAAAGATGCAATATTAGAAACAGAGACATTGACATTTTTATTAAAACTAGAATCATCCACATCCAAAACTAAAAAACCATCTAAAAAATAACCAAAACCATAAAAAATTGTTCCCAAATAAATGCTAACACCATTATTCTCAAAACAAAAGCTAAAACCAAGGCACATTATGCTAATAACTGAAATTAAATTTTGCCGAATATCCAGAGCATAAAGAACATCATGAAGATACAAGGTGCGCCCTCGTCGCATTTCCAGCTTGTATGTGCCAATGCCAAACACCTCCACACTAGACTCGTTTCCCATGAAAACTTTTCTGCTCCCAACAGGTACTCAGCGATACTCAACGAATTCTACTCTGTCCCTCACAATGTGATCTGTTGCTCTGGAGTCTACAACCCAAAAATGAGGAGAATGAGCAACTAATGCTTGACTAGAAACAAAGCATTGAATCCGAGAAATTAAGTAAGGGAGTATCTTTTTCTGCTCAGGGCAATCCCAAGCGAAGTGTCCTTTTTTGTTACAGTTAAAGCATGTCAATTTACCCTTTACCTTCTTGTCACCTCTCTTGCCCATACACTTGAAATTTCTAGCACCATTGGGCTTTAGCGCAGCTGTTGCTAGCTTTTTAGGAGCACCTTTTGCTTTTCCACGCTTGAGCTGAGAAGTCCTACGTGAGCTTGACTTAACTACCATAGCAGAACCATCAAACTTAGCCGTTTCAAGGTGCTTAGCCTCTAGCTCCAAATGACGCGATATGCCTTTGAATGTTTTCACACTCTCATTATGCATCATGTTCTACTTCATCTGCTCCCAAGAATTTGGCAGAGATCGAATCATAACTTGTACTTGTTGCTCTAGAGTCAAATTATACCCAGCAGCCACAAGCTCACGTATGATGGTGACATGACCCTCAAATGCTGCTTCATCGAGTGATGCGCCATTTTCTGATAGGAGTCAAACTTCATAGTCAACCCACGTAGCTTTGCCAAAGAGGTAATACCAAACTTTTGCTTGAGAGCTTCCCACATCTCAAATGCAGTCAGGCAATGCTCAAACTCACTAATCAAATTGTTGTGCATGCTGCTCAACATAGTAAAGCGCGTACACTAATCTTTGTTACGCCAAGTCTGAAAGACTTCAAGATCATGACAATGTTGAGCTGTATTGCCCTGCTCAGGCTCAACCATCAATTGTTCAAGTATGGTCAACACTTCTTGCTCGTTGAGGAGGTATTGGATCTTACTGCGCCATATGTCATAATTGTCGCCATCCAACTTCTCTCTCTTAGTCAAGTCTACCACCACTGTCTTAGTAGCCATTTCTACATACAGAGTAAACAAATGTGCATGGGATATTAATGATAACAACATAAAAATTATTTTGTAGCAAAAGAATCTAAATTAAATAATGATAATATTACACGTCTCAAGATTGAAAATTTTCTATGCTCGTAATCATCTCTTGCGCCTCTAGTGAAAATTATTAAAATTTAATTTAATTCCATGCGCAAAAAAAAAAAAAAAAAAAAAAAAAAAAAAAAAAAAAAAACCCACTACATATGCCATGTACAAAGTATGATAAATTCCATACAATAGCATCTTAATGTAAATTTACAATTAACTCATGCTATATTCATTTAATAATGGAATTTAATTAATAAAAAAAAATCAAGCTTCTCTAATCACAACATATTACAAACCCTAAAAAAAATAATATGCTATGTTTAATATTCAAATTATTCCATAATAGAATGTACATCATTCTGAAATTTTCTAGAAAATTTTTGAAATTTTAAATAACTAATAAACACACATAAAATCAGAAATAAATATTCCAGAATCTGGTAAATTGCAACAATTATACCAGTAAATAGTAAACATTTACAGTAGTCTACAATAAAAATTTCAACCCTTGAAACTTAATCATGCAACACTAGAGGGATTTTAAAGCAGGAATAATTAATTATTATCTCAGGAAAAATATTTTTTATTTTCATAAAATTTTGAAAATTTTACAGAAGATAAAAAATTCAACTCTAAGTCCCACAGTACCAACCATGATCAAAACAAAGCTATAACAAATTATTAATGACCATTTAACGCGATTCAAAATTTAAACACAAAAAAAAAAAAAAACAAACAAACAAACAGCGCCTTAGCACCCAGTAGCCAAGCCAGCCAAGCCGGCATAGAAAATGGCGCAGCTCGGTGCACGGCACGCGTGCGGAGTTCGCGGACGGTGTGCGCGTGCGGGCTGTGGCTAATGCGTAGCACACACGTGGCGGCGCTAACGTCGTCAAATGGCGGCTGCGGATCATGCACCGCCTTACACGGTGTTTTCTGATCCAATTTTAGTACTGCCGGACTCCATTTTCCAAAATAAAAACATTTGTGGTCTCAAAAATGGCATTTAATGAACATAGATGATGAGGTGTATTACACTCTCTCTCTAATGAGAGTGGAAGTGCAGAAACCCTACACTTCATCTTCCTCCTTAAGCCATCAAAAATTCAAAACGAACCCAAATTAGGGTTTGATGTATCTCATCAACCGTAAGTCCAAATCTAACTAATAATATATGGTTTCGAAGCTCTCGAAACAATGATTCTAAATATGTAAGATTTGCAGACTGAAATTATGCATGTAAAACCATCATGCACGTAAAGTTTTGAAAATATAAAATGGGTCTCTATTTTTCTTGAAATCTAACCGTTAGATTTTCATGAAACTTTGCAGATATGTTCTACATTAAATATACTACAACATATATAAATTTCAAGTAAATCGAAGCTAGTTCAAAAAATTATTAATTTTCATGCATATATCGTGTATATATTTATATAAATTATACACATATTTTAATGCATAAAAAAAAGCACAAAAATATCCATTAATGCTTTGATACCAATGTAAATCAAGTATAACACAGCGGGTAAAAATTTCAGATCATACATTAGGTGATAAAACTTGAAGCAAAGAACCTTGTGGGTAAATCACGTGCTTCACAAACCACAAACAATGAACACCCAGCAGCGGAGTGATACCACAATATGAGTATCACCCACACAAGTCATAGTACAAAAAGCTTGATCGTTATTTTAATAGGAGAAAGTCAGTATGGGAAAAATCATTCGTTATTCGATACATCCCATATCCCATATAACGTATCAGATATATAGGCTAAGTATATCATCGATCCATATCGGTTAATATGATAGATATATATATATATATCAAGAGTGGGTTATCCAGATAGGTTTTGAATTCAAATTCAAACTTACATGCATAAGTTTAAAAGGGTCATGGGTCATGCCACATGGGCGCCCAATTTCTAACAATTAACATTACTCGAGATAAAATGACCAAAATACTTTGTCTATATAAGTACTCTTTCAGTTTATTCCCGTTTATTCCCAATTACTTTGTCCTCTCTCTCTCTCTCTCTCTCCCAAAATACTTTGTCCATATAAGTACTCTTCCGATTTATTCTCGTTTATTCCCAATTACTTTGTCCTCTCTCTCTCTCTCTCTCTCTCTCTCTCTCAAAATACTTTGTCCATATAGTACTCTTCCGGTTTATTCCCGTTTATTACCAATTACTTTGTTCTCTCTCTCTCTCTCTCTCTCTCTCTCTCTCTCTCTCCATTTTCTCTCGACCCTCATCTAAACCCTAGCCACCACCGTCTCTACCACCTCTCTACTGGCGTTTTCAACATTGTTGAGTCACTGCTCGTCTATCTCTCTCTCTCTCTCTCTATGTGTGTGTGTGTGTGTGCGTGTGCGTGTGTGTGTGTGTGCTTGTATGTATGTGTTTCGAAGACCTTGTGCGGAGCAGAGGTGGTGGTGGTGGTGGTGATGGATTCGCTGGAATGTCACAGTCCCCACCGATCGATGGAAGGTAGCGATGATCTCTCAATCTAGAACTGATTTGTTGTTGTTTTTGTTGTTGTTAGTGGTGGAGCCAATGAATTAAATCAGGATGGGCACTTATTAATTACAACTTCTTCTTTTTTTTCATAACCAATAATAAGAAGATAATAATAATTTTTGAATTAATATTAAGTACAAAAAATTAAATAAATTGTTACAAAAGTATTTCACATAAAATTTTACAATTAACTTCGAGTAAAATAAAAAAGAAAGTATTGCGTGTAACTAGTGTATCATGGGCAATGTAAAAAATTCATATATTTAAGTTGTAAAATAAATTATATAAAGGTAAGATAAATCAATTTTTTACAAAACTTGAGTAAAAATTTCATATAATAGTGATATTACGTCATTATGGATATATGATATCACCAACTAATAGTAAAGCGAGATATGAAGGGTGAACTTCACATGCAAATATAACTAACATTTTAGTAATTTTTATATGTATAGTGAGATAAATTATATTTGCATATCAATAATGATGTATATTACCTTTATATTGAGATTTTTTTCACAAAATTTTCATACATAAAAATATAATTTGTTGTAATCACTTCATTTTCAATAAAACAATCACTATTGTTTTCATAAATTAAAAAATACCCTTGATATTTTATTTTAAATATTATTTTTGTTTAAAATTTTATTTATATTCATATGTATAAAAAAAATAAAAAAAAAAATTGAAAAATCCAGGAGGGGCATATAACCTCCTAGTCCCCATATGGCTTGTTGTTGTTGTTGTAATGGTTTGGTGATCTCGTCTTCTCTAGATTGAAGTACACCAACGAATCTCCTTGTCAAAGCGAAGTTATGGTGATGGAACTCCGATGACCTCAGGAGAGAGGAAGAGCAAATCGGTGGAGACATGACAGAGCAAATCGTCTTCTGTTGTTAAGATTTTCTTCTTTTTTCTATGCTTTTGGATTTTGGATAAAATGTACGAAATATGTTTTAATAGTGACAGATATATCAAAATGGCTCAGATCTGTTTAAACTGGCTAAGATTTGTTCGGATTTGTTCAAAAATGGGTCAGATCTGTTCAATTTTTTGTTGTTATTATTTTTGTTGTTAATTGTCGTTATTATTGATGATGATGATGATGAAACACATTGCAACAAATTATAAAAAAAATAGACAAATTTTTTCAAAATTTGAATAGATAATAAAATTTGGATAGATCTTTTGAACAGATCTTAAAATCTCAAATTTGTTCAAAATTTGAATAGATAGTAGTTTGGTGTATTTCAATAACAAAAAATTGAACAGATAAAAAAAATCAACAAATAGAATTTAGGACAAAAAAATTGAACAGTTGATAAAATTTAGACCGATAGATTTAAATAGATAAGCAAAAAAATTAAATGAATAATAAAATTTGGACAAATATTTGAATAGATAAAGAAAAAAATTGAATAGATAGTCAAAAAAATTTAACAGATAGTCAAAAAAATTTAACAAATAGATTAATGGGTAAAATTGAAAATAAAATATTTTCCAAAATAATAAAAAGATTTCTCACTAAACTATTTCACAAAAGGTGGATTTCTCACTAATAAAAAAATATCCACTAAACTTTAAACCTTATATCGTCTTTAGATTGAACTTTTCAATAATTTTCCTATTATGAATTACAGTGTTTATAATTTTAGTTTTGACTGAAAATATTTGATTATGATCTATTAAATTATGAGTACCACCAGTGGCGTAGCCAGAAATTTAATGGAGAATGGGCACAAATTAATGATAACATCAGTGTGTTTGCTTTGAGTTTTTTTTTATCAAGTTTTTTAAAAATTGAGTTTTTTTTTTTTATTTTTGTGTTTTTTGTTTTTAGTGAATATTTTTAAAATTTTAAAAATATTTTTTTACTTTTTTAGATGAATTTTACTTAGATGTATTTAAAAAATTTGTGAAAAAATATTTTAAAAAATTAATAAATACATAAAAATACAAATAATATACAGAATTTTCATATATATATTTTTTGTATTTGGTATTTAGTAAATTTTAAAAGGCTTTTTTCACAAATTTTTTACTTTTTAGGTATATTTATGTTAGATATGTCTAAAAATTAAAAAAGTTGCTTAAAATATTTTTAAAAATTCAGTAAAAATAAATAAAAAAAACCCTAAAAACAAGAAATTAGAATTTTCTAAAAAGTATTTTTGGAAAACTCTAACCAAGCAATTTTTTTTTTTTTTTTTTTTGTAATAAACAACAATGAGATATTATTAAACTTAAATATTAAAAGTTCATTTGGATAAATGAGAATTTTAAATTATAAGATTTGAGATTAAATTTTATATAAATATTGGAGAGTAACTATTTATAGGTAGATTCAAAAATTTAAAAAGAAGATAAGTTGAGATAGAAATAATATATTTTAGTAGAGAAATTCTATAAAACACACCATAAAAAAAAAATGTCTATCATATGTCGTAATTATGATTTTCGTGGCCTTTAGTTATGACACATTATAGTATTAGATATAATTTAGTTATAACTTCTTGTGGTTGTTATTTTGGCTATTACTATATATCAACTAATAGTTAGTTATGACTTATTTTGATATTAGTTATGACCTATTGTAATTTTTTATTTTATTTTTTTATAATTGAAGATGTGTTACTTGATTATAATTTATAGTGGTCATTTTAGTTATGAATGGAAAAAAACATATGGAGGACAAACTCTACATGTCAAATGTACGTAACAATCCAATAAATTTCATATATCTTCATTGGGGTTAATTATGTTTGCATGTCAATAATTATAGATATCACCATTATATTGTAATTTTTATAAATAATAATATAACTTATCATAGTCTCTTTACTTTCAATCAAAATAATCATTATTGTTATCATAATTTTAAAAATATCATTGACATTTCACTTCAAATAATATTTTTATAAATTTTTTTATTTAAAATATTTTCTTTATGTTAAAAAAAAAATTCCAAAATCCCATGGGGGCACGTGACCCCCCTTGGCCCTTGAGTGCCTCCGCCCCTGAGTACCACTAAGTAGCCTACTTATTGATACATTCACACTACTTTTTATCGTATTTGGTTTCAGAAAATTAAGTCCACTTTTTAAAAAATTCAGTTTTTTTCCATGTTCATTATTTATTTTTATTTTTTTTGTTCAACAATTTTAATATCTTAAGATTTTTTTTTTTTAATCTTTTAAATGCACCTAACCCAAACACACTTCAAAAATAAAATATTTACAGAAAAAATCTTTAAAAAATTAATCAAATAGAAAAAATACAATATATATATTCAATATATTTTTGTATTTTTGTGAATTTATTAATTTTTTAAAATATTTTTCACAAATATTTTACTTTTCAGTTACATCTAAGTTATATACATTTGAAAGTAAAATTTTTACTTAAAATATTACAAAAATCACTAAAAACAAAAAAAATATGAAAATTAAAAACTTTAATGTTCAAAAAATAATCAAAACAAAACAAGGTGTTTGTAATCTATTTTTTTTACCGAGGTTAATAATATTCACAAGAGTAGTGCTACTCTAAACCAAAATTCATACTCACTTATAAATTTAATGATATGACAGTTATAAAAATATTTAATAAAATTCTCTCTTATATTTTGTCTAATAATTGATTAATTATTTTTTTTACAAATAACAATCTAGAAGGTAAACTGTTTATATTTTTTTTTGTATTCACAATGAACTAAAGCTGAGCAACTAGCCGCGTTAAGCGAAATTTTGTGCATCAAATAGAAGACACGTGTGTCTTCATGTCGGAAAATTATTAGACTTTAGGGTAATATTTACTGTTGTTCCATAATATTTTGGGCAAATAACATAACAGTAATATTCTAAAAAAGTAAGTATAAATAAGTGATAAATATTGTAAATTTTAATAATAAAAATTATAATTTTTTTATGAAATTATAATTAGTGTGTTTATTTTTAGTTTTCTGAAAGCTGATTTTTTTGTTTTCGTGTTTTCTTGTTTTTAGTAAATATTTTTAAAATTTTAAATATTTTTTTTTACTTAAATACATCTAAAAAGTAAAATATTTTGTGAAAAACTATTTTAAGAAATTAATAAATATACAAAAATATGAAAAATATACTAAAATTTTGAATTTTTTAGTATTTTTTGTATTTGGTGAATTTTTTTTTTTTCACGGAAATTACACTTTTTAAGTTTATTTATATTAAGTATGTCTAAAAATACAAAAACAAAATTGCTTAAAATATTTATAAAAAATCAATAAAAATAAAAAAAATAAGAAAATAGAATTTTTTGAAAAGTGTTTTTAAGAAACTGGAAACAACGTGGTGAATAATTTTTACAAATTATCAGTAAATTATAATTTCTCCAAATATTTTTATAAATTAAAAATTACAAAATATTTGAAGTTATTTTTGCTTGTTAACTAACCCGTCTACTCTATCACCTGAATGATGTCACATGTTATTTCTGTCACCTGAATGATGTCCCATGTTATTTTCTGCCTATATATATCCCAAAGCAACTCATCTACCTTCCTCCTACGTAGCACTCATCACCTCCAAATCTCTCTCTCTCTCTCTCTCTCTCTCTCTCTCTCTCTCTAGAAAGATGGAATGGACTCCATTGGCATCATCTTCTTCTAAAACCCAATCTCCTCCTGTTCCTCCTCCTCCTTCAAGTGGTGTTATTATGAGCCCTTGTGGTGCTTGCAAAATTCTGCGTCGTCGCTGCGTCAACAACTGTCTTTTGGCTCCCTACTTTCCTCCTACTGATCTATTTAAGTTCGGCGTTGCCCACAGAGTCTTTGGAGCCAGCAACATCATCAAGTTGTTGCAGGTATTATGCTTATTAAGCTTTCAACCTAATTTGGTTTCATTCTTGGCTCCTCAGTTTCTCTTTCACTACCTCGAAAATTTTATGACATTAAAAATATTTAATATAGTCTTGTACCCAAAAAATATATATATACATATTTTTTTTTTTATCGGCAAAACGAAAAAGCTTTATTAATGAAAACCAAACAAAATAAGGAGGAAACATCAATGAAGAGGTGCTTGGAGCTAAGCGAAGCTCCAACTTTCTAGTTGGTGAGAAACCAACCGAAAAAGAAAAAGAAACAAACGAGCAAAACAGAACAAAAAACCAAAAAAACAAGCCTTCCAAATGCATAACAGCAGACTGAAGGACAGCTCAAAAACCAATATATATATATATATATATATGAAAATTTTCAAATTGGAAGTCGTTTTGAACTTTTAAAATTTAATTCAAAAGCATGTTTCAGATTCAAGAATGTTATTCTTTAGGAAATCACTGTTTCATTTTAAAAATAAATGTACAACATTATTTGAAATAATAAAACTCAAACGTATATCATATTTGTACAATTTTTTTGAACTTTTTATTAAGAGTAGTGTTATATAAAATGATGTGACCATCAATCAAAATATCTAAAGTAATTCTTGCTCTCTCGTATATCTTCTTTAATTATTGACTAATTATTTTTATTACAGATCATTAAATCTAAATATTAAGTTAAAATAATTGACTAATATATTATTTTCCTTTCGTTGAGAGTACCATGCACTCCCACACACACACATTAATCGTGAAGTGGCTGAACACTGCCTTTAGTTCTTAAGGTTAAACATTGACTAAAGTCAAACTGATTAATACTTTTACAATAATGTTGTGTGCACATGAAAGATATTTGAAACACATTAATTTTCCTGAATACATTTATGTAATTTTTCTTTTTCTTTTTCTTTTTCTTTTTTAACATATAACATTATTAAATACATTAAATTGTAATTTTTTTACTTTTGATCGGCAAAGAAAAATTTCATTTAACAACAAGAAATTAAACATTAAATTGTAATTATGTATATAGGAACTTCCAGAATCACAAAGGGCAGATGCAGTGAGCAGCATCGTGTATGAATCGAATGCTAGGATTAAAGACCCGGTTTATGGTTGTACAGGCATAATTTACCAGCTTCACAAGAAAGTTACTGAGCTTCAAGCAGAATTGGCAAAGACACAAGCACAGCTTGTTAGCATGCAATGCATGCAAGCTATGGATACATCACAATCTCAACAACAAAATCCACCCTATGATAACTCAGGCTTTTCTTTTGATGGCAGCAATGTTGGCTTGGCTTGGGAACATCCTTGGACATGAACAAATCTTGAAAGAAAGTTCAAAGTTTAAATCTCTTATGAGTACTAATAATGAAGGATTTGATCCCTTGATTGTACTTAATTTTTCGGCAGGGATATTCTATCCCCAAAATTTATGTCTTTCGATTTAAAAAATATTGAATTTTGTTTTGGGATTATTTGTCTTGAGATTTTCAATGACCTAGTGATTATGAGTTGGAGACAGAAATAAGATGATTTGAGAACAGAGTACTCTTTGTTGGATTTTCCTACCTTGTAATTTCTCGAGAAAAAGAAAATAGAGTAAAAAATAAAAGGATAAATTACAAATACACATTCTGAAATTTGCTTAAAATAAATATTCCACCCCCCCCCCTTCCGGTAATTTGAAAAATTACAAATATCTCATTGTTAGAATTTCTTATTTAACAGAATTAATTAAAAAAATAAAATTTATAATTACTCTCCAATACAATAATAAAATCACATAAATTATTAATTGAAACATATTTTTAATATCATTAAAATTGTAATTGACTTAATAATTTATTAATAAAAGGAACGATTTGTTATAAAATTAGAAACCTCTGGGGGTGGAATGTAATTTTTAGAATCACAGGGGACGATTCGCATTTTAATTAAATCGCAGGGGTATTTGTGATTTACCCAACATAAAAATACATATTTAGCAGAACATATAGTAACACAATGGAGATGTCATTGCGCTGAATTATAAGGACATATTATACCGATAGTCCTTACATTTTGCCTCTTATGTTATTTTAATCCTTATATTTTCAATTATCTCAATTTTGATAGTTAATTTTAGATTTTATGTCATTTTAGTCCAATTGATAGCCCTGTTAATTAGTATTTTTGACGAAAAATTATCACTAAATTGGTTGAAGTTAACTTACAAGTTTATAAATTTATCCCTAAACCGTTTCATATGTCACTTATGTGCATATTTTTTGATAAAAAACTGTTAATAATTATAGTCAATTGGACAAAATTGAGACAAATTCATAAAGTCATGTTGAAAATTGAGTCAATTGAAATGACAAAAACCAAAATGATACAATGATCAAAATACAGAGACTACTAACATAATTTCCTCAAATTATAATTATTGAATTAAAAGAAATAACAATGAATGAAAGCATTTTTATGTTTTCCTGGTCAGACTTGTCCCTTTGCCAACTATTTTCTTTGAAGTTTCACTTCTCTTTTTGGTTAGATTTTTAAGGAATTTATTGCAGTGTTTTTTGACGCAATGTAGCATTATTCACATTAAGAAGAGTAGTCCACATGCTGACAAAAAAAAAAAAATAGTCCACCATCAAAGATATTCTTCATGCATGATTTCCTTGGGGAGAAATACTATACAAATAATTAAATAAAAATTGTACATAAATTTAGTAAATGGTTTGGACAATTTGAGAGAGCCTTTGGATTTGGTATGCCTATTTTAGGACCAACCTTGGTGATTTGAACTATTTTTAAGCCTTTGTTTGGAAAGAATTTTTTTAACTTGACTTTTTGATTTTTTTGACTATTTTAGTATGACTAAAAAGTTTGATTTGGAATGAAGTGTTGACTTTTTTTGTAGTTTTGTGAAGAAAAAAAATGAAATAATTATAGTTTGAATGTAACATTTTATTTTATTAGCATTTTAATCTGCTTTGTCTTTTAGTGAGCTAAAAACTTGTTTTCCATCCCCTATCTTGCGAAACAAAGTTTTCTGACGCTCGTAGAGTAGAATATATACAAAAAAGGGCGAATTACACTAATAGTTCCTATAATTTGGGGCTCGTGTCACTTTGGTCATTGACTTTTTAATGGGGACACATTTGACCTTGTATTTTGAATCTTATTCTAAATAAAGATAATTGAATATATTATTACTAAAACAAGGGTAAATTTTTCAATTTGGTAAAATATAAATTAATTTGACAAAAATAAATGTCAAAAAATATTTTTAGATTTTTAAAAATTATTTCTACTAACCAAAGATAAAATTATGTAAAATTGATAAATATTTTAGACATATATTTATTTTTTACCAAATTAATTTTTATTATGTGTTTGGATGATATTTATGTAATCGGTGGTTGTTAAGATTTTAATATGTAATCTATATATTTAATATATGAAATATTTTTAGTTTTGAATTTTTTGATTTAATGAATTAGTTTAATAATGATATCAAAGTTGTCATCATATTTGACTTTTTGAAAAAAATAGAAACTAATTTAACAAAAACAAAAACAACTGCCCATTACATGATCGTCATCCAAACACATAATAAAAATTAATTTTATAAAATAAATAAATAAATAAATGTCTAAGAGATTCATCAATTTTACATAATTTTATCTTTAGTGGGTAGAAATAATTTTTAAAAATTTAAAAATATTTTTTTGACATTTATTTTTGTCAAGTTAGTTTATATTTTATCAAATTAATGATTTTTCCCTTGAAATTAAGCAATGGTATCTTCAATTGTCTTTATTTGGAACATGATTCAAAATTTAGGATCAAATGTGTCATAATTGAAAAGCAAGGGACTAAAATGACACAAGCCCCAAACTATAGGGACAATTAGTATAATTCGCCCTACAAAAAATTAAGATGATCGGATATCAATAGTTATATGTTTTAATCACATTTGTATTTCAAAAAATAGATGACTACTTTTGAAATTATAATTGTGGTTTATTTTTTTTTAAAAAAACAAATGTGAGTAAAATATATAGTTACTAATGTTTGATAATTTTAAATTTTTATATGAATGTTTTACTCAACAAGTACTAAAAATTAATTGGTTCCGATCACTGAGGTTGGCAACAAAATAGGCCCACCAAACTCAAAAATTCTCTCAAGTTAGATGACCAATTTAAGAGGATCCAAACCGTAAAATTGTACATTTCTTTGATAATACTCTTTGATGTCTCTTTATTTTCCTTTTGTTTAAAAATACTAACCAGCCATGTGTAGCCCTCCTCTAAACGATGTGACTCTTCGGTCTTGTTTGGTTTGTTTTTCAGAAAAATTTTTAAGAAAAATTCTCTACAAACAATTTTTCAAGAGTAATCAAACCAAACAAATTTTTTCAAAAAAAATCTCAAAATTTTGTTTGGTTACCTACTTTCCAAAATCACACACTCTCTCTCATACACGTCAAATCAATCATTTTTTTTAAAACTCTCTCCCCAAAACAATTTTTCAAAACTATTTCTGAAAAAAGACAAACCAAATAAGTTTTCGTACTTTTTATCTCAAAAACTACTCTACAAATACAAACCAAACACACCATTCATATTTGCATTATTCATAACTCACACTGAATGACACTCCAACTGATACGAGTAACAATGCTAAATGGTAAGTCTTTCCTCTAACTCATTCACAAGGATTACAAAGGCTCTCTCCATCAAAATGAGTGGCTTTCGTTATGTATAGGTCCCTGGTTGACAAGATTAGGCAAGAATAAACATGAATGCCTGTAATAATCACAAGAACTCATTGTGTCAACAAGATTAGAAATCAAGCAAAAGATCTCATTGGTATGCCCTACCTTACGTGCATCCCAAACACATTCACATGCTAGGAAATAACTCTATGGTCGCTCAATAACCAAAACCTCACAAAATAAACTTTCGCTTCATACTAAGAAGTCCTCAACCCATTCTCTCAAGAAAGGAAAGGAATTATATAAGATATATAGTTCACCAATATGGTTTCTCGGTGAGGCAAGTCCTAACAAATCAATTTACCAAAGTCTAGGCACTTGCAATTTGGCTAGTAAATAATGCCCACATATTCCACAATTGAGTTTTCGAAATATTTAACAGTCAATAACACCTTAAAAAAATTACTCACTACGAGAATATAAAGTATCTCTTCTTTTCTATAAAATTATATATATATATATATATAAAATGTTTAGCTCCAAACCGAGCATCACTAAAAGAGAATTTTTTTATATTGTTTTTAGTTTATATATATTTATTTTATTTTATTTGAAAACGATTAAGGTTTATAGAAATTATATGGCTCAATACATCTCTACATAACTATTCTTCTTTTATTCCTTTTCACATTCCCAACAATAAACTCTAATTCTGACCAAACCAAATCACAATCAATAGGAAATTTCATTCCCAACTCTTTTCTCAAAACACTTCAACCAGTGAAACATCCAGTCGTCACCCAACCAACAATCTCATCACCATCACGCTGATGTCACAACCTAATCACAATAATGCAAGTGACAACAATTCAAAACAATATCGGTAAGATTAAATAAAACAACAAATAAGCTTCACTTTTAAGCTTGGGAATCACTTTCCCTCACAACTACCATTACAATCCATTGACTATCCATCAAAATTTTCAAACTCGCAAAAACAATTTTCGCAACAACCCTATCGTAGGAGTCACACGCAACCCACTATAAACAACTATCATGCAATTAGCATGACTTCTCACTCCCGTAAGTCACACACACACACACACACACCACACCCCAAGCAATTCTCATTCACATGCTTCATTTATAAGCGTAAGACAAGTTCTGAGGTGACTCCCTGTCAACCTCTACTAACGCCACAACAATAAGTAACACACCACGCAAAGAAAATCATCTACCTATACCTGCACAACACGGTACATTCCTTGAAGTCAACAACATACTCCTACTCCTTAAATCACAACCCAACATCTTAGTTCAATGATGAGTCACAGCTTCTATCTAGTTAAAAATTTCCCAACTAATTACAAGAAAACTATCTTAAAGTTAACAACTAAATCTAGAATTTAAATTATCTTAATTAATCAAAAGTAGGAGAACTATAAATCATTTCAAAATCAAAACTATTCTTATCCACTGTAAGTCAAATACACAAGGATAGCCTCAATAACCATGCTAGATTAACACACCAGTGACCCAAAATCTTTCCACACCCATGGTGGAATTGAAAAAACCAAGACTGCATCATTAGATCAGCCATTAAGAAATAACTTTCTTACCCAAAAATTACAATTACCCGCACTCATAGGCGACTAATTTAGCATGAGAAATTAATGAAAGGCAATCAAAACTAAAGTCAACCTCTTACTTTTAACCACAAGACCATTACACCCAAACCACTTAACAAATTTTTCGAAATGAGAACGAGGATTTAATTTTCTTAACTAACGAGGTCACAACATGGTGATAGTAACTACCATTTCAATTAAACATAGAAAACTTATAAAGGAAGGCTACCCCAACTAATTTTTGTTTTAATAGATAGTTCCATAACTCTCTCTAGCACCACTTCTTTGCATAATTCAGACGCTAGCATTGAAAGGCAAGGGTATAGGTTAGCACATTTTCTACTCGTTACATAACCAATGATTTCCCCCCTAAGGTTTTCACTCACCAAGAGGAGCACGTACATTCATGTCGATTAAAGGTAATAATAAATACTCACTATAGAGATTCACCAAGATATACTCAAATACACACTAGAATCAACACAATAGTCAAGTTGGATAATAAGGATAAAAATTTTTCTAGGCATCATCAGTCCAAGGTATTTATGAGTCACCTATTGGTAAACACACATACTCAATTATGCCACAACTTAGTAATATGGTAAATCAGGGTTCTTACTTTACAAGTTTCCTCACCCCCAAGGTAAGAAAAAACTATAATAAGGTCATTTCCCTCTTCACCGAACAACTCGTACTCTCCTATGCAACTATTCCAACATATTATAACACAAAATGTCATCATCGCAAAAATAAATAAATAAATAAATAAAAATGGATGAGTTAATTTCTACTGTAATCACACCATTTGCATAGTCACAACTCACATCGAATTCATTTAGGAGTTCATATATAATTCCAATCCTTACGAATTCTAGATCACGCCCTAGAACAATCATAAACAACAAATCATAAACAACAAATGCTAAATACTCTAGATTGAATACTTCGTGTTGAACTTAGTGATAGTACTAAACTTGTATATCAATGATACATATTCCCATTTTACTCACAGTGGGACGAAAGCCACTACACAAAATCACACTCGTATTACAAAATAGTCATTACTGCAAGGTACAAGGACTTAGGTTGCCCTCCATTTCAAGCACCCAAGTCATATAGTCAACATACACCAAACCTAGCTCAAAAGACTTACTTATGACTCGCACTTTCAAATTTGTTACCTATAGTTTAAAATGACCATAAGGTTTGACGTCAATTCATTTGAACATGTCTAGCACAACTTCCAATAATTATTTTTTTTTTAAATTTAATTTTTCTTTTTCCCAGATTATAAAACACTTATCATCAACTCTTGTGGATCTCAATAGTTTCACACGTTAACTCCAAAATTAAGTTCAATATAGATACATTTACAGGGGAAGGAAATGCTTGGTATTCTAATTATATGTACTCCAATTATGCCATCTTCTGCTTACTCCACTCGACAATCAACTCAAACAAACTAAACTCATTTTTTTGAAAGATTCGGTTTAGTTCACTAGTTCTAACATCCACATTTCCAACATCTGTTCTTAGGGTATTCTAATTATCACTAAAGTCCCAACCAGACCATACTACGCTCAACAGGTATAACTTCTATCCCATTCTACTTCCAAAACTCTTCATAATGACAAACCATTCACCATACAATAAAATCTTTACTATCCTAAGTAACAATTACTTCTCATGAACTTACAAAGTCGGTAAATTAAGGTTCCATACTAATCTCACAATCGTGCTCTCATGTTATCCCAAAACTATATACCTTACCAATAAAAGTGGCGCCAACAAAGGTTTCCCTCAATTGCGGTCACTCGTGTTCGGACATCCTATAAGAAAATAGAGATAAGATTAAGCTCACAATTCATATACCCACAATGTTACCTCACGCATCACACATACATAAGCATGCACACCTATACACATATCTACATCACATAAGGCAAACTAGGTAAGCACATAGTCACATAGAGCACATACAAGTTACTATTCTAGGATGCCAACCAGTTCTATGGAGCTCAACGACCTCCAAGTGGAAAAACAATTGATCAGGTGCCTTTCCAAAAGGATTTCAATAAATGCAATAGGCACGGGATATATCCTAGAAGCTTAACCCCATACCCATATAGCCATATATACACACAAAACACATAAAACACACAAGTGTCCCATCCTAGCATGATAAACCCACTGTGGCAAGAGCCACATCCTATGAGCTCAAACCTGGTTAGCTCTAATACTAAGTTGTAGCACTCCCAACTCTGAAACAAAAAACCATCCATCCTGGTTGAGATATAGATGTATCAATAACTACAATTTACTACACAAGTCCCAAAGGTTTTGTTTCTCATTGAACTACTAATCTAGAGCTACAAAGTACATATTGAGCTTTCATAGTTCAAGAAGTTAGAGAGTCAAACAAATGCCCTACAGGCTTACAATATTTAAGACATGGCCTTCAATGAACAAAAGGGGCCCTTGATTCCAAAACAAATTAAAAATTCAACTATCGAATTACAATTTCAAAATATCCTTAAATTTTAAACAAATGGGTTGATCCTCTTCCTCTTCAGTGGGGTGGTAGTGGCGTACCAAGTCTAGAAATTTTGTTAGATAGAAATGAGCGATTGCCTAGTGGATAATATATTTAACTAAGCATATAAATATTTGATTTAAATTATGCATAACCGCCTTATCCATGAACACTAATCCCTTATTTCTATATTCCAATGCACACCGTTTCAATTATTTCCACATTTTTCTATCCTCATATGGATGGCTAGTAGGCACCTCAAGTTTTCCACATTCATCGTTGTCACACAATCGAGCACGTGGCCACCTCAAACATTCCCATATTTGTCATCCTCACACAATCGGGCAAGTGGCACCTCAATTTCCCCGCACAGGTACCAAATACATCACACAACATATCATTTCAACAAATTCCTAAATTTACCTCATCACATGATGTCTCAACACATCCACACAACATCAATTTATTTCCATTTATCTCTTAAACACCAAAATCCATAGCTAGGGTTTTGTAAAATTTAGGGCTTTTCTCTATATTCTTTATAAATTCAAAAATCATGGAATCAAAGTTGATTTTATTCAAGAATATTAAAACATTACAAGATTATTGAAGCAAACCTAATTTTTCCATAAATACCCATTAGATCAAATCATCCATCCCATATCATACATATATTATAAAAACAAACACATAATCGAATCAACATATAGATATATAAGGTTAAAAGTATTCCTACCTCAAAGGCGATGATGAAAAGATGAAAACCCAACTTGACGCTTTAACAAAATCACGAATCAATCGGTAGATATCTTGATAAAGTTTTGTTCTTCAACTCTCTTGAAAGATCTAAGGTGGATTCTTAGTAGAAATTAGGGGAATCAAGTGTTTTGGGGGCCAGGGTTTTGCAAATTCGTGTTAGAGAGAGAGAGAGAGAGAGAGGAGGATTTGAAAAAGTGAAAGAAAAATGGATATAAGTCGACTTTTAAGTTTGTTAATTTGTGTAGACCGCCGATCGGTCTTTCTATCGCTGAGCAAAGGAAATCAATTTCTCTCAGACAATATTAGCAAAACAAGATACTGAATGCACTCCCTTCACCGCTCAATAAGTAAATTGACCACCGAAGCGGTCACCCTAAACACAACACGACACACAGGCTTAGCACCTGAGGCACTGAGGGACTCCTAGTACATCAACCTTAAATGCTTTCATTTAGCCTTTTACATTTATATTTCATTTACTTAAGTTTACAATGTAAATAAGGAAATATCCCCCCATTTGGTTTGAAAGAAAAAAAAATTTAAAAAGAAAAATCAAAATCCAATTAAATTAAAAAGTGGTTTCCTTAATTTTAGTACAAAAATAATTTTTTGACTGAAATTTCTAAGTTTGATGAAGTAAAGGGTTTAATACTTCGTAGAAAAATCACACAAAATCATATTAGACTATTTAATATATAAGGAATAATTATCATCAAAAATTATTTTCTAAATCGTAAGTTTTGAAAAAATCAATTTCCATACTTAGAAAAATTTCAAGTCTAGTCCAATTTTTGATAGAAAACCTTTTTAATACAACATCTTTATACGAAAACCAATAGGGGTCTAGTCTCTACCTGAGCTGTTACAACGTAGGTGGGGTTATGTCAGGCAATACTCGAATCTACTCAAGGCTTGCCTCTATTCCTGTTGAGTGACTATATAGCCAAGAAACTTTCCACGCCCAAAGGCACACTTTGCTCGTTAAGCTTCATCTTGAATCTTCGGAGGATTGCAAATGGTTCCCGAAATCTGTCAAATGGTCCTCACTTGATTGCGACTTGATTACCATGTCATCGATATATACATAAAGGTTTCGCCCAATCAAACCATGGAACATCTTCGTAACCAGACGTTGGTAAGTTGCCCCGCATTCTTTAATCCGAACGACAACACCTTGTAGCAGAGCAACCCCATAGAGGGAATGAAGTTCTTTTTCTCCTGATCATCTAGGTGCATAACTATTTGATGATACCCTCAGTATGCATCCAACAAGCTCATCATTTGGTGTCTAGATGTGGCATCTACCAACTAGTCATTTTTTGGCAAAGGAAAGTTATCATTTGGACATGCTCTGTTTAAGCTGGTAAAGTCCACACAAACTCTCCACTTTCTATTCTTTTTCTTTACAACGATGATATTGGATAACCACTCCGGATATTGAACCTCTTGGATGGCGTTAGCTTCTAGTAACCTTGTTACTTGCTCTTTAACGGCTTCCACGTATTGTGGTGCCAATAACCTACTCTTTGTAGACACCCCATTTTTGACCGTCCTCGAGACTTGGACATCACCGCTTGAACACCCGGTGATTATCCATGTTTGTGTTCGTTTTGAGTTCCCGGAGGTCCCGACTGCGCGCTGTGCCTCAGGATCGCTTAACCGGTTTGTTCTGTGCTTGGTTTTCCACCAAGACTTGTGTGTGTTTGCATTTGAGGGTAGGGGAAGGCTTGTTAGCCATCCCTAGAACCCACCGGCTGCCTCATACCTCCACCGGCTCTCCCTTGTAGCCATCGGCACTATTTTATTCAAATCCTTGGCGATCGGCCTTTGTATGATGCCGGTCGGCACATTTTGTGCCGGTGACTTTTTGGCCGGTGACCCTTGAACCCCTCGAGGATGGTGCATGCATTTGTGCGGTGGATTACACCATCACCACTCCCCGTGCATAGCATTGCACCCTTTGCACCTTTGCACCCTTAAAGCTTCTAGAAGGGTGACCCTTCTTGGCCAAGCTTCTTGGAGAAGCTTGGCCAGCTGTCTTGGCTTCCCTTAGAAGCTAGGAACCCTTTGACCCCTTTGCTCTTACTTAGTCATTAAGCTTAGAGCCCTTTTGTTGCCTATTTAAGCTTGTATTCATCTCCTTGGTTGGAGGTTAGCAATTTTAGGGCAAAAACCAGAGATTATACATACATTCTCTGATATACATCCATATATATCTATATTTCCCTCTCTCTCCTCTTGTGTGTGTGTTTTAGGCCCCAAATAGTGTGTTTTACCTCACTTTTGCACCATTACACACACTATTACACCTAGCTCCGAGATTGGGAGGCTTGGAGGTTTGTTTTGTGTGATCTTGGATTGATTTTGATCACTAGGAGAGGTTTGGACCACTGTTCTACATTGGATCTTCAAGGGTGAGCTTTTTACTTTAGTTTCCCCATTCTTGCAACCTATTTCTACCCTCTTTACTTTGTGATTTTGAGTTTGTGTTTAAGATAAAAAAGTCTTGTTTTTACTTGTTCTTGAACCTTCATTAAGGTCATTTTATGGTTTGAGTTAAGCCTCATCACTTTGAGCCTTGTTTGGCCATCTTTGGTGCCTTTTTCTTAGGCCTTCTTGTTTTGGTGTTCTTTGGTCTTCTCTGCGAAAACCAGTGGGTTTTCGATGGTGAGGATGATATTTCGAGCCTCATTTAGGGGAGAGACACCCCTCTCCCTTTGGTCCTTTGTTTGCCTTTGTTTTGGGCTCATAGCATAGCATGTGTGCATGTTCGCATTTGGCTTCATTTTAAGACTTTTTGGGCTGTTTTAGGTCATGTTTGATCTCTGTTTTTGGTTGGAATTGTAGCCCCTAACATGCCTCTCATACTTCCTTTGAAATGCTCTCTTGTGCCTAAAAGAATGCCATGTTTTGAGGCCGTGATTTTTGCATGTTTTGGCTTAGTTTCATGAAGATACTAGCATTGTTTTGCCATGTTAGAGGTGTGAGCCCTTGATCTTGTCATGTTTGGTATACTTGAAGTGGTTGTCTTGCATATCGGCTTGTAGGCCTTACTTGTATGGGGTGCTAGCATGCTTAACTTGTCTTTATCTCATGATTTGGCATCATATTAGCCCCTATTTCAGTCCATTAGTCATGTTTGTATGTTGGCATATGTGGCTTAGTTCATGTCTTAAAGGTGTGCTCTTGTATGCTTTAGAGTAGGCCTTTGCATGCTTACATGTTTAGTGCATTTTGGGGATGCCATAGGGGGGATTCGGGCTCATTTTGCATGCTAGAAATCTGTTCTTGCTTGCTTGATATATACCATGCTTGGTCTTGTTAAGGGTAGCAAGGTGTGCTCCTTTTGGTGCCTTAAACTTGGCCTTATTTGGTTCGCATATTGGCATGCTCATTGGTCACTATTTTAGGCTTGTTTTGCTCTTGTTTTAGGAGTCTTGAGGGCTGCCTCGTTGAGCTTAGTCCATCTTTGCATGCTCATATCATGGTTGTTGCATGTTTAATTGATGAAACCTAGTAGACATGCTAGTTCTATGTTAATTAGTCCATGTTGCATGACATTTTGTACCTTGCATACTTAGCTCTTTGCATGCCTAACATGATAGGTTGCATTGCATTTGAGCCATATTGCATGAGTTGCATTCCATGGTTTGGTTTGGGGTTGTCAAACCAAACATGAAGATTGAGAGGAGTTCACACTTGAGTGGTGAAACTTGTCTCTATCCTCAAGTCTCTAAGGCCCTTGATCTCCACTTGATAGGGACTTAGTATTCATTTGTTGTGTTGCATGCATATTTACATTAAAATGAGCAATCTTGGTTCCTTAGGCTATCATGCATCAAATGCACAATTGATAGCCCTAGAACCAAGAGCCACACCCTGAGTCCCTAAACATGATAGGAGATGTTGGACATGCTCACATTTGCCCAAAACCATGCCTATGCATTCTTTGTCTGTTCTTCTTTCTTTGTCATCTGCAGTCGGGAACTTTATGCCGACCGCATAAAATATCGCCGGCAAACCTTTGTATTTGTGCCGATAATTACCAAGTCTGCGGTCGGTGGCCTTTGGAAGAAGCCGATGACTACTTTGCCGGTCGGTGGATCATTCGAGCCTCTGGGAAGGTATTACGAAGTTTTGAGAATTTTGGGGAAGGCAGAGCGATAAGCGAGACAGTAGTGCCAAGGTCGCGGGCTTTTTCGGGACAGGCGGGCATCGGGCATACATCATTCGCGCATCCCAAGGCGGTAGAGGCCCCATTTCATTTCACTTAGATGCTTTAATTTGATTACATAGAAATTTGTAATAATTTATTTATTCATTTATTCTTGATGCCTATTATTTATTTATTAGGTCCCCGGCGAGGCGAAAATGTAATAAGTGTGTGTGAGTGGGTGCATGTCTTCCAATCCCCATTTCTTTCTTCCCTTTTATTTACACCTTATGATGGTAGATTAGGGCATGTTTAAATTAGCATAACATGAAAGCATGTTTGCATCCATTTGTTTACATGCACCGGGCTCGGTACATCATACAAACTGCATCGTAACTTTCAATTTCCAAATTGAATACATGCTACTCGCGCATTTCACATGCCATGTTTAGGGTTAGCCGAGCCTACTCTAGATTGCATTTCTGCCTGTGTTGCATTAGCCACTTAACATGAACTAGGTCATGCATGTTTGCTAACCAGTTTCTTGTTTTGGCGCGGAGTACGATGTAAGTGTTTTTGCTTTAGCATATCGCATGCGTGTGAATGTTTACCATGACAGTATGCTTGCCATGCGGCTAAGTGCTTATGTGATATTACTGTTTGAATGCCTGTGGGTGGAGGTTGGATTGCCTGAATTGGAAAACTCGTTGAAATCCGTATTTTAGCCTACTCGCGAGTAGCAAAATCTAACACGTTTTTCGAGACAAAACGGATATGCAATGTTTATTTCCAAGATTAGGCGATCTAGTCTATACTTTTGTGTTGTCGCATCACATAGTAATTCTAGGTTAATAACGAATAAGAACACGTAATGTTTTCAAAATCGGATATCACGGTTAGTAGAGGCCGGTCTTGGACCGGCGAAAGTGCTCATAGTGACCTTCCGATCGTACCCAAGCTCGAGCCAAGACCACTTTGGTGATAGCGGACATGTGGCCTTGACCGAGTCAGGGTTTCCTAAATTTCCCAAAAATAAAATATTTACGTGGCGACTCTGTAATCTGGCAAAGCAGTCCATGTTTGGCACTTCTTTTCAAAAATCAGTTTTTTCTCAAAACGATTTGCCAGAGTTGGACTCTTTGGTTGATTTAGAACCGCTGACACAAATCGAGTCGAATCAGAGAGAGGCCCACTGGCGCGTCTCTTTTTGGCGACTCCTGAGGACTTTGGAGAGCTTGACTCGAACTCGTGATATCTGTTTTGATTTCATTTATGTGTCTCTTTGCATTGCATGTGCATTGGTGCGCCTAGGACACCGTGTTGGCCATCTGCTATTCTGGCGGTTCACGGAGGCTTGTCTTGTCAAGGCATGTCCATAAGGTGACGGTTCTGCGAACTCTGCCGATGTAGAACACAAACCCGGTTTCTTAGGGGCACCCTTTGGACCATTCGACCTAGTTGCATAGTCGGAATCCGTAGTGACCATTCCAAACTAGGACGGGTTGCTTACCCGATTAGGTTGTTTGAAACATTGCGTGCATAGTGAAACCCTAGCTCGACAAAATAGGGCGAAACCCTACCCCAACATAGGGGTGTTTTGGTTCTCATTTACTTGCTATGTGCTTTAGAGTGTGACTCTGCAGGGAACATACAGATCAGTTTGCAAGTTTAAGTATCAGGCCCGAGGGCATCAGTATCAGTGTTTTGGGAATCAGTTGTCTGTGGATATCAGAATCAGGCCTAGGGGCAATAGTGCATGAAATCAGTGATCAGTGTTTGAGAAACAGTGCATCCAGCATTCAACCGTTTACTTTAAAATGCCCGACCGTGTGTTGTGTGTTTATTTACTTTCTTGCCGTTATCTTTGTCCGATTATGCTTATTTTTACGCTTTGTTTATCTCTTTATTAGGTAGTTGAGCACAATTGCCCCCGATCCGATAGATATTCCCCAAGCACCCTGGGTCAGAGGCCGTCGACTCCTTCGATCTGAGGATCTGATAGACGGACAACCAGTGTACTACTCGCTACCCCCAGTTGCTAAACGGAGGTCGATGAAGCGAAAAGCATCGATCTGGAGACAGCTTCAAGAGCCTTGTCTACCCCACGTGTTCAAGAGGATCCGGATTACGTGTCACCAACAGAGGAAAATATACGATAATTCAACGAGCAGGATAATATGGCTAGTTTGGAGGAGATGGTGCGCCACCTTCAAGAAAGCATGGAAGCGATGCAACAGGATGCCGTCCGTCAGGCAGACTTCGCCAGGCAACAGCCACAGTTGTAAGAGAACAGGCAGAGACAATTGCAGATTGGAGCAGAAACTGGAGCATCTGCTTCACATCAAATTCCTCCCGCCAGAGTTCCTAATCTTGGGAAACAACCAATACTCGGTGATCTGAGAACTTCCCACAGGACCACCTCCGCCTCGGCTCCACCCCAAACCCAACCCGGAATCAAAGACACCCACCAATTCTAGAACTCTCCCTTTGAGTTCGAGATCGATCCACCGCATTAAAGTTGAGCAAGCTTGAGAAGTGTTCAAGAGATCCCAGGAGCCAAGACCATCACGACATTGAAGATGGATACCTGACGCCTTGTAGTGACGTTGCGGATCGGTTCAAAATGCCTCATATCGATCGGTTCGATGGATCCGAGGACCCTATGGTACATTTAAGATTTGTTTCGGACGTTCTAAGGCCAATGGGCCTCGATGGGCTCGAAGTTGTCTCTGTTTGGTCGAACCACGGGTGTAGCGTGCGCATGGTATGCTAAGCTAGATGATGACGTGAAGAAAAATTGGAACGAAATGGTGAGGCCTTCATTGCGCGATATTCATACAACACCTGATTGAGATCACTACCGTGATCTCGAGACAACAGACAAGATCCTAAAGAGAGTTTCTCGATTTTGTAACGGTGGAGGCGAAGGCATCGATGATGACCTTAAGGCCATGAGCGAGACCAAATACGGATGATTGTGCAATCTCGGCCAGCGTTAATGAAGAAGATGATTGTAGTTCCTTCCCCACTTTCGCGGATCTGCATGATATGGGGATGCAAATAGAGGATGCGTTGAAGCGAGTCTGTTTGACCAAGATCGGGATCAACCGAAGGACCTTCAACCGCAACACTATCTGAGGCCAGTGGCACATCTGCTACGTAACCTCCGAAGTGAGCATGGTCACCACAAACCCCCACAAAGAAATCGCGGCTAACCGCCATTCTCCGGTCGTCCAGGAAGCAACCCTAAACAACCAAATACCCACCCAAAAATTCAGAACTTTCGCTCCGCTCTATATGCCCCTATCCAAAGCTCTAGGGTATTAATCAGAAAAGGGCACTGAGGCCCCTGAGCATGCCCCTACCGGAAAAACTTCCCCTAACCATAACCCTTGGCCAAATCGTATGCGTTCCACCAACAAGACGGTCATGACACCGACGGTGTTATCGGTTCGCCATGAAATCGAGATCTCATTGATAATGGGGTGATTTTGCCTCTGAGAGACCCAACGTTACTACAAATCCCTCCCTACATATAACCAAGCTCCACCGCCCAAAGACTCAACTTCATCCACCTTTGGGGCGTGTCTTACGACCCTAGCATTTACATCACACCTACCCATCTGCCCAACAGAGGTGTCTCTTCCATTGCACCAACTTGTGCATGATAGGCACCTCCATCACCCAACCTAAGCGATGGTGGTGACCCGAAACAAAGGAGAGGAGATCCCGAAGGAAAAGCGAGTTGTCGAACCAAGGTCTGCGGAGTTCTGACTTGCATTGAAAGCGTATAGTCCGGTGACTACATTTTACCGATAGGCGGGATGTGTCGTGTGAAGCTTCCACCCAGAGGAGAACTGTGTAATCAAGGAGATAGCCTAGGACAGAAATGGATAGTGTAACAACCGTGGAGAGGACTTTGCCTTCGGTTTTACTACAACCAAGATCCAGAGGACTCGGCGGTCAAGCGGTTCGATTATGAAAGCAAAGAAGGCCATTGGGTGGTTGGGCGATCACCGGATGTGATAGAAGAGTTTCACGAAGGAGCCCAGCGAGCAAGAACATCGATAACGGAAGGTTGAAAAGCGAGTGTATTGCGGAGGCGAAGCCGCGAAAATTCGCCGGGATTGGAGCATCTTGACCACGAATTGTTGAGCAATGGGATATATTGACCTGATCGAGCAGAAAGGTTTGAGGAATCTGAGAGAGCAGAAGGCAAAGGCCCATGTGGGGTGAAACCATTGTGTCTTGAGACGGATAATGCTACAAATGCGAGAATGGAAAGTGCCGTGAGTCTGAGCGTCCATGCGAGCGACGGATGTTTGTCATTTCTTGATGGGATGTGGTGGGAAGATGAGGATCTTTGTCTTGCCCATACTGAGGCGAAAGGTCAGAAATGATCAACTGACGGTACTGGTACACGGGAAATCGACCATATGACTAGGGTGGGTATTTCAAGCCTCCGCATGGATCAACCAGACGTCCGGAAAGGATAGGGAGAGAGCGAAGAAGGAAGCTCGAAGAGGCCGTACTCAAACAGTTGAAAAAGATACAAGCAGATATCTCTATTTGGGGGCTGCTTATGGCTTCTCGGGTGCATAGGGAGGCTGTTTTATCAGCCATGGATAAGGCAAAGCTTTCAATAGAAACAACACCAGAACAGCTAGTAGGGCTAGTCTTTCCGGGAGGAGCTACCCCGATGTTGACATTCGCTGATAAGGAATTACCGCCTGAGGGCACAAATCACAACAAGCCACTCTACATCTCCGTGGAGTGTAGAAACAAATGGATACCGGTAGTCCTTGTCGATACGGGGTCCGCCATCAACGTCTGCCCTGCGAGGACAGCTTACGCGATCGGTCTGAAAGTCGCAGACTTTGTACCAACAACCCAGGTCATCAGGGCATATGACAATACAAGCCGAGAAGTGATGGGAACCGTTAAAATCCAGACCAAGGTTGGGCCGGGACAACAGGAAATAGATTTTCATGTCTTGGAAGTACCTGCAACTTTCAATTTGTTGTTGGGACGGCCGTGGCTGCATCAGGTAAAGGCGGTATCATCTACTTTGCACCAAATGGTGAAATACCCCTATGGGAAGGGAGTAGCCATCGTCTTCGGGAGTTCATCGATTCATCCACATGGAAGTATCACGCTGTTACGGAGATAGAACATGGCACGGAAGACGGTTCATATCGAGTTTTACCTTGGCGAGGCTCGGGTTCTGAACCTCATGGCCACTAACGAAGGATATATGTTAGTGCCCAAGCGATTGTACCTCATGACCAAACTCCAATACATCCCGGGGATGGGATTAGGGAAAAGCGGCCGTAAGGGCATTGCAACACTGGCTGAAATGCCGCACAACCCTCACACCTTCGGCTTGGGCTACCTGCCCACCAAGGAAGGTTGGGTAAGAAGGGGGAAAGAGATGGCTGGAAGAACCAAAGCAAAACAGATGGGGAAACCTCTTGAATTGGTGCGGCCCATCCGGTACCTTGAACAGACGTTTCGTCCGGGAGAAGACTTCCCATTCTCGCGGTTTTCGAGCCATGGTGAATAAAGAAGAAACGCATGCCGGGATTTGAAATTTTCTTTGACTTGCAATTATCTGGGGATGACGTTGCTGAAGAGCCGACAGACCCGGCAGTTGAGACTGAACATAGCAATGAATTAGAGTCTGCAAACACAGAGTTTGAAATGGGGTATATGGCATGTCTACTTCGGATCCTTTGATCAACCAGTGTGCTCGGGGATGACTCTTGGTGTCCATGATCGGGGATGAAAGCGGTGTGGGCCAACCGGCTATTTTGGATCGTCCATCGCACCCTCCCTCATCTGGCGATCTGAGGAGGATTTTTATCAAGCGACAGGGTCGGGTAGTGAGCGAATCGATTCCACTTGAGTCTTGTGGGTGAATCGGGTTCGGCTCGTCTGAGTCGAGTCCGATTCTGGGAGTGATAACGGATGCCACGATCTGTCGTCGTCTTTTCTTTCTCTTTTAGTCTGTTATATGAGAGGAATTGGACGGTTCGGAAGTACATAATGAGAATGAGGTAGCTGGTTTCGAGTATTTTTACGTGCCTTTGGTTTATTGCTTAAATCAGACTTTCAAAATTTTGATGAAAGCAGCGAGGCGAAATTCCTCGGTTTTTGCAACGACTAATTGAACAAGAGCAAGAGAGGTTTGTTAAACCCTTAATGGATGAAATCACTCGTGAACGTCGGTCTTGAGAAGGACCCATGGTAGTCCGGATCGGGTCCACGTTGTCTTCGAGGAACGCGCGCTTAGTCGCTTTATTAAAAGATTTCAAAGATGTTTTCGCATGGTCCTCACGAAGACATGCACCGAATCGATCTGAGATTATCTGAGACCGGATCCCTCTTGACCGAGGCCCGACACATCAAACGAAACTCAGAGGATCCGCCCGATTGGGCCATTAAGATCAAGGAAGAGGTCACCAAGCAAATTGACGCAGCTTCTGTTGGTATCTGAATACCCGACTTGGTTGGCCAACATTGTACCGATCTTAAGAAGGATGGTAGAATCCGGTATGTGTGGACTTCAGGATTTAAACAGAGCGGTCAAGGATGACTTTCCCTTGCCGCATATCGACGAGTTGGTAGATTTCACAGTAGGGCATGCTTTGCTCTCATTCATGGATGGCTTCTCTGGCTATAATCAGATAGTAATGGCACCAAGACCGGAGAAGATCTTTTACCACCGTGGGGTACATATTGCTCTGAGTAATGCCGTTTGGGCTAAAGAACGCTGGGGCTACGTATCAATGGGCTGCAACTACAATATTACATGACATGATCCATAAAGAGGTCGAGGTGTATGTGGACGACATGATTGTCAAGTCCAAAGAAAGAGAGGGCCACTACACCGCCTTGCAAAAGTTTTTTCAAAGGATCAGAGAATTTCAGCTGTGGCTGAATCCTCAGAAGTGTACGTTTGGTGTTACGGCGGGAAAAATGCTGGGATTTCTGATTACACAAAAGGGCATCGAAGTCGACCCTTCCAAAATTAAGGCCATCCTAGAAATGCCACCATCAATGACTGAAAAGGAGGTGCGAGGCTTTCTGGGTAAAGTGCAATTCATAAGGCGGTTTATCTCAAAACTAACTTTAACTTGTGAACCACTTTTGGTCTCTTGAAGAAAGGAACGAAGTTCAATGGGACGACGATGCCAAGCCGCATTTGAGCAGTTAAGAGTATCTACAAAATCCGCCCGTGTTGTCACCACCAAAGCTAGGAAAACCGTTGATACTGTACCTGTCAGTAACTGAAACCACAATGGGCTGCATGCTCGCGCAAGAGTCGGAAAACAGAGTTGAAAGGGCCGTCTACTATCTGAGCAAGAAGATCTTTGGATTCTGAGACCGCTACACTCTCATTTGAGAAGGCTTGTCTAGCCTTGGTATGGGCTACTAGGAAGGCTGGCACTACTGTTAGCTCACTCTGTAATGTTGGTTTCACGACTTGACCCCATCAAATATCTTTTCGAGAAACCGCCATGTAGGCTAGCTCGTTGGTTGTCAAGTTCTCGTAATTTGACCTCAAGTATGTGACGCAAGTCTAAAAGGAGAGCGGTGGCGAGTTCTCACACGACCACCCGGTCGAAGGGATGAAGCGGTTGAGTACCTATTCCCGGATGAAGCTATTCGCACGTCGAAGATGAAACACGACGATGTACTTTGACGAGGCCAAATCAATACGGTCACGGATAGGAGTGTCTTGATAGCGCTGACGACTCCGTATCCCTTAGCATTCAAGCTCCGGTTCAAAGTCTCGAACAATGAGGCAGAGTACGAGGCGTGTATTGCCGGTTTAGAAGCTGCCCTAGAACTAGGGGCAAGGCGGTTGGATGTCATTGGAGACTCGAACCTAGTTGTGTCTCAAGCAAAAGGAGATTGGAAAGTGAAGGAGGAAAAGATGATAATATACCACCAGACCCTGGATTTGTTAATTCCTCGGTTTGAAAAGCTAAGTTTCACTCACCTAGTAAGAGAGAATAACAGGTTCGCAGATTCACTAGCAACTCTATCTTCCATGATAAACATCCCGTCAGGAGTCCGGATGCGCCCAGTAATCATTGATCAAAAGTTTGCGCCAAAGATATGAGTCAATCTTCGCCATAGATGAAGTGCGTGACGACAACCCTTGGTATTACGACATATGGAACGTCTTGGAAAAGGAGACATATCGACTAGGGGCAAATGCCAAAGATAAAAGGGCAATTAGAAGAATGGCTGTTCAGTTTATCATCTGTGGGGGAAAATTGTACAAGAGAGGTCATCTGGGAATGCACAAGCTGTGTGTGGAAGCTGAAGAATCGAAGCGCCTGATGGAGGCCATCCATGGAGGAGAATGTGGGGCACATATGAACGGAGTGATGCTGGCACGAAAAATTCTCAGACAAGGCTATTACTGGTCTACCATGGAGGAAGATTGTATCGGTTTTGTTCGGCGATGCCACAAATGCCAGATTCAGGCGAACCGAATGAACATCCCGCCATCAAAGTTATATAACATGACATCACCATGGCCATTCTCAGTCTGGGGAATCGATGTGATCGGAGCTGTTACCCCGAAGGGGTCGAATGGGCATGAGTATATTTTGGTAGCAATAGACTATTTCACAAAGTGGGTCGAGGCCCAATCTTACGCCGTGTTGAAGGCTTCGCAAGTCGCAAAGTTTATCCAAACAACATTATTCGCCGTTATGGAGTCCCGAATGAGATCATTTCGACAATGGTTCTCACTTCAAGAAAGAAGTGATTGATTTCTTTGGAGAAGTATAATGTGGCTTTTCATAAGTCATCCACATATCGCCGCAGACCAGCAGGCGATTGAGGCCGCCAACAAGAACATCAAACACATCTGCGAAGATGGTAGAAACCTATCGGGGTGGCGGACAAGTTGCCATTCGCTCGTGGGGCTCTGGGACTTCAATTAGAACTTCAAGCTGGAGCAACTCCTTATTATTTGGTCTATGGGATGGAAGCCGTTTTACGATTGAGATTGAGGTTCCATCATTGCAGTCTTTGGTGAGTGTCAGATAGCTGAGGCAGATTGGCAGCAGAGTAGGTTCGAGGAACTTATGCTCTTTGATGAAAGGAGGTTGAAAGCACTGTACCATGTCCAAGGTTATCAGCGTAGAATCGCCCGGGCTTTCAACAAGAAGGTTAAGTCCAGGAATTTGAAGGAAGGAGATTTGGTGCTCAAAGACAACCGAGCTCCCATCCACGACCCAAGGGGCAAGTTCAGACCTAATTGGACTGGTCCCTATATCATCAAGTCTATATGGTCGGGTGGAGCTATGGTTCTGATGGACCTAGATGGCCTAGAGTTCTCCCAACCGATCAACATGGATAAGCTGAAGAAATATCACCCTGAGAGGCTCACTAGGCGAAAACCGGAAGGCGACCTAGGCAAAATTGAGCACGAAAAATTAGAAAATATAAAAACCGAGCTCATAAGGTTGAAAACCATAAGGGCGGCCTTGGCAAAAGTTAGAGCGTAAAATGAGAGTGAAAATACTCGAGTGAACCCAAGCCTGAACTACGTAAGGCTTGATTCCCATCCTTGGGATACGTAGGCAGCTTCATCCTGAAGTTCAGCCATAAACATTTTCCCCGATCAGCTTTGTCTATTTGATCATCTTGGTCATCTGTGTCCATCAGCATTCATCGCGATCTCCGGTGCAGTGCTATTCAGACTAGGGGCAACTTTCCGGTGCCATGCGTAGCCATGACACTATCAAACTAGGGCAATTTTCCAATTGCAGGAATCCGAGGTTATGCATCTCAGTGATAGATCTCAGGCGTGTCCAGTTCTGATCCATATCGAAAATGGTTTTGAGAAGTTTTAATAAAGATGACTTTGTTCAAATAAATCTTTTTACAACTAAGACCATTTCCAGACCAAAAACGGAAATTTTTCAGTACCACAACCTTCAATTTCATTGATTTCAAACAGAGTTCTTTTGCTCTTGCATACGATTGAAGTTGCTTTTTATTACATCCATAAAGAAAACTTGAAAGTACTAATAAAAGCAATAAATCCGGCATGGTTAAGTCAAATGTCCTGCGCCCCCTCAGTCGGTCGAAGCCTCGACGCCAAAGTGGGCCCTTCTGTGCCTCTTCATTAAGCCAATCAAGCACTCATCAGACAAAGTGCAATTGAAAGTAGGAGCGGGGCGGAGTTCTCTCTCGTCCTCCATCTTTGTAGCATCTGCAGACATTGTCGCCTGAACCGGAAATGTAGCCGGGTACTCTATCCCTTCCAACGGACAGTGCGATCATGACCAAAGCTGGCGCAGATCGGAATGGGAAGTAGAAAACCACAGTGAGTCAAGCCAATCAATTGGATCCCCGGCTGACGGGTCATACTATAACTCATCATTGGGAGATTGAGCCATGGGCACCGCCAAGCGATGCGATCTGCAGACAAACTGCACATCCACTCAAACCACCAACCCTCATCAAGGGCGTCAACCAGGCGTTACTGAAGAAATAGCCACTGAATATCTTTGGGCAAGAGTCCACAACTTGCAGCTTATCCATCAACCATACCTGGGGAGGGATGAAAAACGAGAGATTAAAGAATAGAGAGATGTACGGTGAGAGAAAAAGTGAGAAAAAGGTTTTGTGAGAAAAAACTGAGCTTGAGGGCCAAGTGATGTGAGCAAACATAAATATGAGATTGGGTGGGAAACATTACCTGCAGTAATAGTGGGCTCCCCGCTAATCTGGTTGTCTCTCGACGGTAAAAGGCGTCTAAGCCCAGCAATGTCTCAGCCAGAACCATGGCAATGTAGTTTTTGCCCTCCTTCAAGCCTTGGGCAATCTCAATCAGCCGGACACTAGGTCCTCCAGAACCGGAGATGAACAGAAAATGAGACAGCATGCATAGACAGAGGGCGTGCCGCCGAAAGCCTTGCCAGTGATGGTCGCCACGATCACCGATCTCGGAAAAAGCGACAAACCGCACTCGAACATCTAGTGTCCGTCACAAATCGGAAAACGAGCATCGGGTATGGAGAGCCCACACGTTTGTCCTAAGGCTTGAGTATGGCCAAAAGCGAAATTAGGCGAAATTTCCTCATTGCGCAGATTCCATTAGAGCTTGAAAATCTTCGAAAGTGGGACACATCTCTTGCCCGCTAAAACTAAAGACATGTGTTACCGGGTTCCAGAACCTTGCCGCGGCATGAAGAAACGGAAAATGCAGCGAGGTGCGGCGCAAAGTGAATAGTGCGTTTATGCCGAAAGCCCGGAAACTCAGCTTTTCTGAGCCGTCCAAATTGTTAATCCAAGTTGCGAGATTCTGAGCAAGAAATTCCTCCATTTGGAGTCAATCAGTGTGGAAGTGAAGAAGACCACGAGGCTAAGATCTTTTGTAGAGGATAAGGTTGAGTGGAGGACACATGTCAACATTCTGCTGGTGCAGACAGTCTAACAGCCGACCGGCAGTAAATATTGCCGACCGGCCACATTTTTGTGCCGGCCGACCAATTATTATGCCGATGGAAATTATCTTCGGCCGATGACCTTTGTGTCCAGCCGATGGTCTTCCTTCTATGATTTCTAATCTTTCTATGCTGAATATTTGGGAATTCCACCCCTCCCAGCACTCTTCGGTGATTGATTCCTGTTGAGTCGCGCGTATTTGTTTATCGAGTTGTTGTATATTTGCTTATCGAGTTGTATGTCACTCACTTTAAGTCTTAGCTTTGTCTATCGAGTTGTACTTGCACTTGGCTAGTCTGTCGAGTCTTTGTTTTGCTTATCGAGTTGTAAGTCGGTTCGCTACCTGGTTATTACGATGCGATGCTTTGTTTTCATAAACACAAGTTTCGGTTTCAGTTACATTGTGGTGTGAAACCTTGCGATGCGATGCATAGAACATGCAAATGCAATACCTTTTGAATAAATAGTTGTTTCATCTCCATCATATGTTTTGCAAAAAATACGCGATTTTGAGAAATAAAACACCTCAAAGGTAATGTGCTTAAACTCTAGTAAGGAAAGTAAAGCAAGAGAATAACAGGGTAGCAGGGTGCTGAGTTTGACATTGGGAACCTCCTCCTTTCGGCCATCGCACCCTTTTTGCGCCTTTGATCGGGTCAGTCATGTGATTTAGTATCTTCATCGCTTAAGCGGTCAAGAAATGGCACCTTCGTAATATAAGCGAAGCTTGAGTTGATCTCGTACTACAACTTCGTGGCGATGCTCGTAACGCATACGAAGGATGTCCTTCCCGTATCCTTTTACGCCTCGTGAATTTTAAAAGAAATTGTTTCAATTATCTTTGTGTTGCGAGACATTGCATTTCAACATCATGTTTTACCATGTTCAATTACCTTTTATACACATTGCATTGTATGCGTGCTTTGCTTTACTGACATGTGTTCAATTACCTTTTTGTACACATTGCATTGTATGCGTGCTATGCTTTACTGACATGTGTTCAATTACCTTTTATACACATTGCATTGTATGCGTGCTTTGCTTTACTGACATGTGTTCAATTACCTTTTTATACACATTGCATTGTATGCGTGCTTTGCTTTACTGACATGTGTTCAATTACCTTACACATTGCACTGTATGCGTGCTTTGCTTTACTGACATGTGTTCAATTACCTTTTTATACACATTGCATTGTATGCGTGCTTTGCTTTACTGATATGTGTTCAATTACCTCTTTTATACGCATTGCATCGTATATGCTATGCTTCTTGACATGTGTTCAATCACCTTTTATACACATTGCATTGTATCGTGCTATGCTTTACTTACATGTGTTCAATTATCTTTTATACACATTGCATTGTATGCGTGCTATGCTTTACTGACATGTGTTCAATTATCTTTTATACACATTGCATTGTATGCGTGCTTTGCTTTACTTACATGTGTTCAATTATCTTTTATACACATTGCATTGTATGCGTGCTTTGCTTTACTTACATGTGTTCAATTACCTCTTTTATACACATTGCATTGTATGCGTGCTTTGCTTCTTGACATGTGTTCAATTACAAATTTTCTCAGACATTAATGAATGCGTTGTCACGCACTTTCGATTGCATTATCATGAATATTGCTATGATGTCATACACATTAAGTTTGTTTTCTTTTCAGCACGATATTGTATGTACTGACTCATTTGAGGTCGTGAAACCCGACGAGCCGCATAGGTATTGTATCTCCGAGTTGAGACGTATTGAGAATGCCATAATCCTCTTACACCCTTTCTGCATTGTAGTGTAGACTGTTGCATGTTAGCTTATAACTGTCGCATGTGTGCTTCATTACAGCTTTCTTTGCATTTTCATAAAGTTATGCTAGGCTTCTTGCATTTTCAGTTGCATTTTGCCCCTGCCCTCGGGCGCATATCTTGTTTGCCTTGTATGCGTGTCCAAGTCTTCGGCCTTGTCAAAGATGGGTCGTCTCCAGGCTTTGACATTCACTCCCGTCATTTTTATGACTTCCGAGTTCTGTCAAAAAGGGGCAACTGTAGACACCCCATTTTTGACCGTCCTCGAGACTTGGACATCACCGCTTGAACACCCGGTGATTATCCATGTTTGTGTTCGTTTTGAGTTCCCGGAGGTCCCGATTGCCTGTGTGCCTCGGGATCGCTTACCGGTTTGTTACGTGCTTGGTTTTCCACCAAGACTTGTGTGTGTTTGCATTTGAGGGTAGGGAAGGCTTGTTAGCCATCCTAGAACCCACCACTGCCTCATACCTCCACCGGCTCTCCTTGTAGCCATCGGCACTATTTTATTCAAATCCTTGGCGATCGGCCTTTGTATGATGCCGGTCGGCACATTTTGTGCCGGTGACTTTTTTTGGCCGGTGACCCTTCGAACCCCTCGAGGATGGTGCATGCATTTGTGCGGTGGATTACACCATCACCACTCCCGTGCATAGCATTGCACCCTTTGCACCTTGCACCCTTAAAGCTTCTAGAAGGGTGACCTCTTGGCCAAGCTTCTTGGAGAAGCTTGGCGGTATCTTTTCCTTAGAAGCTAGGAACCCTTGACCCCTTTGCTCTTACTTAGTCATTAAGCTTAGAGCCCTTTTGTTGCCTATTTAAGCTTGTATTCATCTCCTTGGTTGGAGGTTAGCAATTTTAGGGCAAAAACCAGAGATTATACATACATTCTCTGATATACATCCATATATATCTATATTTCCCTCTCTCTCCTCTTGTGTGTGTGTTTTAGGCCCCAAATAGTGTGTTTTACCTCACTTTTGCACCATTACAGACACTATTACACCTAGCTCAGAATTTGGGTGGCTTGGAGGTATGTTTTGTGTGATCTTGGATTGATTTTGATCACTAGGAGAGGGCTGGACCACCTGTTCTTCATTGGATCTTCAAGGGTGAGCTTTTTACTTTAGTTTCCCCATTCTTGCAACCTATTTCTACCCTCTTTACTTTGTGATTTTGAGTTTGTGTTTAAGATAAAAAAGTCTTGTTTTTACTTGTTCTTGAACCTTCATTAAGATCATTTTAGGGTTTGGGTTAAGCCTCATCACTTTGAGCCTTGTTTGGCCATCTTTGGTGCTTTTTCTTAGGCCTTCTTGTTTTGGTGTTCTTTGGTCTTCTCACCACCGAAAACCAGTGGGTTTTCAGTGGTGAGGATGATATTTTCGAGCCTCATTTAGGAGAGACACCCCTCTCCCTTTGGTCCTTTGTTTGCCTTTGTTTTGGGCTCATAGCATAGCATGTGTGCATGTTCGCATTTGGCTTCATTTTAAGACTTTTGGGCTGTTTTAGGTCATGTTTGATCTCTGTTTTTGTTGGAATTGTAGCCCCTAACATGCCTCTCATACTTCCTTTGAAATGCTCTCTTGTGCCTAAAAGAATGCCATGTTTTGAGGCCGTGATTTTTGCATGTTTTGGCTTAGTTTCATGAAGATACTAGCATTGTTTTGCCATGTTAGAGGCTGTGAGCCTTGATCTTGTCATGTTTGGTATGCTTGAAGTGGTTGTCTTGCATATCGGCTTGTAGGCCTTACTTGTATGGGGTGCTAGCATGCTTAACTTGTCTTTATCTCATGATTTGGCATCATATTAGCCCCTATTTCAGTCCATTAGTCATGTTTGTATGTTGGCATATGTGGCTTAGTTCATGTCTTAAAGGTGTGCTCTTGTATGCTTTAGAGTAGGCCTTTGCATGCTTACATGTTTAGTGCATTTTGGGGATGCCATAGGGGATTCGGGCTCATTTTGCATGCTAGAAATCTGTTCTTGCTTGCTTGATATATACCATGCTTGGTCTTGTTAAGGGTAGCAAGGTGTGCTCCTTTTGGTGCCTTAAACTTGGCCTTATTTGGTTCAAGCATATTGGCATGCTCATTGGTCACTATTTTAGGCTTGTTTTGCTCTTGTTTTAGGGAGTCTTGAGGGCTGCCTCGTTGAGCTTAGTCCATCTTTGCATGCTCATATCATGGTTGTTGCATGTTTAATTGATGAAACCTAGTAGACATGCTAGTTCTATGCGTTAATTAGTCCATGTTGCATGACATTTTGTACCTTGCATACTTAGCTCTTTGCATGCCTAACATGATAGGTTGCATTGCATTTGAGCCATATTGCATGAGTTGCATTCCATGGTTTGGTTTGGGGTTGTCAAACCAAACATGAAGATTGAGAGGAGTTCACACTTGAGTGGTGAAACTTGTCTCTATCCTCAAGTCTCTAAGGCCCTTGATCTCCACTTGATAGGGACTTAGTATTCATTTGTTGTGTTGCATGCATATTTACATTAAAATGAGCAATCTTGGTTCCTTAGGCTATCATGCATCAAATGCACAATTGATAGCCCTAGAACCAAGAGCCACACCCCCTTGAGTCCCTAAACATGATAGGAGATGTTGGACATGCTCACATTTGCCCAAAAACCATGCCTATGCATTCTTTGTCTATTCTTTATCGCTTGTCATCATGCAGTGCAGAACTTTATGCCGACCGGCATAAAATATCGCCGACCGGCACTGTATTTGTGCCGATAATTACCAAGTGCAGTCGGTGGCCACTGGAAGAAGCCGATGACTACACTGCCCAGCCGGTGGATCATTCCAGGCCTCTGGGAAGGTATTATGAAGTTTTGAGAATTTTTGGGGAGGCAGAGCGAAAAGCGAGACAGAGTGCCAAGGTCGGGCTTTTGCAAGGCGGGCATCGAGCATACATCATTCACATCCCAAGGCAGGTAGAGGCCCCATTTCATTTCACTTAGATGCTTTAATTTCAAAGACATAGAAATTTGTAATAATTTATTTATTCATTTATTCTTGATGCAGATATTTATTTATTAGGTCCGGCGAGGCGAAAATGTAATAAGTGTGTGTGAGTGGGTGCATGTCTTCCAATCCCCATTTCTTTCTTCCCTTTTATTTACACCTTATGATGGTAGATTAGGCATGTTTAAATTAGCATAACATGAAAGCATGTTTGCATCCATGCATTTGTTTACATGCACCGGCTCGGTACATCATACCAATCGCATCGTAACTTTCAATTTCCAAATTGAATACATGCTACTCGCGCATTTCACATGCCATGTTTAGGGTTAGCCGAGCCTACTCTAGATTGCATTTCTGCCTGTGTTGCATTAGCCACTTAACATGAACTAGGTCATGCATGTTTGCTAACCAGTTTCTTGTTTTGGCGCGGAGTACGATGTAAGTGTTTTTGCTTTAGCATATCGCATGCGTGTGAATGTTTACCATGACAGTATGCTTGCCATGCGGCTAAGTGCTTATGTGATATTACTGTTTGAATGCCTGTGGGTGGAGGTTGGATTGCCTGAATTGGAAAACTCGTTGAAATCCGTATTTTAGCCTACTCGCGAGTAGCAAAATCTAACACGTTTTTCGAGACAAAACGGATATGCAATGTTTATTTCCAAGATTAGGCGATCTAGTCTATACTTTTGTGTTGTGCGCATCACATAGTAATTCTAGGTTAATAACCGGAATAAGAACACGTAATGTTTTCAAAATCGGATATCACGGTTAGTAGAGGCCGGTCTTCGGACCGGGCGAAAGGGGGTGCTCATAGCTGACCTTCCCCGATCGTACCCAAGCTCCCGAGCCAAGACCACTTTGGTGATGACGGACATGTGGCCTTCGGCACCGAGTCAGGGTTTCCTAAATTTCCCAAAAATAAAATATTTAGGTGGCGACTCTGTAATCTGGCAAAGCAGTCCATGTTTGGCACTTCTTTTCAAAAATCAGTTTTTTCTCAAAACGATTTGCCAGAGTTGGACTCTTTGGTTCAGATTTAGAACCGCGACACAAATCGAGTCCGAACTGTAGAGAGAGGCCCACGGGCGCGTCTACACTCTTCTATAATATCGATTTGAAGTTTGGGTCCATGTTTAGCTTGTGGCAAGCCACTTCCGGATCGATTGTTTTCATTTCGTATGGAGTCCATGCGAACGTATCCTTGAATTGTAGTAGAAAGTAGATCAACTAGTCTCTTTCTTCCGAACTACGACTTTTTCCAACGAGAAAGAACTTTTCCTTGTCTGTTGGGTCGATTGGCACTTTTTCCAAAATTCTTCTGCACTTTCTACGGAAGGCTCCATGCTGACCTGTTCCTTGCATTCTTTTTGTGTTCAGAACTCCTAAATCCTCTTGTCGGCAGAAGATACTGCCATGCATTGCTTAGCAGACATTTGATCACCTTTGATTTCAAAAATGCCATCTTCTGTTGGAAACCATATAACCTGATGAAAGGTGGACGAAACTACTTTCATTCTGTGAAGCCACACCCCTCCCATTATCGTATTTTATGGGGAGGAGACATTCACCACCTAAAACTCCACTTGCTGAATTACTATTCCTACCCTTACTGGCCATAAGACCTTTTCTAGAGGAAAAAATTAGGCTGGAATTAAAGTTGTACAATGGTGAATCTACAAGATGTAGGTCGTTATGTGACAACCCTAATTTCTTGAACAACTCGTAGTACGTGATCTTCGAAGAGCTGCCTTGATTCACCAGTATCCTTTTAATAGTGAACTGCCTAATTTGAATGGTCACCACCAGAGTGTCACTGTGTGGATAGTGAATTCATGACAAGTCTTTGTTAGAAAATGAGATCCTTAGTTCTAACGAATGCATTTTCTTTGTGGAACCTTCAGACAAGGTCATCACTTCCTTTAGGTGTGCCAACCTTCTAATCTCTCTCCTTGTGAAGCCCCTGACTTTTGTAATTTCTTTGAGGCCTTCACTTTTGAATTACTTAAATGAAAACCCTCAATTCCTTGAAAATGCATCCTGATCAAAATCACACAAACCCAAATCGAACCTATCTAAAACCCTAATACTAATTAATTAACTTCTCAATTGAAGATTTATCACTCAAAGCCCTATATTTCCAGTTTTCATCATGCTCGTTCAATTGATCGTTGTTTAATTCGAAATGAAGAAACTTAAATCGAATTGAATTCTCATACCCTAATTTAATTATAATATACTTTGAAATAGATTTTTCAAATCATAAATTAAAGCCCTAACCCTCAATCTTTGATTGAATTACATTTTGTCCTCATACTAGTACCATTGTATACATACATATATATATATATATATATGATTGTACCTCTAATTAAACAAATAATATTGTACAACAATATCTTCAATATATAGATTTTTAGTATGCATAATGAAAGAAAAATCTTTAAAAACATGCACCCATGTGGCAGGCTATACTAGGTGAATATATATATATGTGCATGTACTTTTGATACACTTTGCATGATTTGAGGATGTAATCATAACCCTAGTACCTCAGTATCCCAAAAACTAGGAATTTTATTTATACTTTCAATTCAATCCCAACAAAAATCCATAACTAGATCATGACTCCTAATTAGGCACCTTAATCATTCTTCATTCCATTGAATCATAACTAAATCCAAACTATTTATTTCATTGTCAACCAATAGGCAATATAGACTTTTCACACCATTTTTCCCATAAATACACCACCCCTCTATACTTTGAGTATGAAAGGCATACCCACACATTCCTACATTTTAGGACCCTTGAATGAATCGATTGTATTCGGACCCTAGGTTATTTGGTGTAAGGATGGAATGGGCAATACCCTTATTTTACTATCTCTTTTGATGTCCTTAGTTGGCATACGTGGTATGTAACCGTGGTGAGCATCCAGGGTAAGGTCTACAAAGGAGCAAAAGATGAGGCATATCGAATAATCTGAGTTCAACTCTTGAGGTTGGGAGGATGAAATCTCTTTGGGAGATTTCTAGTTGCTAACTTCTAATCTTGTAACTCTCTACCTGTCACTTGACCTTTATGCTTAAATGTTTGTTATACATGTGAATGTGTATTGGATTAGAAAATGGGGTGGGGTGTGTGTGTGTTTACTGAGCATTTCATGCTCATGGAGTTTTATGTCAAGTATCGAAGAAACCCATTAGGACAACGAAAAACCATAGACATTTGAAGACTATTGGTTATCCTAAATGACGTTAGGGTTATTTTCCTCTGTATTATCTTACTCTTTTGAAATGTATTGTTAGTGGATCTTATTTTGTAACTATTTAAAAACTTTGTAATTACTATTGCTCTGCTATACTATAAACATATATTTTTTGAACCTGCACCCTTTTCCACGTCACTTATGTGGACCTTGTGTTAATATCTAGTTAAAATTTGTCAAAAAGGTAGCTTTGGTATCTAAGGTGGTTGGTCTTTGAAGGGAGGCCATATTAACTGCTCTGACCTTCCTAGGATCTTACTTGATTATTGACCAAAGTCCTCATTGGTAATGTTCCCTTGACTGCAACCTTAGCTAGATTTTGGGGCATCACACTTCTAACCTGGTTTATCTGTTTCTTCAAAAGGATTGGGTATATCATATTGATGGTTACTGATGGCTGGGTGCTCTCATCTTTTTCTCCATATTTCCTCTTGTGATTTGCAGAATGATCAATATACGTTCATAAATGCCCACTTTATACCAACTCTTTGTATTACTTCAATGCTTGCAATCTTCGTGAGGAATCAGAATCCTTGTGGTAAGAACACACCGCCGATTTCAAAGAAATGTCTCCCCAATCATCTTTGGGGGTCATAAAAAGTAGGGTTTATTTTGGATATTCATCAATATTTGGTATATCGGCTTTGTAAAGGTGGTAACAACTACTCTGATGGCTTCATTTCGTGGCTTAAGCTATTCAGTAATCGTATTCGACTTGCTTGATAAGGCAGGTGTAGACAAGCCCGCGGAGGGGCCTCGCTACAGCTCGGACTCGATTTGTGTCGCAGTTCTTAATCTTGAACCAAAGAGTCCAAATCCGGCAAATCATTTTGAGAAAACAGATTTTTGAAAGAAGTGCCAAACATGGACTGCTTTGCCAGATACAGAGTCCCCACCTAAATATTTTATTTTGGGAAATTTAGGAAACCCTGACTCGTTGCCTAAGGCCACGTGTCCGTCATCACCAAAGTTGCCTCGGCTCGGGAACTTGGTACGATTGGGGAAGGTCACTTCGTGAGCACCCCCGCTTGCCCGATCAAAGATCGGCCTCTACTAATCATGATATCTAGTTTTGAAAACATTGTGTGTTCTTATTCTGGTTATTAGCCTAGATTTACTATGTGATGCGCATAGCATACAAGTATAGACCGGGTCGCCTGAATTGGAACAAAACATTTCATGTTTGTTTTTTTGAAAGATGGTTTGTTACCCGCAGGTAAGCTTAAAATGTATATTTTTCCACCCTCAGGTGGGCTTAGAAAAGATGGTTTTGCCACTATCTAGTGGGCTTTAAAACTCACAGTTGATGATTTGTCCCAATCCAAATAACCCAACCTTCACCCACAGGCATTCAGGCAAATATATCACATAAGCAGTTAGCCTCATGGTAAGCATGCTATTTATGGCAGTCACTCACATGTATGCAAGGATGCTAAAGCATAAAACTCACCGAGTACTCCAAGCCAAAATAGAAACTGATTAGAAATCCATGCATGATCCTAAATATACAGAAATGCCTAATGCAACACATGCAAAAATGCAACTATAGCAGACTCGGCTATTCTAAACATGGCATATGAGATGTAACAGCTATCAAGTATTCAATTTGGAATTGAAATACAAATGCAGTTAGTATGATGCGCCTAGCCCGGTGCATGCAAGACAGATGAATGAATGCAAACATGCTATTATACTGTATGCTAATTGAAACATGCCCTAATCTAACCATCATAAGCTGGTAAATAAAAGGGAAGAAAGACGTGGGGTTAGAAGACATACATCACACGCACACACACTTATTACAACATTGCCCTCACACAGAGGGTCTGAATAAATAATATACAGTCCCGAATAGTACAGTCCGAATAAATAATACAGTCCAAGATATGTACAAAAATCCTAATTAATTACCAAATTAACTAAGAAAACAATAAACTGGCATGCAAGCCAGGGACTGCCTTGACTCTTCTTCAGATGATGAATGATGCATATCCGGGTTGCCTTTGCGCAGAAATCCACTGTGATGCCCCAATTAGCCTCTGTTTTGCAATAATTTTTGGAAAGCGCACCAAGCCCCAGAAGACTGCTGATTCTTGATTTGCTGCAACAGAGAGCAGGAAAGGGGCATGGTAATGTATTTTCACAAATGTATACATGCCTCGATCCTCGTGCCACCAATCACACATTTCGATGCATGATGGCCGAGGAGTCGAATTGCACAACTCAATATGAAATGAATGCACAGGAAAACACAACAAGTCCAAGACTCCATCATGGATAATCTGGAGTGTCGCTGATCGGGAATTGAGACACGCCCGTCACACGTAGTACGAACGCCCTCGCTTCCGTGCTCGGGCTAACTCCTATCCCAAACACGATGCAATATGCATGATATGCATGAATGCAAACTAAGATACAACCTAACATGCAAAATGCTATGAAGTGGCATACACGATGCACGAGGTAACATGGCATACACAATGCGTTAACATACAACCTAGCATACACAACGCTATGGGATGAAATGGCATACACAATGCATAATGGGCTTACACCAACACAAGTGGACCTTGGCCACACTCACATAGGAGGCCATTAGATGAAAATAAGACAGTCGAGATATGTGCACACGTGCACACAAACCGAGGACCGAACTTAAGGCACAAAATGCCACTCTATCAAGGCATAGCAAGGCATGGAATATGGAATACAAGCATGCAAATTTCAGTACCAAAAAGTGATGCAAAGCAGCCCCAAAACATAGGAACATGGCACCCGATGCATGGAATGAGACCCGAAACATGAAATTAGGTACATGGAATGACCTATAGCTATGCGAAGCATGCATTATTTGAACATGAAGTGTGAATAAAAAATCAAGACAGTCCCAAAAAAGCATATTTACAGTTTTAAGCAAGGCCAAACAGTGAACACAAATAGGGCTAAACCAACATGCAAAAATGGCCCCAAAAGAGAGATAAAGAAGCAAGTGGAAGCTTCTGGCCACAAATGGCCAAGATCCCTTCAACAAAGTTGAAGAAGGACTCAAAATGAAGCACTTTACAGTTTACAACAAGCCACGAAAACAAATACAAGTATGGCTAAACTATCATGCAAGAAATGGGCCAAAAGGGAGACAAAGAAGCAAGTGATGGTTTCTGGCCTCAAATAGAGGAGGGCCCTTCAACAAAGTTGAAGAGGGGCCCAAAACATGGCATTTTATATTTAGTGACCAAACCCAAAACAGTGCACAAGCAAGCTTAAAATACTATGCAAAATAAGGCCTAAAAAGAGGTTTAAACACAAAGAGCAAAAAGAGAGCTTCAAACAGCAAAAGTACCTTGATCAAACATGAAGAGAGGGTCAAAATAAGGATATTTACAGTTTGGACCAGAGCCCAAAAATACAAGCACAAGGGGCTAACAAAACATGCAAAAATAAGACCAAAAGAGGGATAAAGAGGCAAGTGATAGAAGGAAGCCTCAAAAAGTGATAAGCCCTTTAAAAATGTTGAAGAACGGCTCAAAATAAGCTACTTTATAGTTTATGACAGAGCTCAAAACAGTTTATAAATAGGCCTAAAATACTATGCAAGAAAGAGGCATACAAGAGAGCTAAAGGGGCAAGTGGTGGCTAGGGACCTTAAACAGGGAAGGACCCTTAAACAAACATGAAAAAGACCTAAAAATAATGCTATTTTCAGTTAGGGTCAGAGCCCAAAAATTCAAGCAAGAGGGGCTAATATATTGAGCAAAATAAGCTTAAAAAAGAGGGAAACGTAGCTCACCCCTGAAGACCAAACTCTAGCAACCTCTTGGCTTGAGAAGTGGTGCTCCCAGCCTCCGGAAAGAGCCTTCAAGCTGCTGGAATGGAGTGTGGATTGGTTGGCTTGCAGATGGAGTAGAATGGGTGTAGGATTTGAGAGGTTTTGAGGGTTGAAGTGTAGAGAGAGGGAGAGAGGGGCAATGTAGGAGCTCAAGACCAAATGTTCTAACCCCTCAAATGAGAGTTGGAGGGTTTGATTATATAGACAAAAGAGGTGGAAAAGAGGGGTAAAAATGGGGGGGAAAACAATTCAAGTTTCCCCTAAAAAAGGCAGCCCCCCTGGATACACAATCTGGGGGGAAACAAGATAGATATTTGTAATGTGCCATCAGAGAGGATGCAGGCCGGCCTGGTATTTGGGTTGCAGGTGGCCGGCCGGCCCTCCCCATGGCCGGCCGGCCAAGGGTCAAAAAGGTCAAGTTAGATTAGTGGCTGGCCACCACATATTGGTGACCTCCCATGTGTGCTCAACACAGCCATGTGGTCAAAAACTGGAGACAGTGAACCAGGAGAGAGAAAAGGCCACTTTTAGGAGGGGTTCAAAAGGGTCACACACAATTACTGGCCGGCCATGTGATATTGGTGGCCTCCCAGGTGTCTACAACACAAATATGTGGTTTGGGGGCCAGAAAAAGTGGTCTTAAGGTGGTCAACATTGGCTTTCAAGTGAGAAAAACAGGCGACGGAGGGCGATGATGGAATAAAAATGGTTGTCAGGACAGTTACTGGCCTCCCACCCTTCTACGACCTTCCTAATAGTGAAGCAGAGGTCCCTGCCAAAAATGAATTCAAACCGATGCAAAATGAGGCTTTGGTCAAACGCTGTCAAGGCCCCGAAGTCGATTATTAGGCACTGTGGTGTTCGACCACGAAGTTTGTCTCTCAGACCACAGTGTCCCTCAAAAGGGAGGAAATAAGAAGCATGCCAAAAAGCGGAGCAAACGGAGGTGGTTAAGCGGTCCCGAACCGAGGCACACGGCCAACGACTCTGAAAATTCAAACGGAAAAAATGGCCTATGACCACGAAACGTAGCCTACGGCCACTGAGAGATGATCTACGAGACCTCTCCCTCCCTTCTGGAAGAGAAACAGAGAAAACTGAGCCTGGTTCGTAAACCGAGGCAAAGCATGAAAGAGTCCGGAAGTCCGGAGGCAAGGCTCGCAGCCGAGACTCTGAAACCTCTGAATGAGCACGATATGCAACATCACCAAGTGCTCAATCGGTGACGTCTGAGTCTTAAGGTCGGTCAAAAATTGGGTGTCTACAGTTGCCCCTCTTTGATAGAACTCGAAAGTCATAACTGACGGGAGTGAATGTCAAAGCCCAGAGACAACCCATTTTTTGCAAGGCCGAAGACTTAGACAAACAGGTGAGATAAACAGAGATGTGCCCGCAGGCATGCCCGCATGCAGCGGGCAAATTGAAAAACAGTATGCACAAGGCCAGATGTGACTTGATGATCATGCAAATGCAGCAAGCTATAATGAAGCAAGTATTCGCAAATAGATGCAACAGTTTTAAGCAAGAATGCAAAGCAACAACTACATTTCATGCAGTTAGGAATGCAGAGAATTATTCAATTCTCGTCGCGTCTCACACGGAGAAGATACGATACCTGCGCGATTCGTCTGGTCGCACCAGCTTCAAATGAGCCGTACATACAATATCGTGCCTGCAAAAGAAAGAAATTCAACAAGCACAACATATCTAACAACATATGTTCAATGTGACATCGAATGCAGACAATCGCGGTGTCAATGAAAAAGTGCATCGCAATGCGGGAAGAAACGCGCGTGGCAACGCGAGTTTAAGCGCGGAGGCTTGGTGATATCAAAGAGACGTGTATAACAATGCAAGTATGTGCATGAGAATGCAAGTTATGTGCATGATAATGCAGAACGAGCGTAAACCAGGATGTATGTTTGTCATAAAACAACGAGCATGGAAATGCGCGTTTCAGCGAGGACGACTCGATCGCGGCCTCCGGTTCACCTCCCGGAGAAGTTACAATATGTTCAAAAGGATATATCTCATTTTCGATGAGTAATGATGAGACACGCATCGGAAGTTGAAGTTGAGGTTCCGGCGGAGCAATTTTGCGACAGAAAGTGTACTTCTCTTGTACTTTTTCAGGTCCCGGGGACTCCAATCCTCCCCAAAATTTGCAGGGACCTTGGGGGGCATGTGGGGAACACCACCGGCCATCTTTGTTGGGAGAGGGAGGCCACCGGCTAGTTTTTGAAAAAGGAATGGCCGGCCTACCAGAAAAAGTGGCCGGTCGGCCACTTTGCCAAATTCGGGGCAATTTTGTCATTTCATCCTCTTTTCTTTAAATCCACTCATCCAAACACTTTGTGCTCACAAGTGCAGCTCCGAAATCATCTCCTCTAGCTTCCCAAACCATTTTCTCCCTCAGATCTATGCTCTATACGCGTTTTCCAACGTCCCACGCAAGTTGTTTTCGCGAAATCTTTCAGTTTTAAGCACTTTGAACCGATTAAATTTCGATTTCGGGCTTTTTTCTCATTTTCGCCACTTGAGGTGAGTTTGTCTCAATATTTGGAAGATTTTCTCGGGAGTTGACTTTGGTTGACTTTTTCATTTCCCAAGAGTTGACTTTTGTTGATTTTTTCCAATTTTGGCTCATTTTTGCCCCTTTTGCAGATTTTTTGAAATGGCTGGTCATTTCCCCCACGGTGGAGGTCCTCCCAAGCGGGAGGTGATCCCGATATCATGGCTCGCCCGAGGGTTCGACCTTCATACCCGAGAGGTAATGACCCACGCACATATTCTTCCGCGTGCTTTTCATCACTTCACCGATTTCGATGAGCGAGTACCCGGGGATCTTCTTCTGCGGGAGCCAGAGTATCACCTCTCCCATGAGGCACGAGAGGTATTTACTTGGTTCTTACCTTTTCTGCAACATATTATGAATTTTTCATGCATTCTGAACACACACGGTTCAATCACTTGAATTTCTGAACATTCAGTCCATAAATTGATTGTGAACATACGGCACACACTGGTTGAGAATTGAACACACGCCCAAGCATCGATTTTCCGAGCACACACTCAACTAGAGGTGAACACGCAAAGACACACTGATTTAGAGTTGAACACGCAGCCCAAACACTGATTCCCTGAACACACAGCCCGAATTGAAAGTGAACACGCAGCACACACTGATTGAGAGTTGAACACGCAGCACAAACACTGATTTTTTGTACACACAGTCCGAATTAAAGGTGAACACGCAGCAAACACTGATTGAAAGTTGAATACACAGCCCAAACACTGATTGAGAGTTGAACTCGCAGCCCAAACACTGATTGAGAGTTGAACTCGCAGCCCAAACACTGATTTTCTGAACACACAGTTCGAATTAAAGGTGAACACGCAGCACACACTGATTGAGAGTTGAACAGGCAGCCCAAACACTGATTTTCTGAACACACAGTCCGAATTAAAGGTGAACACACAGCACACATTGATTAAGAGTTGAACACGTAGCCCAAACACTTATTGAGAGTTGAACTCGCAGCCCAAACACTGATTTTTTGAACACACAGTTCGAATTAAAGGTGAACACGCAGCACACTCTGATTGAGAGTTGAACACGCAGCCCAAACACTGATTTTCTGAACACACAGTCCGCTTACTTTATTTTGCATATAGCCTATTCATTTTATTTGCACGCAGCTCATTCCTTCTATTTGCACACAGCTTATTCATTTTATGATGAAATATGTATCCATTCTGAATGCTGGCGACTTCTCGCACCGTGCGGGGATATGGCTCTACTGCGGCGAGAGATTTGTATGCCGAGCTCCCGGAGGTTGTCCAGGATTTAGTTGACTTGGCAGGGTTTGGGCCCTTCTGTACTGGGCTATCTCATTGTTCTGCCAGGAGGACGTTGATGGCCGCCTTGGTGGAGAGATGGTGGGACACCACCAACTCCTTCCATTTTTCTTCCACGGGGGACTTGACTATGACCCCGCTTGACTTTGCTGTATTGACTGGCCTTGACGTGGGAGGTTGGCCCATCCCTTACGACGAGGACATGGGCCAGTTGGAGGCCGCTTGGATATATTTACTGGGGGCTCGCCCGCCTGTTGATAGATCTTCGGGCAGAGTCCGATACACCTGGTTCTCTTCCCATTTTCGGAGGGTGGAGATGGAGCCCGACTCGAGGAGGCAAAGACAAGATGCTCGTGGTTTTCTAGTGTTCCTCTTCGACTACTTTGTTTGCCGATAGGGGAACACTGCTGGGCTATATCTGCTGAGTGCTTTGGTGGACCTATCACAGTCGACCAGATGATTGGGTGGCTCTTGGCCATACTTTATCGCTACATGAGTGCGAATTCTCATGGACGGGGGACTTACTTGGCCTATTAGAGAGCTTGGGAGGTACTTTCGCCTCTTGATTCACATTTCTGCCCCTCATTACTTGTATATTGCACACACGGCGCACTTTACACTCTGTATTTTGCCCTCAGCACTTTGCATTTACATTCTGCACTGTTTTCCACAGTTATGGGTCTATGTATATTTCCCGACATTAGCCCAGAGTTGGTGGTGGAGGGGCCCCTCGTGACCCCGTACTCACTTGTATTTGAAGGCCAGCACCGGCCAAGACCTCGGGAGTCTCTCCTTTATCTACGGCAGTATTTCGACACGGTGCGGTCGACGGAGGTATTTTGGAACTCTCGGTTCTTTGTGTTTTCATCTTTGATTTGTCTTGTTCCTTCCCGATTTCTGATTGATTTATGCATTGGTTATCCGTAGATCACATGGCAGCCCTGGGTGCCCTTAGGTGAGGGTCTCCGATTCCAGTTTGCTGGAGGATGGGGTGCCTCCCAGTACAGGATCCTATTCGAAGGGCCAGTTGGTAGGGCCTGATTTCTGGGGGAGCGCTTGCCAGTATGGGCTATACTTCAGATCTCCTCAAGACCCCTCAAATGATATGCGGATTGCTGATAGGCTCTTTTCCCGGGATGTTGTTAATGCTATGCTGGGTATTGATGCCTTACTTCATCTTGAGGAAGGGGATTATGCTACTTACCGTCACATATACCGATGCTCCATCGACGGAGTCCGTGATTCCGACGATATGAGGCCCGTGGTATGCCATCTTTGAGCTGTGCCCAGTTCTGGGTCATGGACGCCTTCCACCAGCAAGGCTGGTACATCCAGAGGAGGGGGCAGATTTGTTCCCCCGACTTATCATCATCCTGAATGGCCGGATATGCCGACTAAGTTGACGGGATGGCGATTCGGGACTCCCTACCCGATCTCGATAGAGCCTTCCCTACCTGATCACAGATATGTCAGAGATCCCGATTCACCACTGGTATGCTTTTACAGCTTCGATTTATTAGTCAGGCACTTGGACATTCCTTCTCTTATTGATAGTTTTGCATTTGTGTCTATAGCCTCCTATCTAGTATGTGGATGAGATGCTCGAGATGATGGCCGTGTTCGAGGGCATGGTCCTGCGGAGAGAGGCACAGTTGTCCATTATGGGTGTCCAGGTATTGTCCAGTTTTCTTGCATTTATCATATTTTCGATGACATGCTGATTTTGAACATCCCACTGCATTGATAGGCTACTTATGCGAGAGCGACCCGACACACACCCCACTTACACAATCAGATTTACATGTACCCGCTTCATGTAGTTTTCTTGTATCCGTGATCCGATGTACCTTTTTCAATTGGACTCTTTATTTTCAGATGCTCCCAGATATGCTCAGCAGTCGGCCACCCTGGCCTTCTCAAGAGGTGGGGCCATCCGGGCCTTTTCGAGGAGTCGGGCCATCCAGCCTTCTCGAGGAGCCCGAGGAGGGGTCGCCTCACAGACGCAGAGCACACATTATAGAGGAGGAGCCCGTGAGGATGAGGAGGAGGAGGTCGCAGATCGTCACGGGAGACATCTCACGACAGAGAGGAGGGCTCCTTGGCTTCGGAGGAGGCGAGGGCCGAGGGGATCCTGAGGATGACAGCTCCGACTCGGATGGTGATAGTGGTGCAGAGGCTATTTCGCAGAAGAGGATTAAGAGGGCCTCTTGTTCCTGCTCTTGAGAGCATTGATGTTGCGGTTCCCTGTTTTATTTATCTTTTTGCTTGTAGTTGTAGCACATTGTACATTATTAGGCAGTTTTATTCTTTTTGTAAAACTTGTGCCCTTGTTTGTAAAATGTTGTAACAAATGAAGCATGATGGAAAGAAACGTATTTTAAACTCTTAGCATCATATCGCATCATTTTGCACCATAATGAGATTGAATGGAAATGTGCATTGGGCATTTGCCCAGTCAGGTAGTGAACCGACGCAACAACTTAACTTACTAAGATATAACAAAAACTTAGCAAGTTTACAACTCGATAAGCAAAATACGACAGTGCTGACAATTTAATAAACAAGACTCAACAAAAATTGCTTAAACAAAGAGTAACAACTCAAAAACACGAAACACGACAGCTCGACAAACAACTCGATAAGCAAAACAACAACTCGATAAACAAAAACTCAACAAAACAAAGAGTACTTCGGACAATTTGGGCAACGGAACGCATCCGAAACAGAGGGAAATGGAGGCCTTCGACATACCCGTTGCATGGAAATGCTTGAAACTTCCTCCTGGAGGGTAAAACAGGGCCAAAGACACACATTGGAGCATGGCCGGCCACTTTTAGGAGCCGGCCGGCCAGCTTTATTGCAAAGGGGAGACCACCGGCCAGTTTTTGAAAGGGAATGACCGGCCTGCCAGAAAAAGTGGCCGGTCAGCCACTTAGCTTAGCAACCGTCAAATTTTTGACACGTGTCCCCCGGATAGTGTCTTCTCCTCTTTAAAAGCCTTAGCTCCGTGGTTCACTCAATTCATCTTAGTTTCGCACAAAAATGGAGGCGTTTCTCGTTGAAAATCTCACATCTTGGATTGCTTCTCTAGTGGCTTGGAAAAGTTGAACCTCTGGGGTTTCGGGTTGAATGCACTATTCACGCTGAGCCGACATCGCACCTTCCTTTCCTCCATGCCGCAAGCGAGGTTTTGGAACCCTGACGCATGTCTTTAGCTTCAAGGCAAGAGGTATGTCCAACTTTCAAGATTTTCAAGTTTTGATGGAATCAACGTTATGAAGAGATTTTGCCTCGCCGCCTTTGGCCACGCCCAAGCTTTAGGGCGAATGTGTGGACTTACCGTGCATGATGCTCGGTCTCTGATCTGTAATGGGGAACTGGATATCCTCGGTTTGATTCATCGCTTTTCTGGTGCCAGTAACCGCAGCGACCATCATTGGCAAGGTTTCCGACAACATGCGCTCTACTTGTGCATGCTATCTCACTTCCTACTTGCCCCGGGCTTAGGTGGACCCAACATCCGTTTGATTGAAGTTGCTCAGGGCTTGAAGGAAGGGAAGAGCTGTATTGCTATGGCATTGGCCGAAATGTTGATGGGCTTGGACGCTTTCCACCGTCAGGAGACGACCAGATTTGCAGGGAGTCCACTACTGCTGCAGGTAATGTTTCTCACCCAATCTCACATATGTATTTGCTCACATCATTCGGCCCTCAGGCTCGGTTTTTCTCACAAAACCCTTGTTTCACTGTTCTCTCCTCGCACGTCTCTCTATTCTTTATTCTCTCATTTTTCATCCCTCCCCAGGTATGGTTGATGGATAAATTACAGGTTGTGGACTCTTGCCCTGCCTATTCAGCCCGCGGTTACTTCTTTCGACAACGCCTGGTTGATGCGCTTGATGAGGGATGGTGGTTCAACTGGATGTGCAATTTGTCTGCTGACCGCATTGCTTGGCGCTGTCCTTGGCTCAATCTTCCGGCAATGAGCTATAGCATGTCCCGCAGACTAGGGTCCAAATTGATTGGTCCGACTCACTGGTGTTCTATTTTCCGCTCTTGCCCAACGCCGCTGGCCATGATCAGACTTGCTCGCCAGAGGGGATTGAGTACCCGACTGCTTTCCCGGTCCGAGGCGCACAGCTTACCCGATATGCTACAGCATAGAGGACTAGAGAGATCCTAGCCCCTGCTCCCACTTTCAGTTGCACTTTGTCTGACGAGTGCTGGGATTGGCTCAATGAAGAGGCACAAATTGGACTTTGCTTGGCATCAGAGGCTTCGACTAGCTCTGGGAGGGGGCGCAGGGACACCTGACTTGACCATGCCCCGGATTTATTGCTTTATTAGTACTTTCAAGTTTTCTTTATGAGTGTAATAAAAAAAAGCAACTTCAATTGTATGCAAGAGCAAGCGAACTCTGTGTTGAAATCAATGAAATTGAAGGTTGTGGTACTGAAAATTTTCCGCTTTGGTCCAAAAATGGTCTTAGTTGTAAAAAGATTAATTTGAACAAAGTCAACCTTTATTAAAACGTTTCAAAACTATTTTCAATATGGATCAGAACTAGACATGCTTGAGATCTGTCACTGAGATGCACAACCCCGGATCCTGGCAACTAGAAAGTTGCCCCTAGTCTGAATAGCACTGTACCGGAGATTGCGATGAATGCTGATGAAAAAAAAAAAAGATGACTGAGATGATCGAAATGGACAAAGTTGATCGGGGAAAAGTTTATGGCTGAACTTCAGGATGAAGTTGCCTACGTATTCCAAAGATGGGAATCAAGCCTTACGTAGTTCGTGCTCAGTTCGCCGTATTTTCACTCTCCTTTACGCCTTACTTTTGCCAAGGCCACCTTTGCGGGTTTTCAACCTTATGAGCTCGGGCTTTTATAATTTCAAATTTTGTGTGCTCTGAGTTTTGCCTAGGTCGCCCTTTCGGGTTTTCAGCCTAGTGAGCCTCTCAAGGATAATATTTCTTCAACTTGTCCATGTTGATCGGTTGGGAGAACTCTAGGCCATCTAGATCTGTCAGAACCACAGCTCCACCTGACCAGATTGACTTCATGATGTAGGGACCAGTCCAATTGGGTCTGAACTTGCCCCTTGGATCGTGAATGGGAGCTCGGTTATCCTTGAGCACCAAATCTCCTTCTTTTAGATTCCTGGACTTAACATTCTTGTTGAAAGCTCGGGCGATTTTGCATTGATAACCCTGAACATGGTATAGTGCTTTCAGCCTTCTCTCATCAAAGAGCATGAGTTCTTCAAATCGCTTCACGCTAATCCGCTTCGACTATTTGACACTCAAATTGCACCAAGAACGACGAGACCTCAATCTCAATAGGTAGAACGGCCTTCATTCCATAAACCACTGAGTACGGAGCCGCTGCAGTAGAAGTTCTGATTGAAGTCTGGTAGCCCCACAGAGCAAACGATGCCTTATCTCGCCACCCGTAGGTTTCCACCATCTTCGTAGTATGTGCTTGATATTCTTGTTGGCGTCCAGAACCGCTCCATTGGTCTGCGGCCGTTAGGTAGACGACTTATGAAAAGTCACATTGTATTTCTCCAACAAATCAATCACCTCCTTCTTGAAGTGGGAACCATTGTCTGAAATTATTTCGTTTGGGACTCCGTAGCGACAGATGATGTTGTTTCTGATAAATTTTGCGACGTGCGAAGCCTTCAACACTGCATAAGATTGGGTCTCAACCCACTTCGTGAAATAATCTATCGCTACTAAGATGAACTCATGCCCATTTGACCCCTTCGGAGTGACAGTCCCAATCACATCGATTCCCCAGACTGAAAATGGATATGGCGAAGTCATATTGTACAGTTTTGACGGCGAAATGTTCATGCGATTTGCATGAATTTGACATTTGTGGCATCGCCGGACAAAACCGATACAATCCTCCTCCATGGTGGACCAGTAGTAACCCTATCTGAGGATCTTCCGTGCCAACGTTACCCCATTCATATGTACGCCGCATTCCCCTCCATGGATGGCTTCCATCAGACGCTTTGACTCTTCAGCATCAACACACAGCTTGTGCATTCCCAGATGACCCCTTTTATACAGCTTACCCCCATAGATGATGAACTGAACGGCCATTCTTCTGATTGCCCTTTTGTCTTTGGCATTTACCCCTGGTGGGTATGCTTCCTTCTCCAAGAAATTCCAAATGTCGTAATACCAGGGGCTTTCGTCCTGAAGTTCATCTATAGCAGCAATCGACTCGTAGGCAGGTGCAAATTTCTAGTCAATGATGACTGGACGCATCCGACTCCACACGGATGTCTATCATGGAAGATAAAGTTGCTAAAGAATCATGAACCTGTTGTTCTTTCTTAGTAGATGAGTAAAACTTAGCTTCTCAAACCGAGGAATTAGCAAGTCCAAGGTCTGATGATACATCATCATCTTTTCCTCTTTCACTTTCTAGTCTCCTTTTGCTTGGGACACAACAAGGTTCGAGTCCCCGATGACGCCCAACCGCTTGCCCCTAGTTCCGTGGTCGCTTTAGACCAAATATGCATGCTTCATATTCGCTTCATTGTTCGAGACTTTGAATTGGAGTTTGAAGGCTAGAGGGATACGAGAATTATCGGGTGCTATCAGCAACACTCCTATCTCATATCCGTATTGATTTCACGCCCCGTCAAAGTACACCATCCAAGTTACGTCATCGATATGCAAAATGGCCTCATCTGGGAATAAGTACACGACTGCTTCACCCCTTTCCACTGGATGGTCGGCTAAGAACTCAAGCATCGCTTCTTCCTTGACCGACTTATGGTCACATACTTTAGATCAAATTCGAGAGCAACAAAGAACCAACGAGCTAGCCTACCCGTAAGTACCGGTTTCTCGAAAAGATATTTGATGGGATCAAGCCGTGAAACCAACATTACAGAGTGAGCTAACAGGTAGTGCCGCAGCTTCCTGGTAGCCCATACCAAAGCTAAGCAAGCCTTCTCCAACGGAGTGTAGCGGGTTTCTTATTCTAGCATCTTCTTGCTCGATAGTAGATGGCTCTTCCACCTTGTCCTCTCGATTCTTGCGCAAGCATGCAGCCCATTGTAGTCTCAAGCCATCGACAGATACAAAATCAACTGTTTCTTGCTCGCGGTGACAAAGACGCGGTTCTCAGAATATTCTTTAACTGCTCAAACGCAGCTGACATCGGCCGTCCCATTGGAACTTCTTTCCTTTCTTGAGGAGACCAAAAGTGGTTCACAAGTCAAGGTTAATTTTGAGATAAACCGCCTTATGAATTGCACTTTACCCGTAAAGCCTCACACATCCTTTTCAAATCCTGGTGGTGGCATTTCTAAGATGGCCTTGATTTTGGAAGGGTCGACTCGATGCTCCTTTGTGTAATCGAAACCCCAAAGATTTTTCTCACAGAACACCAAATGTACACTTTTGAGGGTTCAGCCGCAACCGGAATTCCCTGATCCTTTGAAAAAACTTGTGCAAGGCAGTGTAGTGGCCTTCTCTTTCTTTGGATTTGACAATCATGTCATCCACGTACACCTCAACCTCTTTGTGGATCATGTCGTGCAATATTGTGGTTGCGGCCCGTTGATAAGTAGCTCCAACGTTCTTTAATCCAAATGGCATGACTTTATAGCAGTATGTCCCCCACGGGGTGGTGAATGCAGTCTTTTCCCGGTCTTCTGGCGCCATCACTATCTGATTGTAGCTTGAGAAGCCATCCATGAATGAGAGCAACGCATGCCCTACTATGAAGTCCACCAACTCATCGATATGCGGCAAGGGAAAGTCGTCCTTCGGACTAGCTTTGTTCAAATCCCTAAAATCCACACATACCCGGATCCGGCCATCTTTCTTTGGCACTGGAACAATGTTGGCCAACCAAGCCGGATATTCGGATACTAGCAAGAAGCCTGCGTCGATTTGCTTGGTGACCTCTTCCTTAATCTTGAGAGCCCAGTCCGGGCGGATCCTTCTGAGTTTCTACTTGACAGGTCGGGCCTCGGGGTCAAGGGGGATCTGATGTCAGATAATCTCAGATCGATTCTGCATGTCTTCGTAGGACCACCCAAAAACATCTTTAAAATCTTTTAACAAAGCGGCTAAGCGCCCGCGTTCCCCCGAAGTCAATGTGGACCCGATCCGACTAGCCGCTGGTCCTCCTCAAGACTAATATTCACTTCAGTGATTTCATCCATTAAGGGTTTGACAAATCTCTTGTTCTCGCTCAATTAAACGCTGCAAAACCGAGGAACTTCGCCCTCGCTGCTGCCAAAGTTTTGAAAGTCCTAATTAATGCAATATATCAAGGGCATGTAAAAGTACTCAAAACCACAGTTACTTGATTCTCATTAAGCACATCCGAATGGTCCGATTCATTTACAACAGACTCAAATGAAAAGGAAAAAAGACGACCTAGACAGGACTGTGGTATCTGGGTTATCATCCCCAGGAGTACCAGACTTAGACTCAGTCGAGCTGGAACTTGATTCCGACTCACAAGACTCAGTGGAATCAGATTCCGGCTCACTACCTGACCTGGCGCTGCTGGACAAAAATCCTTCCTCGTATTGCCAAATGAGAGAGGGTGCGATAGATGCATCCAAAATGGTTGCTGGCAGGCTCGCACCCGTTTCATCCCCAATCATGGAAACCGAGAAGTTATCCCCCAAGCACTTATAGTCGATCGGAGGATCTGAAAGTAGACTTGCCAATGCTACCCCCATTTCAATTTCAGCGCCCTCGGCATCCCCTGCTTTATATTGCTCAACCTCAGCTGATGGGTCTGTCTGCTCTATGGCAATGTCATCCCCGGATAGTTGCAAGTCGAAGAAGATCTCGAAACCTGGCACGCGCTTCTTCTCCGCGTTTAGCCACGGTTCTGGGAAGCCGCAAAATGGAAAGTCCTCCTCCTCCTAGACGAAGTGTCCGTTTAGGGTACCCTGGATGGGCCTATGTATTAATTCAAAAGGCTTCCTAGCCTACTTTGCTCTAGCTCTTCTGGCCATTTCTTTTCCTTTCCTCACCCAGTCCTCTTTGGTGGGCAGATAACCCAAGCCAAAGGTATGAGGGTTGTGTGGGACCTCGGCCAACGCTGCGACGCCTTTTCGGCCGCTTCTTCCTAATCCCATCCCAGGGATGTGTTGTAGCTTGTTCATGAGATAGAGGGATTGAGCACTGACGTACACTCCCTCATTCACAGCCATGCTATTCTGCACCACCCGGGCCTCAGCCAAAGTGAACCCTGATAAGAAAACATCCTCTGTGCCATGCTTGATCTCCAAGACTGGTGTGGACACTTCTGGCGGCGGATGGATTGATGAATTCCCGAAGACAATAGCCACCTCCTTGCCGTCAGGGTACTTCAACATCTGATGTAAAGTGGAAGAGACTGCCTTCACATGGTGCAACCACTACCGCCCCAAGAGTAGATTGAAGGTTGCGGAACGCCCAAGACATGGAATTCAATGTTGTGTTGTCCTCGACCAACCTGGTCTAAATTTTGACATTCCCATCACTTCCTCGCTAGTATTATCATATGCTCGATCACCGGTAGTCGACATAAGTCCGCGGCTTCAACCCGACAGATATGCTTCCGCAGACATTGATGGCGACCCAGATCAACAAGTACCACCAGATTCACTTATCTCTACATTCCACGGAACGAGAGGGTTTGTTATGATTTGTGCCCTCAGCGTAGTTCTTTGTCCGAAAAGGATAACGTCGGAACCTCCTCCGAAAGACCAACCCAACCACCGCTTCCGTGTAGTATCTATAGAGAGTTTGGCTTTGTCCATGGCAGATAGTACGGCTTCTGCACCCGCGATGCCATAAGTAGTCCCCGATGGAGATGTCCGCTTGTATCTTCTTTAATTGCTTGAGCACAACTTCTTCTTCAACTGCTTCTCCTCTGCTTTCTCGCCTTGTCTTTCCTGTGTGCCTCAGTTGGTCTAAGCGCGGGGCTTGAAATCGCCCACTTCTTGTCATATGAGCAACCTCGCCAATATACCGTATCATCCGCCGACATTCTCAATCCTCATCTGTGGGCAAGACATAAATCGCCGCCTTCCCACCACATTCTGGCTTCAAGCAGACAGACACCGTCCGGCCCGATATGATCGCATTTCGCAAGATTCTTACCCACATGCCCGCAAAGATTTTCTCGCTTCCGCACACAACACTTTCGACTTCCACATGGGCCTTAGCTTTTCTGATTCTCTCGGAATCCTCAAATTTTTGTTGTTCCAACTGCGTCAGTACAGCTGTTTGTTCAATATCTCCTACATTTACAATGCCCAAGTTCTAAGCGAAATTCTTAGTGCCGGCGCTCTCTGGTGGTGTATCCTGACTTTCGGCCCTTCCGGCCACCACTGATACTCTCGCCGCCTTTGTTCTCGTTGAAATTCTACAACGTCGTTGATTATCTAACCATCCGTAGCTTCGCCAACTCTCATACTGAACCAGCTTGATTGCGATCTCGATTCTTGGTCATCAAGAACCGGAGGTTGGCAAGGTCCTCTCCTACACCGTTAGATCATTCGCCTCCTGCTCAAATTTGTCCTCCGAATCACACATAATTTCGCTTTTTGGGCAGCCCTACACTCACCAAACTGCCGCCCACCGGATGTATTCACTTGGATTGTAGGCTCCTCCGAGATTCCCAGACTGCTCAATCCTGCACTCAACAACTCCACTTTCTCTCAAACCCGCCATGTCCCATCTTCTAGAGTCACCACCATTGGCTCAGATTAGGTTGTGGAGATGTCCATCATGCACAAGTCAAGGCAGATAGGTAGGATCACCTCCCGCTTAGGTAGGTGGGATGGGGTGATATAGATACTAGGATCGTGAAGACGCCACCCCGCTTGGATGAAGTTGATTCTGCTGGGAGGAGGAGCTTGGTTATGTGGTGGGAGAGGATTTGTTGTGACGCTGGGTTTGTCGGGAGGCGCGATCACCGCTTGTCAATAAGATCCCGGATCTCGTGGACGCAATCTAAAACAACGGTCGGTGTCATGACCGTGCGTTGCAGGATACGCTGCAAGATTTTGCCGGGTCATGAGAGGGAGGAGTGGATTTGGTAGTGGCCTCGCTCTAGGGCGCCAAATGCTTCTTCTGATTAATACCCCAGAGCTTTAGACAAAGGCATGTATAGCGGGTGAAGGTTCTTTGGTCTCTGGGCTGGTATTTAGTGGTTTGGTATTACTTCCTGATGCACGAGAAGGGTGTACGCCATGGGTCTCTAAGGAGGGGGAATGGTGGTGACCATGCTCACCTCCTCAAGGCGTTTGGCAGCCACTCGGCCTGCATTGTTGTTATGGTTGAAAGTCCTCCTAGGTTGCTCCCTATCCTGGTCAATCAAACCTTGTTTCATTGCATCTTCGATTTGTACCCCCATCTCGTGCAGATCTGAAAAAGTGGGGAAGGGGAGTACAATCATCTTCTACATCAATTTTGGTTGGAGATTGCGCACAATCATCCTGATTTGGTCCTTATCAGTGGGCCTCAAAGTCATCATTGATGCCTTCACCCTCCATCGAGTTATGAAATCTGAGAAAGTCTGTTTGGGTTCTTGCCTCGTTGTATCGAGAACACGAGTTGTAATCTCGCTCTGGGTATTGTACGAAAGTCAGGCGACAAAGGCCTCAGCCATTTCATCCCAACTTCTTTTTACCTCATCCTCCAACTTCGCGTGCCAGATAGTGGCCACACCCGACAGGGTTCGCCCGAATAGCAAAAGCTTTTGTGGTCGGGTTAGGCCCATTGGCCACAGTATATCTGAGAATAACTGGAGATGGACCATGGGATCTCCAGATCCGTCGAAACGATCAATCTGCGGCATCTTGAATCTGTCTGGCAATGTTACGGCCACATCGGTATATCCATCCTCGATATCCAGAATAGCCTTTACTCCTTGTGATTTCTTGAAAAGCTTCTCGAGCTCGCTCAGTTTTAGAGCTGTATGGTCTATTTCAAACTCGAAGGGAGAGTCCGGGTGGTTGGGTGTATGGGTCTTGGACAGTTGAGGCGGAAGCGGTAGTGGAGTTGGCCCCATTGGAAGGTTTGTGTCCTCTTGCATGTTCTGGACATTGGGTAAGGTGTTCTGGGTGTTTGGCAGGGCATTCTGGACAGTAGGTGCCTGCTCGGGTAATGGGGCCCCTAGTGGAGGAGGAACTTGATGTGAAGCAGATGCCGATTTTGTCAAGCAGCCTAGTGATTAGCCTCCTGCCGGGCCATGATTGTGGTTGCTATTTGGAGAACTCGCCATGGCGGGCGCCCTCCTCAAGACTGCTTTATGCTCTCATGCATTTGGCGCATCATTTCTTCTATCCCGGCCATATTCTGCTGGTCTTGCTGACTGATCGGTATGTGTATTTCTATGGTGGAAATTGGAACCTCAACCCGACTGTTTGCTAGGGTAGACCATCGCCTCAGAACCTCTCGCTCGTATTAATCGCGCTCTTGGCCTTCTCCTAACAACGGGGGTTAGAGAATGGAACACTAGATGTCCGTCAACCAGATCCTCAAATCGATTGAGCTGACGACCTCTTATCCAAAGTGCTTGGGGGATATCTACTGGGTCGGTAGCAATCGTGCTAAAACTGCCCCGTAGCAAAAGGATAAATAAAGTGAAAAGGACATTAATAACCAGATAAATGAACAAAGATGACAAATTAAAATAAATACACACACACAATAGCATACAACACACGGTGGATAAGTCAATACACACTGCCCTCAACATCGATCATCGCCCTCAATCATCGTTTCCCAAAGACTGAATCGGATACCCGCAGATAACTGATTCTCAAACACTGACTGATGCCCGCAGGCCTGATGCCCAAACTCATAAACTGATATATGCATTCCCTGTAGAGACGCACTCTAAAAGCACATAACAGATAAGTGAGAGCCAAAACACCTCTATGTTAGGGTAGGGTTTCCCTGTCCTATTTCGTCAGGAACTAGGGTTTCACTATGCACATAGCGGTTTCAAACAACCTATATCGGGTAAACAACCTGTCCTAGTTTGGAATGGTCACTATGGATTTCGATATGCACTAGGTCGAATGGTCAAAAAGGGTGCCCCGGTGAAACCGGGGTTTGTGTTCCCATACTGGCAGAGCCCATAACCGGTCAGCCGTATGGTCATGCCTTGACAAGACAAGCCTCCAACAAACCGTTCAGGAATAGCAGATGGCAAACACGGTGTCCTAGGCGCACCAATGCAAATGCAATGCAAAGAAACACACAAGTGTAGTCAAAGCCAGATATCATGAGTTCGAGTCAAGTTCTCTAACTCCCCAGTAGAGTCGCCAGAAACTGTAGACAAGCCCGCGGGGGGGCCTCTCTACAACTCGGACTCGATTTGTGTCACAGTTCTTAATCTTGAACCAAAGAGTCCAAATCCGACAAATCGCTTTGAGAAAATGATTTTGAAAGAAGTGCCAAACATGGACCGCTTTTCCAGATACGAGTCACCACCTAAATATTTTATTTTGGGAAATTTAGAAACCCCGACTCGCTGCCTAAGGCCACGGTCCGCTATCACCAAAGTTGCCTCGGCTCGAACTTGGGTACGATTGGGGAAAGTCACTTTGTGAGCATTCTCTCGCCGATCAAAGATCGGCCTCTACTAATCATGACATCCAGCTTTTGAAAACATTGTGCGTTTTATTACTAAGTTATTAGCCTAGATTTACTATGTGATGCGACAAAGATACAAGTATAGACTGGTCGCTGAATTGGAACAAAACATTTCATGTTTGTTTTTTTGAAAGATGGTTTGCTACCCACAGGTAGGCTTAAAATGCAGATTTTGCCACCCTCAGGTGGGCTTAGAAAAGATGCTTTTGCCACTATCTTGGGGGCTTTAAAACTCACAGTTGATGATTTGTCCCAATCCAAATAACCCAACCTTCACCCACAGGCATTTAGGCAGATATATCACATAAGTAGTTAGCCTCATGGTAAGCATGCTATTCATGGCAGTCACTCACATGCATGTAAGGATGCTAATGCATAAAACTCACCGAGTACTCCAAGCCAAAACAGAAACCAATTAGAAATCCATGCATGATCCTAAATATACAGAAATGCCTAATGCAACACATGCAAAAATGCAACTATAGCATGCTCGGCTATTCTAAACATGGCATATGAGATGTAACAGCTATCAAGTATTCAATTTGGAATTGAAATACAAATGCAGTTAGTATGACGCGCCGAGCCTGGTGCATGCAAGACAGATGAATGAATGCAAACATGCTATCATACTGTATGCTAATTGAAACATGCCCTAATCTAACCATCATAAGCTGGTAAATAAAAGGGAAGAAAGACGTGGGGTTGGAAGACATACATCACACGCACACACACTTATTACAACATTGCCCTTACACAGAGAGTCCGAATAAATAATATACAGTCCCGAATAGTACAGTCCGAATAAATAATACAGTCCAAGATATGTACAAAAATTCTAATTAATTACCAAATTAACTAACAAAACAATAATCGCATGCAAGCGTGGATCGCTTTTGACTTTTCTTCAGATGATAAATGATGCATATCCAAAGTTGCCTTTGCGCTGAAATCCACCGTGATGCCCCAATTAGCCTCTGCTTTGCAATAATTTTGGAAAGCGCGCCAAGCCCCGGAAGACTCTGATTCTTGATTTGCTGCAACAGAGAGCAGGAAAGGGGCATGGCAATGTATTTTCACAAATGTATGCATGCCTCGATCCTCGTGCCACCAATCACACATTTCTATGCATGATGGCCGAGGAGTCGAATTGCACAACTCAATATGAAATGAATGCACAGGAAAACACAACAAGACCAAGACTCCATCATGGATAATCCAGAGTGTCGGTGACTGGGGAATTGAGACACGTTCCGTCACACAGAGTACGAAACGTCCCTCGTTTCCCGTGCTCGAGCTAACTCCTATCCCAAACATGATGCAATATGCATGATATGCATGAATGCAAACTAAGATACAACCTAACATGCATAATGCTATGAAGTGGCATACACGATGCATGAGGTAATATGGCATACACAATGCGCTAACATACAACCTAGCATACACAACGCTATGGGATGAAATGGCATACACAATGCATAATGGGCTTACACCAACACAAGTGGACCTCGGCCACACTCACATAGGAGGCCATTAGATGAAAATAAGACACTCGAGATACGTGCACACGTGCTCACAAACCGAGGACCGAACCTAAGACACAAAATACCACTCTATCAAGGCATGGAATATGGCATACAAGCATGCAAATTTTAGTACCAAAAAGTGATGCAAAACAGCCCCAAAACATGGGAACATGGCATCCGATGCATGGAATGAGACCCGAAACATGAAATTAGGTACATGGAATGACCTATAGCTATGCGAAGCATGCATTATTTGAACATGAAGTGTGAAGACAGAATCAAGAAAGTCCCAAAAAAAGCATATTTACAGTTTTAAGCAAGGCCAAACAGTGAACACAAATAGGGCTAAACCAACATGCAAAAATGGCCCCGAAAGAGAGATAAAGAAGCAAGTGGCAGCTTCTGGCCAGAAATGGCCAAGAGCCCTTCAACAAAGTTTAAGAGGGGATCAAAATGAAGCACTTTACAGTTTATAACAAGCCACGAAAACAAACACAAGTATGGATAAACTATCATGCAAGAAATGGGCCAAAAGGGAGACAAAGAAGCAAGTGATGGTTTCTGCCGTCAAACAGAGGGGGGCCCTTCAACAACATTGAAGAGAGGCCAAAAAAATGGCATTTTACAGTTAGTGACCAAACCCAAAACAGTGCACATGCAAGCTTAAAATACTATGCAAAATAAGGCCTAAAAAGAGGTTTAAACACAAAGAGCATAAAGGGAGCTTCAAAAAGAAAAAGTACCTTGATCAAACATGAAGAGGGGGTCAAAATAAGGATATTTACAGTTTGGACCAGAGCCCAAAACTACAAGAAGAAGGGGCTAACCAAACATGCAAAAATAAGACCAAAAGAGGGATAAAGAGGCAAGTGATAGAAGGAAGCCTCAAACAGTGATGAGCCCTTCAACAATGTTGAATAAGGGCTCAAAATAAGATACTTTTCAGTTTATGACAGAGCTCAAAACAGTTTATAAATAGGCCTAAAATACTATGCAAGAAAGAGGCATACAAGAGAGCTAAAGAGGCAAGTGGTGGCTAGGGACCTTAAACAGGGAAGGACCCTAAAACAAACATGAAAAAGGCCTCAAAATAATGCTATTTTCAGTTAGGGTCAGAGCCCAAAAATGTAAGAAAGAGGGGCTAATATATTGAGCAAAATAAGCTTAAAAAAGAGGGAAATGTAGCTCACCCTTGAAGACCAAACTCTAGCAACCTCTTGGCTTGAGAAGTGGTGCTCCTAGCCTCTGGAAAGAGCCTCCAAGCTGCTGGAATGGAGTGTGGATTGGTTGGCTTGGAGATGGAGTAGAATGGGTGTAGGAATTGAGAGGTTTTGAGGGTTGAAGTGTAGAGAGAGAGAGGGGCAATGTAGGAGCTCAAGACCAAATGTTCTAACCCCTCAAATGAGAGCTGGAGGGTCTGATTATATAGACAAAAGAGGTGGAAAAGAGGGGGAAAAATGGGGAATAATTCAAGTTTCTCAAAAAGGCAAATTCCCTGATACACAATTTGGGGGGAAACAAGATAGATATTTGTAATGTGCCATCAGAGAGGATGCAGCACTGTATTTAGGTTGCGTGGTGGTCGGCCCCCATGGCCGGCCAAGGGTCAAAAAGGTCAAGTTAGATTAGTGGCCGGCCACCACATATTGGTGGCCTCCTATGTGTGCTCAACACAGCCATGTGGTCAAAAACTGGAGACAGTGAACCAGGAGAGAGAAAAGGCCACTTTTAGGAGGGGTTCAAAAGGGTCACATACAATTACTGGCCGGCCATGTGATATTGGTGGCCTCCCAAGTGTCTACAACACAAATATGTGGTTTGGGGCTAGAAAAAGTGGTCTTAAGGTGGTCAACATTGGCTTCCAAGTGAGAAAAACGGGCGACGGAGGGCGATGAAGGAATAAAACTAGTTGTTAGGACAATTACTAGCCTCCCACCCTTATACGACCTTCCTAATAGTGAAACAGAGGTCCCTGCTAAAAATGAATTCAAACCGATGCAAAATGAGGGTTCGGGGGCCGAAATGCGCAATGGGCCCCAAACTGATCGTTAGGGCACGAAGTGGTGTTCGACCACAAACTTGGTCTCTCGGACCACAGTGTCCCTCAAAAGGGAGGAAATAAGATGCATGCCAAAAACCGGAGCAAACGGAGGTGGTTAAGCGGTCCCGAACCGAGGCACACGGCCAACGGCTCCGAAAAACCAAAAACCGGACTCTAAACGGGAAAAATGGCTTACGACCACGAAACGTAGCCTACGGCTACTGAGAGATGATCTACGAGACCTCTCCATCGCTTTTGGAAGAGAAACAGAGAAAACCGAGCCTGGTTTGCAAACCGAGGCAAAGCATGAAAGAGTCCGGAAGTCCGGAGGCAAGGCTCGCAGCCGAGACTCTGAAACCTTTGAACGAGCACGATATGCAACATCACCAAGTGCTCAATCGGTGACGTCTGAGTCTTAAGGTCGGTCAAAAATGGGGTGTCTACAGTAGGACCCTTAACCATTAAAGTAGTTCTCCTCATCTTTCTAGAAAGAAAAGATGCCTGAACTTGCCGCAGTCTTCAGGAACGAGCCTATGCAGAAAGCTAAATGTCAATCAACGAAATCTTTCATTTTAAGATTTACGTTAAATTGGTGTTCAGTGAGACCTACTAGTCTTTTCTTTTAGGAGCAGAAGCCTTTCTTCTTTCTGTGGAGTTTTCGGCGGGAGCTGTGTTGGCTTTTGTTCTTTAGACCATTGTAGATCATCTTCGATCTTACAATGATGCTCTACTTGACTCATTAAATTGCCCACATTAATGGGAAGCTTTTTAATCAAGGATTGACAGAGCTTGCTGGTCAGTTGCAAGCCTAGCTTAAAGAAGGCAACCGCTAATTGTTTGTTGTAGTTGTTGATCTTATTGTAAGCTATCCAATATCTACTAGCGTAATCTCACAGACTCTCTATTTTCTCTTTCTTCATGGTAAGGAGCATGTCTACCTTCTTTGGTGGTCAATTATTGGTAATAAAACGTGAAACGAATGCCTGTTGAAGTTGTTTCCAATCATTGATCAATTTGGCTTCCAACTTGTAATACCATTGAAGAGCTATCTCTCCCAGGCTTAAGCAGAACATTCTATACATGATCAGTCCATTATTTCTCCACAAGGTTATAGCTCATGTAGTGCTAGAAATGATTGGTTATATCTCCTTTGACATTTTATGGGTTGAATTTCGGAGGAGTGAATCTCTTCGGCGGATCAGCGCTCTCAGTTGCTTGGGAGAACTTAGAGGCTATTTCTTCTGTAAATTTTTTTTTTCGAACTAGCTTGGGGTTCCCTCCTAGATGTGGGTCAAGCCAGATTCATAGGTTGCTCTTCTAGTGCTCTAGCAAGTCATCTTGCTTGGTGACTTGACACTTTTTTTTTTTTTTTTTTTTTTTTTTTTGTGTTTGACCGCGATGACTGCTGGCAGTTTAGCTGGTGGCCTTCTAGTCTCCTCCGAGGTATTCATAACTCTTCCTTGAGGGCCTCGACCTGAGCTACAAGCCGATCTACAAGCTGATCTACAAGCTGAGTATGCTGGTCATCGTCATCTGGTGGGGAAGTTACTCTCGTTGAATCTGCTATTGCAATTTCTGAGTTATGGCCAAAATTATAGCCGAGCATATTGCTGACCAAGGTATTCTGGTGATCAACTGGTATCTCTTCTAGAGAGGGATGGACACTTATCTTCTTCTCATTCTCACAAACAGTGCCAAATGTGGAATATATAATTCTTCTCCACTGAAAAAAATGAGATGATGTGTTCTTTTCTTTATTCTGTCAAGGGAAACCAAAATGTCAGTGATCACCCCCAATTAGGGTTGGTCAAGAGGACCCTCTGACGGTTAAATCAGAATACTATTTAGCCATAAATATTTGTATTTAAAAGTGGATTCTAGGATTATCTCTGGTTTGTCCTCTTTGCTTCACCTTCTTCGCCTTTGATAGTTTTTTTTTAAAAAACTTGAGTCCCATCAATTGGATCAATATTTGATCCAAGGGGTTCTGCTTGCATCAAGCTTTGGTCAGGCAAGTGGCCAAGTTGCCTTTACCTTTGATCATTGAATCATCCCCTTATGAACAACTTGGATTTTGTTAGATGCCAGTGGCCAACTTGCCAAGCGCTATGTTTGTCAAAGCAAGTTGATGGACGGTTTTGCCATCTAGTAGGCTTGATCTGTGCTCCCGTATTTTCTACTTTGATGTTCCTATCGTTGGATGAAAATGAATCTAACGTTTCTCTTACATTTTGCGAATCTTCCTTCTAGAAAGAGATCTTTACACTTCATTGCTCCTCATGCTTTTAGTCACATGTTAATTTACCGCCAGTTGTTTCTAATGGGCTTCTTAGAGGATTTATCTAGGCCTAGCTTTTCGTTTGGGCTACTTTGCCTAATTGTTTCGAGTTTGGGCCAATATATTTTACCCCTCCACAATATAGTTTAGAAACAAGATCTATATCTAAAAACAGCTCAGTCCCGTCGTTATTATCGTCGCTGTTGTTGTCGCCTCTGCTTAACTCCACCACTATCTTCTTTTAGAATAGTCACCATTGAAAGTCGGAGTTGCCAAAAAAATAAAAATAAAAAATCATATCACTAAAAAAAGAATAATAATAATAAATAAATAAATAAAAGAATTGGAAGAAGTGGACATCATAGGAATAAACCTCTCATGCAAACTCTGGGTTGGTTTAGGAAGTGGGTTGACTTTTTGACTTTTTGATTTTTTTGGCTATTTTAGTCTAGGCTAAAAAGCTTGGTTTGGGAAGGGTTTTTTGGTTTTTTGGTTTTTTTGACTTTTTTTGTGAGAGAAGAGTGTAATGATTATGGGTTAGATGTGATGTTTTGTTTTTTGTAACTAAAATAGCCTATTTTATCTTTTGTGGCTAAAATAGCCAAAAAAGCCCAATGTAGCCCTTCCCAAACGGAGCCTCTAATTGGTATGGTGGGTCCATAATGATAGCCCAACATTCACGTTTGGTTTGCAAAGCAATTTTTGAATTAAAAAATAGAAGACGAAAAATTCAACTCTGAAACCAAAAGTCACGCGAACTGATAGGCGTTGTCACTCATGTAAAATGATTAGTATAACTTCAATTTTGTGTAAAGGAAAATCTTTCGTTTGGAAAGATTTTTTTGATTACTTTAATTTGATTAAAAAAGTTTATTGATTTTTTTTTCCTAATTTTTTTTGTGAAAAAAATAAAATAATTATAATTTAAATATAATATTTTATTTTATTTACCTTTTTATTAATTAAATTAATCTCAACTGTCTTGCGAAGCAAAACCTAATGCATGTCCTGATTTTCTACCAGGACAAAACGAGAAGTGAAAATGAAAAATAAATTGTATGTATCAATCATGTTGTTTCGGTCGGCTGTGGGGATACTGTTAGCTGTTGCGAGGTAATACGGTGACATATTATTTATGGGTTGATGGATTTGAGGAGGAATAAATAAATAAATAAATAAAATGTGAATAAAATATTTTGATATTATAAATAGTTTCTTAAATATTTTTTTTCCTTTTAAATCTCTTTTTAAATTCTCTAATCTAGCCTAAAAGCATTTTCTTTAGCTAAAGATTTGGAGAATTTATTGATTTGTTTTGAATATAACTTAATTTTTTGAGTTTTCGACTTATTACATGAAAAAAAGAAGAAGTAATATAACCCAAATAAGACAATAAGACAATAAATCAATAAATTACTTATTTTTTTGTGTGTCCAAAACAAGCCAAAATCATACCCTTGGCATTTTTCTTTTTAATTTTATCAAAATTTATTTACACTAAGTGGTATCATAATATATTTTGTTTCTCATTTGTTTTTCACTTCAAAATACTTTCTATAAATTTTTTCAACACTAACAACGATTTTTAAGACTATTTTAAACATTTTTTATTAAAAAAATAAGAGAAAATTAATGAAACATCCCTCTCTAACTTTGTGTAGTATGGGAGGTTAAAAAAATATTTTTTTTATTAGTTAAGGTCTCTCAACATTTTCATAGAGAAAATTTGACTCAGAGAAATTTCAATTTTCACAGAGAAAATTTCAAAATTTCTCTGGTATGATCACAGAGAAATTTTGAAATTTCTCTAAGTTGATTTTCTCAGTGATAATTTTGAGGGACCTTAAATATTATGAAAATACTGTATGTCTTTCATCTTATAAAATCTTAATATCAGGAACTTTAAGAAAAATTTCCTAAAAAAGATTCACCATTTTAGGTTTCTTTTTTTTTTTTTTAGTTATTTTTACAAAAAGTGATTTGAAAACTATGTTTTAAAAATGGACATATATTTGGTTTTCCAAAAAAATTCACTATTGCAATTTGAAATTTCCCTCCACAAATTGAGAGAGAGAGAGAGAGAGCTGGATACATTATGATATAAAATAAATAAAAAAATTGTCACATCAAAAGTTGTACCATGTTTATTTTTACGTATATATGTACATACTATATATGTATCAAAACATGATTTAGTATGTACCCATTTATGGATGCATATATGTAACTCGGCTTTTTCATGCTCCTTTCAGATATGATAGCCCTACAGTTCAGACTCCCGTGGTTCTGAATCTAATATCACAAGTGCAATGTGCAATAGATAAACACAAATGAGTCCAAATCCGACAATTCTTTTGGAAAATCGATTTTGAATAAAAATACCAAAAATAGTCAGCTTTGTAAGATATAGAGTCGCCACCTAAATGTTTTTGGAAAATTTAGGAAACTTATGACTTGTGCCAAAGGCCACGTGTCTGTCATCACCAGGATTGTCTCGGCTCCGGAACTTAGGTACGAGAGGGGAAGGTCATGAATTGAGCACCCCACTAGCCTGATCAAAGATCGACCTCTACTAATCATGATGTGATTCTTATTTACATTATATGCTCTTGTTCCAATTATTAGACTAATTTACTATGTGTTGCACACAGGTATAAACTAATTTGTAAAAATTGGAATACTTTGATTTCATGTTTGTTTGAAAATTGTTTTTGAAGATATATCACTTGAAAAAGCGATATCATGTGCACATTTGATTAAATCATCCCAATTCAAGCAATTAGCCTTCATCTATAGGCATTCAAACAAGTATAGCATGTAAGCACTTAGCCTCATGGTAATCATGCTAGACATGGCAACAATCATACGCATGCAATATGCCAAAGCACAAAAATGCTCACCTCATACCCAAGGTAAGCCAAAAGAAACAAAAAAGTTAGAAAACATGCATGTCCCTAAGTAATGCAACACATGTAATAATGCAATTAATAGGCTAATTTTGACACGCGAATCAATTTGAAAGCATGCGGTTTAAACACATATTCAACGAAGTAATAAACAACAATGTTTGTTAGAATGATGAACTGAGCCTCGATCCATGCAAGACAAGTGAATGCAAATCATGGAATATGCTAAATGAAACATGATGTTCTATTCTATCCATCATAAGAAGATAAATAAAAGGGAGAAAGACGTGGGGTTGGAAAACATACACAAATATTACATATTGGTCCTCGCACAAGAGAGTCCGAATAAATGCCCTAGCTAATTAATCTATTACAAACCAAATGAAGTAAATTAACTACACTAGCTAATTATTACAACACCATAACTTAACTAACTACTTTAGCTAATTAAATAAGTACAACACAAAGCTAACTAGCTATTCTAACTAATTTAACTAATTAGTTACAAGTCTGCTACTCTAAGTACAACATACTAGTATTACAACATCATTGTAACGGGTCCCGAGAATCGAGGGATGGCTCATGCATGGATGTGGATTTCCACCCAATAATGCTCTCCGTTTTGCTACCAGATTGCCTCTGTTGCACAGTTAGAAAATTTCACTATTTTTCCACCTTAGCCTTTGCTCTGCTCTGCTGTGTTGGAAAAGGGACATTGCCTGGTTGAAAAAGTGACCGGTAGGCCAGAAGTAGTGGCCAGCGAGCCACAAATAGTGGCCTACCGCCGAGTAAAAGTGGCCTGCCAGCCACTAATGTTGGTTCTTTCCTGCTGCAACAGAGAACAAACAGAGCACAAATAGAGCATTCTCAAGGGATGTTTGTCCATCCTGTCTCTCCTTATCATCAAATAGGTGAAAGGAAGGGTAGACTCGATTCGCAAGCCATCAATCGGCGCAATTTCATTACTTGATGACTTATGAACCAAGGGATGCAATTTCAATAATTGCACAATTAAATACTCATGAACCTCCTCCTTATGATGGATTGATCAAGGGAAAGGGTTGACATTGATTCTTCAACCGTTTTCATCACTAACAAGTATGAAACGACTCAAGACTCAATAGGTTCAATTAACGTCCGATTAAACCCAAAACTTGATTTTATTATCTTGTTCCATTTTAGCCCAAGTTTTATTTCTTCATTTTAATTACCTTCCATTCATTACGCAATTAAGTCCAATAATGAGCTTTAAGTCCATTATTAGAGAGAAGTGTCAAACCAAATGTTGTTTTAGGCATGAGAGGGAGATCATGCCGCAGGTAACGAACCCCCAAAGGGATTAAACCATTAAGCACAATATCACCATTTAAGCTCAAACAACACTCCTTTTGAAGCTACTCTCAAAACAAAGAGAAAAAGCCAAGCAAGGACAGAGATTGCAGAGATGCTTAGAGGTGATCACAAGTATGAAAAGCAAGAAATAAATGCTATCAACTCAAATAGGTTGGTGGCTAAGGCCTAAACCATCAAGCCTATGAGGACTATTACACTACAAGCGTACTATACAAAGCATGAATGAAACTAACTCATAAAAATAGTCCTAAAACAGTCTAAAAAAAGTGCTGAAATTATGACAAAAACAACTACAACAACAAGCTAAAATATTGAGGGATTAAAACTAGCACACAAGCATAAGGATGAGAGGCTAACCCCTCCATTTTTGGGACTTCAAAACATAAAAAATTGTGAAATTCAGGGGTAAGAAAGCTCAAAAACAGTTGATGAGAAGATGGGAAACACAAGGGCAAAGGCCTAAGAAGCAAAGTTCAAAGAAGGGTGGTAAACCCCTTTACCTTTAATGGCCTTAAACCACAAGTTTCAGCCCAAAAATACAGGTGAGAAATAGCTCAAAAACCAGCAAGAAAAGATGGAAAAAAAAAAAGTGGCACAAAACAGCTAGAATGTATATCTCTTGAAGAGGAATGATCATTTGAATCACAAACCACTAAATTCACACCCTCAAGAGCCTCAAGAGTTAAAATGCAAGCTCAAATCACCTCAGCAAAGAACTCTCTAGGTTTGGTTTAGTGTGTCTAGGCAAAGGTTATGGAAGTTGCAAGGGAGAGAGAAATGTAGAGAGAGAAATTATTTTTGCTCTTCAAAATTTTCTAATCCAAAATTTTTCTAACCTCTAAAACATAAGAGACGGTCATCTATATATAGAAAAATATAAGAGACCCCCAGAAATATCTATACAAACATAGTTGGAATGGTGTATACATCTATGGAGACAGCTGGTAGAAAATATTTGGGCTTTGCATTAGTGGCTGTGGAGAAGTAGTTTGGAAATACTCTTCAAATCCTGAGAGATGCTAATGATCCTCAGCTAGTCACCTGAAAAGACACAAACACTCTGGTCGGGGGTGCTGGAATTAGCACTCCGACGGACAAGTCAGTTCAGACACTCAAGATAGCTTGTTTACTAAGTTAAGTGAAGTGGTTCTTACATACCTTTCTAAATCTTTGGTTCTCGATTTATACTCGCTCTTTGGGCCTCGGGGCCTGAACCTAATTTTATCACATTCCCCCTTTTATTTATTCGGAGCGACTGACCTCCGACTATTCGGCCTTCCTAACGTATTCGGCATCCTAGTTACGCAATATGGAGCCGAATAATATCTCACTTCTAGGGTATGCATCTTCTGACTCTTTTACTTATTCGGCTCCCACAATTGCCCCCCAAGTACTTTACCAACAACAGTTAGCTGGAGTGCTTGGTTTTGAATTTTGAAAAGTCAGAGCCAAAATTCGGTGGTTGGCCTCATCCTTATGTGGATACCTAAGCGCACCCCTTTCGGTTGTCGTGTCGACTTCCCGCCCCCTTATACATGTCTATTTACTGCGATTTAAAAATTTTGACGTCCTTTTAAGTATGTATTTTATGACGCTCGTCGCTGGATTGCCTTTTGAATCGTCCCTGCAATTCTCTTCTTCGATATCCTCTTCATCCTTTGTAAGTTCTCTCATTCCTTGCTTTGAAGACTCTTTCTGGTTTATTTCTTCCTTTGCATATTCTTATAAACTGTAGGGTATGGCGAAACATTTAAAAGACCTTCTCTCGTCAGATCGAATTGCTGGCTTTAAACGCCATTTCTCCATTCCTGATGATGTCCATCTGCCGCCAGGCGCATTTGCACTCTGATATGGAGAGGAGGACAAAACCACGATTGTCTTTCCATTTTGTCAATTGCGAGGGTGGAGTCCGTTTTCCCCTTCACCCGTTTCTTAGGGCTGTGCTTCGCCATTGGGGTTTAATCTCTTCCTAACCCAATGTGAACTTCTTTAGAATTATAATGGGGGTTATAGCGCTCAATCGTCACCTTAGAATTCACCTTGGCATTCCAGCCATCCGGCATTGCTATGCCTTGGCTAAGTCTTCTGGTCGGCACGATCGTTTCTTCCTTAGGGCCAGGGATATCGACCATCAGTTGATTACTATGCTTTCCAGTTCTGGGAAACGAGTTGATGATGTTATGGTCGTTGTCCAAGGTAACTGGGAATTTGGCGATGGAAAAGATCACGTCAACCCTATTCCTAGACGGAGGGGCGAGCCAGGTGGCCGATTGCCTTCTCGCTTTTATTATTTGTTCATTTTTGTTGTAAAGCCTCCTCTTTGAAATGTTACGGCTTGGCTTGTACAGGGAACGATTTGAAAAAAGTCCTGTCTTCAACTGACGACGTCGTTCTTTCGGATATCAAAGTCGTGCTCAAGTATTTCGGCCGTCGAAGTCTTCAGAAACAAGGGGGGGTGGCCCACGTTCTGCTTCATTACGAGCCGACATATACGACCTTCTCGGCAGCAAAAAATATCCCGGTTCCAGAGGGTGGAGATTCTCTTATTGCTTTTATTTTGTCTGACTTCAAAAACTTGAGGCAGATTGGTTTTGAAGGGTCTGATTCGGAGCGGGACGTAGCTAATGTTACCGAATCAGATCAGTCCGAAACCGAGTCTGACGAGGTATTGAATTCGGCCAATCCTCTAGCCATTTCGGGCCGAGGGGATCTTTCATTTGACGGCATTTTTCATGGCTTAGAGGATCTTCCCGCCGCAGGCCTCAAAGACATGGTCGGGTTAAGCCTGACAAAACTTGCCAGGAAGGCGAATGCGGAAATATTGGCCGTGCGACGGAGAGCGGCGGCCCATCCGTTTGAAGTACCACCCGCCACCGAATCTCAACTCTCCCTGCCTGTTAGCGAATCAGAGTCCTTGTGCGTTATTGATGCGGAGACGGCAAAAAATCGGAATGTTGAAACTACTTCGATCGTGCAGGCCGGCCAAGAAGTTGAGGAAGAGGCACAGAAACGCCCTGCCGAGTTTGAGGCCGGCTCAGAAGAACGAGATGGAAAATGTCCTCGATTAGAGGGATCGAATGTGATCGTCCCTTTTGTCATTCAGCCGATGATAAAAAACATGCTGGTTTCTTCTGATGCTTCGGCGCTTAAAGATCCAGAAGTTGCATTCAGCTTGGCTATGTCTGTGTCGTTGCCGTCTGACAGGGAGGCTTTTCGGGTGGAAACAGATCTGAATGCGACAACACTAGCCACCCAATCGGCACTTTTGGTACGTATTCGGACTTTGCTTTACTTAATCCAAATACTGTTGAAGTTATGGTTTAAAATTCTTGTTTTGCGTAATCGTCAAGGATAGCCGACATGGGCCATCGCCATCGCGACGCCGTGAAGCAGATTGGTCGTTTATGAAAGGAAATTGAGGGCCAGAGGAGAAGGGCCGAGGCCAAAGCTTTGAGAGCAAACAAGGACGCCTCAAGGGCCAACGCCGAGATAGAGAGGGCTCGTAGCGCGGATCAATTGAGATCGGATGCCGAGAAGAAGGCGGACGCGTGCGAAGATGCGCTCAAATTGGCCTGTATAGGCGGTCTCCAAACTGGAGGCTGAATTGGCTGAAATGGAGACGGTGAAGGAGACAGCCGACTCGGAGTCTTCCAAAGTATTCGAGGCCGGGAAAAATGATGGACTCGCCGAGTATTTGGACCAAGTCCGCAAGTTTGAAAATCGGGGATTCAAACATGGCTGGGACAAAGCCGTTGCTGCTGCTAACGCTTCGTTGATTATGCCAATACCATATGAGCAGGTGGATGTTGAGCCATTGGAGTTTGATTCCGATGATTGATCTGGACGACGGACATAGTTTTTAGGATGTCGAATGTATTTTTACAGTTTTTAATTTGGTATTTTTCATGTGTTGCTACAGTCATAGTTTTTTTTTAGGCATTGTCATGCGGGCTTGTAGCTTTTTGTTGAGTAATTTGCGTATATATAAAATTTCATGAGTTGTGCTCAACTTGCTAAGGAAAATGTTGTTGATGAGTGATATTGCTTTCGGTTATGGTTAGATTGGCTGCTTAGCTTAGGTATTTGGCCGATCAGATTAATAAACCGCCCTTGCCTTAGCTAGGGCGCGAGCTATGGGTTTAATGGGCCTAACTCGTGGGCTGGCTGAGGCACAGATTGATCGGCGCTTGTGCTTGAAAACATGGCCGACCAGATTAATAAATCTTCCCTTAGCCAGGGATTAATAAATCTGCCCTTGCCTTAGCCAGGGCGCGAGCTTGAGAAGCCGAATGGGCCTAACTCGTGGGCTGGCTGAGGCACAGATTAATCGGCGATTGCGCTTGAAAACATGGCTGACCAGATTAATAAATCTGCCCTTGCCTTAGCCAGGGCGCGAGCTATGGGTTTAATGGGCCTAACTCGTGGGTCGGCCGGGCACAGATTGATCGGGCGCTATGCTTGAAAACATGGCCACAGTTAATCAATTTGCCCTTAGCAGGATTAATAACCGCTTGCCTTAGCCAGGCATGAGCTTGAGAAGTCAATGGGCCTAACTCATGGGTGGGCCGAGGCACGATTGATCGGTGCTTGTGCTTGAAAACATGGCCGACAGATTAATAACCGCCCTTAGCTGATTAATAACCGCCTTGCCTTAACCAGGGCGCGAGCTTGAAAAGCCGAATGGGCCTAACTCGTGGGCTGGCTGAGGCACGTCCGACTTTTGGCGTTTGGGATTATTGACGTTGCCTCGGGAGAGCTGCATACATTGAAGGATAAATGGGGCGGGTGCACGACAGAGGCCCTACTTATTTCCATTCAGGCAACTTGGGAGGGACGAAGATTGACTGAATTAGACGCCGTAATGAGTCGCAATAGTGAGCCTACGTGTACGGGAAGAAGAACGTCCAAGGATCGAGAAACACAGCGCCCCTTAGTCGTCGAAGCAGATCGCCCCTAAAGGACAGGCAACAACGGGGAAATTCTCCGCGCCTGCGACCGAAAATCGAGCCTGATGCGACGCCACGACCATTGAGTTTTGCAGTTTTTATGAGGAATAGACCAATGATGGAGGCGGATTCTATCATTAAAGACCCAGATGTGGCAGTCGAGTTCGCTTGACAAATATTCCCGCCGGAAGTCCGACAATCGATGGTCGGACGTCGAGATTTCTAAGTATTTCGAGACGGCATACATGGGGCCGTGAAAGGACTATACAATGCTTACGAAGTTGGCATGCGTTTGCAGGAAGCGCGACGTGAGAGTCAGAAGAAGGACGAAAGGAATTGCAGTCTGGAGATTCACGCAGAAAAGGCTGAGCGTGAGCTTCGGGAGCTAAAGAATGTTCAAACGAGTGCGTCGGTGGCGGCCGGTCAATCTAAATTGGTCGTTGAGGAGAGAATGACCCAACGGACCTCGGGTTATGAAAAGGGGTTTCAGGACGGCCTGAAGGTCGGGATAGAGAAGACCAAACAGGACCTTGCCGAGGAGGTCTGTCGATGTGAAAATCATGGATTCAAGCACGGCTGGATCAAGGCCCTTCAAATCGAGAAAGCTCTCAAAGCCGTGGGCATTGATTCGGCCTTGCCCCTGTATCATCGCCACTACTTTCCTTATTCCGATTTCGAAATTGAGAAGAGCGACGATGAGGGTGCCGAATGAATAGATTTTGGAACGCGAGAAGACTTCACGCCAAACAAATAGAATTTCTTTTATTTTCAACGTTTGTATTTGGTCTTAAAATGTTATGTGCTTAATTAAACGTATTATCTCAACTTACTAGCAAGTTTTGTGTTGGGTGGCGTAAATGTTTAAACATGCATTGACCGGCTTGAATTAAGAACAATTCAGTTAATATTTATTCGGCCAGTGAAGTGGTCCGAATGCATCTCTCGGAAAGGCTCCGAATTCGGAGACTATTTTGGCCAATCGTGATATCCACGAGGGGCGCTCCGAATTCGGAGTCTCAATCGGCCCTAAGGTGTCATGTACCAAAAGGGGCTCCGAATCCGGAGACTTTATTTTGGCCAATCATGATATCCACGAAGGGCACTCCGAATTCAGAGTCTTAATCGGCCTTAAGAGGCTTAATCGGCCCTAGGGTGTCATGCACCAAAAGGGGCTTCGAATCCGGAGACTTTATTTTGGCCAATCGTGATATCCACGAAGGGCGCTCCGAATCCGGAGTCTTAATCGGCCCTAAGGTGTCACGCACCAAAAGGGGCTCCGAATCCGAAGACTTTATTTTGGCCAATCGTGATATCCACGAAGGGCGCTCCGAATCTGGATTTCGGAGTCTTAATCGGCCTTAAGAGGCTTAATCGGCCCTAGGGTGTCATGCACCAAAAGGGGCTCCGAATCCGGGGACTTTATTTTGGCCAATCGTGATATCCACGAAGGGCGCTCCGAATCCGGAGTCTTAATCGGCCCTAAGGTGTCATGCACCAAAAGGGGCTCCGAATCCGGAGACTTTATTTTGGTCAATCGTGATATCCACGAAGGGCATTCTGAATCCGGATTTCGAAGGCTTAATCTGCCTTAATAGGCTTAATCTGCCTTAAGAGGCTTAATCGGCCCTAGGGTGTCATGCACCAAAAGGGGCTCCGAATCCGGAGACTTTATTTTGGCCAATTGTGATATCTACGAAGGGCGTTCCGAATCTGGAGTCTTAATCGGCCCTAAGGTGTCATGCACCAAAAGGGGCTCCAAATCCAGAGACTTTATTTTGGCCAATCGTGATATCCACGAAGGGCGCTCCGAATCCGGAGTCTTAATCGGCCCTAAGGTGTCATGCCCCAAAAGGGGCTTCGAATCCGGAGACTTTATTTTGGCCTCGGAAGGCTTAATCGGCCCTTAAAGGCTTGGGAGCGAGCTTGAGAAAATGAGAAACTTTGTATTGCAACGGTGGAACATGTACAAGTATCAAGCTCACAAGTCGGGTCAATGATAGAATTTACGTAAATGTGTTGAATTCCAAGGCCGTGGCAGGCTTCTTCCTGACATGTCTGAGAGTCGATATGCCCCTGTTCTTGCGATGGATTCTATCTAATAGGGGCCGTCCCAGTTTGGACCCAATTTTCTATCGGCTGGTCTCCGGTCGGCTGGAAGTACCTTCTTTAGGACAAACTCTCCTGGTGTGTATCGGCCGAATTGAACTCGGCCGATTATATGACTTGGCGAAGTCTGCCGACATCGTGCCATGGATGCTGTAGCGGTCTCTTCGCTCTTCGATTAGAATTAGATCCAGGGCAAGCATCATGTCGTTTTGGCCCATATCAAAAACTTGCGATTTCAGAGTTGGGAGGCCGATTTCCAGGGGTAAGATTGCCTGGGTTCCAAAGCATAGAGCAAACGGCGTTTCTCTAGTGGATCTCCTCGGCGTAGTACGATGAGCCCACAATACACTCGGCAATTCTTCGACCCATTTGCTTTTAGCTTTTTCCAGCCTCTTTTGGATGCCGTCCAAGATGGATTTGTTAGAGGCTTCGGCTTGACCATTGCTTTGGGGGTAGGCCGATGTCGAGAAGTAGGGCCGAATGCCATATTTGCTGCATAACTCTTGATATACACCACAATCGATCTGGGTGCCATTGTTTGAGATGAGAGCTCTCGGAATGCCAAATCATGTTATGATGTTTCTCCATACAAAGCGTTTAATGTCAGCATCTCGAATATGTGTTAAAGCCTCCGCTTCGACCAATTTTGTGAAGTAATCTGTCGCGACGATTAAGAATCGCTTGTTCCCTGGGGCCCTCGGCAATGTTCCTACGATATCAAGTCCCCACTGAGCAAACGGCCAAGGGCTGGTGATAGAGTTCAACCCTTCGGCAGGCAGATGGGTTAATGGGGAGAACTTTTGGCACTACTCCCATTTTTTTACATAACTCTCCGCGTCAGCTCATTGTCGGCCAATAATACCCTTGGGTTATAGCTCGATGTGCTAGGGAGCGTTCGCTAGAATGGGCAACACAACTGCCCTCATGTATCTCTATCAGAAGCTCCTCCACTTTGTCGGGGTGCACGCATTCTAAGTATGGACCAAAGAGGGACTTTTTATAAAGCCCTCCTTGTGGATCCAGATAGTATCACAGGGCTTTATTTCGCAGCTTGTGTGCTTCTTTTTTGTCCTCTGGGAGTTGTTCAGAAGAGAGGAATGCAGCAATGGGGTCCATCCAACTTGCTGCGGATTCTATAACGTCGACATGGATTTCCTCCGAAGGGCCAATATTCGGCTCCGGGACAAAGCCTACTTCGATGGTCCGTTTGATCTCAGAATTGATGGTGGAGGCTAGGCACGCTAAGGCATCCGCGTGTGTGTTTTGGTCGCGTGTTATTTGGTTCAGTTCGTGATGGTCAAATTTTTCCAGCAATGAATTGGCCGTTTTCATATAGGCCGCCATACGGTCGTTTCTTGCCGCGTACTCCTCCTTTAGCTGATTGATTACCAATTTTGAATCACAAAACACAAGTAGACATAGAGCGCCGAGAAGGTGTGCATTCTGCAGACCGGCTAGAAGGGCTTTGTATTCGGCTTCGTTATTTGATGCTTCGCTGCTTGACGGCCGCTTCAATCGCTACCGTCTCGAGACATGATTACAACTCGGTGCGCCGCCTTTGGTTAGATGATCCATCACAGTATAATTGCCAAATATCCCTGACATAAATTCTCTAGTTCGACTTTGGTCGAACTTCAGCCTTTGGTCGGACTTCGTCAGGTTTGTGGTTGGCAAGCTCGTCGGTGAATTCGGCAACAAAGTCGGCCAACACCTGCCCCTTGATTGCGGTTTTAGGTAAAAACTGAATGTCGTATTGGTCGATTTCAAGAGCCCAGTTTGAAACACGTCCTGATGCTTTTGCACTCCGTAGTACGGATCAGAGGGGATAATCTGTTAGCACCCCAATGCTATGTCCCTGGAAGTAATGCATCAGTTTTCTTGCCGCCATGACTAGGGCTAAGATGAGTTTTTCCAGCAGAAGGTAGCGTGTTTGGGCGTCAACCATTGCATTGCTCACATAATACACTGGCCGTTGCTCCCCTCCTCATCTTTTAACAGTACGGTGCTGACGGCCCTATCAGAAACTGCCAAATATAGAATGAGTGGGTCACCAGCGGCTGGTGTTGTCAAGAGAGGTATTGAGCGGAGGTAGGCCTTGAGTCTGTTGAAGGCTGATTCGCATTTGGCAGACCATTCAAAAGCCTTACCCTGCCGTAGTGTCTAAAAGAATTGTCGGTAGCGATCTGTAGACCGGCTGATGAACTTGTTGAGTGCAGCTGCCATCCCCATCAACTTTTGGACTTCTTTTACTGAATAGGGGGAGCTGAGTTCCAAGATTGTTGTGACTTGCCTCGAGTTGGCTTCGATTCCTTAGTGATTGACGATGTAACCCAGGAATTTGCCAGAGTCGATTCCGAACGCACACTTGGAAGCGTTCAGTTTCATTCTGTATTTGCGTAAGATGCTAAATGTCTTTTCTAGATCGGCTATATGATTATGTTTTTCTTTGGACTTGACCACCATATCATCGATGTATACTTCCATAGTGTGGCCGAGTTGCTCTTTGAACATGGCGGTGACTAGTCTTTGGTAGGTTGCCCCTGCATTCTTCAGCCCAAAAGGCATAACTTTGCAGCAATAGGTTCCTCTTGGGGTGAGGAATGCAGTTTTGTCCTGGTCATCTGGATGCATGGCGATTTGATGGTAGCCTCTGTAAGCATCGAGGAAGCTTTTGCGTTGATGATGTGTCGTCGCATCGACAAGCTAGTCGATTCTGGGTAGAGGAAAGCAGTCTGTGGGGCAAGCTTTGTTCAGATCTGTGAAATCGACACACACTCACCAAGTCCCATTTTTATTCTTCACCACCACTGTATTGGAGAGCCACGTGGGGTAAGTGACTTCTCTAATTGCCCTGGCGTCAAGTAGTCTGTCTACCTCCTCAACAACGACGGCGGTGTGCTCTGTGGCTGACCGTCGGCCTTTCTGAATGATTGGCTAACATTTGGGATCGACATTCAGATGGTGCTGTGAAACTGATGGGTCTATTCCTGGCATTTCGTACGGAGTCCACGCAAAGATGTCGAGGTTGTTGAGCAAGAAAGAGATCAACTGCTGCCTATCGGCCTAATTCAAGGAGGCGCCAATCATGAAGAACTTTTCTGGGCTTCCATCGATGTCAACTCAGTCTAAATCTTCTGTGGCCTTCTCATTTGGATGCCGCCCAACGTCATCAAGGGTCTCTCGATTCGGCACCTCAATGGAGTTTACTTGCAGTTCCTTTGGCATTCTGGCGGCAAGGAGATCACATGCTTGTGCCGATTTCTGGGATTCGCGGATTTGCTCAATGCCGTGTTCTGTTGGGAAACATAGCAGTTGATGATAGGTGCTTGGGACGGCCTGCAAGGTATGCAACCACGATCGCCCCATGATGAGATTGTACGGCGATGGCAGCCTGACGACCAAGAATTCCACATCCACCATTTTGGAACCTGCTCGAACGGGTAAGCTGATTTTTCCCAATGGGTACTTTGGATTGGCATTAAAGCCGAATAGTGGATAAGGAGCCGGAGTCAGGTCTGACTCATTGAATCCGAGTTTGGTGAGGGTTTTATAATACATAACCTCCAAAGTACTGCCCTGGTCGATAAGAACGCGTTCGACGGTGAACTGGTTTACGCGTAGCTCAACAACCAATAGATCGATGTGAGGGAGTGTTACACCGATCAAATCGGAGTCATCAAAGGTGATACTTGGCGTTTCTTGGAGCCGCTTTGCTGCTGTGAGTTGTTGTTGGGGACCTGGATGTGATTGGATTGTATTCACGGCCGGGGCTGCTGGCAGGCTATATATCATGTGGACGGTGTCAAGCGGAAATGCATCCTTGGGAAGGGCAGGCGTTCTGATCGCACTCCTCCAGACGCATTGTTGGAGACGTTTGTCCTTTGCCAACTCCTCAAGATGATCTGTTGAGGCATAGCGGCCGTCAGTTGCTTGCTGTCGGGCTCGAGATCGTCGATCATCTGCCCTCGGGGGTCGCACAGAAGCCTGGCACACTGTTTGTTTGGATTTTGCTATTTCCGAGGCCAGATCACAACGAAGGCGTTCGTTCTCAGCGATGACGTTGTCCAACCCCTGTTTCGTTTGCCTAGCTTGTGCCATGGTCACTTGTATTGTCTTTTGCATTGGGTTTGAAGATGAGCAGAGGTCCAAGGCAAGTCTTGCTGCGATGGTTTTTGGTCCAAACAAGTTTGCTGGAGTGAGGTCATCCCTCTATGTGGTCTCGTCAGTGGCTATCGGAGGATCTTCAGTCACACCTGCCATGGAGGTATTTGAGTATTCCCACAGATGGCGCCAATTGTGGAGAAGTGGTTTGGAAATACTCTTCAAATCCTGGGAGACGCTAATGATCCTCACCTAGTCACCTGAAAAGACACAAACACTCCGGTTGAGGGTGCCGGAATTAGTACTCCGACAGACAAGTCAGTTCAGACACTCAAGATAGCTTGTTGACTAAGTTAAGTGAAGTAATTCTTACATACCTTTCTAAATCTTTGGTTCTCGTGTTTATACTCGCTCTTTGGGCCTCGGGGCCTGAGCCTACTTTTATCCCATTCCCCCTTTTATTTATTCGGAGCTACTGACCTCTGACTATTCGGCCTTCCTAACGTATTCGGCATCCTAGTTACGCAATATGGAGCCGAATAATATCTGACTTCTGCGGTACGCATCTTCCGACTCTTCTACTTATTCGGCTTCCACAGTGGCCAGCAGCCCATTAATAGTGGGCGACAGGCCACACTAGTGGGTCTACAGATCCCTGGATGCTCAGGCTTGAAAAACTATTGTTTTGGTCCAAAACAAGGCACAAGGTTTGTAGGTTCAAAACTGAGGTTTTCTGCTAAGGCAATCGAGCATTTGACAAGCGTATACATTCATCATCGAGTGATCAATCAGTGGCGCCTAAGTCTCAAGGGCGGTAAAAAATGAGGTGTCTACAGTTGCTCCTCTTTGACAGAGCTCGGAGTTATGAAGTGATGTGAGTGAATGTCAAAGCCTAGAGACGGCCCATTTTGACAAGGCCGTAAGACTTGGGAAAACAATCAAGGCATGGGCAAACAATCAAGGCATAAATAAAATGGTTATGCTAGCAAGCTACCTATGTATCCCTTTGCAAGGAATCAAACCAACGTAGTTTAGGGGCATGATGCAAACGATATGCACGAAAAATATACTTTGAAAGCTGGACTCACACACTTTGTGAAGCTGGCTATTTTGAAAAGTCACAATCATGCTAGATGATGCAATAAACAATAACAAATGCAATAAGCAATAACACAATTACAACATATGAATGAGCTTCAAGCTTAAATCAAAATGGGTTTCAAGCGCACTCTAACCACATCGAAGGCGTGAAAAAGAGGAGAGAAAAACCACTCAGGGTCATGTTTCACGCGTCCTAAGATACTCTAATCACACAAAAATTGTGAGAATAGGAGAAAAACCACTCAGGGTCACGTTTCATGCGTCCTGAGATAGATGCAAAAAGTATGAGATTGTACAATAGATACACAATGTAATGAAAGTGTGCGATAGATGCATGAAGTGAGCAAGTGCGATAGATACACAAAGTGAACAAGTGTGATAGATGAACAAAGTGAATGGGTGCGATAGATGCACAAAGTGAACAAGTGTGATAGATGCACAAAGTGAACAGGTGCGATAGATGCACAAAGTGAATGAGTGCGATAGATGCACAAAGTGAACAGATGCGATAGATGCACAAAGTGAATGAGTGCGATAGATGAACAAAGTGAACATGTGTGATAGATGCACAAAGTGAACAGGTGTGATAGATGCACAAAGTGAATAAGTGCGATAGATGCACAAAGTGAACAAGTGCGATAGATGCACAAAGTGAATGGGTGTGATAGATGCACAAAGTGAATGAGTTAGATAAATGCACAAAGTGAACAAGTGTGATTGATACACAAAGTGAATGGGTGTGATAGATGCACAAAATGAACAGGTGCGATAGATGCACAAAGTGAATGAGTGTGATAGATGCACAAAGTGAACAAGTGCAATAGATGCACAAAGTGAACAAGTGCGATAGATGCACAAAGTGAACAGGATTGAACACCAATATAATGACAACGCATGTTCTATGCAAGATTATAGACAACCGACATATGATGTTAATTGAAAGTATGTGCTATGCAAGAAACAAGAGCATATTCTATGCAAAATTGAAAGCATGTTCTATGTAAGAAACAAGAGCTTGTTCTATGCAAAATTCAAAGCATGTGAGAGTGCACGTTCTATGCGAAAGAAAGTAAATTAACAAAACGAACAAAAACGATGTTCAACAACAACCTCCGACTTACCCCTTGGAGACTTTGCAAAAGGCTCAAAAAGGATACGCCTTGTTCATATTTGCAATTGGGGCACGTTCACGCGTCGATAACACAACGGATATTGGGAACGGTGCAATTGGTACACAGTTTTGAGTTTTTCAAAAATCAATCTGGACCCATAAGAGAACCTCTCACACATTGTTAGGGAAAAAGATGAAGAAAACTAGCACTAGGCAACAAAAGAGGGCTGCCGGCCACTAATGCAAAATCAGGACAGATTTGTCATTTTGCCTTGGGTCTTCATTAAATACACATCCAAACCTCATTTCCTCACACACCCAAGTTTGAAATCATTCTCCCTCTCTCTCTAGGTGTTTGCTCTCTCTAGATTTGTGCTTTATACATGTTTTCCAACGCCCTATGCAAACTTTATTCATAAACCCTCTTTGGTCCTCTACACTTTGAACCGATCAGATTTTGTTTTCATTGATTTTTTTTTTGCATTTTCACCACTTTGGGCTTGTTTCCCTCGAGTTTCTATCAGTTTTCGTGAACTATCCTGGGTTTTGACTTTTTCTTCCATTTTCTCTCTCCTAGGGTTGACTTTTTCCAAGATTTTCCTCTTTTTTGTCATTCTCTTCACTTTTTACCAGTTTTCATCCACTTTTTAGATAGTAGACGACATTCCTCATGATGACACTCCTTCCGAGGTTCCACCTGCACTTTCATCCCCTGCTGAGGTCGAGGGGCCACCGGTCGTTAAGGCCGGCGAGGCAGCGGAGGACATTGTCGCTAACTTCAAGGTAGAGTTCGCTCTAGGGCTTGAGCCTGAGCCACTACCATTGCGGATGAGACCTTTTGACTCAGTCACTTACCATCCTTGCATGCACATGATGGCGCCTAGAGACATGATGCGCTTTGATGATTTCCTCGATGGCATGCCCGAGGATGCTTTGTTGAGGGAGTCGGACTCCCACCTTTCCTACGGTGCTACCGAGGTACAAACTTCATTTTCTTGCTTTCTTGCTTTTTATTTGACTGTATTTCTTGCACTGACTTTCATCTAACTACTCTTTTATCATTGTCATTCATTTGATTCGCTCTTTCTTTGCCACACGGGGACTCTAGTTCTTACAGGGGTTATGGGGTAGTGACGGCCAGAGATTCGTATCATGAGTTCTCGCCTGAGGTTCGCGGCCTTATTGATGAGGCCGGCTTTGGCTTATTCTGCATCGTGCTCTCATGACATATGGCTAGCCGGGCCCTACTCAGAGCATTAGTGGAGAGGTGGTGGGATACCACCAAGTCTTTCCACTTCTCTTTCGTCAGGGAGATGACGATGACCCCTTACGACTTCTCGATGATCATAGGCTTAGGAGTAGGGGTGATCCGATCCCCTTTGACATGGATATAGGCAAGTGGGAGGTGGCTTGGATCTACCTGCTTGGAGTGAGCCCATCTCTATATAGGCCAGCGATGGTCAGATACAGCTAGTTCTCCAAGCACTTCCGTCGGAGTTAGCCCGAGACACAGGAGGAGGTAGAATAGTACGTCCGGGGCTTCTTGATGTTCCTCCTCGGTACCACCTTGTTCGCGAACAGGTGAAACACCGTGGGTTTGTACTTACTGAGCGCCCTTGTGACCGTGCCATGAGTCCGGTTTTATGACTGCGGTGGAGCCGGTCTCACCACACTATAAAGCTATATGAGTTCCACTTCCCACATGAAGGGAGAGCGAGTCGAAGGCTACTAGAGAGGATGAGAGATATCTATCACACCTTTCTACTTTTGAACTTTTTGTTGCACATTATGCTTTCTGCTTTGCACTTTTTGCTTTATATTTGTTGAGACACTGTGCTCTCTGCGTTGCATTTTTTGTTTTATATCTGTTGACACATCATTGATAACACTGCTGACCTTTTCTTGCAGTTATAGGTTTACGCTTATTTCTTGGCTCTCGCTCCAGAGCCAATGGATGAGATCTATCTAGCCATGCCTTACTCACAATGATATGATAGTCGGTGCCAGCACCGGAGTCGCGATGATATGACATTTTCTTTCTACCGCCGATACTTTGATACAGTGGTCGTCCGTGAGGTAATCTGAAACTCACAGTCATTTCTACTTGTATTTTATTTCTACTATTCTGATTCATACTCTGACAACTAACAGCAACTAACAATCTGTACATTCTCTATTTGCAGATCATGTGGTAGTTTTGGGCGACGATGCCAGCCGGAGTGAGGGACCAGTATGCCGAGGCTTGGGCCATGACTCGATACCGGATTTTACTGGAGGGCCCACTCTGCTGGGCTTGGTTCTTGGGTGAGCGTTTCATACGCCAGACTCTGGGCTCACCCGCCTCAGTTGTTCCCATGCCGCCCCTAGCATCCATGAGGACAGTAGATAGCCTCCCAGCTGAGGCTATTATCTAGTTCATGGTGGGGCTGGATGCCGACTATTTCAGAGCAGAGGGCGATTATGTGACTTTCATCTAGGCTCTTCTCATGCCACCCCTAACGGGAGTTCGTGAGGGCGATGCAGCGGGTGTTCCTTTGGCTGGATAGACTACTCAAGTGGCTGAGGCGAATGTTGGAGAGATCGCTCCCACCGTACAGGCTGCTAGTTGGCCTATGATTCATACTATGCTTACTTGTTGGTGTCCGACCGGGATAGCCTATCAGATTCCGATAGAGCCACTGAGGTAGGGCACGAGTATGTTAGAGCTCGGGGCACACCTCAGGTATGGACCACACTTTATAGCTTGCAACCACACTCTCCCTTTTAAGATATTGATTATTCCAAATACCGATCATTCAAATGCACTTGTAGGCATCAACTGAGTATACAAAGGGCCTTCTCCGGTCGGTTGCTTCTCTAGTTGGCATGGTGTAGAGGAGAGAGACATTGCTTGATCTCCATGGTATCCACGTATTTTCTCCTATTTTCCACTTACATTTCACTGCTTCCTGCATTGTTATGCACCATATTATCATATTCCTACTAATACACTGATACTCAGACCGTAACATTCACACCACCCCACACTGCACTGATTCACTGCACTGACACAATGTGCTCATACTGTTCCTTTTGCACTCATTCTGTATATATACACTATATCTGATATGTCGACACTTGTTTTCCAACTTCTATTTGTATTGTGGACACCAGTGGCAGCAGCGGTAGCTCCTCCGTCGGCAGGGAAAAAATACAGACATGCTCCAGTATACGACTGAAATGAGCGCCGAGGTCGAGGTAGGGGTAGGGGTGCTTGGAACCAGAGTAGCTCGGAGTCGGTTTTAAGCGGGGATGATACTGAGACCAGTGACTCTGAGGAGGCAATGAGTCGACATTTTGAGTCATCTAAAAGCGAAGACGATGCCATTGGCTCATGGTGAGGGAGCAGAGATGACACCAAGGCTGGCTTTGAGGTTGGGAGCGGAGATGATGGTACTGGCTTTGGATTAGAGTCTGATTTTGATAGCGGTGCTGATGGAGATAGTGCCCCTGAGTCCATTCTGAAGAAGAGGACGAAGAGGGCCTCTCGAGCTTGAGATAATTGGTGCCGATTTTTGTACTTTTTTGCTTAGTTTCTTTTATTTTGGTAGTTTAGCACATGTATAGCTTCTTTTTGCTTTTGAAAACTTGTACTCTCTTTTGTAAAAACTATGATCGGGGGAAAGCCCTGCAGTTTTATGAAAGAAGTTATTATTTTTGCATCATGAGCACCACATTTGCATAGATTAAAAACAGATTGTATTGGAACAATGTTCTTAATCAGAAAATGAGCCGACCAACAACGAAAATACAACTCGATAAGTAAAACAAACAAAGTAAAAACAACTAAACACAGCTATGTACACTTGCTAAAAGCAAAAGACTCAAAACATGACCTTAAAACACAAAGATCAAAACAAAACCAGACTGCCAAAATTGCCAGGCCCACAAGTGGGATCGGCATGCCACACAAGTGGGCAAGAGTTATAAAAGTGAGCGGCGGGCCACTTGTGATGGATCGACCAGACAGCTAACAACTGGCCTCCACTCATAGACCTATCTTCTACAAAAGGGCTTTCTTCGTGATTTCTTCATCGGAACCTCATTTTTGCTGCTGTTTCATCCACAAATGGAGATATTCCTTACCGAGAAGCTTACGGATTGGATAGCCACTTTGGACGGCATGGAAAAGGTAAATTTATGAGGTTTTGGCATAAATGTGCTTTTTCCATTGAGCCGTACTCCACTTTGTTTTCCGTTCCTCCATGCCATGGTCCAATGTTGGGACCCAATTACGTATGTATTTTGCTTCGACACACAAGAAATGTGCCCAACTCTCGAAGAATTTCGAGCAATGATGGAAACCCGGCTCAATGAGGAAATCATGCCTCAACCCTACTTTGGCCACGCCCAAGCTTTGGGACGAATGTGTGGGCTCACTTTGCACGAAGCTCGATCTTTGGCCCATAATGGAGAGCTAGATATACCCAGCTTGATTCATCAGTTTTCTGACATCGGTGATAGAGGCAACCCTCTCTGGTGAGGTTTTCAGTAACATGCCCTCTACTTGTGCATGCTTGCACATTTTCTTCTTGCCCCTAGTTACGGTGGAACCAACATTCGGTTGATCAAAATGGCCCAATGTTTGAAAGAAGGTAAGAGTTGTATCGGTTTGATGTTGGCTGAGACCTTGATCGGCAAAGATGCTTTTCATCGGCAAGAGACCACTAGATTTGTGGGGAGTCCACTACCTCTTCAAGTATTGTTTCCTATCCTTTATGATATATGCCTCGCACATCACTCGGCGCTCATACTCTATTTTCTCGCAAAGCCTTTTTTGTACTTTTCTCTCCACGCACATCTCTCTATTCTTTAATCTCTATTATTTTTCATCCCTTCCCATGTATGGCTCATGGATAAGCAAAGAGAGGTGGACCCTTGCCTTAAGTATTCAGCTTGAACTTATTTCTTTCGCCAGCGACTAGTGGACTTTCCCAATGAGGGATGGTGGTGCCACTGGATGTGTAGTAGGTCCACAGTTGACACAGCTTGGCATTGCCCATGGCTCAATTTGACTGAGATGAGTCACAGCATATCTCGACAGCCAGGCATATAGTTGATTAGCCTCACACAATGCGTGTTCTATTTTCCCTTCCGGTTCAGAAGCCAAGTCGAATATGATCAAACCTACCCAGAGGAGGGGGTGGAATACCCAGCTTCATTCCCGATTCATGCTTGTAGCTTGACTTTTTGCGCTTCTTTCGGAAGACGAGAAGCCCTACAGTTCAAACTCTATCTGTGGTTTTGAATTTGATTTCACAAGTGCAATGTGCAATAGTGAAAACACAAAAAGAGTCTAAATCTGACAATTCTTCTTGGAAAATCGATGTTTGAATAAAATGCCAAAAATGGACTGCTTTGCCAAATTTCAGAGTTGCCACCTAAATATTTTTAGGAAATTTAGGAAACCCAAGACTCGTGCCAAAGGCCATTAGTCCATCATCACCAAAGTTGTCTTGGCTCGAGAACTTAAGTACGATAGGGGAAGGTCATGAATTGAGCACTCCCCTCGCCCGATCAAAGATCGGCTTCTACAATTCGTGATGTGATTCTTATTTACATTATATGCTCTTATACTGATTATTAGCTATATTACTATGTGTCTCACACAAGTATAGACTAATTTTCGCAAGAATTGGAACATTTCATTTCATGTTTTATTTGAAAGTTTTTTGTGAATTTGCCACTAAAAAAAGTGGGCTAAAATGGGCATTAATCAAATTATCCCAAGTCAAGCAAATAGCCTTCATCCACAGGCATTCAAACAATTATATCATTTAAGCAATTAGCCTCATGGTGAACATGCTAGATATGGCAACAATCACACCTATGCAATATGCTAAAGCGAGTAAAGGCTTACCTAGTACTCCAAGCCAAAATAAACAAAAGAGTTAGAAAAAATGCATGATCCTAACTTATGCAACATGACTAATACAACGCATGCAAAAATGCAACTACTAGGCTCGGCTACTAATATGGCATATGAATCAATTTGATAGCATGCAGTCTAAGCATGTATTCAAAGATGCATTTAACTAATGTTGCAAGTTAGAATGATGCGCTGAGCCTCAATGCATGCAATACAAGTGGATGCAAACATGAGAGATGTTAAATGAAACATGATGCTTCTAAACTAACCATCATAAGCAGGTAAATAAAAGGGAGAAAGATGTGGGGTTGGAAGACATATATGCTATTACAAGTTTGCACCCTCACGCAGGAGGATCTGAATAAACTAACTAGCTAAGCTAATTACTATGAATTACAAACCGAATGAAATAATCAACTAAACTAGCTAAGTAATTATTATAACAAATTAACTAACTAATTAATTAATTACAAATCAAAACGAACTAATTAATTACATGAATACAACATGAAAGAAGTACTAAGCTAATTATTCTAATTAATCTGCCTCAGGAAACGAGGAACACTCATGCATGGACGGATTTCCACCTAAAAAAGGCCACTATTTTGCTGCCAGATGCCTCTCTTGAAGAGAACACTTTTCAGCAACAATTGGACACATACACACCCTCAAGAGCTCAAAGTAGGCTCAAAAGTACCTCAGCTCAAAAATGGCAAGGTTTGGTTAAAAGTGTATAGGTAAAAGCTCAAGAAATTTCAAAAGAGAGAGAAAATTGTAGAAAGAGAAAATTAATTTTTCTTTAATTTTTTTAACCATCAAAAATGGAAGGAGAGGTCTTCTATTTATAGAAAAACATCACACTCCCTCAGAAACATCCATCTATACATGTGGAGGTAGATGCAAACATCAGTGCAAACAGCTGGTAGAAAATATTTGAAAAACACACTTGTGGCCGGTAGGCCACCAATTTTGGCCGACAGGCCACACACTTGGCCAGCAAGGCACAAGGGTGGTGGGCAGCCAAAAGAGATGGCCAGTAGCCCATAAAAATGGGCCTGCAGGTCCCAGTTTTTTTAGGTTTGAGAGGCTGGGGTTTTGGTGCAAAAACAAGGCACAAGGTTTGCATGGTTTTGAGGCTTAGAGCTGTGGCATTCCACTGAGGACTTTCGAGCACTTGACAAGCATATACATTCATCATTGGGTGTGCAAGTGATGCTACCCAAGTCGAAGGCGGTCAAAATCGTGTCTATAGTTGCCTCTCTTTGGAAGAACTTGAAGTCATGAAATAATGTGAGAGAATGTCGAAACCCAAAGATGACCTATTTTGACGAGGCCGTAAGACTTGGGCAAAACAAACAAGACATAAAGTAAATGGTTTCGCCATAGTTACCACGATCCCTTTGCAAGGAATCAAGCCAGCGTAGTTTAGGGGCAAGAAGCAAATCACATATAGAAAAAAAAAAAAAAAAAAAACTTATGATCATACAATGAAACAAAGCAATGCAACATAAATTAAATCAAAACGAATCAAGCCGTGTCTTACATGGAAAGACATGAAAAAATCAACACGTCTCATGTGATCGAGACAACAAAACTGCAAACCAAACTACGTCACACGTAGAAAGGATGTTAGAAAATATAAGCCAAGCAATGCCTCACATAGGTAGAAAAAAAAAGGTTCCAAACCCAAATTGCGCCTCGCGCAGAGGGGGTGAGAAGATGGTACTCCAAGCACACCGGATGAAAATAATCCCAACGCGTCTCACGCAAGAGGAGGAAAGGTGGTGTGAACACCTGATGTTTTCAATCGAGGACTCGAGATCCTAACGCGTCTCACCGAGAGGAGGAAGAGTGGTGTGAACATCGGGGTACACCCGATGTTTTTTACCAAGGAAAACAATTCTAACGTGTCGTACGCAAAAGGAAGAGATGTGGTGTGAACAAACAGGCGCACCTGCTGTTTTTAACCGATTTGAACAATCCTAACGCGTTGCACGCGAGAGGAGGAAAGGTTGGTGTGAACAAACAGGTGCACCTGCTGTTTTTAACCGATTTAAACAATCCTAACGCATTGTACGCAAGAGGAGGATGGGTTGTGTGAACAAATAGGCACACTCACTATTTTTAACCAATTTAAACAATACTAACGCATCGCATGCGAGAGGAAGAGGAGTGGTGGGAACAAACAGGCGCACTTGCTATTTTTAACTGATTTGAATAATCCTAACGCGTTGCACGCGAGAGGAGGAAAGATTGGTGTGAGCAAATAGGTGCACCTGTTGTTTTTAACTAATTTCAACAATCCTAACGCATCGTACGTGAGAGAAGGAGGGGTGGTGTGAACAAACAGGCACACCTACTATTTTTAACCAATTTCAACAATCCTAATGCGTCGCAAGTGAGAGGAGGATGGGTGGTGTGAACAAACAAGCGCACCTGTTGTTTTTAACTAATTTAAACAATCCTAATGCGTCCCATGTGACAGAAGGAAAGGTGGTGTGAACACCGGGCACACTTGACATTTTTAACCGATTTAAACGATCCTAATGCGTCGAACATGGGAGGAGGAAATGTGGTGTGAACACCGGGTGCACTTGACATTTTGAACCAATTTAAATGATCCTAATGTGTCAAACACAAGAGTAAGAGGGGTGGTGTGAACAAAAAGGCACACCTGTTGTTTTTAACTGATTTAAACAATCCTAATGCATTGCACGCGAGAGGAGGAAATGTGGTGTGAACACCGGGCGCAGCCGACGTTTTTAACCGATTTAAACAAGTCAACAAAGGAACAAATCAAACAATCAGAACTTAAGCAAGATTATCTCTCTCCCGGGAAGGCCTCGGCCTTAGAAAACGAAAACCACGGAGATAATAAAACAAGGTATGAATCGAACAAGTGCGATAGATGTAAAAAGTGAACAAGATGACAATTCAACATAATGATAATATATGTTCCATGCAAAATAGACAATTGATGTACAATGTTGAAAGCATATTCTATGCAAGCATACTCAATACACATACTTAATGCATGAATCATGAACGATGCAGGGCATGCGTGCAACCTAAGTGTATGTGAAAACGCATATTCGATGCAACAGAAGAGAACAAATACGTAATTTGACAAAACGACCAAAAGTAATGTTCAACGACAACCTCCGACTTACCTCTCGGAGACGTTGCAACATGTTCAAAAAGGATACACTGCATTCATCTTGGTAAGTGGGACACATTCACACACCGGAACGCAGCCATCTGAATCCAAAACAAGAACCTTTCATACACTACGCGGGAAAACAGAAGCACAAAATAGTACTAGGCCACAAATGAAGACCACCATCCACCTGCCGGCCACCTAGGAAGGCTGCCGGCCACCTGACGACCACCAATAAAGCTTGCCGGCCACAAATTGTGGTTTGTTGGCCACCCCTGCTTTTCTTGAGGCAATTTTGACTTTTCACGGATGGGCCTTTAAATATACACTTCAATACTTCATTTCCTCACATGCACTTGTCCAAAAATCCTCTCTCTCTCTCTCTAGATGCTTCCTCTCTCTAGATTTGCGCTTTATACGTGTTTTCCAACGCCCGACGCAAACTTTTTCCATAAAACCCTCTTGATTCTCTACGTTTTGAACCGAACAAAATTTGATTTCGTCACTTTTTCCTGCATCTTCACCACTTTAGGCTTGCTCCCCCTGAGTTTCTCTTGGGTTTCAAGAACTTTCCCGGGTTTTGACTTTTTCTCCCATTTTCTTTCTCCTAGGGTTGACTTTTTCCAAGTTTTCCTTATTTTCTCCATTTTTCTTCAATTTTCACCCACTTTTCACCTACTTTCCTAGATGGCAGGCGATATTCCACACGACGGGGTTCCTCCCGAGGTTCCACGTATACAATCACCTATTATTGAGGTTAAGGAGCTAGCGACAGAGGGTGTTATAGCTAACTTGGAGGTAGAGTTCGCTCCGAGACTCAAGCCTGAGATATTAGCACTGGGGATTCGACCCTTCGATCCAGAGACGTATCATCCCCGCGCATATATATTACTGCCGGGAGGCATCAGGCACTTCAACGACTTTGCACGTGGCATGCTAGAGGACCTTCTACTGAGGGAGCCAGACTCCCATCTTTTTTATGGTGCCACAAAAGTAAATACTCTATTTTCATGTATTTCTGCCTTCTCTTGAATTACATTTCTTGCATTGCCTTTATTTTGAATGTTCATTTAACACTGTCTTTTATCTGATTCACTCTTCTTTGTCACAGGGAGACTCACGTGCCTACAGGGTGTATGGAGCGAGGGACAGCCAGGGATTGGTACTACGAGCTCCCCGTGGGGGTCTGCGATATTATCAATGAGGCTGGCTTTGGCCTTTTTTGGTCTAGACTTTCACGCCTCATAGCGTTGGTGGAGAGGTGGTGGGACACCACCGATTCTTTTTACTTCTCTTCCGCTGCGGAGATGACGATGACTCTCTACGACTTATCCATGTTGATATGGTTAATAGTATGGGGTGATCTGATCCCCTTCGATACAAACATGGGCGAGTGGGAGCCAGCTTGGATCTTTCTACTTGGAGTACGCCCACCTGTATCCAGACCAGCGATGGTGCGGTATAGTTGGTTTTCTGAGCATTTTCGCGGGAGCGAGCCTGTGACCCTAGAGAAGATAGAGTAGTACGCCCAGGGCTTCCTAATGTTCCTCCTGCACCACCTTGTTTAAGTAATGTGGAACACCGATGATTGTATTTACTAAGTGCCTTAGTGACCTTGCCTTGGGTCCACTCAGGATCGGGCGAGCTGGCCTGGCCACACTTTACGCTACATAAGCTCCATTTCTCGCATGACAGGAGAGCGGGTTGAAGGCTACTGCGAGCCTGGGAGGTATGCATTCCACTTTCTATTTTGCACTTATGCTTTCTACTTCACATTTTCTATTGTATATCTATTCAACACTGCCTTTTCCTTTGCACTTTCTATATCTGCTCATGCTCAGGCTTTCTACTTTGCACTTTCCATATATGTTCATGCTCTGTGCTTTTTGCTTTGCACTTTCTATATCTGTTCACGCTTTATGCTTTCTACTTTGCACTTCTTATATCTATTCATGCTCTATGCTTTCTGCTTTTCACTTTCTATATCTATTCATGCTCTATGCTTTCTGCTTTTCACTTTCTATATATATTGACACTGTACACTCTCTGTATCTGTTACACTTTCTATATCCATTGCACTTTCTATATTTATTGACATTGTTGACAACACTACTGCCCTTTCATTGCAGTAATGGGTTTAGCCCTTGCTCCAGAGCCATTAGATGAGATCCCCCATATTGTCCCTTACTCGTGACGGTACGACGGCTGGTGCCGGCGCTGGAGCCGTGATGATACGACCTTCGCCTTCTTCCATCAATACTTTGACACAGTGGCTGCTACCAAGGCAACCTAAAATTCACAATCATTTTTGCTCCACTACTGTTCTGATGCATATTTCGATATCTGATGGCAACTAACAATCTATATATTCTCTATTTACAAATCACGTGGCAGCCTTGGGTGACGATGCCGACTGGGGTTAGCGACCAGTCGACTTTTGACAAAGGCGCCGATAGAGACAGTGCCTCTCAGTCCTCTCCGAGGAAGAGGACAAAGAGGGCCTTTTGAGCTTGAGATGATTGGCACTGTTTTTTTGGACTTTTTTGCTTAGTTTCTTTTAGTTTGATAGTTTAGCACATGTATAGCTTCATATAGGTTTTAATTTTGCTTTTGAAAATTGTACTTGTTTTGTAAAAAACCATGATCGGAATAAAACCTTCGCAGTTTTTGTGAAAAGATTTTTGATTCTACAACATGAACACTGCACCATGAGTAACATACTTGCATGAAAGAGAACAGAAGTTGAATTTGAAACCAAACATGCTTCCATTGCAACAATGTTCTTAATCGGATAATGAGCTGACCAACGTTAAAAAAAAAATAAAAAAAAAATACAACTCGATAAATAAAGCAAAAACAACTCAAACACAGACCAAAAATAGCTATACACACTTGCAAAAGCCAAAAGACTCAAAACAAGACCGAACAAACAAAGACCAGGACAAAACCAAGCTGTCAAAACTCTCCAGCAAATAGGTGGACGGCCGGCCACAAATGTGAGGGCCGCTGTATCGTCGACAACTAGCCTCTACTCACAGCCTTATCCTCCACAAAAGGTCTTCCTTCATGATTTCTTCTCCAAAACTTCATTTCAGTTGTTGTTTCTCCAACAAATTGAGACATTTCTTGCTGAGAAACTCACGGATTGGATTGCCACTTTAGATGGCACGGAAAAGGTAAATTTTTGGGGTTTCGGCATAAACGCGCTTTTTTTGTTGAGCCGTACTCCACTTTGTTTTCTGTTCCTCCATGCCGTGGTTCAATGTTAGGTCCTGATTACGCATGTCTTTCGCTTCAAAGCACAAGAAATATGCCCGACTCTTGAAGAATTTTAGGCACTAATGGAATCTTGGCACAGTGAGGAAATCATACTTCAGCCCCATTTTGGCCATGTCTTAGCCTTGGGACAAATGTGTGGGCTTACTTTGCATGAAGCTCGATCCTTGGCCCACAACGAAGAGCTAGATATAACTAGCTTGATTCATTGATTTTCTAACGTCGGTAACCGAGGCGACCTTCTCTAGCAAGGCTTTCGACAACATGCCCTCTGCTTGTGTATGCTTGCACACTACCTTCTTGCACCTAGTTTCGGCGGAGCCAATATCAAGTTGATTGAGGCACCCTAATGCTTGAAAGAAGGCAAGAGTTGCATCAGTTTGGCCTTGGCTGAGACCCTAATGGGTTTGGACGCTTTTCACCGGCGAGAGACCACCAGGTTTACAGGGAGTCCACTACTACTCTAGGTATTGTTTCCCACCCTATCTTATTCATATTTCTCACATCACTTGGCATTCACACTATAATTTTTCTCAAAAGCCCTTTACTTACTTTTCTCTCAACATACATCTCTCTATTCTTTAATCTCTCTTATTTTTCATCCCTTGCAAGGTTTGGCTGATGGACAAGCTAAAGGTGGTGAACCCTTGCCCAGTTTACTTAGCTCGAGCATACTTTTTTCGCCAACGCCTAGTGGACTTCCCCAATGAGGGATGGCGGTGCAATTGGAAGTGCCACAGGTCTGAAGCTGTCATAGCTTGGCATTGTCCTTGGCTTGACTTAGCTGAGATGAGCTATAGCATAACCCAACATCTAGGTGTTTAGTTGATTGGCCTCACACACAGTGTGTTCTATTTCCCTTTCCGGTTCAGAAGCCAATTTGGGCATGATCAGACACGTCCAGATGAAGGGGTGGAATACCTGGCTCCATTCCTAATACGTGCTTCGAACTTGACTCGATACCTCACTGCGTAGAGGACGAGAGGACTCTTGGTCCCTGCTCTTAGTTTCAGTTATGCCCTTTTTGGCGAATGCTTGGTTTGGCTCGGCTCAAGGACGAGACACAAGCTGGACCAACTTTAGTTGCAAGGACTTTTGCTAGTACGAACAGAGGGCACACGAACACCTGACTCATGTGCCCCTAGTTTTGTTGCTTTAATCTTTCTGTTCAAGTTTTATGATGTAAAAGCAACTTCAAATTGTAGCAAAAAGTTGGAGAATGTACTTGATGTTGAAATCAATGGAATTAAAGTTATGAACACTAAAAATTTTCCTTTTGGTCCCAAAATGGTCTAAGTTGTAAAAAGTAAAATTTTGAGAAAAAACAACTTTTATTAAAACTTTTCAAAACTATTTTAAAAAACGATCACCATCTGACATGCGCAGAATCGATCCTCAAGATGTATAACCCCAAATTGGAAGATCATGACTGCCCCTACTTTCATACCACCACTGCTATACGTTGTACAATGAGTCTTCTTCCCGAAACGAAGATCACAACCAAGCTTATAAATAACAAACAAAGATGACCTAATCAAACAAATGGACATGACAGTTGAGTTGGAGATGATTATGGTCAAGCTTCAAGACGAAGTTGCCTACGTATCCCAAAGATGAGAATAAGGCCTTATGTAGTTCAGTTTAGGTTCACACAGGTTTTAACTCTCTCCTTTTGCAGTCTAACTTTTGCCAAAGTCGCCCTTTAGGGTTTTCAACCTCGCGAGCTCAGTTTTTCTTTATTTGTAATTTGTCATACTCTAACTTTTGCATAGGTCACCCTTTCGGTTTTCGCCCAGCGAGCCTCTCGAGTAATATTTCTTCAACTTATCCATGTTGATAGGCTATGAAAACTGTGCCATCTAGGTCCATGAGAATAATCGCCTCCCCGACTGTGATTGACTTGATGATGTAATGACCAGTCCAATTAGGTCTGAACTTGCCTCTACGGTCATGGATGGGAGCTTAGTTATCTTTGAGCACCATGTCTCCTTCCTAGAGATTTTTGGACTTCATTTTCTTATTAAAAGCCCTGGCAATTCTGCGCTGATAGCCCTGGACATAATATAATGCCCTTAGTCTTCTGTCATCAAACAACATTAACTCCTCAAACCTACTTTACTACCAATCACCTCTTATCTCGACACTCGCCATAACCCATAGCTTATTTACACTTCAATTTCAATTGGCAAAAGAGCCTTCATCCCATAAATGAGAGAATAAGGGTTGCCCTCAGAGATGTTCGGATTGAGGTTCTGTAGCCCCAGAGCGTGAATGGCAGTTTATCCAACCAGTACCTGTAAGTCTCTACTATCTTTTGCAGAATTCTTTTGATGTTTTTGTTCGTAGCCTTGACAACTCCATTGGTTTGTGGCCTATAGGTCGATGACTTATGGAAAGCCACGTTATATTTCTCAAGCAAGTCTATCACCTCTTTCATGAAGTGCGACCCATTATTGGAGATGTTCTCATTGGGCACCCCATACTTACAGGTGATGTTGTTTTTGATAAACTTAGCCACATATGACGCTTTTAGCACAGAGTAGGACTGGGCCACTACCCATTTCGTGAAGTAGTCGATTGTTACTAGGATGAATTCATGCCCATTTAACCCCTTTGGCATGACTGCACCAATAACGTCGATTCCCCAGTCTGAGAAAGGCCATGGTGAAGTCATATTGTAGAGTTTAGACAGTGGTATGTTCATGCGATTGGTATGAATCTGGCACTTGTGACATCGTCGAACAAAACCAATACAATCATTTTCCATGGTTGACCAGTAGTAGCCTTGTCTAAGGATTTTTCGGGCGAGTATCACACCATTCATGTGGGCTTCGCACTCTCCTCTGTGAATGGCCTCCATAAGACGCTTTGATTCTTCTTCCTCCATACATAGTTTATGCATTCCCAGATGGCCTCTTTTGTACAACTTGCCCCTGTAGATGATAAATTGAACGGCCAAATGACGTATTCCCTTTTTGTCCTTGGAATTTGCTCCTGGTGGATACGCCTCCTTTTCTAGGAAATTCCAAATATCGTAGTACCAGGGGTTCTTGTCTGAAGCCTCATCTATTCTGGCAATGGTTTCAAAGGCCGGCGTGTACTTCTGTTTAATAATAATCGACGATCCTCGACTTAATGGAATGTCTACCATAGAAGGTAGAGTTGCCAGTGAATCAGTTGTTCTCTCTCAGTAGATGGGTAAACCTTAGCTTTTTAAACCGTGGAATTAGCATGTCTAAGACCTGATGGTAAACCTTCATTTTCTCCTCTTTAACTCGCCAATCTCTGTTGGCTTGAGACACAACCAAGTTCAAATCCTCGATGATGTCCAACCTTTTTGCCCCTAGTTCCAAGGTGGCTTCTAAACCAGCAATACACGCTTCATATTCTGCTTCATTGTTGGATACTTTGAACTGGGGTTTTGAAGGCTAAGGGTATATGGGAGTCATCAGGCGGTATCAGCAACACACTGATCCCATAACCGTATCGATTGGCTGCTCAGTCAAAGTACATCATCTACATTTTCTCCTCTATTTGTAAAATATTTTCATCTGGGAAAAAGTACTCCACCACTTCATCCTCCTCTATTGGGTGATCTGCCAGGAATTCTACTACAACTATCCATTTAATTGACTTGTGTGTAACATATTTAAGATCAAATTTGGAGAGAAGAAGCAACCAACGAGCTAGACTACCTGTAAGCGCTGGTTTCTCAAAGAGATATTTGATGGAATCTAATCTCGAAACCAATATTACAGAGTGAGTTAACAGGTAGTGCCTTAACTTCTGGGTAACCTATACCAAGGCTAGAAGAGATTTCTCAAGGGGAGTGTAACGAGTCTCATAATCCAACATTTTCTTGCTCTAGTAAATGGCATTCTCCACCATGGCTTATGACTCCTGAGCTAACATACACCCCATGGTTGAGTTTGTTATTGACAGGTATAAAATTAGCGGTTTTCCCGATTCTGGCAGTGATAACACAGGTGAATTTTGCAGGTACTACTTGACCTGTTCCAAAGCGAGCTGATAGCGATCATCCCATTAGAACTTCTTTCCTTTCTTTAGGAGACCAAATAGTGGTTCACAAGTCAAGGTTAGTTTTGAAATAAACCGTCTTATGAATTACACTTTACCTAGAAAGTTGCGCACCTCCTTTTCAATCCTTGGTGGTGGCATTTCTAAGATGGCCTTGATTTTCGTAGGATCCACCTCAATTCCTCTCGGTGATCGTGAATCCAAGATTTTTCTTGTTGTTACAATCAAGGTGTATTTTTGCAGGTTCAACCTCAATCTATACTCTTTGATCCAATGAAAGAATTTCTCTAAGGCGGTGTAATGGCCCTCTCGAGCTTTGGACTTGACCATATCGTCCAAATACACATCAACCTCTATGTGGATCATGTCGTGCAGAATGGTACTTGCAGCCCTTTGATAAGTGGCCCCAACATTCTTCAACCCAAACGGCATGACTCGGTAGCAATAGGTGCCCCATGGAGTAATGAAAGCGGTTTTCTCCCTATCCTCTAAAGCCATCATAATTTGGTTATACCTAGAAAACCCATAAATGAATGAGAGCAATGCATGGCCCGCGATGAAGTCTACCAACTCATCAATATGCTGTAGTTGGAAATCATCCTTAGGGCTAGCCTTATTCAAATCCCTGAAGTCGACACAGACTCTGATTCTGCCATCCTTCTTTTGGATTGGAACAATATTGGCCAACCACGTCGAATACTCAAATGCAAGTAAGAACCCTACCTCAATCTGTTTGGTAACTTCTTCCTTGATCTTCAAAGCCCAATTTGGGTGAACTCTGCACAGCTTTTGCTTAACTAGTCGGGCCTTAGGGTCAAGAGGGATCCGGTGTTTTTCAATCTCAGGATTGATTCCAGGCATGTCTTCGTAGGACCACGCGAAAACATTTTTGAAATTTTTTAATAAAGCGATTAAACGCTCGCATTCCTTCGAAGACAAAGTGGACCCAATCTGGACCAAGCGTGGATCCCTCTAAGTACCCACATTAATAGCAATGATTTCATCTGTACAGGGCTTAACACACACCTCTCTTCCTCCTCAAAATCAACCAAGTTTTTCAAAGCTTGAGGAATTTCTTCCTCTTCATTTAAGTCAAAATTTTGGAAATCAAGATCAGTACAACAAACCAAAGACAGAGTAATAAGCAAAGTCCACCTCATTCCCATTCAAAAGATCTGGCTCCTCAGTTATAGTGGACTCAAAAGAAAGAAAAAAAAGAGAGGACCCGGACAGGACTTTGGCATCTGGGTTACCAGTTTCGGAGATGCTAGACTCTAAAGAACTTGAATCTGATTTTGACCCTACAGACTTAGTGGAATCAGCCTCCAATTCACTATCTAATTCAAAACTGCCGACGGTGCCCTTCTTAAACTTCCATATCAGTCACGAAGCCTTAGATGCATCCACGATAAGACTAGAAAAATCCTCTGCTGGTTTATCCTCGATCATTGAGATAGTAAAACTATCCCCCAAGTCGGCAGATTTATCTCCAGGAGTAGAACTCAACAGTAAGTCAGCTAGTGCCTTTCCTAGCAACTCCTCCTCTTCAATAACCAGGCTCACAGCCCTGCCTTGATCCATACCAGTGCTTAGGTCTGCTTGCTCATCCTCCTCTTTCGATAACTGCTGCCCGAAGAAGATTTCCAACCCAGGATACCTAGTCTTCATCTCCTAGTCAAACCAAGGCTCTGAGAATCCATAGATGGGGAAATCTTCTCCTTGGCGAATAAAGAGTCTGTTCAGGGTTCCCCGTGTAGGTTTGTGGACCAACTTATATTGCTTCCCAGTCCTCTTTGCTTTGATTCTTCCTCTTAACTCCTCTCATTTTCTTTACCAGTTTGCAACGGTAGGTTTGTATCCCAGCCCAAAAGCGTGGGGATTATGACTTATCTCCTTGGCAACGGTACCTCTCTTCCTGTCGCTTCTACAAAATATTGATCCTGGAAGATGCCCTTGTTTATTCATCATGTAAATTGACTAGGCACTCACATAATTTCCCTCGTCTTCTGCCATGATGTTCTGGACCAGTCGAGCTTCTGCCAGAGAGAAGCCAGAGAGAAATACATCCTCTTCTCCGTGTATGATTCGCATCACTAATGTGGTAGTTCCTTGGGGAGGGTGAATTGCAAAATTGATATACACAATAACAATCCCACCTTGAAAGGGGTACTTCACTAGTTGGTGAACAGCTTGACAACACAAATCTTCATCCGTGGATCTAGGGCCTTCCTAGTAGCAAGTTAAAGGTGGTCGTACATCCATGACATGGAATTCCACCTCATGTTCTAAGGGCCATTAGGATATGGTTTTGAACGCGTTTCATAACATCTCGGCTTGTATTGTCATAAGCCTCGGACAACTTTGTGGGTGTAAAGTCAATCGCCTCAAACCGATGGCATAGGCAAATATCATCGACATACATTGATCGCCGATCCGTATCTACTAACACCACCAGAATTCATTTTTTTTCTAACTTTCCAGGGTTACATATAAAGAACGGTTGTGGTTGGCGCCCTTGGGAGGCAATTCTTTATCCGTGAAGGATATTACTGGCATAATGTCCCTAGAGGTAACCAACGACACCAATTGGTCAGCGGTGTGTTAATTGGCAGTTTGGTTTGGTTCATTGCTTTGAGCAGGGCTTGTCTATGCTCCCGAGATGCCATTATCAGTCCCCAAATGGATATGTCGGTCTGGATCTTCTTTAGTTGTTTGAAGACTAGGTTTTCTTTCAAAGATCTTTCTCCTTTGCTTTCTCTCATAGAAGATTCTCGCCGATTTAAAGTCGTGGGTTTAAACTATCGACCATCAAGGGTCGATGACTAATCTCATCAAGATACCACATATCATTAGGGTATAATGTTTCCACCCTTCATCCATGTATGCATCGCTAGATCGTTATCTTCCCACCACTCCTCGCAGCTTGTGGTCAAGTGCTATCGTGTTCTATTCTAAGCATGTTAACATTATGTGCCCCGTCATCATACCATTCTTCCTCCACTACAGGTCAAGTTTTAGTATCCCAGTACTTTCTGAGTTTTCTTAACATTCTCTTCTGCTCACTGGACTCTCACTCGATTTTCTTGGCATTTTGAACACTGCCGATTGTGTACTCAGACTCTTCTTTTTCTTTTCTCCTTTTCTATTCTAGAGCTATTTTCTTCTAGATCACTTTTACGCCTCCCATTGGAATTGTTCAAATGCCCTGCTCTTTCTGGCCGAGATGTAGCCTCAAATTTGCCACTAGCACCACTTTTTTCTTTCTTCATAGTCTCTCCAATCTATTCCTCTACATTAGACTCTTCCTCACTCAATCACCCATTGCTTGTTTTTGGCTGGCTCGGGTCCCACCATCCCATCTGCACATAGCTTATATCTTCTTCTTCAAAGAAGTAAAGATCTTCCAGATGCTCTTCCAATTCTGTCAGATCCTCCTCTAGGTCCGCTAAGTCATTTAGGCCTTGTTCGGGCCACTCAATATGATTGTGCACCATTTGGTCTTCCGCAATAGCATTAATGCTGAGAAAGTCCAGCAGTATGACTACCAGCTTTGATTGATCAACGGCCATAATGTATAAATCGATCGTTCTCCTCATGTAACAAGGCCTCCTTCTCTATGACATGGGTATCAGACAACCCTGTCTTCAGTGCATTCTTCTCTCTCTTCATTTCTACTGCCACGGGCCTCGATTAGGTTTGTGGTGTTAGATCCATCATGCACATGTTTGTGCCTTCTGGAATAACTACCTCTGGTTTTGGTAAGTGGGATGAGGTAACGTATATGCTAGGGTTAAAGGTGGGTGGTAGTTTATGGATGTGATTAATTTTTCTGGGTAGGAGGACTTGGTTGTGTACAGGAAGTGGGTTGGTTGTTACGTTGGGTTTGGAAGGTGGGGTGATGACTTTGTTGTCAATGAGATCCTAGATCTCATGAGGTAGACGGTAGCACATGTCCGTGGGATGGCCATGTTGTTGGTGGAAGATACAATCGTAGGGTCATGTTTGGGTGGCATTGAGTTTGGTAGCACCGCTTTTTTTCTTTCTTCACAGCCTCTAATCTATTCCTCCACATTAGACTCTTCCTCACTCAATCATTCATTGCATGTTTCTGGCTGGCTCGGGTCCTACCATCCTATCTGCACATAGCTTATATCTTCTTCTTCAAAGAAGTAAAGATCTTCCAGATGCTCTTCCAATTCTACCAGATCCCCCTCTAGGTCTGCTAAGTCATTTAGGCCTTGTTCGGGCCACTCAATCTGATTCTGCACCATTTGGCCTTCCGTAATAGCATTAATGCTGAGAAAGTCCAGTGGTATGACTACCAGCTTTGATTGATCGATGGCCATAATGTATAAACTGGGATCGTACTCCTCCGCGAGAAAGGCCTCATTCTCTATGACATGTGTATCAGACAACCCTATCTTCAGTGCATTCTTCTCTCTCTTAATTTCTACTGCCACGGGCCTCGATTAGGTTTGTGGTGTTAGATCCATCATGCACATGTTTGTGCCTTTTGGAATAACTACCTCTGGTTTTGGTAAGTGGGATGAGGTAATGTATATGCTAGGGTTAAAGGTGGGTGGTAGTTTATGGATGTGATTAATTTTTTTGGGTAGGAGGACTTGGTTATGTGCAAGAAGTGGGTTGGTTGTTACGTTGGGTTTGGAAGGTGGGGTGATGACTTTGTTGTCAATGAGATCCTAAATCTCATGACGTAGACGGTAGCACATGTCCGTGGGATGGCCATGTTGTTGGTGGAAGATACAATACTGGGTAGGGTCATGTTTGGGTGGCATTGAGTTTGGTGGCACTGCTTTTTTCTTTCTTCACAGTCTCTCCATCCTTTTTGTGCATTTTAAGAGCAAAATGCACCCTCTCTTCCTGTCGTCTGGCCTTAGCTCCGAAAATATCCCATCCACAGCAACTCTAAACACTGAAGAACACATAAGGACTGAAGAACTCCAACCCAAATTTGGATACCAAGCCTGGGGGAAGCTTGCAAGCAAAGAACACATTGTTTCTTTGCTATTATGCGTGTGCTCTTCGGTTCTTAAAAACTAGAAGGTAAGCTCCTCTTACTCTCTATATTTCACTAGCTCTTTGCTTATTTTCAGTAGTCAATCCTTGCTAGGTTGTTAGCTCATCTAAGCATCACATAGTCTCTTAGTTTTTCGACTTTCTCGCCTTTTCTTGCATGTTTTCTTTCTTTTCATTAGAACAACGTGTTTTTAGGTTTATTTTGATCATATAATTAGCATGCATGGCCCGTCCGATTCATCATGTAGTTAGTTTACATTTATGCTTTTATTTGTTAGTTGTCTTTTATGCATGTTCATCATTTAGTAGCCTCAAACCCAGCCTAGGTGCATATCTTGTATGTATTAGTTGCATTTAAGTCATATTTATTTTATGTATGCATGTAAGATGCGTGGGCATCCGGTAAGTTTCTTTGTTTTCCTTTGCATATGTGTGCTATTTGCATTGTCCTTTAAATAATGCAAGTTTCTATCCTCTTTGTACGCAAAATTGTGTGTTTAGGTTCCGTTTATAGCCTTGGGTTATCAAAATCCACTTTTCTATGAAAAATCACTTTTATATAAATATGACTTTATTCATTTAATTTAAGATATATGATATTCACTTTTCTTCAGATCACGTAGTTTTAGGTTAGTTAAGGGATTTAGGTTTAAAATGAATTTTTGTGAACAATTAACCACTAAAATCGTAACATATAGAGTGAGTAGAGATCAATCTTCAAATTAGGTAAAACGGGGTGCTTCCATGTAATGGCCTTCCACTTTTATACCTAAGCTCCCAAACGTGGAATGTTCTTGGCTGTCACGAACTACGCCTTAACTTACTTTTCATTGCTAAAGGTTTTTAATTCCCCTTTAAAAATTAAGTCGAGACTTTATCTCAATAAAGCAAGTCAGTGTGGGATGCATGCCTTAAACTCGAAAAAATTCTTAGCATTCATGGAAAAAATTAGAAAATCACCCAAAAAGCTCATATAAAGTCGTAAAAAGCATCAGAGCTCACTTTTTCGCACCTCCTTTCTAAGGTTTGAAAGAAAACCCTACAGTTCGGACTCTTGTAGTTCTGAATCTAATCTCACAAGTGCAATGTGAAATCGATAAACACCAAAGAGTCCAAATCCAGCAAATCGTTTGGAAAATTGATTTTGAATAAAAAATGCCATAATTGGACTGCTTTGCCAGATACAGAGTCGCTATCTAAATATTTTTTTTTTTGGGAAAATTTAGGAAAATATTTTATTTTTTGCCAAAGCCCATGTGTCCGTCATCACCAAAGTTGTATCGGCTTGGGAACTTAGGTACGAGAGGGACAAGTCATGAATTGAGAACCCCCGCTCGCCCGATCAAAGATCGGCCTCTACTAATCATGATATGATTTATCAGCATTATGTGTTCTTATTCCGGTTATTAGGCTAGCACTACTATGTGATGCGCACAAACAAGTATAGACTAGTTTGCTCAAGTTGGAACAATTCAATATCACGTTTGTTTTTTTTTTTGCGAAAAGGGTTTGATTTTGTCACCTCAAGTGGGCTTAAAGTTTGCGAATTTACCACTCAACAAAGTGGGTTTAAAGCTGTGAATTTGCCACTAGACATAGTGGGCTTAAACATACATTCATTGAATCGTTCCAAATCAAGCAACAAGCCTTCATGCATAGGCATTCAACTAGTTATAGGAAGTAAGCATTTAGCCTCATGGCAAGCATGCTAGTCATGGCAATCACTTACACTCATGCAAATATGCTAAAGCACTAAAACTCACCAAGTACTACAAGCTAAGAAGATATGAGTTAGAAAAATATACATGATTCCTAGCTATGTTAAATGTCTAATACAACGCATGCAATATGCATTTTAATAGGCTCGCTACTAATATGGCATATTATTTGCAACAATTTGATAACATGCATTTTAAACACGTATTCATCAAATGTATTGAAATGACAATGCAGTTTGAATAATGTGCCGTGCCTTTGTGCATGCAATACAAGATGAATGGATGCAAGCATAAGGTATGCTAATTGAGACATCTCTAATCTAACCATCAAAAGCTAGTAAATAAAAAGGAGAAAGACGTAGGGTTGGAAGACATACACATTATTATAACATTTTGCTCTCATGAAGTAGAGTCCGGATGAATAACTAAGCTAAGCTAATCTAAGCTATGCTACTTAAGCTAATTAGGGCAATTGTTACAAATCAAAATGAATGACTAGCTAAATTAACTAGTTATTGCAACAACAAATGAACTAATTAGCTAACTAACTAATTACAAAACAATTGCAACTAATAATTTAACTAAGTAATTAAACTAAGCTAATTAGCTACTCCGCCTCGGGAAATGAAAGATGTGCATGCACATGCTCGGTTTCCACCCGAAAAGACCTCCTCTTTGCTCTCGGAAGCCTCTGTTTGCATAGTTGAACGCTTCCAGAACCATTTTGCTCCACCTTAACAACATTTTGCTGAGATTTGCTTCAGTGGCCAGTCGGCCACTGGTGAATGTTGCCATCCACCTGCCGACCATGGATGGCTCTACTAGCCATGGATAGTGGCTTGCCAACCACTGATGCACTGGTTCATCTTGCTGCAACAGAGGACAAACAGAGCAAAAATAGAGTATTCTCACAGATTGTTTGCATAACTCAACACTCCTTTTCATGAACAAATCCAAGGAAAGGTGAACTTAAGCCAAAAACCATCAACTCAAGCAATTTCATTGCATGATGGCTTGTGATTCAACATGTGCAAGTTCAATAAATGCAAAATGAGACACACAAAACCATCACCCTATCATGCATGATCAAGGGCAATGGAGACCTTGGAAACTTGACACATCTCATCACTTTGAGTATGAAATGTCCCAATTTTCCTTGTGTTCAATTAACATCCGATTGAAGACACCAAGTTATAATCTTTCTCTTCTTTTAATCCAAAGTGTTAGTTACTGTTTTTACTTTACCAACCATTCTTTAATCCAATTAAGTCCAAAGGGTGAATTAAAGTCCTCTAATGGAAAGAGGGCTCAAAACACAAGTTGTTTTGGGCAAGAAAGAAACATCATACCATTGGTAATAAACCCCCTAAGGGATTAAACTATTAAGTATGAAACCTCAATTTCACACTTAGGCACACAAATGACTTGAAACCACTTTCAAAGCAAAATGAAAAGCTAAGAAAGAAGGGAGGTTGCAGAGATGATTTGTGCTGAAATGAAGTATGAAACGCTCTAAAAACATGCAATCAACTCAAACAACTGATGTCTAATGGCCTAAAACACCAAACTTGTGAGGGCTATCACACTACAAGCATGCAAAACAAGACTAAAATGCAATGACCAACCCAAAATAGAGTTAAAAAAGCCTAAATTAGAGGCTAAAACATGCTGGAATTATGCTACAACAAGCTAGAAAAATAAGCTAAAGCATGGCACCAACTAAGCTAGCAAACAAGACACAAGGAGGAGAGGCTAACCCCTCCAGATTTGGACTTCACAATATAATTTTCACCACTGAAAATACTCTAAAAATCAGTGTTTAAAGGTCCAAAAAAAGATGGTTTGAAAATGGGAAACAAAGATGCAAAGGATTTTTGAACAAGGAATCAAGAAGGGTGAGCCACCCCCTAACCTTAAAGAGCCTAAAACACCAATTTTAGCCCATAAAAATAGAGTTTTTTACAGCTCAAAAACAGCCTAAAAACAGTATGAAAAGATAGGGAAAAAAAAAGTATTCAAAGCAAGCTAATAAGCCTAGTATTATACCTCTTAAAGAGAAGAATGATTCTAGGCAACAACTCAATCCAAAACCAACTTTAAGAGCTCCAAGAAGGGCTCAAGGAACCTCCACTCAAAGGTGATCAACTTTGGTTAAGGAAGTATGTGCAAGAATGCAGTGTAAGTAGGCAAAAGTATAAAGAATTTGTAGAGAGAGAGAGAGAGAGAGAGAGAGAGAGAGAGAGAATTGTAGAGAGAGGAAAATTTTTGAGTTTAAAATTTTCTAACCCCAAAACATGAGAGAGGGGGTCCCTATATACAAAAAACATGAAATCTATACAAGGAGATCCTGCCCTCTACGTGTGGACAGATGTAAGCATCTGTGCAAATTGCTGGCACAACTGGCATAAAATATTTGTAGAAAACAATTGTGGCCGGCCGGCAGGCAAGAAATGATGGCCGACAACCTCCAGGGATGGCATCAGGCCACTAGAGATTGCAAGCTAGAAAGATAAAGGCCTGGTCCAAACATGAGGCAAAAAGGACGCAAGGTTTGAAAGGCTCAAAGTTGTGGCGTTCCGCCGAGGACTTTGAGGATTTGGTGAGCAAACAAACTCATCATCGAATGTACCTGCAAGGACATCTAAGTCTTAAAGGGCCATCAGAAATAAGGTATCTATAGTTGCCCCTCTTTCACCGAACTCAGAGTCATGAAATGACGTGAGTGAATGTCAAAGCCTAGAGACGACCCGTTTTGACAAGGCCGTAAGACTTAGACAAACAATCAAGACAACAAACAAAATGGTTGTGCTCGCAGGCTGCCTACGTATCCCTTTGCAAGGAATCAAACCAGCGTAGTTCTAGGGCAATGCAAACGATATACATGATGCAAGAACATAACTTATGATCAGGCAATGAGACTGTGCAATGAAACACTTAAATGCAAATGCTATGCAAAGAAAATGCCACATTTAAACAAATTGAAACAAGGTACAACAATTCTAATCATGAAAATAATAGTAAATAAACATGCCATGTGTGGGAATCATGAGCCGAACCACATTTCACATAGAAAGGATGTAAGAAAATTAAAGCTTAACTACGCATCACATAGGAAAAGTGAAGGGCGACGTAACCGTCGGGCACACCCGAGGTGTCAACCAAGACCCTAATGCATTGCACGCGAGAGGAGAAAAAAAGGGTGGTGTGAACACCAGGGGCACTCGAATGTTTTTTTACTGATTTGCAATCCTAACGTGTCTCACGCAAGAGAAGGAAGAGTGGTGTGAACACCGGGATACATCCGAATGTTTTTAACTGAAAGGTAGGTGTGAACACCGAGACGCACCCGAATGTTTTTAACTGAAGGGTTGGTGTGAACACCGGGATGCACACGAATGTTTTTAACTGAAGGGTTGGGGTGAACACCGAGACACACCCGAATGTTTTTAACCGAAGGGTTGGTGTGAACACCGATGCACGAATGTTTTTAATCGAAGGGTTGGTGCGAACAGGACACACCTAAATGTTTTTAACCAAGGGATCCTAACGCGTCTCACTAGAGGGGAGGGTAGTGTGGCAGGATGCACCGAATACTTTTAACCGAAGCAATGCTAACGCGTCTCATGCTAGAGGAGGATGGGTAAAAAGGATGCGATTCAAGGGCATGATGATTTTACCTAGAACTCTTCCGAATGAACCGTACTTACAATATCGCATTTGTAAGAAAGAAACCTAAAAAGTGTGATAAAGTAGGAATGCATGTTCTATGCAAGACAAACAACTGAGATACAATGTTAATGGCATGTTCTACGCGAGAAACAAAAGCAAAAGCATATTCTATCCATAATTCGTAATGGGAGCATATTCTATGCGTGATACAAGAGCGGATGCACATTCCATGCATAATTCAAAATGAACACATATTCCATGCATGATTCAAAAGCGAGCATATTCCATGCATGATTCAAGAGCGAATGCACATTCTATACATAATTCAAAAGCGAACGATATTCCATGCATGATTCAAGAGCGAATGCACATTCTTGACATAATTGAAAATGACGCATATTCCATGCATGATTCAAGAGCGAGCATCATATTCCATGCATGATTCAAGAGCGAATGCACATTCTATGCATAACTCAAAAGCGAATGGATATTCCATGCATGATTCAAGAGCGAATGCACATTCTCGCATAATTCAAAACGACGCATATTCCATGCATGATTCAAGAGCAAATGCACATTCTATGCATAATTCAAAAGCGAACGATATTCCATGCATGATTCAAGATTGAATGCACATTATAAGCATGCAATTCCGTGAGATGCACATCTTACAACAACATATGTGAAATGCATATTCTATGCCACAAAGTGAAATGCATGTTTGCAACAACGAATAAGAAATGCATGTTCTATGCAAAATACCATGCATAATTTGACGAAAATAATTTCAGTAGCAACTTCCGATTCACCTCTCGAAAAAGTTACAATATGTTTAAAGGATACACCTCGTTCATGTTGACAAGTGACGAACATCACACCTGAAAACATAGTTTTGAGCTTCCATAGAGACAATCGAACCAAATAGTGAACAATCCCTTCAATTCTTGAAAACCAAGGACACAAACCATCATCAGGATCCCAAGGAAGCTGCCGCCACACCGCTAACCACAAAGGAAGGCCCGCCAGGTGTCGACCCATCGTGAGCCTTCTTTGCCATCGATGGGCCTTGTCGGGCCACCTACCGCCAACGATGGCGATTTGGGCCTTTTGGTCATTTAGCCTCTGGTCTTTAAGTATGAGCAACTAGGGCTCATTTCCTTATAACCCTATGGAAATCTTTCCTCTCTCTCTAGACACTTCTTCTCTCTAGATTTGTGCCTTCTATGCGTTTTCCAACACCCCATGCAAAGTTGATTCGCAACCCTCTTTGTTTACTTCACTTGAACCGATTGAAATTTGATTTGGTGTTTCTTTCCTCATTTCCACCATTCTAGGCTTATTCCTCGAGTTTTTTTCGAGTTTTGTGTAATTTTCCGACTTTGACTTTTCCTTCACTTTCTCTCTCCTAGGGTTTGACTTTTCCAAGTTTACCATTTTTCTTTGCTTTTCACCTATTTTGCACCTATTTCGGATATTGACGACATTTCTCACGACAGGGCTCCTTTTGAGATTCCCCAAGTAGTTCCACTGCTCCCAAGGTGAAGGAGCCAACAATCGACCTTGAGGCCGACCTTGAGGCAAAGTTCAAGCTAAAAGCCGAGCTAGAGCCACTACCGTGAGGGTATAGCTTTTCAATCGCAGAGATATCATCCTCGGATACACATATTGCCCACCTCTGGAGGCATCGGACACTTTGCCGAGTTTTCTCATGGCACTTGGAGGACCTTCTGCGAGAGCCCGACCTTTGTCGGCTATTGCTGTGGAGGTACGAACATTGTTTTCATCCATTTTTGCCTCTCTTTAGTTGCATTTCCTGCATTGCCTTTTTACATCGCATTTCATGCCCGCCTTTATCGTCGCATTTCACGCGCCTTTATCATTGCTCTTTACCTTTTGCATCATTTTACGCCACTAGGTGAGGTCGTGCCTTAGGGTGCGATCTTTCGACCACTCGAGATTGGTTCAATGAGCTTCCCACTGGAGTTTGTGACATCGTAGAGGAGGCTGGATTTGGCCTATTCTACTCTAGGCTGACACAGGTTACTGCAAGTCGTCCACTCTTGGGAGCATTGGTGGAAAGGTGGTAGGACACCACTAACTCCTTCCATTTTTCCACCACAGGGGAGATTACGATGACTCCCTACGAATTCACCTTGATCAGAGGTAGGAGGCGATCTAATCCCTCTTGATACAGATACGTAGGAGTGGGAGGCGGCTTGGTTCGAGCTGCTAGGAGCACACCCATCCATATACCGAACAGGGATGGTCAGATACACTTGGTTCCATTTGGCGATTCGGAGGGACCGAGCCCGAGATGATAGATGATGGGAGGTCGAGCAAACACACGGGGGCTCGATGTTCGTCTTCGGTACCAACTTGTTTCGAGCATTGAAACACCGTGGGCTTTGCATTTGCTAAGTGCCTTCGTGATCCTTCCTCGGGTTCGTTTTTACGTTGGGGTGGAGCCGGCCTCGCCACGCTATCTGGGATACATGAGCTCTACCTCCCGTCTGCAGGAGACTTGATCGAAGCCTCTTGGCGAGCACAGGAGTACACATCTCAATTCCCTCTCTGCTTTACCATTTCTTTATAGTTTACGCTTTATGTCCGTTTCAACACACGTGCTTTACGCTTTGCACTTTACGTACTGTTTGAACCTTGTTCATACCGTTGTGGTGAAAGGGTTTGGAAATACTCTTCAGATCCTGAAAGATGCCAATGATCCTCAGCTAGTCACCTGCAAAGATACAAATACTCTGGTCGGGGGTGCCGGAATTAGCACTCCGACGGACAAGTTAGTTCCTCTACTCAAGAAAGCTTGTCTACTAAGTTTTTAGAAGTGATTCTTACATACCTTTACAAATCTGAAGCTCTTGTATTTATATCCATTCTCTGGACCTCGGGGCCAGAGTCTACTTTTTATTTATTATTCTTTCATTTGTCCTCACATGACTTCTCAAGTCTATTCGGTCCTATGAGCGTATTATGCCCTAGTTGAGCGAGAATGGAGCCGTTCGATCCAACTCCCGGGTATTCGAGATTTTGTTCCTCTATTTATTCGGCTCCCACAATTGCCCCCTGCCGTTACACAATAGTGATTGGGTGGCAACGCTTGGTTCCGATTTTTGAATACTCCGTACCGCAGTTTGGGATTTAGACTTATCATGCGGACGTATAATTATTCCCCTTTTGATCGTCGTCTCAACTTCCCGCCTCTTCGTACACGCCTAATTATTATGATTTGAAATCTGATGTCCTTTCGAATCCGTGTACTATGAAATTTGGTTCTTTGGGTTGCTCTTCGAATCATTCTTGCAAGTCTTCCATCTGTGATACTCTCTTGATTTTTGTAAGTTTTTCTCTCCCCTGTTCTGAAGCTTTTCCTTGTTTGTTTATTTCGCCGCATGTTCTTATAGTCAGTAGGTTATGGCGAAACATTTGAAAGACCTCCTTTCGTCAGATCGAATTGCTGGTTTTAGACGCCATTTCTCCATTACTAACGATGTCCACTTGTCGTTTGTGGCAGACGGCACTCTTGACATGGAGATGGAGGACGAAACCACGATTGTCTTTCCTCCTTTGTCAATCGCGGAGGGTGGAGTCTGCTTTCCCCTTCATCCATTTCTGAGAGCTGTTCTTCGCCATTGGGATTTGATCCCTTCCCAGCCCAATGTGAATTTCTTTAGAATTATAATGGGGGTCGTAAGTAACCTTTTGCCTTGGAATTAATCTTGGCATTCACGCCATCAAGCCTTTGTTATGCTTTGGCCAAGTCCTCTGTCGGCACGGTGTTACTTCCTCGAGCTAAGGATCAGATCATCGATTGATCACCATGCTTTCGGCTCACGGGAAACGAGTTGATGATGTCATGGTCGTTGTCGCGACAAGCCAGGAGTTCGCGAAGGGAGGATCGTGTCGACCCTATTCCTAAGCGTGAGGCGAACCAGGTCGCCGAATGCCCGCTTGCTCGTATTGTGTGTTCATATTTTCCATACCCTGTTTTCTTTGAGTCTTACGGCTTGTCTTGTGCAGGGAACGATTTGAAAAAAGTCCAAGCTTCAACTGACGACGCCGTTCTCTCGGACATTAGGATTACTCTAAGTTATTTCGGCCGTCGCAGTCTTCATAAGCAGGGAAGAGCGGCTCACGTTCAACTTTGCTACGAGTCTACATATACAACCTTTTCGGCAGCGGAGAACATACCGATTCCGAAGGGGGAAGATTTTCTCGTCGCTCATATTTTATCCGACTTCAAAAACTTGAGGCAGGTAGGTTTTCAAGGGTCCGATTCGGAGACTACTGAAGTATCCGATACTGCCTAATCGGATCAGTCCGAGGCCGAATCTGAGGAGGTATTGGACTCTGCCGATCCTCCTTCTACTTCGGGGCAGGGGAACCTTCCTGTTGACAACGTTCCTCAACGTTCAGACAGTCTTCCCATCTCAGGCTCCACTAACATGGCTGGGTTAAGCCTGACAAAACTTGCTAAGAAGGCGAATGCGGAGAGGCTAGCCGCACGGCGAAGAGCGGAGGGCCTTTCGACTGAACCGCCCTGCCTGAATCTCAACATCCTCCCGATTCAATCGAGATCCTTGGGAATTGTTGACGAGGCGGCGACAAATAAGAATGCCGAATCCGCGTTGGTTGGGGAAGCCGTTCAGGATGTTGAGGGAAAGGCAGAGAAACGCGCTAGGGATCGTGTGGTCAGTTTAGAAGATCACGGTGGCAAACGACCTCGAATGGAGGGATCGAGTGAGGTTGTGCCCTTTGTGATTCGACCGATGGTAGGAAACATGCCGGTTTCTTCGGAAGCCTCGGCGCTTAGAGACCCGGAGGTCGCGTTCGGCGTGGCAACGTCTTTGTCGTTGCCGTCTGATATGGAGGCTTTCCAGTTGGAACCGGATTTGAATGCGACAATGTTAGTCAATGATCGGCCCTTTTTGCGTATGATTTTTCCTTCACTTCATCCAAACATTATTCGCGTCACGTTTTTGAATTTTGCTTTTGCGAGCCGTTGGTAGGATAGCGATGTAGGCCGTCATCTCGGCAGCGTCAAGCAAATTAGTCGTTCTAACAAGTTGAGGCGGAGGAAAAAGGGCCGAGGGCGAATTTTAAGAAGCGAACCAGAGGCTTCTCGGCGAGGCCGTGGTAGAAAGCTTCGCGATGTAGATAAGTTGAGGAGGAGGCCGAGAAGAAGGCGGCGATATGGAAGCTACACTTGGCTTGTCCCAAAAGCGATTATTACTGGAGGTGAGTTGGTGAAATGAAGGCGCGAAGGTGATTCTTGGATTCAAAAGTTTTCGAAGTCGGGAGAATTTGGACTCATGAGTATGTGGACCAGTCTCGGTTTGAGAATCGGGGCTTCAAACATGGTTGGCACAAGGCCCTTCTAACTTGGAGTTTCCTTTGAATATGCCGCAACCGTATGAGCAAGTAGACATCGATCCGTTGGAGGCGATTCGAGGGTTGATCTTTACAATACAAAATTGTTATGATTTCAAGTACTTTTTCCGTTTGTTTTTGTTATTTTGTATTTGTTTATCAGACATTTTCATGCGGGAGATATTACAAAATGTTACGATCTGAGAAATGGACGTCGATACTTTTTGTAGTTAAAAATGTTAAGAATTACGCTCAATGTTACGATTATGAATTACGCTCAATGTGTTGATGTTTTCGTAATTTTATGGTGATATTTCTTAATAGATCTACAATCTGTCCTTGCCTTAGCGGTAGCGGCGTGAAAGCCGAATGGTTCGAACTGGTAAATTTGGCCGAGGCTATCTGAAGGCGGCGCTTAGATTAATAATCGCCTTGCCTTGGCAGGCTCGAGTGTGAAGAGCGAATGGTTCGAGACTAATTTTGGCGAGTCATCTTTGAGAAGGTGGCGGCGAGATTAATAAATCTACCCTGCTGGGCGAGGCTCGGCGTGGCCGAATGGTTCGAACTTCGTTTTGGCCGAAGCATCTTCGAGAAGGCGGCCGCTTAGATTAATAAATCTGCCCTTGCCTTGGCCAGGGCTCGGCAAGAGCCGAATGGTTCGAACTCGTAAAGTGGCGAGGCATCTGCGAGAAGGCGGGCGCTTAGATTAATAAATCTGTCCATTAGTCTCGATCGTAAAATATTTTGATTGTAAATATTTCTAGTTCGACAGCGTCGATTCATTTATTGGAATATTTAGATTTTGATTAGAATATTTTGCGGCATGGTATAAGCGTTGAAATACATTAGTGGGCCTGGTGTCACGCACCTAAGGGCTCCGTGTCAGGAGACTTGTTTGGGCCAATCGTGACATCCACGAAGGCGCTCGAATCCGGAGACTTATTAAACCTGAGTGTCGTGCACCAAAGGGGCTCGAATCTGAGACTTGTTTTGTGTCGTGACATCCACGAAGGCGTTCGAATCAGGAGACTTATTGACCTGGTGTCATGCACCAAAGGGGCTCACGAATCACGGAGACTTGTTTTGTGTCGTGACATCCACGAAGGCGCTCGAATCGAAGACTTATTCGTACGAGGTGTCATGCACCAAAGGGCTCGAATCAGGAGACTTGTTTTGTGTCGTGACATCCACGAAGGGCGCTCGAATCAAGACTTATTGCCACGAGGTGTCGTGCACCAAAAGGGGCTCCGAATCTGGAGACTTGTTTTGGCCAATCGTGACATCCACGAAGGGCGCTCCGAATCCGGAGGCTTATTCGGCCCTGAGGTGTCCTGCACCAAAGGGGGCTCCGAATCCGGGGACTTGTTTTGGCCAATCGTGACATCGTACGAGGTGTCGTGCACCAATGGGGCTCGAATCAGGAGACTTGTTTTGTGTCGTGACATGCATGAAGGCGCTCGAATCCGGAGACTTATTAGTAACGGTGTCGTCGCGTGCACCTCGTAAGAATCCGGAGACTTGTTTTGTGTCGTGACATCCACGAAGGCGCTCGAATCCGGAGACTTATTGACCTTGAGGTGTCGTGCACCAAAGGAGGCTCGAATCAGGAGACTTGTTTTGTCGTGACATCCACGAAGGGCGCTCGAATCCGGAGACTTATTGACCAGGTGTCGTGCACCAAAGGGGCTCGAATCAGGAGACTTGTTTTGTCGTGACATCCGAAGGCGCTCCCAATCAGGAGACTTATTCGCCGAGGTGTTGTGCACCAAAGGGGCTCGAATCTGGAGACTTGTTTTGCCAATCGTGACATCCACGAGCGCTCGAATCAGGAGACTTATTGACCTGGTGTTGAGCTCAAACATGTAAAACACGAAACCTTGTATTACAGCGAGGTGCGTACAAGTTTCAAGCCCACAAGTCGGGTCATTGATAAAATTTACGTAGATGTGTTGAATTCCACGGCGCGGCGCTTCTTCCCAACATGTCCAGAGCCGATATGCCACAATACTGCGACGGAATCTATCGATCGAGGGCCGTCGATTCGGACCAAGCTTCCCATCACCGGCCTCCGTTAATTGGTACCTTCTTTAGAACCAATTCTCCGGGATTGTAGCGGCACAACTGAACTCGCCGATTGTATGACTTAGCGAGCTACTGCTGATAATGTGCCATGGATGCTAAAGCGCGGTCTGTGTCATTTCGGCCTGTGTCAAAGGCTTGCGATCGCAGAGTTGGTAAGCCGATCTCTGGTGGTAAGATTGCACGGGTTCGGCATAAGGCAAGCGGTGTTTCTCCGTTAGATCGTCTCGGCGTTATGCGATGGGCCCACGGTACACTCGCAACTCTTCAACCCATTTGCCTTTGGCACTGCGACCTCTTTTGATGCCGTCAAGATGGATTTGTTTGAAGCTTCCACTTGGCCAGATTACTTTGGGGGTAGTGGCGTGAAAGTAAGTCTCAATACCATACTTGTTGCACAATTCTCGGTATCGCCACAATCGAATTGAGTACCATTATCCGAGATCAATGCTCTTGGGATGCGAACGCGTAATGATGTTCCTCCACCTGGCGCTTAATGTAATCTCGTATATGGGTTAGAGCCTCGCTTGACCCACTTTGTGAAATGTCTGTTGCTACGATTAGAAATTGCTTGTTCCCTGGGTCCCTCGGCAATGGTCCTACGATATCAAGTCCCCATTGAGCAAACGGCCAGGGGCTTATGATAGAATTCAAAGTTTCTTTCGGCTGATGGGTTAGTGGGGAGAACTTTTGGCATTGTTCGCATTTCTTGACATAATTTTGTGCGTCGGCTCTCATCGCCACGATAATATCACTGTGTTATCGCCCGATGGGCGAGAGCATTCCCCGAATGGGCACCTAAGCGCCCTCGTGTATCTCGGTGGCGGCTCCTCCACTCTGTCGGTGCCGCATTGAAGTATGGATCAGAGAGGGACTTTATGTAAAGCCCACCTTGTGGATCTAAGTAGTACCTCAGGGCCTTGTTTGACTTGTGTGTTTCTTTTTTGTCCTCTGGAGTTGCTCGAGAAAGGAATGCGACAATGGGGTCCTTCCAACTTGGGCGGATTCTATAATGTTGATGTGGGTTTCTTACGAGGGCCGATACTTGGTTCGGGGCGAAACCAACCCGATGGTGCGCTTAAGCTCGGAGTTGATGGCGGAGGCTAAGCAAGCGGCATCCGCGTGTGTAATTTGATCGCGTGTTATTTGGTTTAGTTCATGATGGTGAATTTCATCGAAGGAGTTAGCCGTTTTCATATAGAGCGCCATACACTCGTCTCGTGCGCATACTCTCCCTTCACGGTTGATTACCAATTTTGAGTCACAAAACACCAACCGCCGCGGCGGTGTGAGTTCATGATTCGGCTAAAGGGCTTCATATTGACCGTTATTTGATGCTTGAAGTCGAGCTTGACGGCTGCTCAATTCTTCGCGCCGTCTAGAGACATAATTATGGCGCCGCTGCCCGTTGGTTAGGCGATCCATCACGATATAAGCGCCAAATGTCTAACATAAATTCTCTAATCGCTTCGGCCGAACTTGACCTTTAAATTTGGATGTCATCAGGCTTGAGGTCGGCAAGCCCGCCTGTGAATTTGGCAACAAAGTCGGCAAGCGCCTGACCCTGTATTGTGGTTTTGGGTTAAAACTAGATGTCGTATTGGCGGAGTTCCAGAGCCCACTTCGAAACGCTCATACGATGCTTTTGCATTAGTAATCTTGTCGGAGGATAGTCTGTGAGCACCCTAATCTTGTGTCCTTGGAAGTAATGCCTCGATTTTCTTCTTGCCATGACCAGCGCTAGGGACGGGTTTTCGGTGATGAGTAGCGTGTTTGGCGTCCACCATTGCCTTGCTCATAATACATTGGTATTCTTTGCCCTTCCTCCTCTTTTAATATCGGCGGCGGCCTGTCGAAGCGCGGATATAGAATGATGGGGTCACCAATGGCGGGCCTTGTTAGAAGAGAGTCTTGTCAGGAGGTTGGTCTTGAGCGTGAAAAAGCGCTTCACATTCGGCGGACCATTCAAAAGCTACTGCCTGGCGTAGTGTCACGAAAGAATTGTCTGCGGCGATCTGTAGATCGGTGATGAACTGTTGAGTCTGTGACCATTCCATCAACTTTGCACCTCTTTCAGCGAGCGAGGGAACTTCGGTTCAAAATTGCTGTGACTTGCCTCGGGTTGGCCGATTCCTCGGTGGTTGGCGATATAACCGAATTTGCGGGCCGATCCCAAAGGCACATTTAGGCGTTTAGCTTCATTACGTATTCGTGGGGTGTTGAATGTCTTTTCTAGATCGTCTATATGGTGTTGTTCTCCTTTGGGTTTGACCACCATGTCATCGATGTATACTTCCATAGTGTGCCCGAGCTGTTCTTTGAACATCGTAGTGTCCAGTCTTTGTTAAGTTGCCCCTGCATTCTCCAATCCAAAAGGCATAACCTGTGTGATGGGTTCCTCTTGGGTGAGGAATCAGTTTTGTCTGATCATCAGTTCATGGCGATTTGATGGTAGCCTCTGTAGGCATCGAGGAAACTCATGCTTATTTGGTGGCGTGTCGTCCGCATCAACGAGTTAGTCAATTCTAGGTAAGAGGCGATCTTTGGGGCATGCTTTGTTGAATCCAGTGAAATCGGCCTTTTCGCCAAGTTACATTCTTCTTTTCACCACCTTGTGTTGGAGAGCCATGTGGGGTAGGTGACTTCTCTAATTGCCGGCGTCAAGCAATTTGTCAACTTCTTCGACAGCGGCGGTGGTGTGTTCTGGAGGATCGCCGCCTTTACAATGATCGGCTTGCAGAATTCGACATTGAGGTGGTGCTAAGAGGGCGGGTCTACTCCAGGCATCTCGTATGGAGTCCACAAAAGGCGTCGAGGTTCTTGAGTAAGAAAGTGATCATTTCTTTGTCTGTCGACTGGCTCGGCGATCATAAAAACTTATCAGGGCTTCTATCAATGTCAACCCGGTCTAAATTTTCCGTGGCCTTTTCGTTTGGTTGGCCTTGGCGTCATCGAGATCTCGATTGGGCACTTCAATGGAGTTTACTTGCAATTCCTTGACTTGGCGGCGGAAGGTAACATGCCTATCTTGTTCTTTGAAACCCGCGGATCTGCTCAGCAGGTGTTAGTTGGGAATCGTGGCGACTAGTGGTAGGTGCTTGGGATGGCCTACGGTATGCAACCATGATCGCCCATGATGAGATTATGCGGCGACGGTAGCATGACGACCAAAATTCCGTCCACCGTTGGAGCGGCCGAGCGGGTAGGTGATCTTTCCCAAAAGGTACTCGGGGTTGGCATTGAAGCCGAATAGTGGATAAGGAGGCTGAGTCGATCCGAATCGTTGAACCGAGTTTGATGAAGGTTTTATAGTACATAACCTCTGAAGTGCTTCACGGTCAATAACGCCGCGTTCAGCGGTGAACTTTGTTCTGGCGTGGCGCAACAACTAGAGGATCTCGTGAGGAGTGTTCGCAGCTCAAATTAGAGTCGTCGAAGGTGATGCTTGGCGCCTCTCGGGGTGGTCGAATTACGCTTTGTTGGTGTGGTGATCTTTGAGGGCTTGAAGTGGCTGGATTGCATGTCTGATCGGGGCTATCGGTAAATTTGTATATCATATATGCTGATGTCAGCGGGACGCCTCTTGGGCGATGTGCGTCCTCTGTTACCTCATCAAGGGAATTGGTTAAGGCGCGGCGACCGTCGGCATTGTGCTGTTGGCCTCGAGGTCGTTGAGGACCTGACCGTGGGAATCGCTCAGGAACATTGAGCCCTACCTGTTTGGACTTTGCTTTTTCTAAGGCGGATCGCGGCGTTAGTTCTCGATGATGGCGTTGTCCAAACTTCTGTTTAGTGCAATGCAGCTTGTTCTATGGTCACACACGCCGTCTCCGTCGTTGAAGTCGTTGGTGGGCTAGAGTTAGGTCGTCGCCAGGGCGGTTTCCTTTCGGCGTATTTGCGGAGTTAGGTCGCCTCTCTGTGCGATCTCGTCGATTCTTATCGGAGGTCTTCGATCCGTCGTTTATGGATATATTTGAGTATTCCACAGATGGCGCCAATTGTGGTGAAAGGGTTTGAAATACTCTTGAGATCTGAATAGCGCCAATGATCCTCGGCTAGTCACTGAAAGATACAAACACTCGATCGAAGTGCGGAATTAGCACTCCGACGGACAAATCGGTTCCTCTACTCAAGAAAGCTTGTTTACTAAGTTTTTAGAAGTGATTCTTACATACCTTTACAAATGAAGCTCTTGTATTTATATCCATGCTCACTGGACCTCGGGGCGAGTCTACATTATTTATTATTCTTTTCGTTTGTCCTCATATGCCTTCTCAAGTCTATTGGTCTGTGGCGTATTGACGTCCTAGTTGAAGCGAGAATGGGCCGTTCGATCCACCAAGCTCCCCGGAGTATTCGAGATTTTGTTCCTCTATTTATTCGGCTCCCTGTGCTTTCGATATGCACTTTCATCTGCTCAATTCTTTATTGATTACATATCATTGCATTTTCCTGCATTGACTATGGGTGTCGCATATTTCTCAACTCTCTTGAGCTTTGTAGAGGAGCTTCCATTGAGTCCCCTATGCATTGGATATATGATGGTCGGCTCGCCATAGGACCTCTGAGCCCTTCATTCTTGGGTAGTACTTCAACCACGAGCGCCCATGAGGTAACTTCGAAACATAGTCATTTTGGTTTATCACTATTCTAATTCATTTTAGTAATGGCGATAGTGACTAATCATCTACATAACCTCTATTTGCGATTATGTGGTAGTCATGAGCCTTGATGCCAAAATTAAAGACCAATATGCCAAGGCACAGGCCATCTCCCTGCCGCATTCTATTCAGGCCCGGTTGTGGGCACTGGTTCTTGGCGAAGTGCTTCATGCGCCAGATTATGGGTCTTCTGACCCGTCGTCCGATAGCTCACGCCCGTCCACTCTGATCCCTGAGCACCCTATCTGTTGAGAGGTTATCAATTAAGTGGTGGGGTTGGATGTCGACTATACGGCGGAGGCGACTATGCTTTCATCTAGACACATCTAATGCATACAGTGATGTTAGTGGGCGGAGGAGGTGAAACCTCTTTGCGAGAGAACTAGAGTGACCAAGCGGCCGAGGGCTCGTGGCGGAAGGGCTTCTTGGGTAAAGCGGAGAGGCGATTGGCGAGCTTCCCTGCAATGACTTCTTTGGCGGCACACGAGATGTCTACAGGTCTGATTGAGCCGGTGGTCATGAGTGGTCATGACTTGTCGTGGTCGAGGCCCAACTCCGATTATGAACCACATTTTAACACTTGCATTGTCACATTTCATTTCAAATATATCTATGGTAGATACTAAGCATTCAAAAGAATTTACATGCAGATTGAATACAATTTGGGCCCTCGAGTTGATAGCCTCGTGATGGGGATAGTGCGAGAGGAGAGAACCTTTGTTGGCCTCTATGGTATCTTAGTAAGTTCTTGATTTGCACTTGAGTTCAAATTTCCATGACACTAACATTCCACTGAAGCTTGCATCGACATCTGCAATCACCTTGTATTCATCTTGCATTCATACCTTTGTATTTGACTTTTGCATACACTTACTGTGCACATTCTAATTGGATCAGATACACATGCTATAATTGATATGTGACAAGCTGTCTTTTTGATTTCACCCATACCGATGGCACGAGTCATTGTAGCACCGTATGATACCTTCTCCAACGACAAGAAGGAGAGAGACGGTAGAGAGAGAGGGCTCAGGCATGCGGCCGAGCTGGGGCTCCCGGCTTGAGCGCCATTATGAGTAATGATGATCTTTGAGACGGCGACTCGAGGAGGCAACAGTCGACATTCGAGTCATCTAAGAGTGGAGGTGATGATCTTGGCTCAAGTTTGGAGTGTAGACAATCTTAGGGAGCTCTGGAAGCGAAGCGGAGATGGCACCGGCTCATACTCTAGTTGAGGGAGATTTAGGCAGCGTCTTGATGGAACAACGCCTAGAGTCCTCTCCTCGAGGAATAGGATGAAGAGGGCTTCTCGGCCTAAGGCGACCAGCGTTGATTTTGTATTTCGCTTAGTTTCTTTTTGTTATTAGTATTAGCACATGTATAGCTTGAGGAAGTTCTGTTTTGCTTTAAAACTTGTACTCCACTTTTGTAAAAAGCAATAGTGATCACGAATGAAAACCCGGTTTTATGAAAAAAGTGTTGTATTTTGCATCATGATCACCACTTAGCATGGAAATGAGATTGAATTTGATAATCAAAAGCCGAACACTTGTATAAGCATAACATTCTTAATCGAGTAATGCCCAGACCAACATTTGAAATAAAAGGCAATATACAACTCGATAAACAAAGCAACACAATAAACAAATCAACATACAACTCGATAAACAAACAACACAACAAAGATACAAACTCAACAAACTTGCTAAAAACCAAAAGGATGAAAACAAGACCTCGAAACACACGAAAGCATAACAAAGACATGCTTTGGCATTATTCGACACTAAGGAGGCGGCATGTCAAAGTGAGAGGCTAACGGACCCCAAATGGGGTTCTTGGAGCCATGAGAGGTGGCTCTTAGATCATCGATGTGCCTTGCGACCATCGATTAATGGCTTCTTGGCTACATCTTGACCACACCTGAAGCCATCAATTTGTAGGACCTCCAGTTGTTGACACATGGCTTCTACTTGTCTTATCTTCTAAAGGTTGAGTTTGTAATTTCTTCATTTAATTTGAAAATTCTTTACAAATGGAGCCATTTTTTGCGAAAACTCTCAAATTGGTTTACAACTTTGGATGGCTCGAGAAAAAGGTGAATTTTGGGGTTTCGGCATAAATGCACTTTTCATTGAGCCGTTCTCTGCTTTGTTTTCCATTCCTTCATCACTATGACTTGGTGTTGGAACCTAATTACACATGTCATTAACTTCGAGGACAAGAATATGCGGGCAATCGAAGAATTTCAAGCGCTAATGAAATCCGGTCGATGAGGAAATCATACCTCGGCCCGTTTTGGCCACATCAACCTTTGGGATGGATGTATGGGCTCACTCTTCCTGGCTTCGATCCTTAGTTCACAACAAAGACCTAGATATTCGGCACGATCCATCAATTTTCTAAATCGGTGACTAAGGCGACCTTCTTTGGTGGGGTTTTTACCTTCGCCCTTTGCTTATGCATGTTGGCTCATTTCCTTCTTGCCCCTAGTTTGAAAGGGTCTAACCCGGCTAATTGAAGTGGCGTATGAGCACGAAAAGAAGGCAATAGTTGCATTAGCTTGACATTGGCCGAGACTTTGATAGGCTTAGGCACCTTCCATCAGCGAGAGACAAGCAAATTCGCAGGGAGTCCACTACTTCTTCAGGTAATGTTTCCCACCCTTTCTAATATTTGTTTCTCATATCTCTCGGCACTCATGCTCTGTTTTTTTTTTTTTTTTTTTTTTTTTTTTTTTTTTTTTTTTTTTTTTTTTCCTTTCAAGCCCTTTTCTCACTCTTCTCTCAACATACATCTCTTTTTTCTTTCATCCCTCCCCAGGTGTGGCTAATGGATAAGCTGAGGGTAGTGGACTCTTGCCCTGTATACTCAGCCTCAGCATACTTTTTTTTGCCAACAACTAGTGCACTTCCCGAATGAAGGATAGTGGTGCCACTGGATGTGCAACAGGTCTGCTGCTGACATTTCTTGGCATTGCCCACAGCTTATCGGCGAAATGAGCTCTGGCATGACTTCGACAACTGGCGTTCGGTGATCGGCTTTGACACCTTGTGTATTCTACTTTAAGTTCGGTTGGAGCGTTAGTTTGGACATGATCGGGATAAGCCCGAGAAGGGGTGGAAGTAGAATTTCATTCCCTATCAAGGTTCACATTTGGCTATGTGCCTCACTACTTGGAGGGCGAGAAACTTAAAGCTCTACCCTAGTTTCAACTATGCCCTTCGGCGAGTGCTGACTTGGCTCTAGATGAGAGGCACAAGCCGGGCCCCTTTGGCATCCGAAGCTTCCATGAAGCGGGGAGACACAGGAGAACTGACTCATCTATGCCCCTAGTTTATTGTTTTGATCTTTCTTTTCAAGTTTTATGAATGAAATAAAAACAACTTTTATTTGCATCAAGAGTTGGAGAACTTTGTATTGAAATTAGTGAAATTAAAGTTGTGAAAATTTTCTTTTTGGTCCAAAAAAAATGGTCTAAGTTGTTTAAGTTGTAAAAAGGTAGAATTTGAGCAAAATCAACTTTTATCAAAACTTTTCAAAACCATTTTAAATAAGGATCACCACTTTGGCCTTTACAGAATCTATCCTCAAGATCTACAACCCTAAATCGAAAACCACAAATTGCCCCTTGGTAACCTTTGCTTCGCCTTGTAACGAGTTCTCGAAAAGATCCAAGAACATTCGGATAAAGAAGAACAAAGATGACCTAATCAAACACATGGATAAGATAGTTGAGTTGAAGGTGTTTCTGAACGAACTTCAAGATGAAGTTGCTGCATATCTCGAAGATGGGAATCGGGCCTTACGTAGTTTTGGTTGAGTTCACTCAGTATGAACACTCTCCTTTGTGCTCTAACTTTTGCCAAGGTTGCCCTTTAGGGTTTTCAACCTTCTTGACTCGATTTTCTTTATTTCTAATTTTTGTGCTTTAATTTTTTACCTAGGTCGCTTAGGATTTTTTCATGAGCCTCTCGAGGATAGTATTTCTTCCTTAAAAGTGTTGATCAGTTGGGAAAATTCCTAGGCCATCGAGTCCATGAGAATAACAACTCCACCCAACGGATGGTTTTGATGATTTAGGACTAGTCGGTTGTATCTAAACTTGCCCCTACGGTCATGGATGGGAGCTCGGTTGTCTTTCAGCACCAAATCCCCCTCTTTGAGATTCTGGGACTTAACCTTCTTGTTAAAAGCCTAGCAATCCTGCGTTGATAATCCTGAACATGGTACAATCCTTTTGGACCTTCTCTCGTCAAACAACATTAGTTCTTGAACATATTACATTTGCCAATCCGCCTCACTATTTGACACTTTCGGTCATAACTCATAGCGACAACACTTCTATTTGATTGGTAGAAACTCCATCCATAGACAAAGAGAGTAAGGTGTTGCCCTTATAGATGTCGGGATTGAAGTTCTATAGCCCCAGTCACGAATGGCAATTTATGCAACTGTGTGCATCCTGTAGGTCTCATCCATTTTCTACAAAATATGCTTGATGTTCTTGTTGGCGGCCTCAATGGCTCCCTTGGTTTGTGGCGGTATGTAGATAACTTATGGAAAGCCACATTGTATTTCTTCAACAAATCGATCACTTCTTCCTTGAAATAGGAGCCATTATACGAAATGATCTCATTTGGGACTCCATATCGACAAATGATATTGTTTCGGATGAACTTAGCCACATCACGTTGCTTTCAAAACTACATAGAATGAGCTTCCACCCACTTTGTAAAAGTAATCAATTGCCACGAGAATGTATTCATGCCCATTAGTACCCTTTCGGTGTGAAATTTTGCGATGACGTTGATTCCCCGGACTAAGAAAGGCCATGGTGAAGTCATGTTACTCTGACTTGACGGCGGGATATTCATGTCATTAAGCAGATTTGACATTTGTGGCATTCACCAAGAACAAAAGCGATACAATTCTCCTCCATGGTAGACCGGTAGTAACCTTGCTTGAGAATCTTACGGAGGCTAACATTACTCACGTTCATGTGCGCTCCACACTCTCCCCCATGGATGGTCATCTGGCCTCATGTCATTAATAACCTTTGCGTCGACCCACAACTTGTGCTTTCCCAGATGACCTCTCTTATGCAGGTTTACCTCCGCCAGATGATGATAAATTAGCTGACCATCCAGCCGTAGCCCCTCTTATCTTTGGCATTTTGATGGATATATCTCCTTTTCAAAGAAGTTCCATATATCATAGAACCAAGGGTTTTCACCTTGTGCTTCATCTATTACAGCAATAGTCTCATAGGCTCGCGTGTACCTCTGCTCAATGATGATCGGACATATCCGAACTCCAAGCGGGATGTTTGTCATGGATGATAGAGTTGATAAAGCATCAACAAACCTACTGTTCTCTCTCAGTAGATGTTTGAAAGTCAGCTTTTCAAACCTAGAAATCAGAACATCGGAGTTTGGTGATAGATCTTCATCTTACCTTGTGCTGACCTTAAATCTCTTTTTGCTTGAGACACAATTAGGTTAGGAGTCACACGATAACGTCCAACCTTTTTGCTTACGGATTTCGAAACTTTTCCAACCGGTGATACATGCAGTATTATGCTTCGTTGGTGGATACCTACCTTGAGCGGGGTTTACGAAGGCTAAGGGTATATAGGGAATAATAAAGTTACCTCAGTGACACCTATCCTGTCGTGACTGAATTTGACGTTAAAATCCGTCCACGATTGTCAAATCTCTTCCTCGACTTATGAGAATAAACTACCGGCATCTAGGAATAGG